>CM017471.2:7556571-8756571 GCA_007827005.2 Populus simonii | reverse complement strand
ACTTTCTTTTATGTTATTTTAGCCTAATAACTCGAGAATAATGCTTAAATGGTTAACCAGAATAGACTTGGGTTTTTTTTATTATTAAATTTATTTTTCAATTTTATTATTCAACATTGAATCAATTGATAATTGAACTTTATATTCTATTTTGATTTGCTTGTAGGCGGATATCTTAGTCTCATGAGTAAGGTCGCTGATTTTAGCATTTTAACTACAATTAAATCACGTCATTTTTTATTTTATTTTCAATAGGCTATTCTAATCTCATAACTCGGGTCATGAATCCTTCAATATTAGATTCTTTTTATTGGATTGTCTCAGACTCATGACCTGGATTGTTAGTTTGAAGGGCTAACGTAATTGACTCAACTTTTTTATTAATTGACTATTTTTTTTCCAATTTCATCGTCTAATATCGTGTTTAATTAAGAACTAATTTTCATGATTTGTTTTGATTTATTTTTTATATCTCGGCCTCATAACCGGAGAACAGTGCTTAACATGCTATCCTGAGTTTACTAGACTCATTTTTCATGTCAATTTTTAAATTAATTTTTTTATAAATTTCATCATTTAACATTGAGCATGACATGAATGATTAGGAATTAAGTTTTATAATTTGTTTTGATTTATTTTCTACAAGGCTATCTCAGTATGCATGACCAAAATCGTAGATTTGGTAGGTTAACAATGTTAAATCAAGTTATTTTTTTATGAGGTTCTCTCGGTCTTATGACTCAGGTGATAGGTTTGACAGACTAATCAGTTCATTTTTATCTTTTTTTTAATTGATTTTACTTTTTAATCGAATTGTTTCTCACGAGGTTATCTCGGGTCGTAAGTTTTAATTGTTAACTCGAGTTGATTTCTTAAGTCCCTTTTTATTTTTATTCTTATTTTCATCATTCAACATTGATTCTATTTAAAATTAAGATTTATATATTTTTTAATTTTTTTATATGAGGTTATCATAATCTTATAACTCGAGTCGCGGACTTGACTTGTTAACCCGGATTGATTTAAGTCAATCTAATATGTTGTTATTTTAATATTAAAAAAAATATCATCTTTTTTTTTAATCAAACTATGTTTTCAAGAGTTATATGAATTATTTTGAACATACATATTAAACCAGGTTATATCAAATTAATTTTTATATTATTTAATTTTTATTTTTATTCAAAAAAATATCAATAATATCTGAATATTTATTTTATATTAAAAATATTTAACTTGACTTGACAGTATATCATATATGAATGATCTAGTAATTCCAAAACTGGGTCAGTGACGTGGTCGTTTGCGTGATCATAGAAAAAAGTTAATTACAATGTACTGATAAATAAATAAAAAATAGAATAACTAATTAGCTATTTGATGGCAATGAAATAAATTCTCACCGAGATTCAATTAGTTTTTTTTTAGTTTATGTTTCAGGATAGAATAAAAAACATGGTTGGAGTTATATTTGACGATGGTATAAAAAAATAATAATGAACTTATCATGACAATATTATACACATTATAAAATAAAATAAAAATTATTTTATCTGTATTATCTTGTTTTTATATCAATTTTTTTAAATAAGATAATATTTTTTTATTTGATTTCACTTTTATGTATGCTCTACTTATTCAGTGATTTCTAAATACTAATATTTTTTTTTCATCTCACACTGTGTTAGGGATAATTATTAACTTTGTATGTATTGTAATTTTAAAATATTATTAATTTCATCCATAGAATATTAACTCATTAATATAATTATTTTAATGTAACCTTTGAAAAAAATATTATATATCTAGCAGAAATACAATAACCTGTAATTTAGTTTGGCTAATTCATTTTTCTACAGGTAAAAGTCAGGAGAAATTTATAATATGGTTTAGTCGGTTAGTTTTATTAGATTTTATAAAGAAATACAAATATACAAGTAAAGAAGATAATAATAATAAATAAAAAACTATAAGTAAAACTTGGAATGGGTGGGAAAAGTAAAGGAAAAATGATCAAACCTACTACCTAGAACCATGTCTAGGCTCATCTAGCCTAGACACCACTAACACATGTTTTATTGTTATGTTATATATATATATATTGGAGTTTTTCAAATTCAACTGTGGAAATTGAAGGTTGTAAAATTAATGGTTTAGATATTAAATTGGTGATAGAGATGGAAGATTGGAAATTTTTTTGGGGCAATTTTTTAGAAAAAAAATATTGTTTTTGTTTATGAGACATATTCTTTTTCCTTAAACTTTAAAAATCATGCAAATTATAAAATTTCAGTATCTCAATATTTTTCCAGTTTAATTTTGATACAAATATTCATTTTTGTTACTTTTTAGTCCTTGGTTAAGATAGGAGAGAGAGATGTAACTAGATTCCAACGGTAAAAAGAGAAAAGTGTCGTTGACATGACTTGGGCTACCAAAACAGACTATATTTGTGTTAAATGGTTTCTTTTAATGAAGAGAGTTTATATTAGATGTTTTTGTACATTTAAAGTTTTTGAAAATAAATATTTGAGCTTGGATTGATTCTTGGATTCAGGTTGATTTTGGTTTTTTGAGGTCATAGGTAGATTTATTATAGTTTTTCGATGTTTTTATAGATGTTTTGGGTAAAAAACAAGTCGAAAAACAAGTTTTTAGATTAAAGAAACATAATTCCAGATTTTCCATCACCACAATGACTAAAATCAAGGCAGATCAAACGACGTGCTGTCTGATTTTTTTTTTCAAAAAACAATTGGGGTGGGAGACATCAATCGCGAGGGTCTGCCAAAATTTATATTTTTTATTTTCATTAATGATTTTTTTTTTTGGTTTATTCTCTATTTTTTTAATTTATATTTAAATTAGTATTTATTTTCTCTTTCATTTTGTTTTGAGAGTATCTTTTAAATTATGATTATTTTTTAAATTATGTATTTAAATTTAAAGAGTTTTTTTTTTATTTTTATCTTTTGCACGGATGAACTTTATTTTTGAAAATAATTTTTTAATATTTCTTATATGTCAAGCCTTGCATGATATATTTTTTCCCTTTTATTTTGCTTGATAAATTTAATTTAATTTGTGTTTTTATTTTTATTATCATTTGCTTAAACAAAAAAATTATTTTAATAAACAAATTTAGCAAATTTAACCGGATAAATATCTTATATTTTAAGATTAAATATCTTGATATAGATCTGTTTCTTGATTTTTTAAAATTTATATTTATGTATTATTAATAACTTTTTATTTATTTATTTATATACATAGTTGTTTATTTATATATAAAATTTTTTGTTTAAACTTAAATCTTTTTAAAAAATATATTTTTTTTAAAGATAAAAATATCTAACCGAGATAACCCTGATCACAGATCTGAGTGATAGATCATAAATATCGTGAATAAATGTATCGTGAATAAACGTGATTGATCATAAATATCGTGAATAAAGGTAGATGTAGATGCTGTTAGATGATGATCAGACGTATAGAGAGCGAGAGGGAATAAAATGGGTCACAAGAGCCCAGAACCACTCACCTGCATTGACATGTTGATATATTTGGTGGTCACAATTTTTTCCCTCGTCTTCCAAGGCATTGTATACCACCTTCCATGTTGCCCTATCAAATCAAAAGGCTTCTGTCATTTTCAGACATTGCCCCGCCTCTTCCGAATTTATTGACTGATGGGGACGGAGTTTGAGCCGTGCGACTCGTGTCATCCTCTACACCTATCTTCCTATAGCTTACCTTTTCTTTTTCAAGGTGTCCAGAAGTCTTTTTTTTTTTTTTTTTAACAGTGGTTGTCTGGCCAGTTTAAACACCTTGAGGTCCTTAACTAATACTTCGAAGCCTGTAATTAATAATAATACAAGTCTCTAATAATCTTGAAGATTATGACACTTGTCTGAGTGACTTCTCATAATCACATGTCGATAAGTCAGAGCACACGTCAAGAAGTCCTTAGTCAGCCTGGTGGTGATTTTCTTTGAAGCATCTGTCATGGCGAAATTATCATGCAGGCGACCAGCTCCGTAATAATATTTTCCTGATTTCTTCCCTCCTTCCATGTTCAAATCTACAAATCTGGTTATATGAGATGCGTGATCATGTTTTTAGCCCACAGAAACAGTCAATACAACAGCCCACTGAGGTATATGGGCTAGTTTGAGCCCATTAAACGAGTCGTCTTTCGAAACCAATAGAAAAACAAAACAATAGTATAACTGACTTCATTCAAACTTCACGTTTGTTTGTTTTTTTTTTTTTTGGCAGAAATAATGTTTTATATTTTACTTGAAATTAATTTTTTTTTGAATGTTTTTATATTATTTTAATATTGTAATACTAAAAATATTTTTTTTAAAAAAAATATTTTAAAAAAATATTTATAAATAAAAATTATATTTAAAAGCCTCCGCCATCAGTTTTCTCGTCATAATAAAAAATCTTAAAAGAAATCCAACTATTTCAACTAAGGTTGGGCTTGGGAGCAGGGACTGGGCTGGCCCTTCTTGTGACAGCAAAAGAGAACATACATAGGCCTAATGGTTGCGCTGAGCTTTAGGTCCAAGGAATGTTTTAAAAACTACAGCGTTTTAAAATAAGGTGGAGTATAGTTTGCTAAAAGAAAAAACATTTATCCCTTAAATATCACCCAATTCTCAACTGGGTCCTAAAAAAAACCAAAATTATCATTTGGATACCCATCAATCAAGCATTTTCCAATTAAACCCATCATTAAAATTTATGACAAGAAAAAAGTGATTTAGACAACTAGATTCTCCCTTTTTTTATATATATAATATTAAAGAGATCCTTTTCCACTAATTCTAGCTAGCCAACTTAGCATTTATGAGTTTGGAAACTCACAAATCATGCAATAAATAAATAAATTTTTGTTTACTGGCTCTTCTTCAATTGGTTGGATTTTAAAACCGAAGATTGTTGAGTTGTAAGTCCATGAATAGTATAGAATTTTTCAGTTAAAAAAAGGAAAAGTTTTAGGAAGGTTGTCAATTCTATTCCATTTCGTCTGGAATGGCCGAAATATTTTATACCAATTCAAAAAACAGAACAAAACAGAACAATTTTCATCTCATTTGAAATCTCGGTCATTTCTGGATTTTTCAGCTAAATTTCGGCCGAAACGTTCCAATTTCATTCCACATGTTCCGTTCTGCTCTTGAAAAGCCATTGAATCAAATTGAACCTTGCTCAATTTAATTAATTAAACCATCCAAGTATAAAAAGTTATTTTTCATTACTATTATCAATAACAATGATAATAATAATAATATTAAAAATTATTATTACTATTTTCATTAAGAATGATATTAATTTTTTTAAATTAGATTTATCACTAATATATATGGTTTATATTCATGTTTTTTTTTCATGTTTATACTTTGTAGAAATTTGAGCAAAACAAGGGATGCTTTAGATTTCATTAGCCTTGATAACATTAACGTAACTTTATATTTAAAATATTTGTGTTAAAACATTTTACTTTCATAATATTTTGATATTTTGTTTAAGTTGAATTACTTTAAGTTAAAGATTTATTTAATCTTGACTATTTAGAAATATTTTAAAATTTAAAATTATATTTGTTTGGTATTATATTTATATTGCATAATTTATAATTAATTTATCTTAAATTTAAATTATATTTGCTATATATATATATAAACAGTACAACCCTGAAATAAATGCTGAAATAATATGAAACTAAAACATTTTATTTTAATTAAAAAAATAAAATATTTACTAACATGGAATTGACATTCCTTGATTTTTAGGTAGAGAGTTGATTGGGAGTTGTGCAATGGGATGCAATTGAGATTTGCTTGTTTGGCGATCCAATTGAGAATTGGTTTATAATCTGGGGATGAACATGTCGTTTTCAAGAAAAAGCCCTTCGTGGTAATGGTAGTTTCTAGTTCTAGGGCTTCTAGCAAAGAGCTCAAACTACGAAGTACCAGTCAAAACGCTCTCTTTCTCCGTCAAGCTAGTAGAAATTTAACGGTATTTTTTCTCACTTGCGATTACACAATCCTCCAAAAAGGCCAAAAGGGCAATTCCGTGTTGTCTGCTCAGGTAACTCTTCTCCATTGATGTTTTTCATCTCTCTAGAAACTTGATTTACAGATTGCATTTTGCTTTTATCATATTCTTTTATTGGGTAAGAGAAAATCCTAAGGCTCAGAAGACAGTTTTTGCAGTGACCTAAGATTTTGGTGTTTTCTGCTCGATTCAATGCAAAAGGCAGAGACAACATGCAAATCTAGGGTAGGAAATTGGATGAGAAGTACAGAATAAAATTGTTTCTGCTTTCTTGAGGAAATGAAGCAAGAATGGTTTTAGAGTGCCTTTTATGAGGATTTGTTGAATACGAGGGTTTACTTTTCTGCCTTATTGATTGATGAATTTTGTGGTGATTTTACTTGGGAGTAATCTTTACTGTCTTTTGTTTCCCTGTTATATTTTTCCTCTTCTATTCTTCATTTATTATCAATTGCATGTCAATGTAGACGTCACCCAATTTGTTTACTTGTTTTCTGTAGACTAGAGGCAGAGCCTTGTATAGTTATTTTGCTTATTAACGGTTCTGGGGATCTCCGGGCGATTAACTGTAAATAGAAATTTGATTTAGTCTGGATTTGTGTGCTGGTGATCGATATAGTAGAGGGACATTTTCAAGCTTTTAACTCTTTTATCTTTGCTTGACATTCTTCTGAACTGGAAGTCTGGTGATCTCTGTCCAGGGTTACATTGTATGTGACATGAAGAGGACAATACCATGGACAGACCCGGTTGATGTTATATCATCGGATGAATCTTCTTCCTCGGATTCAGAGATAGAGCTTAATGATGGACTTGATGGCCAGCGGTTATCCAATTATGTTACAATCGATCAACCCTTCAAAGAAATGACATCTGAGGGTACTAACACCTATTTGGATTTGGATCCTGGTTATATATTGTTTTGATAAAATTCGTTTGTGCATTATGCGATCACCAAGTAACTTCACCTGTATGATACCGGCTGTATCTCTGTGAATGAACTGTTAAAATGTTCCTTGTCTGGTTGAATATTATCCCGCTGCTAGTCCATTTTTTATTCTGTCTTGAGTTGAAAGTTACTCTGGGCAGTCATGCACTTAGGTTCTGTACTTGTTTAACAGATATGCTCAACCATTCATCTACATTTTAGCCTTACTAAATGTGTCATTGTTCAGGTGTGTTGATTAGAAGGGCAGAAATGTATCAAGATTACATGAGGCATATCCCTATCCCAGTACAACGTGGCTCTGCCATCCCATTTTCCTCATGGGTGGGGTTAGGCAAATCCATCAAGCAACTATATCAGCAGCCCTTGCATTACCTCACCAACATTCTTCTAAATACATGGGATCAACAACGAATTGGCAGTGAGGACGAGCATAGGCCCTTGGATATCATGATTCATCCTTGTAAAGCTGAAGCCACCATCTGGCTTGTTGAAGAAGTTCACAGGCGCACATCATCACATCATCACGTGGCTAAAATCTGGCAATCTGACCCAATGCACCATGCTTTTGTAGACTCCATTTTCCCAAAGTTATGAAGCTCATCTCGACTTTAAGCTTGATTTTGTTGGATGTTCCCTGATTGCTTGGGCAAGAGCTATGAACTGTATAACCTGCATCTGAAATGGCACTGAAACTTCTCTTATGGTTGTTCCTTTATTGTTATTTTTTCTTTTGTATAATTGTCACGTGCATAAATAGATATATTTAGCTTTCTTTTTTTCACCTTTGTTCTTGATTCCAAATAATGTTCTTGCGTCGGAAATTGCTAGGACATGCCTTTTCCAAATTGACGATTCTAATTTAATCCGTGATAAACGAAGAACTTGGGTTTGTGTAGCTCACTGGCATCTCTAAGATGTGGCCATTGGGAAAAGCAGTGACATATCAATTACCAGTAATCACCACAAGAACAGAAACTTTGCTGGAAAAGGTGGAAACGATTACTATCTCGAACAATGATTTATCGGCCGTGTAATGTTGATACTGGCGTGGCAAATGAGTGGCAATCAGAGCATATTCGGAGATTCTTTGCAACAAGAATTATCATTCCTTGACCTGTACTGACAAGTGCAAAAGCTATCGCTAATTATTCACTATTTCGACCGAACTGGTACTCTTTCTCCTTCTCATTAACATCAAGCAGAAGAAAACTCGCAAGGCCAGGAACGTAGCCAATCTACAGCAAATCTCTTTCAACATAGTTTCAACTTGGGTCATTTCTGGGTGTGATTCACCACCTGACGTGAACTCGTAAATTTTTCCACTGATCTCTACTGAGCTTGATCCAGGCGCTTTATGGACTCCTTTCTTCTTTAGGTGTAGCCTGACCTTTGCAACATCCATATATGTTCGACAGAAGAACATGAATCCCAGTCCTCTCAGGATCCAATTCAGTTAGCCTTTCAGCTGTATAAGCTGCAACACTACATTTTTGTGTATCCGGCAAGCAGCTAAAAGAGATCCCCAGATCACGCCATTAGGCTCCATTGGCATGCTATTTATGAGACATAAGAGCTTCGCTCAACAACCCAGCTCGGCCACGCAAATCAACCATACACCCATAATGGACAGCTTGAGGAGCTATACAATAGATATCCATCATGGCCCTAAAAATTGCCAGCCCTGTTCTACTAACCCGCTGGGGCTCAATGCAGTCAGCAGTCCCACAAATACCACTCCATGTGGTTTAATCCCTTGCTGCAGCATTTTATTGAAAAGCTCAATAGCCTCGTAACCATTTCCCTACATCGCCATTGCATCAAAGGCTACAGTCCAGGCTGAAACATCTCTTTTCATCACCTCGTTGAAAACTTGCATTGCACTCTTTGGGTCACCACATCTAGCAAAGATATCAATCAAGGCTGTGCCTAGTTGCAGATCACAGTGAATATCTTTCAACTAGATATAACTATGGATCCACTTTGAAAGGTCCAGAGCTCCTAGATACTCACAGGCAATAAACTTCAGGATCCACCCAAGTAATTAATGATCTTTATTAGTCAACGCAAATATTTTTTACACGTGTCATATAATTTAACAAAATTAAAACTGGAGGAAAGTTAATGAAACACATAGTAAAAGAATAGAATCTATTAAAAAAGATTTGTATAAGGGAAAAATCCATAAAAAAAATAAAAAAGAGGAAACTTTATTTATTTAATTGAGATACACAGAGAAAACAACGTTACATGCACCCACCGGGCTTAGCATTGGGTTACAAGGCTCTTGGTGAAACAAAGATGGATTATCAGATTCTTATTCCCGGTTTCTTTATCTTTACATGAACGCTTCTCGGTTTTTTTAAGCACTTGAAGAAAATTTAAGGATATTTGGAGAGAACCCTGCTTATAGCTCTGATGGTATTTGGGGTAGTCCTGCAGCAGCCTCCAAATAGAGAAGCCCCGGCTTCACGCCACTTACCTATGTATGAGACAAAGTCTTCATCTACTACCACTCCACTTGATTTCTGCAACAGTATACATTGAATTAAACTTCTGAATCACTAACGTTAAGGAAATGGTGCGAGTGATTGATCAAAACAGGAACAAATTTTGCTTCGTAACGACAATAGGACGTTAAAGAGCTTCAGTTGTCCTAAAAGGACTGTTGTATACAAAAATATTCAGCAATTCTAAATAACGAATTAGCAACTGTGCAGTTCTTCAGCCACTCCTCCTTATGGGGACGTAGACACGTAGTACTTGGTGGAGAAGCCCATAAAGAACAGCCTGTTATTTGAAGCAAAAAGAACATCAGAATGCTCACCACCCACTGCTTAATCTCAGCATTGTACGTCTCGCCGCTGTTGGGATATATGACTATTGGCTTACTTGTTGCCTGCCAGATTAACCAGCCAAATAGCGTTAGTCCCTGAAGTTGATTAAGTTGAAGCAGATGTTCCTCTAGAAATTTGGTTTTAACTAACAAAAATATTATTAGCTTCAGAAAACAGACCTTTTGGATGGAGAGAACAAGTCCATGGATAAATCTCGGAGGGGTACAATTGATTCCAACAGCAACAACTCGTTTGCAGGAATCTGCAATGGAGGCACACTCAAGGATGGAATCACCACTGACCACATTAATTCCATCCTTGGAATTAAAAGAGAACCATGCTGGAATATTTATCTCTTCCTCCTCAAGAAGCTCAGCATAAGCCTGATCAACAAAACCAAGCAAAATTACGAGAATTAATTGCCAGAAAAGGTACATGCTATGACATTCTTAATAAAAGCCACAGAATCATTAATTGATCTACTCAGAAATCAACCACTTCGTTTGTGTAATTCAGAAATATATTAACTACCTTTGCCTCGAGCTTATTCGGAATTGTCTCAAACGCAATCAGGTCAGCACCTGATTTCGCTAGAATCTGTAACCTTCTCCTATGAAAATCCTTCAATGTTTTTAGAGAAACTGCATCACCATATTTCCCACTGTAAAGAGAGACAGCAGCAGATTGTTGTCAGGTACAAGGAAAGGGAATTACAATAAGGCATGATAAATTTGATGTAATATTTGGTGATTGCTTGTGCTAGAAATATTGTCGCATAATCTGATAGCACGAGCAAAAACTATGATGTTAATCATTTAGTTACTTACCTATACTCGGAGCCATCGGCCAAATAAGCACCATAGCTGCCAATGGAAGCAGCAACTAAAACAGGACGCCTTGAGATATTTCCACTTTCAATGTAATCCAAAGAACCTTTGGTAGTACATTTGTCATAGTAAATTTCCCTTGCCTCGCATGCAATTTCAACACTTCTCCTAAGCAATAACTCAGCTTCTTCTTCAGACAAACCTTTAGCCACAAAACCCTGAACAGTAGCCTGTCACATGTTTTTTTAAAAATAAAAAAACATGTCAGCTTAAAATTTATCTCCACAAAAACTAGTATAATATAATTGGATTATGAATATTAAAAATACCTGATAAGATGCTGTTACTATGATGTTTGCACCAGCATGAAGATAATCTAGGTGAACCTGTCATGTTAAACACGATCAACAATAATATTCACGTACGATCAAGAAAGGAATGCCGTCGAGAACAGCAACTAATGTAATTACCCAATTTTAGCTGTCCATGAACTCTTTAAGCTTGGGGACTCAAGAACATGTACACGAGATCCATTATGTCTAACTGGTACAATTGCACAAAAAATTGGCACAGTTCATGTTTCTTCGAAGTTCAAAAGAATTGGTTTTCCAACTTCGTACACTACATTGGCCATGTAGTCAAAATTAGCCAACTTCGTGCCGACTAGGGATCATTATTATCTTTCTACATTTCTTTGATTTTTCCCAAACATTTTTGTTTTATTTTTGTACTCTCAATACTCTTTCATTATATAATAACATCATGTTTTTTTTTTATTCTAGTTATATATTAAAGAATTATCTCAAATTCAATAAATAGTTATATTTAATCTTGATTGTGTTCTTGGTTCTAATGTTGGATTTCTTTCTACATAGTCACTTGAGAGTCCGATTTATTTTATTTTAGTTTGATTATTAATTATGCATTGTCATAACTAGTAGATGAAGAGCTCTACCATAGCTAGGGGGCACCCACAATTAATTACATATATGATACAAAGGGAGCTGGTTATCATCTCCTAACAAATTACGTGGCAAAGGCTCTTTCTTGCCCACACCAATGGTGTTTTTATTGACGTGTCAATTGTCATGCGGAACAAATGAAACGTGTCTTTTTCATGCAAGTTAAAAGGTACAAGTATATATTTAAAACTTTTAAATTAATATATTTTTTTGAGATAATATTAGAGATTTAATAATTAAACGGAGGATTGAATTTTATATTTTATTTTAATTAATAAAATTAAACATAGAGTTAATATAAATTTTAAGTTCAGATAATTTTTATATAAGAATATATATTAAAAAATAATATAAAATTATTTTTAAAATTTTATTTATTGAATTTAAGATAAGTCTTTATATTAACTCGGAAACAACATGAAAAAAGAAAAAAGAAAAAAGGGTTTCGTGCAGGCTCGGAAACAACATGAAAAAAAAGGTGATGGAAGGAATCATATTTTCCAATCAAAGACAATAAAATTTAAAACCTTAAAAAGGAAAAGGAAAGAAAATGGAAAGTGGACACCTCTGTTAATTTTTCTCTTTTATTTTCACAAAAAGAGGAAAACAAAACAGTTAATTAATCTGCACGGAGAAATGCTTCCAAATATAGAGAGTGGGTGAGAGAGGGATACCTTTCTAACAAGATGAGGAGAACTGATGAGGCATTTGGCACTCCAGAGAGGGTCGTTAAGGTCAGCACCATGTCGTTCAAGTTCAGTGGCGAAGCCGCCATCAACAACAGCATAGCCACCACATTTCTGGAGGAAATCCGTCATCAACCTCGACGAAGTTTCAACGATTCCCAATTCCATATTGTTAATGATTATGATTAAGAAGAAAGACAGAGGAGGTTGAGAGAGATGGCGAGTAGCCAATATGGAAAAGGAAACAGAAAGCACCAAGTTAGTGCTGTCCAAATTCTTGCTATCAATTTATAGAGAAAAAAGAGGAGAAGCTGGAGTAGGTGGGGGTGTTTGGAAGAGCGGTTGTGATTGTGTTTTAAAGTATTTTTTATTTGAAAATATATTAAAATAATATTTTTTATTTTTAAAAATTATTTGTCATTAATGTGTCATTTAAAAAATATTAATTTAAAATAAAATAAATAATAAATAAATAAAAATAATTTTAAAATAAAAAAACACACTGTTGGAATACTACAAAGTACAAACTGATAAATACTACAATCTGACGTGCCATTCTTACATGCAACAATAAATGAGGTGTCTGTCTTGCGTGATGAAAATTTAAAGTCCGGACTAAATAAAAGTTAAGAATGGTCGCGGGCCTTTGCATCACCACGACTAATCCTTCGTAATTCAGGATTAACCGCTCCAAATCATGTTAATCAAATTTGTGCAAGTATTATGGTAAGCATTGCAATAGCTTGGTACATAAATTTCTATAAAAATGAAAAATATCCTCCCTTTAAATACAGTTTGAACTATTAATTTACATAATTACAAGTAATTAATCATCGATCCAAATTGAGTATTTTTAGATAATAAACCTCAACATAAAACTATAAAATTTGATTTTGTTAAGAAACATTTCCTGAGCAGACGAATTGTAAATTTTGCATGGTATAATTAAAAGAGCCGAAGAAATTATAAAAATTCACATGCAGTTAACTTCCAACTTAATTTAAAGCATGAGTATGCTTATCATGTTTAAAGAATGGCTACGTACGATATACAAACTCTTATCCTCTTCCATGGAGCTATACATTAATTAAAAATTAAAAATTAAAAACCAGATAAGGATGAAAATAGGAAATGATTCGTGCAAGGCATCGTTATTATCTTCTCTGATGAGTTGTAGATCAGTTAGATAGATTAGCGTTCTCTCTTTTCTAAAGATCTCAATCGATCCTCATGTTGGAACATATATTTTATAACAAAAAAATAATGTAGGCAATTAATTATTGAAAAAAACATCCACTCTACTCCATAAAAATTAATAAGATAAAAAGGTGCAATTTAAGTGTTTAGATTTTAAATTTACTTTCTAGAGATTACCAGTTCGAATCTCACAAACCTCAGAACCACTAGAGTCTTACATGATCATTAACTTTAAAACTCATGGGATTAGTCAAGATACACGTAAACTAATTCAAATTCCTATATTAATTAAAAAAAGAAAGATAGGAATGCTGTGTACTGCCCATTAATTTTCGAGGTGCATGTCCTCTTTTTGTATACAGTGTGTATTGTTTATGTTACCTGGGAAACTAATGAGTTAACTTCTTTTCAATTTTATAATTATTTCTGTATATTTCTATCACCAACTCCTAACCTTTCTCTCCCAGAGAAACCTCCTTGTCTCCATTTATCTAAACACATCTTTTCTCGCTATTATTATTATTATTTAGTAGTAAACAACAAATAAAATAACTTAAAATTATAATATTATACAATAAACAATAACTTGTGATTGTTGGACTTTAATATCAACAGATATATATATATATATATATATATATAACAAGCATGATAACACGAAATTATGTTGAGAAATGGATCCCATATAAAATTTAATTTACCAATATTTTCTTTTTAGAACTCTACCTCTCTTCTTAAATAAACCACAAAAACTTACCTCAACCAACTAGAAAAACCAAATAATAATAATAATAATAATAATGAAATTCCTAAATAAATTAGGAAAAAACATCTTAAATAAAGTTGGGAAATAATAGAAGAGTTACCATATAAATAGAAAAAATAATCCTAAATAAATTAAGAAAATATAAGAAATTTCAAACAATAACTTATGAGTTTTATTTGAAAGCTTTTATGAACTTTGATGGATATGAAATTTTAACCCTGAAGAAAATATGATCTCTGAAATTCTTTAGCAAAATTTCATCTTGGTTTAATTATCGAATTGAAAATTATGTCCATTAATATAAAGCTACATATTAGAAAAAAAAATCTTTTGCATCAATTATTCTAAATTATAAAGAACCCATCATCGAGTTCAAAATTGTTCTTACCTCAATCTTATAGATATTCAATCAAAACTCCTCAGCTCTTTTTATTTATTTACTTGAAGTGTGTAACAATTCGGGACATCAACCATGATTATAAAAAATAATAGCAGACAAATCTCAAACTCAATACATGTCTTTATGATAATAATAAACTTATAATTAAAAAGTATAAACCTAGTTTAAATTATGGGTTAATTAAAAAAATCCTCTTATACTTTTATCTGAATTTCATTCCCCTTTTATATTTTTATAAATTATAGTTTTCATCCTGAAATTTACATGTTCAATAACAGTTTAAATCATCAACAATATATTTTGTTTGATTGATAATTTATAAAAGTATGGAGATAAAATAAGATATAAATCAAATTATAAAAGTACTATTTCTGTAACTATCCCTTAAATTAATAATAAAAAAATATTCAACACCTTTCTTGTTAATTTTACTTACACTCAAAGTCTATCTTATTAATGTCAACACTCAACACCATCAATGGTACCGACCTCTTTCTCAGGTGGTGAATAGAAACAAATCCTGATAAGGATATTTATCAACTATCTAATATATATAAAACTAGACACAGTCTGCAGCAGCTTGTATCCATCCAGTTTGAGGTCCACTTTCTTCACATAAAAAATTAAGAAACGCAGCTAATTACGTGTTGTAGGCTATGGAGATGTCTGCTTGAATCTGATCCAAATTCAGTCCAGGTTCAGCTGTCCATTTTAAGGTTTTAATTTTACAAAAAGAAAGACAAGGAAAAGGAAAACAGTTCCTTCTTTTTTAAAAAAAAAATTGGCTCTGCATGCACAGCTCAGAAACTTAAGATTCCAACGCTGTGTCCTCTTCTATGCTCCTTTAAGAAGTGATTTATATGCAACATTTGGAAGCACTGACAGATGATTTTTAACTTCTACGATGTTATGGACAGATTGTGTTTGTTATATATATAATTAACATTTTTTTTTAAAAAAAAAATGTTAAGTAATATCCCATGATGAAATTAAGGTTATAAACAAATATTAAGATATAAAGTGTTAAATGTGTTTAGTAAGTTTAAAGACAATTAATGAATTATATTATTGGATCCTATAAAAGATTAATTTATATCTTAAATCAATTTAAAATAAAAATATATGCAAATCGATGGGTCTCGAACGCCGAGGTACAAGATAAATAAATAAAAATTAGACATCTAAATTAAAAAAATGAGAGAGAAAAAGTAAAAACCAAAAACGTTTTTGCTTAACAATTTTTTTTACTCCTCCCTCGATTTTGGAGGGCAATACTCCAACACCCTAAGTGCTGGATACCCTTTGTAATTTTTTCTTCCTTCCAATTTTGTGTGCTAAATAAGGGAAAAGGAGGTGAAAAAATTACTTCACCTCCTTTCCTCTCGTACAAAACATAATCTAACGACGAAGTTATAAAGTTAACAAGAGGTGAAAAATTCATTCATTATTTTAAAAATAAACTATATATAAAAAATGCAGTAAATTAATTTTTTAGACTAAAAAAATCATTAAATACAAAAATATAAAGAGATTTAATTATCGCTAAACATCCATATGAATTGTACCGAGAAGTATAAAATAAGAAAACGAGATTATTCTTTTAATTATTTATTGAATTTTATGCAACATCTTTTTACTACGCAATTCAAAATACTTCAATTCTTATCATAAATATAATTTTTATTCTATGAAATACATAGATAAAAAATAAATTTAAACATATATGTGTGTGGTCTCATAATTTTCCTGTGTGTGTGTGTGTTGGGGGGTGGCTCCACCACAAGTCTTAATAAGCTATTAATTTTTAAGTCCTCCAACTACATAGTAAGTAGTCCAGATTAAATGTTAGAACAATTGTTTTTTTTTTTTTTTTGTTATCAATCGATCATCACTTTTCCTTATCAATAGGGGTTACGAAATTTTAAGGTTCCACCTTATTACCACATGTGACATATTGGTCCACGTATGTGCAGACACTAGACCAATGTGGAAATCACATGTTCCTTTGTACATGCAGGAGGACCGTATCCAACAACTAACGTCGTTAATAAGAGTTGGAGGCTTACATGGTTTGAGATTCGAGTCATGTGATTGCTTATATGATAGTCATTGAAGGCTTACATGGTTGTTAACTTCAGGGCCCGTGGGATTAGTCGAGATGCGCGCAAGCTGTCCCGGACACCCACGTTAAACTAAAAAAAAAAAAAAGAGTTGGGTGAGGGGATATGGAGGTAGCTTAACTGGTCAGGTCTTGAGTTTGTTTTTTTAATGGTTATGAGTTTGAATTTTTTTAGAGCCATTGAAGACTTATATAATCGTTAACTTCAGAGCCCGTGAGATTAATCGAGGTATACACGAGCTAATTCGAATATCCATATTAATAAATAAAAAATTAAAGGAGGGAGAAAATTAGAAGGTTGATAATAATTTGGATTTCAATGCTTATCCATTACAAGCTTGATTGATTGTAAACGAGTTTGGCTAGATTTTTTATTTTTATTTAAAATTATTTTTTATATATTTTTAAAGTATTTTAATATTTTAATATTAAAAATAAATTTTAAGAATAAAATATATTATTTAAAAATATTTACAAGCAAAAAAAACATTTTAAAAAACAACCTATTACTATAATACTATTTATCATACAAGCTATATAAAAAAGAAATAAGGAAGCTATATAAAGCAATGTTTGAAATGACCATAAATTTGTCGTTTTAGGTACAGCGATTTCCAGACGAAAGGAAGTGGTGGGCAGGCAACATCAATTTGATCCGACTGGGAGTTCCACTTATTGTTGGAAAATCTTGAAGGACTTGTGCGCTAAGAGACAAGTAAAGCAGAGACAGGCAACAATCTTATCGTGTTGAGCTAAAATGGAGACAATTTTTGTGGTCTGGATAATTTGCTCACACAATCACTCTCCATTTATAAAATGCCAGTTGATTAAAGCTTGCTCACTAGTGGATCGGGATTTTTATTTTTATTTACATGGTAGGAGAAAGCTTAGAATTTCTAAGCCTGAAATCTCTTTAATTTTGAAATCTTCAAGTTTAGCCAATGGGCTGCTGTCGGACACACAAACGTGTCAGGGTTTTGTGCACTTGAAGTCCAATATCCGCTTAAGGGTGGGATGGGTTTGATCAGAGCTGTGTTTTGAGGCCGAGTATTGGGCTTCAGGTGGAGTTGGGAAAATGGGCTTAGCCCAACCTATATAACGGTAGAAACGTTCAGATTTTTTCTTCTTTATTCGCCACACTGGATATGCATACTACAAACAAAAAAACAAAAAGCCACAGTGAGCATGGACAGAAATCGATTCAAACAACGCTCCATGTCTCAAACCTGCCAATGTAAGTACAATTCTCATAATTCACCGTTTCTAATTTATAAATTTCACATAAATTCTCTATGGGTGACATGCCATGGCCATCCCAAGAGAAGGATGATGAATTTAGTGTCTTCATTGTGATGGAGGGTATTTTTTAAAAATGTTATAATTTTTTTAAATTTTTTATATTCATACATCAAAATTATCTCAAAAAACACTAAATAAAATAGATCAATTTGACATGTTTTCAAGTTAAATACACTTTTAAAATGGACTTAAACACGTTAAAACACAATGCCAAAAAACCTCTTAGCCTCAATGCATAGAAGCTACCCTAAGGACTCCTTTAGCCATCTAGCAATAAATCCTCTACACACACACTCGTATGGTGTTGGCTTTTTTTTTTTCATTTTAAGAAGGTTTAACACGGTAGCTTGTAATAAGCAAAAGATTACAACTTAAAAAACTAAAAAAAAACCACCTTATTTCCCCATTCTTGCAGAATAATGAGTAGAATGTTTTTCATCTTGTGAAGCAAGAGTTCGTAACCAATCGAACTAAGAGCTGGATGTCGCAACTCCGACTCATTACAAAATGAAAGGGGGAGAGACAACGAGGAGGAAGGTAAAGAACACAACTTAGGGTCCGCGAGCGGGGGTCAAACAGAAACAGACAGATGCCTGGTCTTCAGGTATCATCCCTCCTCCCTTGCTTGTATCAACCGCTTCTAACATTTTCACCACCTCAGCCATTTCAGGACGTTTTTCTGCATTTCCATCCCAGCATTTTCGCATGACATTTGCTAAAGAACTTGGACAACATCTTGGAATCTCTGGCCGTAAATTCTGCCAATGAAATCATGCAGCATGAATTTCCCAATATTTGATGACCTTTGGCAGGATGCTAGATCTTAAGACCTCGAACAAAGTTTTAGCAAAAGAGCAAAATGTTTTCATAAAACGATATCAATTCTCTCGAGAGCTTTACAGCCAACTAAGCTCAGCCTTTTCCTCCCTTGCTTGTAAAAACCAATAAAGGCATTTGAAAGCATTATGAGGGATATCCAGTGATGTCAATTCCATATTGCCACTTTGCTAAAAGTAGCTGGGATGCATCAATGCTGTACAATAAATTAGTTAGAAGGGCATATACATCACTGAGTTTGAAAGAAGAAATGGACCAGAGTCATTCATGAACTGCTGACAATGGCTCTCTCACATGCGAGATGCCAAATCACATGTCATGTGGATAACAATATGGTCACAAAATTCTTTCCTAATTCCATTAATTATGAACGGTGATAACAATTACTTTGAGCCTCCTCAGGTCACCATATAACCAAAAGAAAGAAAGAAAAGCAAGAAGAAGAAAAATAAGAAGAAGAACCAGGCATGACGGCTTGCTTAAATTACAAACTAACCTGTCGAACAACAGCAGAGGAGACATCAGCGAAGCTAAGATTAGGGTAAGGCATGTCACAGCAATATATTTCCCATAAGCAGATGCCAAAGCTGTAGACATCACATCTTCTGTTATACGGTTTGCCATCAAGAACCTGCATAAAGTATCAGGTTAGATGGTTGCAATTAAATAACAATCAAATATGCCAATTCAATTGCATCCCGTGTCCATATGGTTATAAATTTATAATTAACAGAAAAAACACGCCCTCACAGATTCCATATTGAACATGGCACAAGGATTGATTTTATCATCATTACACATCATTTATATGCATTTCTGGACTTGTTTATATAACCAATCACTTGTTAATATACAAAATTTTCTTTATAAACTACTTCTGCCTAGGGAAGAAAAGGTTTTGTTAAAGCATGAAATACCTCTGGGGCCATGTATCCAAGTGTGCCAGTTTCACCAGTCATGTCACATGGATTCTGAGCTTCAACACGGGCAACACCAAAATCAGCAATTTTGAGATTTCTATGAGAATCTAGTAACATGTTTTCAGTCTTGACATCACGATGTACAATCTTCTTTGAATGTAGATAGCTAAGACTGCAAATTAGTAAAACTAGTCTGTAATTTCATTTTTTTAGGGAATTTTTAATAAAAAGAAAATTAACAAAAACTAAAACTCACCCCCTAGAGAGATCCAAAGCAAGTTGGATCACAACCTTAAAAGCAAGTTTTTTTCGACTATTTCTTATCAAGTAGTGTTTAAGCGTCCCACCAGGGAGATACTCAACAACAACACAGCATGCCCTAGCAGGAAGGGAGATGTAACCATCAGATGGGTTTTTGGCAGGAATTTTCAGGTTTGAAGTTCCCATTGATGCTCCAACAAACTGTTAAAAAAAATAAAAATAAATAAAGCATCAGAAATAAAAATAACACAAATGATAAGCTTATGGTAATAACCAGAATGACTGGGAGGATGATCCTTCAAGCATATGGTTTCAACTAAAAAATCTTGCATTTTTCCCGTTGATGTATGTCAAAATTTACATATAGTTTATGAATTCCATCCACTATGATAAGATACAGAAATATAACCATGTTTAAAGAAAAGTGTCAAGAAAACCATGCTTGCCAAGAGGAACCTGTAATGTAATTACTGGTAAGGTAATACAAGATGGACAATTGCATGACTCAAAAAAGCCAACTTTCATGTAACATGATGCTCATAATAAAATGAACATGACAAGTTTAAGAATGAGTTAGTACTTTTGTAACATTAGGATGGTCAAGCTTGTGCCAGACAGCAACCTCTTGCTGAAATGATGCCCGCACAGCAGTGGTTTCAGCAGTTGTGGCAATACCATCCTCCCCCCAGTCCAACATTTTCACTACAACATCCAACAACAGTTCAGTGAGAGATCAACATCAACATGCACAGTGCTGAATGCTAACAATCTCTCCAATTGAAACAGACCGCAGTTTCATCAATGTTTATCAGGAGTTGTAGTGAAATGATTTTGCAGGCATTAGATATCAAACAAACAAATTCAGACAGAGAATGACAAAATTTTCTGAACTTCCAATGACACCCCCGCGCCCCCCCCCCCCCCCCCCCCCCCCCCCGCCCCCCCAAACTAAAAGAAGAGATGCTCCCACCTCCCAAGCCTGAAATACTAATGAAGATGAATGGGTTTGCCTTGTTACTTTTTTCTGTCACCCCCAATCCAGGCAGGCAGCATAAAAGGGACACATTCAAAAGTAGCATACAAAAGAAAACGCAAGGGATAGGGAAAACTGTTTCCTAGGATTAGCGATAAAATGAAAATGAAATCCATTTCAATATGCCGTTGCGAATACAATGCCGGGCAAAACTTTATTCATTTCCACATATATGCAACAGAATTTAGATCATGTTAATAAGCAGCAGTATAAAGGCAACTCGTAACAAAGATTTGGAGGACAGGCAAAACACAATATCCTTATTTACTCTCTAGCATGACCTTTACAGAAACAGAAACCAAACAAAATTAAGAACTCTGAATATCAAAACACTAAGAACCATCACGTAAGCATGAAAAGACACGGAAATACAAAAAGAGCGCTGGGAAACAGAGATCAATGACCTGCAACATCTTGGTTATCATAAGTACCACGATACACGGTCCCAAAAGTACCACGGGCTACCTCGTGCCTTATTTCCAATTTAGACGAATCAATTTCCCACTCTTCTTTAGGCCTTTGGATTTCGGTGTTCCTTGACCAAACCCTGCTCAGGTGCTTCTCAAGCTGTGCATCCAAGCTTTTGAGATCGATTTTATCAGCTCGAAAAAACATATCTTTGCTACTCACACCTCCTATACCTTTCACCTTTGAATTGGCACTACCTTCCTGGCTATCCGGTTTCTTCTCTGGCATGACATCACCAGCCTCACCGCTTGTTTTTGAATCCATTATAAAGAACCAAATACAAGACAAGCCGTGAATCCCAGAGACAACCTTAAATTCTAGACGACAATCCTAGAAAAGTAAAACAAAAAACCTTCAATTTTTCATCATCATACTCATTGCCTTCGAATTCGCATGGACTGATCAAGATTTGAAGATCAAAAAGGGAAAAGTTTCAAAATTCTTATGCAATTACAAATTAAATGTGCATAACAAACCCCTCCTAAGATCAAATTACTGATCAAAGATAGCAATGAAAAGTTTTGATCAAGTAGAAACCCAGTTTCACCAACCCAAAATCCTATTCAAGTTCCCTCCAATATTGACCTTATAACCAAAAAATTTCACTATTTGTAAATAGATTGCCTACCAATCAGAATTGAGAATAAAAATTCTTTGTTCTTATGGTCTATGAATTGACCCTTACATTGGTTCAAAAACTAAATTTCCCATCATCGACTGTATAAATGTTTATTTCCAGTATCCGAACGAAACAAAACTGCGAACAAAAACAAAAGGTAAACCCTAAGAAAACAACCCAATTCCCACCCTTATCTAAACAAAGCCCAATAAAATAAGAATGACCCAGAATTCAAAAACTAGCAAAATTTCGAAAAATCAAACCTTTATGTACAATAATAATAATAAAAAAAAAACAGCACGCATGCAAGCAAGCAAAACCTATAAACCAAAAAAAGTCAAAGAAAAGGCAATAAAGTTGACTTTGAAATCTCTAAAAAGGGATACGAAGAGCAAGGGTAGAGTCAGTGAAGGCTCAATGATGTCATATTCACCATCCTCATCATCAACATTCCCTTTGTTTTCTTCCACACAATATAAATGGAAGAAGAGAAGAAGGCTTTTTTGTGGATGGGATTTCAAAGAAAAATATTAACTTAGAATAATCGAACAAAAGATAAAGCGACTGTTATTAACCAAATAGAGTGGAGAGAAAGCGTGGGAAGCGCCGAGGTTGGCAAAAATACGGCCTGTTGGAGAGAGAGAGAGAGTGTTTCTAAATATAGCATCGGAAAGTGTGTTTATAAGAAAAGTAAATCAAAGTACAAAACCAATGTACGAATACCATGTCCTTGTGCACTCTGGTTTTGATATACACGAAAAACAAATCGGACCATCCAAGACATGTTAGTATATCTCCAAGGAAACAGGATCAAGTTATAAATAAGTTGGCTAACTTGACGAGTGATTTGCAACCATAATTGTTCAGATCACCATTCCATATAATCTTAGTCCAAATCGATTTTGATTCTATCTGGGATGTAAGTTTTCGATATGTCGAGTATTTATACATTTTTCAAGCGGATATACTACTAACTTGTCATGGATGTACGATTATAGGAATATGAAAAGTGAAGGGATAAGAAATGATTTTCAGCCCTTTTTATCTAGAAAATCTAAATCTATCATAGTGGATTTTCGGAGCCACCAAACCACATCTTATCAGCAAGGATAGGAAATGCTGCTGTGTTCTTTTGTCTTTTTTATACATCAACTTCAAGATTATTGCTGCAAACATCATGATGTTTTTTTTAAGAAAAAAGAAAGTAATACGTAATGCGAGGAATTAATGTAAATGTTTCCAGATTGATAAAATCAAATTATTAAAGTAAAATAGTAAGTAAGAAGTCAACTAAAACTTTTTACTTGAATTGTGGCTTTGTACTACTTTGATTCTGTGTATTAATTATTTTTTAAAATATTTTATTTAAAAATATATTAAAATAATATTTTTTTTACTTTTTAAAAATTATTTTGGATACCATTATATTAAAAAAAAAAAAAAATTGAAATTAAAAAAATTCAATTTGTTTTTTAAAAATACTCTTAAAAGACAAAAATAAACAGGTAAAGCTACTATGAGCCGTGAATGTTGAAATTGGACAGTCACATGTGAGATCTTTTTGTCACTGTCAAAGTCGAACAATGAGCATATATCTTAATTAATTTATCGTAAATTAACACAACAATTACTAATATTCAGCTGGATTCATGTCCAGACTCGGCCGTCCTTTAATTTCATTGTAAAGACCAATATTATGGTATTGCCGTCAACTAAAACAACAGCAAACTAGGGATGTATAGTTTATAAGATTTTGTTAACAAGAGGCATTAATCTCAACATGAGAACGCTTGTAAATATATTTTGTTAACAAGAGGCATGAATCTCAACATGAGAATGCTTGTAAATATATTCCGAGTGGCTGTTCCGGGCATTCTGATGAAGTTCTATCATTCCCAGAAGGGCAAAACTGTAGACATGGAATGCTTGGGTTGAGCTTAGAAGTTAAATATCCAATTATCATGTCAAGAAAAAACAATCACGCATGCATGCATGCATGTACAAGAACTAACGCCGGGGAGTTTTAACGCAAATTTGAACTCTGAATTGTTTCTCTATCTTTGTCATCTTTTCTTGAAGTTAGACGAACCTGGTCCAAATTAAGCCAGGTAAAGTGAAAGATTAAGCTTGACGTCCTCGAAGAGTTTAACCAGTTGAAAGTTTCGAGAGGTGTCTTCAGTTTATGCAGCCAGCATCCTCCTTTAATTGTGCATATCAGGCAACAAATTAAATTCAGACAATCTCGATTGGAAAAAAAATAATAAAAACAATGAGATTTGTGGCAGTGGATGTTAGGGAAGTAAGTGTAGCAATAAGGTTTTGAAGCGTAAAGATTATTGTTTTTAAGGTATTAATTTTCTTTATTATATTTATTGTAGAGGTAAAGTAATATATACATCTTCACGGTATGTATAGCTAAGTCTTAAAATTTGTAAATAACAACTTTTATAAGTTTCTTAACAAATTTTGTTTTGTTTCTGATGCACATTAACAAAAATTTTGTAAAGAAAAATAAGAAGAGAAGAATATTGTTTTTTAATTGATTTATGTGAATATCAAACTGATATATATATATATTCAAACTAATGTATTTGTAGAAATTTAAAGAATAGTGTCTATAGAATTTAATTTAAATGGCACACTTAGACCAATATATATATATATAGAATTCAAGATGCAATTTTTGAATTAAATTAAAAATAATAATTTGACACAGGTATCATGCATGATTAATTAATTAATTTTAAAAATAAAAATTGTTTATTTTACATAATAACAAAGTACTATTACATATATAGAGACAGTACTTGAACATCTAAATTTATTGATTCGGAATTTCTTTCCTTCCTAGTGTAGGATAGAATTCTTTTTATTTATCTAATATTCAAATTATTATAACAGTGGAGCTATGCTTGAGCCTACAGAATGAAATTATGGATCGGATTTTTGAATGAGCCTGGAATTTGCCAATTAAGATCACATGCATGTTCATGCTAGGTGCCACTACAGAATATAATTTTAATGGCAATTGATCATGTATCTTTTATTGAAAAGTGATTTTTAAAAAATTATTTTCTAAATTTTTCTGTGTTTGTTTACTATTAAAAAAATTAATCAATGAAAAACACTTTTCAGTCAAAAAAAAAAAATTGACTTGATTTCCAGGAAAGTATTTCCCTTTTATTTTAGGCGGAAAACACTTTCCAGAAGTTATGAAAAAATTAGAAATGTCATATTATTTATTGATTATATCAAATTTGATCCTCAAACTTTTGATTGTTATATATATATTTTGTTTTGAATATTTGTTTTTCAATTTCAACCCTTAGAATTTAATTTTTATATTAATTTTGGTCCTCGTTTTTATAATTGTTATTTGCTTTTCCCTTATTATTTTTTAATTGAAATTTTTTATCTATCAAATTTTGTCCTCATTCTTTTGATTGTTACTTATTTTATTTGAAATAATTTATGAAATTTTAATTATTATTATTTTAATTTCTTCATCTTTTAATTTTTTATTTTTTAAATTTGATCTCTATTATTTTGATTATTATTTATTTTATTGGAGATAATTTATGAAATTAAATTTTTTTCAATTTTATTCTTATTCAACTTTTTAATTTATAAGATTTGTTCCTCGTTATTTTAATAAACTTGAAAAAAATAAAATATTAATAAGTTATTTTCCAGCTCATTTTCCATGACATAACCAAACATTGAAAAGTGTTTTCCAATTTATTTTGTATTACACTACCAAACATCGGAAAATAATTTATTTTTCTGAAATTTACTTTTAAAAAAGAAACTACTTTCCAGCAAACAAACGGGGTATATACCAGCATATATTTTAAGTAAAATGTCATTAATTACAGCTGGCTACAATTTTTAAACAATTACTTTTATCATACATACATACTCAACCACAGTTATTACCATGCCAATTAAACTAGTATTTATGATAGAGCTTTGCCTGTGTTGAATTCAAAGCCATTCATTCCATGCATGTGCCATTTATTTAATGTCAAGTGTTGTAAAAATATATTATAATTTTTGCTAAAATCAAGACAAATATCTCATAAGATATATAACAATGACACTTAATATATATAAGAGTCGATAATTATAAAGTATATATATTATATCATTTATTTTACTAAGTTAATTTCTTAGACAAATTTCATTAAGAGTTAATTTTATTGCAGTGCATGGGGTCTTGTTTGGACAGTTTCAAACATGGCCAAATTAAGTCGTGTATTTAAGAGAATTGAAGGGCGCGCAGGTCTTTCTGTGGTTTTTAAAATATTTTTTTAAATTGTTTTTTTATTTATATATTAAATTAATATTTTTTAAAATATTTTTCATGATTTTGATGTATCTATATCAAAAATAAAATAAAATTTAATTTTAATATATTTTTAATTAAAAAAACATTTTTACACAAACATTTTATATCACATTATAAAACACACACAACTCCAATGATGTAGCAATGAAATGACTTTTATGTTGCGTGTAATAGTTTTTTTTAAAAAATATTTTTTTATAAATATATTTAAATAATATTTTTTATTTTAAAAAAATTAATTTTAACATTAACATATCAAAATAATTTAAAAATACTAAAAAATATATTTTTCAATCACAAAAATAAACAAACAAGACAGAAATGAAAGTGGTCCTGAAGCTTCAGATTTTCAATTCGAGTTCTCCCATTCCTGGATCTTGATAGACTCTATCAACGTTAGTTCACGGGCTTTACTCCACTCCATCATCTTCATTGTTGATTTCGAAAGATTCATGTGCCTACAGGCTACAGGTGTGCGTCTTTGTTTTCTGGGTTAACAACAAAAGTGCGGCCTCTTGATATATATATATATATATATATATATATATATATATATATATATATATATATATATATATTCTTGCTAACAATGCTAATCTTTGCTAGAATGTTTAAGTCAACTTTAACTTTTTTTTTTTTTTTTTTACGTGGGGTGTTCGGGTCAGCTTGCGCGCACCACGACTATTTTCCACGGTCCACTGGACATCCTGCAAGCCCAGGAGCAGGTAACTTTAATCTTATCTGATAGTTGCTTTTTCGTTCATTTTCTTTCGAGAATAGTTCCTACATTCGATGACATGCACAAGAAATTCTAGCATGAGTTGAAATCAGCAAAAAAAATAATTAAGTATAGTTAATGTTTTTTTTTATTTGTATATTTAATTCTTGATTTATTTAATTATATATATGCATAATTTTTTTTATTTGAACTTTAATTTTTTAAATTATAAAAATACATTAAAAAAACCTGCATATATATATATATATAGACACACACACTTTTTTATAGAAAATAAAAATGTCTAAACTTTATGTCTCTTGAAATATAATTGTTTGAAATACTTTTAAATGTGATAATATTAAGTATAAAGCTAGAATACATGGGGGTTTTACTTTAACTAAAATTATTGTTCATTCATTTACAAATAATTGTAAATTGAAACAATAATTTTTTAAAACATTTCCAATTTAATCCTTGAACTTATTATTTGTATAATTGAGTTCTTTTTAGTCTAAATTGGCACCAAATACATGTTTTTAAAGAGATGCTTGAGTTGATTTTGGTTTTCTATATGATTAGCATGATCTGCAAGTTTGGTGGGGTGTTTTTTTATTTTTTTTTATTTTTAATTGAACTTGGTAATCCATGCTAGTTTACTTATTTTTTCTTTTTGTTTTTTTGTTATGAGATTTTTTTTTATTAATTTCATATTTTAATACTGGGATGATTGAGAAATTGATTTCATAATTTTTTTTTTCTTTCTATAAGGTTAGCGTGGCTTGCAAGTTTGCCAGGGTAACCTAGGATGTTCTAATTTACAGGTTTGGCAGGTGTTTTTTTTTAAAAAATTGAACTTGACTTTTTTTTTCATCATTTATTTTTTATCATATAGTTAAAAAAATATAGTTTTAGAGAAAAACTATATTATTAAACTTTATAAAGTCCATGGACATGTTCATGAGTTTGGCTGGTTGACCTGGTTCGCAGCCCTAATGAGTTTAACTCTCTTTTTTAAATATTTTTTTTTCAATATCTGGTATTGAGTTGGTGTTCGATTTCCTGATTATCTATTTTTGTTATCATATAGTTAAATAAAAAATAGTTTCAAAAATAAATAAATTATAATCCCAATGGAGTTCATAACTTGGTTTGTAGGTTTGATGTACTAGCTCGGGTTATCCAGTTCATAGGTTTGACGAGTTTGCCCATTAACCATATTTTTTTTTTCATGTTTTTAGTCCTTTAATCGTTTTTAATTTTTTTCTTGATTTTGTCATTCAATATTGAAATGGCTGAGAAATAAACTATATGATTTATTTTTATTTGCTTTTTATAGGATTATCATTGTCTCAAATAAGTATCTATTTTTAAGCTAATGTTCAATTTTGTGGGCATATATTTTTATCATACAATTAAATAAAAAATAATTTATAAAAATAGTTATTAAACTCAATAGAGTCCATGACACGGGTCACAGGGAGACCGAGATCGATCAATTATCTCAATATTCTTTTTAAATTTTTTTAAAAGTTAAATCATGTTTTTATTAATCATCAAGATTGTATTTATACCCATGAGATCGATCAATTTAATTCGGGCTAACTCCTGCATGATTCAATTGAAAACTCAACTCAAGTTAGGTAAAGAGCTAAGTCGGTAGGTTTTAAGATTAAACCGTTTGACTATGTTTAATAAAACCGTAAAAAAACTCTTCATCCTCTTCACATGTTTTTATATTTAAAAATAAATTGGTCCGACCAGCTGCGGAGTGGACCAATGAAATAGTGTGAATGTATTTTTATGTTTAATTGAGAATTAAAATTACTGTAATTAAATGTATCCTCGTTGTGATTGGTTTGTATTTGAAAAATTATGAAAATTCTAAAACATTTTTACTATCGCTAAGAAAAATAAAAATATGCCAGTCCACTTGATGTTGAAAATGGAGACATTTCATTTCAAAAATTAAATTGTATACATTCCCCGATCTTAGGAAGTGTGTCTGTCCTTGTTTTAAGAACGCATCACATTTTTTTTTTTTATTATTTACGTGGGGTGTCCGGGCCAGCTTGCGCGCACCACGACTATTCCCCACGGCCCACTGGACATCCTGCAAGCCCAGGAGCAGGTAAGGCACCGCGGGGGTGACAGGCGTGCACATAGAGGATCGAACCCGGAACAGGGACGGAACGCATCACATTCTCATTGATCAAGAAATATGATATTCCCCATTCTTTTTTTAAATAAAAAGAAATGTCATGTTATAAAAAATTCAAATTTAAAATCAACAGAGAATGCTAACTTACTTGGCCAAGCTCACAGAAATACAACAATAATATTTTTATCAAACTGAAAAAATAATCATTTTCACCGTTAATTGTTCAATTAACGCGTGCTTCTTTTTATTTTATTTTTAATCCGTGTGCTGTTACCTCCTTGATCCCTTTTTATTTTTAATTTGTGTGCTGTTACCTCCTTAATCCCATTATTTTATATGTTAAATCGAGTTTGATGGGGAGTGGAGGTTCTAGAGAGAAAATATTAAAATGAAATGCGTGGTTTTAAATCATGATTCTGGTAATGAAAAGAGCCACAGTGTAATAGTATATATTGTTTATGGCCATGGCTATATCTTGTTCGAAATACCTACCTTAAACACCTGTCATGTACATAAATTAAATAATACAATTAATACAATAAGAGTGCTATTTATGTAAATCAGTTAATGTAAAGCTACACGACCTAAATTAAATAAAATTTATAATAATTTGGAGAACATATATTAAAAAATCTATTTTCTTAATACACCAAAACAAATGGTGAAACATTTAACTCTTTCACCTACATATTAAACACAATCTCGAGAAGAAAAAAAAGTTAAAGAAAGGGATGATCACTACTATGACAGCTGAATAGCTGTTTTTTGTTTTTTATTTTATCATTATTAATATAAAAAAGGGACATTTTATTTTTCTGGAAAGAAGGTTTTATTTTTTTGGGGTTTTAAATCAACTCCTTAACAGAGCGCAAATGAAGTCAAGCCCTAGTAAATGATTCCACAATAATCAAATTTATAATTTTAAAATTTAGTCTAGTAGTTCAATTCAGAACTTAATTAATCTAGAGTTAGAATCGAACCAAGTTTAAAAAAATAATAAAAAAATTTTAGTTGACCCGGCAACCCTATCAAAATCTGGTTACAACTCGTTGACTATTTATTTATTTATCTATTTAACCAAAACGACTTCGTTTTGATTTTTTAAAAAAATTGAGATTGATCAAAGTGACCTGATCAAAAACTAATAACCCGAGTAAAACTCGTGACTGAGATTTTGGGTTTGAAATAAAACTCCTTAACAGTAAATGAAATCAAGCCCAAATAAATGATACCACGATAATTAAATCCATAGTTTTAAAACTTCATCTCGTCTGACAGGTCGACTTAAAATTTGATTGATTCAAAGCTAAAACTGAGCCGAATTTGAAAAAAATAAAGAAAATTAAAAATTCAGGTGACCCGACAACCCTATCAAAACCTGGTTGCAGCTCGTTGACTATTTATTTAACCAAAACGACATCGTTTTGATTTTTTTAAAAAATTAAGATTAATCTAAGTAACCTGATCAAAACCTAATAACCAAAGTAAAACTCATGATTGAAATCTGAGGTTAGGTTTAAAAACTCTGATTAAATCATTACCCGGGTGGGAGGATTGCAAGATGAACAGAGGGTTATGGGCCTGCGTAGTGTTTCCCATGAGTTTTCTTCAGCATTCATATTATTCAAGTACAAAATGAACTCGGGCTCCCGATTATTAACATGGCAGGCAACAGGACACGAATTCCCATGAGTTTATTCGTATCAAAACTGGGCCTACTGGGTTTTTCAATTACCATGATTGGACTCATAAGACATATATATAAACTCACATGCTACTACTTATGGACCTCTTTTAGACAGGCCCAATATTATAGGACTCCTAGAAGCTGAAGGCAATGGACATTTAAAGGGTTCCAAGAACATTCCAAGTCCATTGAAATGAAGGTTTCCTTGTTTCAGTTAATTATTTTTTAAAGAAATCATGCCCCCTTCAAAACTTAAATTAATGGCTACCTGACGGTGGCGGATGGATTCCGATGATCCAACTCCACGTTAACAAATACAGTGTGAATATAACAGGCACTTGCAATCTTAATTTTGGCGTGAGTGCATTGTTCATCACACATTATTTCTCTCCTTCGCAAAAAGCCCATCCAAATGGATTTGTATTTTTACTCCTTCGTAGTTCGTGGAAGCTCACCAGCCTAGACGAACTAAAAGTTAGCGCTCTGTTTTTTCATCCTCGTCTGGTAGCCTTGTCTGTTTGGAGATCAGGAAAGTTCCTTCAGCAAGATATCAAGGAAAGATCCAAAATCCTGACTAAACCACACAGCTAAAACATTAATTAATAAAGCCAGTCGCCAGAAAAAACTCAAAACCCAGAAAAAGTTTCTACCAAAGCCCGCTCTACAAGACAAGATATAAATGTTTTGAGGGGCTGGTCGTCTATATATATTTTAGTAAGCTGTAGTCACTAGTAAGACACTGCCTCTCATGATTACTGTACCCGTGACTTTTCTTATGGTCGCTCGCAACTGCAAGAGCATCCCAAATTAAACAATTAAAGTCTTGAGTAGTTGGTCAACTAAACTTTTGTTTAATTCACAGTCTGACATTCACGAAAGGTCTTAAAAACCACAGATCATTTTCTTAGTTTATACATAATTACTATAAAATTGCTTAACTTGGAGATTAAAATATATGTTTAATATATACATATATAAGAAAACATGTGTAGCGTAGTACTAGCCACTATCTTCCACCGATTTTCTTTCCTGCGATGTGTGTTACTTAGGCGTTAATCTCAATGTTAGCAATACTGTCAATGCAGAGTCTGATAACTATGTGAAAACAAAGCTGTTCTTTCCCGCAAGAACAATAGAACATGCTATAAAGTACGCATGTTAGTCGACACTATGATTTTTGGCATGGAGTTCATATTCCAGAGAATGTGGGGAGTTGGGAAAGAACAAATAATTAATGCACTCCCATTCATATTTATCATTATCTCATGAGCTGCTTGCTTTAATTTGCTTGAGCCTGTTAGGTCTGGGCTTTCATACAAGGATGGGGTCTCACGTGAAACACCGATCTTCATCCTCGAGGGACCACATGCACCCTCCCTCTTTAAGGACCCTCCCCCATTGTTACCACTACACACCCAACTCTGGGAAAGTGAACGGCTTCTGTTAGATGAACTTAAGATCATAGAGGCTCAGGTAGTTTACTGGCTTTTCAATGCGCAGCTTAACTTATCCAGCATGTAAAAGGGCCGTAAATATGAGTAGGTGATCGAGACACAGGGTTTTAAAACTTTGATGTGAAGGGCCAACAAACACTATAACTAACGTCTTCTGTAGATGTTTTTATTTTTTGAATTGGATTTCCAGTTTAGTTTGTATGTATCTCGAATAATTTCATGAATTTTAAAGTTAACAACCATGTAAATTTTCAGTAGCTCTAAGAAGATTTCAATTTATAATCATTAAAAAAATAAACTCAAAATTTGATCAGCTTAATTGAAGAGGGTCCATTGACTGTTATCGGTAGAAACTGGTTAAGGTCGACTATCACTACTTCTGGTGGACCAGAATCCTACCTGATAACCTACCTTTTGAAATATTTGCGCGCCAAAGGCTAATAATATCCCTAGCTGTCACTATCGTCAGCCACAATGATCCTTTTAATTTAACGGTGTTTATTGACCAGTAAGGCTACACCTTACAAGCATCTGGATTGATCTTCCTTATCTTAATCGTCAAAAATAGCTCTGTCTGTAATTTAATTTCCACACGACCACGCCCACGGCCACAACTTACAAGGGCAATAAAAGCAGTAACAGTAGTAGATATTTTGGATTTGCAACATTGAAGTAAAAATCTAATGGTCACGGGAAGGATATGCTCACCCAGTTGACATTCAATACCACCCATTTTTTCCCAGATCAATACGGCATCGTGACACTCTCAAATAACACGTAGAGCTATATATATTACCAGATTATGGCACATTGCTGGTAGCACCAGCATCAGGAGTATCACGAGCAACATGTTGACTCTGTAAATGATGAGCCAATGTGGCTTTCGTTCTGTATTAAAAAACAATTAGAGTTGAAGTTAGCACAAATTGGAGACCTCCCATTTGTATATATTTCACTATCTATAAATCCTAATTGGTATTAATTAGTATTGTAAACACGTCGATGTATTTAAATAAGAACAAATTCTAAAAACTAATTAATTTTTTTTTCTTATTTGTGTCTCAAATAATTAAGATGATTTAAGTAAGAAATTATGGGCTAATTTAATTTAAACTTTCATTAAGAAAAACACATGATAAATTTTGAGGGAATTAGAATTTCAGAGGGCGGTTTGTTTTTTAATTATGAAAATCGGTGTAAATGTACTTGAGAAATCAAAGCACGAGAGGGTTACTAGCTATATCTGCAATTCATGGCAATATATAGTCTTGGTGCCCCACTAATCAACCCTCCTAAATCTTTAAACATTTTGTGCTCGATCGATCAATCTCTTCACCACTATTAACATGGGGTTATGATGTTTGTATGAAATGTTTACACGAAATCATTGACAATATCATTTTGTCTTGTCAAATAAACATATCAATTTAATAATAAATTAAACTATTGTTTCGACTGAAAACAACCTCCACCCAGCTCATCCTAGTCGCGATCCTCTCTCCAGCTCAAGCGTTTCTTTTTTCATAAACTAACCCTATTTGTTTTTTTAAAAAAAATTTAATTTTTTTTTTCATATTAATATTTTTTTGGTGTTTTCATATCATTTTATGCTGATATCAAAAATAATTTTTTAAAAATAAAAAAATATTATTTTAATATATTTTCAAGTGAAAAATATTTTAAAAAATAACTACAACCACACTATTAAACATACTTTAACTACTACGTGATTAAAGTAATGGAACTAGGTTTACAAATCATCAGTTAATACTTACAAAGCTTGCAACTAAAACCCACATTGTGTGTATACACCGCAAATTTAATTTTATAATCATAGCTACCACCGCAACCTATCTTTATGAAAAAACATATATTTGATAACCCTGATGAGTATAGTTTAATTAATCAGGTTTTAGATTTGCTCTCTAGATATTACCAGTTTGATTTCCTCAAATCTCATGACCACTAGAAATTTACATATCAAGATTTATAAAATTAATTGAGGTTCATATAAATTAATTCAGATATTCATGTTAATTAAAAAAAAAAAAGCACACATTTGGTATTACATCAGCGCATTCTCTATGCACAAACAGAGGGAGGAGGAAAGTTCTTGGAACTTCTCCTGCTTTGATGGTTTAAATGGAGGAACTAGGTGGGTCCATGATCAAGTTTGATGTACCGAACGCCATGACGTGCATTTAACCTTATTGTAGAACGTAGCTTAAGAATAACCAAATCCAATCAAAAAATAAAAATTTGACGATCAATCCAACAGCATTTTATTTTATTGAAATAATTAAATTATAAAAAACAGAAAATGAAACTATTTTAAACACATCTCCGAATAACAATCTTCAAAAATTGAGAATTCCGATTTCGAATCATAGATTTAAAAAAACAACTATATAATTGTCGACGGTCGATAAAAAAAAATATAGCCATGGAAACTCCAATATCAGTCATATCATAGACATAAATGTCACGATCTTTTGTTTTAAACAGCTGTCGTGAATTTTTATAATTTAATCTCTTTTGAGATGATCTTGGGATAAAGGTTTTTATGATCTCAATTATTGACGAATATCCGACCAATAATGGCATCGTAACGTACGGGGTAATAAAATGCTGTATCTGTACATAACTTGCCTGGTTTTATATTCAAATATCACATTTTCTTTACTGTTTTAAATTTACGGTGATATAATTACTCTCTGAAAAGTTTTTAAAAAAAAGACGATCCAAAGTTGTTTTGGATTTTAGAGTTTTTGCACGTAACTAGAAAATAGAAATGGTCGAAGCATGCAGTCAACTGTGTCGGAATTTGATTGCATGTCATGTACTCATGCAAGCATGCATGCACATAAAAAAACATAATTTAGACATCTGTTCATATATCTAGACATTTGTTCATGCGTACATGTATAAATTAATTAATGCTCTCAAAGAAATAAAAAATCACTCTTCGGAAAGGCAAAGGATTACTCAGAGCACTCGTAAATTAAATTCAGAGGCATGGGTGTGTGTTGTTTTTAAAAACCGACAGACACATCAAGCTTGATGAAGATGATTCTTAGGAGGGTTGTGTATCTTATAATTATTTTTCAAAGTATTTTTTATTTAAAATAATAATTTATTATTATTTAAAAATTATTTTTAATATCAGATCTAAAATTATTAAAATATATTTATTTATTTTTAAAATACAAAAATAAATAGTGCTGGCATGACTTTGTCCGAGAGATAGACTTGCACCTTTTGGCATTCCGGAGAGCTTGCGTTTGTTGGCATTCCGGGGCTATACACAGGGATACGAGGGAGTTACCATCTACCATTAATGTCTGCTATTTTTTTTTTTTTTTTGGCGTCGAATAATTAAAGTCCTGAATCTCCTGATAATTGTAGATTTCTGTACTTGACAATTTCCTCACCTTCATCTACACGGAATTATGTTTTTTATTTGAAATGTTTGCACGGGATGATTGGCATTACTAATTTATACGGTATCTTCAATATTTGTTATTGTTAACTAAAACCAATCTCCTCCCACTCACTTGTCAAATGCGTTTGTTGGCTTTTTTCTCTGCTTAATTATATATGTAAAAAAATGATTAATCAAGATTTTATCAGTGTATTTAATAAGTTAATATTTTTTTATTATAGATTTTTATTAATAAAAAAGATTTTAAAAATAAAATGAGTCTGACAAACATGCTAGACCCAAGATATTTAGGCTAGACACACAACTAAATTTAAGGTAATATGAGTCTAACATGTTTGTTATATTCAAGTACTTAGATTTTACAGTAAGCTAAGCCCAAGTTAACATAAGTTTGACATATATGTCAGTCTAGTTGATCTTTCATATTAGATGTAGTGATTTCTATACGTCTATAGATGTGCCGAAGATCTCTCAGGGATTTACCACACTTATCATTCTATTAATGATATATAAGAGATGTTTGTTTCTTATTAATAATATATATGAGATATTTGTCTCTAATTAATATTATTAGAAACGAAGGACTTTCTAGTTCTTATTTTCTCTAAAAACAACAAGGAGTAATTATAAATATCCCCTGAATCACATAAAAAAAATATTCACAATCTTTATTTTTTATGACAGATATACTTGAAACTATATCTCTATAGAATATTATTAAATATATTTTTTATCTACAAAGATATTTATTTGCATCATTTAAGAGTCTTTACTTACTAAATATAATCTTTTACAAATACTAATCACAAGTTATATTGACTTATTAAAATTTAAATATAAGCTATTTATTATTTTAGCTAGAGAAAACAAATGAGATAGCTAGACTTATCGATTAACTTACTACCCAACTTGAAAGCCTTATTTTTAAAGTACTTAAATTTTATGAACATTATCTTCAACCCATGAACACATATCATTAAACACAAACCAAATAAATTAGACAACCCATCTATTTTTTTTCAGCGTCAATTAAAACTGGGTTTTAATGAATCCATAAAATAATTTACGTGTTGATTAATATTAAGTTTTATTTATGGAAGATTTGAAATTTATGTTTTTTAATGCTGAATTCGTGTATTTAAGAAAATAAACTTCATTACACGATGAATTAAAGGTTCGAGTTATAATGATTTCCAAGTTATTATCTAAAAAATTAGACAACGCAGATGCTCACAAATTCCAAATCCAGGCCACATTAAAAAAAAGAATAAAAAAAGAATAACCAATGCAACATCACTTTATGTTATTTAAATAATCAAGTAAAAAAACAACACAAACGAGGCTGTTTTTAAACAGCAATATAGAAAAAAGCGAGAATTCCAAGTTGAAATGAATAAATCAATCGTGCTGTTCGATAAGTATAAAGATGCAAACACCGATATCAATATTACAGGCAACTTTCTTCTTTTTTTCCTATAAAATAACTGTCATTTATTAATTTATCATTTATTATTTTCTTGGATGGTATTGGAAATAATGTTTTTACCATCCCAGTCACCGATGAAGCTGACTAGTAACGGCATCGTAACGGGGGTAATTAAAACCCGTATCTTACCAATTATTATTATTATTAGTACTAATAGGATCCTATACTTAATCTGCATATCATTATAGAATATAAATGGCCCAAGACAATTAGCCATGGTCGCGATTTGATTTCTTACCATGTACATCCGATTTTACCAATATCACCGTATATAAAAATATAAAAAGATAATTCTAAATAAAAATAATAATTTAATTTTTTTTAAAAATATAATAAATTAGTCCAGATTAAAAAAATAAAATTAAATGTAAATTCAAGAATATTTGAAAAAGAATTACTCCAGAAAAACAGCATTAGTCAATAGCAGTAGACCCCACGTAAAAATAACTTTAATAATTTTCAATAGAAAAACGGAAAAAGAGAAATCTCTTACAACAGTAAAGAGAGAGGATACGTTACTTTTTTAAAAGTAAAAGGTAAATCACTCCTCCGTCAGATTCTAGAGGGATTTATTTATTTATTTATTTATTTAAAACAGAGACAGAGACAGTGACACACAGCCAAGTACCTGAAAGAGGATAGGAAGACAGTTGTTGGCACTGTGGGGCTGGCTATTATCTATGGTGGTGGTGGGTTGTGAGAGTTTACTGGGTAGAGCCTAGAGGTGAGGTGAAGTGGGTCAATAAAGTAATCTCTACGAGAAAAATCCACTCTCTCCCGCTTTCCCGCTCCTTCTCTTGAATCTTTTTCTTTCTTTATCTCTTTCTTTCTAGACAAAAACAAGTGAAGAAAAGAAAACAAACCAAGTGATGGAGAGCCAATGGAGAGAACCGAAACCAAAACAAAACGGTAGTTGTTGCCTGTTAGTGTAAATTCTTCTCTTCTCTTCTCTCCTTAGCTATGCGGAGCAGCTTCTTCTCCTGCAATGGATACCCCAGAGAAGACCCAGATCACCTCTCCTCTTTCTAAGTTCGAGGTAATTCCTTGCCTCTCTTGTTCTGATCTCTCTGACCCTTTTGCATTCGTGAATCGTGTTTTTGGTTGTTTTCATTCAATGCATGCGCTTGTGTTTGGTGTCTTAGTGGGTTGACTTGCCTGTGTTTTATCAGAAAAGACTCACCTGGGTTTTTCTGGGACCAGATTCCTGTCTTGTTAGTTTTCTCTGTCTGGATTTTGAGTTTCATTTGGTTTACATCTCTAATTTAGGTTCAATCTTTACAATTTGGTTCTTCCTCGTGTTACCTTCATGTCGCTTGAAATGCTATGAACTGCGAAGTAGCATTTCAATCTTGAGATCTTAATTTACTGTCATTTTCGTGAAAGAAATAAAAAATTTATCCTGATTTACTAGGATCTATTTGGTGTTTTTAACGACTTTTGAAAACTTCTCTCATTTTATTTTTTATTTTTATGGTCAGTGTAAGAAAGATACTGTATTTTTTTTTATCTATCAGTAATAGTAACCCTTCTGTCTGAACGAATTTACTTATTTGATTCTAGATCAGTAATTTGGGATCTTGTATTCGTTCCATAGGGCGATGTTCAATGATTGACATGGATTTTTGCTTCTGGGTGCAGGATTCACCTGTTTTCAACTATATCAATAGCCTTTCTCCTATCAAGCCAGTGAAGTCCATAAACATCGCCCATACATTCCACTCGCTTAGTTTTGCATCCCTTCCGTCCGTCTTTACTTCGCCCCATGTCAACTCTCACAAGGAAACTAGGTTCCTTAAGAGGTAAACGACTTGCTTTCTTGCCATCCTCATCGGTCTGGACTACAATAAAAGCATATATACTTTTGTTCAACTTCACTCATCTGTTTTCAGGCATAACTACGCTGATCCCTCAAAACCAGAGTTTTCTTCTGAAAATGGGAATGAGGCTTGTAATGATGAAAGGGTAGCTGTGGATGCGGCTCAGCTTTATGATAATTCGTCTGAGCTACAGGAGAGTTTTGATCCTGGGGTGTCCATTAGAGAGGCTTCAGTTGAACCTCCTAGTGAACATTTGAAGCTCGCAGTTGAACTGCCACGGACGTTAAAATATGATTGTGGTTCCCCTGATAGTGACCAAACACCTCGTTGTGGTACTCAGACAGATACTGTGTCCAAATCTGATGGCACAATAGCGTCACTTGTTCCATTTACTAATGTGACTTCTCATAAAGATTCCCCTGAAGGTCAAGTGCATTTAGCAGGGTTATACAAGATTGAGAGTAAAAAAGAGGCTACAGAATGTGACTGGGAGAATTTTATATCAGATTCTGCTGATCTGTTAATTTTCAATTCTCCCATTGATGCAGAGGGTTTTAAGGAGCTTTTTCAGAAGTCACCAAACCCTGTTGTAGGATTTTGCACCTCTTTTAGTGAGGTGCAAAAAATGCAAATAGTCAATCCTATTGGTCCTGGTGAACAAAATGAGAAGGAAGACCCCTTCACTCAACCTGGGGAAACCATTGAGCTGACGCAAATGGACCCAACACAGGACAATCTTGCTGCTAATAAGGATCCAAATAAATACATAATCAGCAATCCTTCTAAGGTAAAAAGATGCAGCTCATTTCTGTTGCCGATATCTGCTGCATAATTTGCATCTTTCTAGTTGATGAAATAGTTTTGATTTATTTGTTTTACACTTAATTGCTAGTTGTGTCATGCGAGCATGAACTCCCTTCTACTTACTAGTAATTGTTCGTGTTGATATACCCAGCAGGAAAAGAATCAAACTCATATAAACATCTTGAAAGCGAGCACTGCAACCTTTTGTGCTTGCAACTCCCAGGGAAGCTAGGCAGGTGTAAAACAAATGGGTCATGCTGCACCAAGCACGGGCAGCCTGTCAGCTACTATTCCAACCACAACACTACTGTGGAACCTAAAAAGCATCTCCTGTTTTCTACCTTTAAACTTGTACTAAAAAATGCCTTCCCAACCCATATTCAATTTTATGTTTACATGTTCCACTAATCAAAATTTTGTGGAACATAAAATATAACCATGCAGGATATAGAATTGGTAAACCAAAATTTTGTGCCATTAACCAATCTGCAATGGATAAACTTGTACCAAGATTTGATTTGTATTTCTTATGGTGGCATGATTTCCTTAATTTGCAGCATCAATTCCGTAGCATTTTCAATTCCTAAATATAAACACTCTGTTCAAAGTTGTCATGCTCTTTACGATTGATCCCTTTGTAATTTTGAAGATTTGTATTTTACTTGACCAAAATTGTTTTCTTCTTGTTCTCCAATTCATAACTTTTGAGGAACTCAATGACTTTTCTGACAACAGTCCAATTATTTTATGATTCTATAGGCTGTTTCTAATTTGCATCGTGGCATGCGAAGGCGCTGTCTTGACTTTGAAATGGTAGGAGCCCGTAGGAAGAACATAGAAGACGGTTCAAGCTCTAGTTCAGTGGTGGTGCAGTCAGATGAGAAAATTACATACAAAAATACACAATTGGTGCCTTTTAAGCCCAGCAGTGATTCTTCAAGATGCATTTTACCTGGAATTGGTCTGCACTTAAATGCTTTGGCAATAAATTCCAGGGATAGCAAAAAAATCAAGCATGAAACTTTCTCTTCCTCCATTACTTTGCCTGGTTCTGCTGCCTCCTTTCACTCCCCAACAAGTGGTCAAGAGCTTGATGAATCATTGGCCTTAGCGTCTACGGAAAGAGACATGGATCCCAATGACAATGTTGTTCCTTTTGTGGAAGATTTCAGCCAGACTAGCCCAAAAAAGAAGAGGCATGTTATTTGACAATGTGTTTCCTGTACAGTTATTACCTAATAACTCTTACACTTTTTAGCATGTTTATGCATCTCTCACGTTTTAATGTCATGGATATTAAATTTTATTTCCAGGCGTAGGTTGGAAGGAGAAGCCGAGGCCTGCAAGCGTTGCAACTGTAAGAAATCAAAGTGTTTGAAACTGTAAGTAGTTATCTTCTGAAATTTATTTCAATCAGGGATGTTGTTTCCAGCTAGTGACCCAAACAAATATAATCGGATGTGCTATTCAAAAATAGATCTCTGTGCTTTGGTGTCATCACAAGCTGTTTTTTATCCCGAGTAGGGCAAGATTTCACAGTTTGACTGCTGTTATATCTCATATGACTTCTCTTATCTATGGAAGTATATGCAGAATTATTTAGGGAAAACAATCTTTATCAATGAAGATCCCTGTCCTCAAGGGCCCTTACCATGAACAGGGTCCTTACATGAACCAGGCTTCGAACTTGGATCTAATAGATCATCTTAGTTTTCAATTTGATTATATCCTCCCCTTGTTTAGTATGCTTGAGGTGAATGCTTAAGTTTTTTCTTCCCTTCCCTTTCCTCCCTCATTTATTTGACTCTTGGCATGTCTATACATATCCTTTATCTGGTATCATAGCATGTCTATACACATCCTTTATCTGGTATCATAGCATGTCTATACACATCCTTTATCTGGTATCATAATGATCATATATTATGTAATATGCACACCATGCAGGTACTGTGAATGTTTTGCTGCTGGTGTTTACTGCATAGAGCCATGTGCATGTCAAGATTGCTTCAACAAGCCTATTCATGAAGATACTGTTCTTGCAACTCGCAAACAGATAGAGTCTCGCAACCCACTTGCATTCGCTCCCAAAGTGATTAGGAGCTCTGAACCTGCACCTGAAATTGGGGTTAGCTCAAATCTGATCTTACCTTTTGCTTAGGCAAAATAGTCAAACTTTTATTTTAACTTGAATGCTTCTTCAATCTAGGATGAGTCCAGCAAAACGCCTGCTTCAGCTCGGCATAAAAGGGGATGCAACTGCAAGAAATCAAGTTGCCTAAAGAAATACTGTGAATGCTATCAGGTAGTTTCCTTGGCATATTCCGTGTGCTTTTGATGTTTAATATAAACTGATTCATCAAATCATGGTTCTCTTGTGAAGGGTGGTGTTGGATGCTCCCTTAACTGCAGATGTGAAGGATGCAAGAATGCATTTGGAAGAAAGGACGGTGAGTTTTACCCAAAAGTTTGCTTTCATACAGAATAGCTACATAGTACACAGGCAACCTTCCTCTAATCATGCAGTGGCTTTAAATGATCCAAGAAATAAATAAACTAACTTCGTATTTTGGTATTATTAATTCTAAATAGTTTTGTGCCTTCAATGACTTTCCAAATCTAGGATCTGCTTTAGTGGAAATGGAAGATGAACCAGAAGATGAAACAGAGGCAAGTGAAAAGAATGGGGTTGATAAAACATTGCAGAAAGCTGAAATCCAGAATAATGATGAGCAGCATCCAAATTCTGCTCTTCCCACAACACCATTACGGTTTTCCAGGTTTACTTTCTGAACTATTACTGCCTTAAAGGTTGAGTTTTTTTATTAGATCTTTAGTGATGTTTTTGAAATTTGATGCCAGACCACTGGTTCAGCTGCCATTTTCATCGAAGGGCAAACCACCAAGATGTTTTCTTGGCGTTGGATCATCTTCTGGATTGTATACTGGCCAAAGATATGGAAAACCAAATATTCTTCGACCTCAATGGAAGTTTGAGAAGCAATTCCAAAATGTTCCAGGAGATGAAATTCCTGAGATCCTTCGAGAAAACCACTCTCCAAGCTCTGGGATTAAGACTTCTCCCAACAGCAAGAGGGTCTCTCCTCCACAAAGTAACTTAGGATCATCCCCTGGTCGGAGGAGTGGTCGGAAGTTGATACTACAATCCATACCCTCATTCCCTTCTCTCACTCCCCAGCATTGAAAGGAAATGTTCCCCACAAGAGCTCGGATGAAATTCTTTTAAACCTTTGTAGCGTTGAGAGGCATGTTAGTTTAGTTGTATGTTATTCGAGTTTTTTCCGCTCTGCTTGTATAATAAGATGCAATCTAGTAGTCATAAAATCCAACTACTCTTGTATAATATTGTACTTCTACCTTTTCTTTTGTTCATCTTCCTCCAACAACGTTGATTTTTAACACTTCATTAAGCTATCAAACACCACGAGTATATATATAAAGACTGCCATCTTCCAAGAAGATTATTCCCAAAGCCTTGATGCGTCAGGGAATCAAAATTCATAACTTAAATAGAATCCCCTGCTGCAGCATTAGCCATTTAAGCCTGGTGGTTCTGGTCCCTCAAATTTCTTTTGGGCTGGAATCACCTAGTCTAGCTGGTTGATCCAGTCAGGTCAGGTTGATGGATAATTTTCACGGGTTTCATTTTATGTGAACAAAGGACCATTCCATGTGTATAGACAGGAGAGATGAACATACGCACACGGAGTTGGTCATTTTCTTTTTCGAATAAGACAATTTCTAGTGTTTTACTAAGGCTAGAAGCTGAGCAGTTCTTCTACCCTTTAATGAATCAAATATTGCACACAAAGTTTTAACTTCGAGGGTTTTTTTTTTTTTTTTTTTGGGGGGGGGGGGGGAGGGAAGCTAAGCGAAGAAAACAGGAAGCAAGTAAACGAGGGCACGAAGCACAGTTACAAAACGTAAAAAAGAGGTCCAATACAGGAAGCAGCTCTCCTTTGTTTATCTTTGCGTGGGCAGCATTGAGTCAAGGCCAAATGACTCGTCAACTAACCTAGCTGGTAAGTTGAAGATAGCAAGGGTACCATTAAACAAAGACCGTGCAGATGAAATGAAGACTCGGAACATGTTGGTGCAGTATTAAATTCAGTACTGAATTTGTAAGCAATGTGGCGATGCCTATCTTGTAAACAAGGCGAGACCACGGTTAGACATTAACATCATGCTCTTGTCAGTTTGAACTCTTTTACGATCAAAAAGCAGAGTACTTCATCAAGCTATGGAAGAATTAGTACATCCTTCCTATAGTTAGAGTTCTTGCGATCTCCTTTATTGAAAATTAAGTTGCAGGAAAAAAAAATGTGCTACCTTAAGCGCTAACCCGCTTGGGATGGCTAAGGGGTACAAGGGTTGGATAAGAATCTACCAACTTGTACACCTAATAAACAATTCCCTTCTCCCCTGTTCATGGGTCACCATCGGAGCTCTCGAGTTCACAACTGCACCAAGCTGGTTATACTCCCAAATGGGGTATATCTGATTTTCATCCAATAATTGTACGCCCGAGTTCCTTGTCTTAAAAAAAATGCCAAAATACCTGTATTCATATCTAAACCTTCACAAATACCACCTCGATGTATTAGTTTTGGATCTGTAAGGAATTAGATGACTGTTGACCATGCTTACTAACCATTTGCGGATTAGGGAAAAGTGGAAGTCGAAACAGGAGCTTTCCTGTCAAAAGAAAAAAAAATAGTTTTTAAAAACTTCTCAATTTCAACTCGCTAGGATGATATTGCCATTTTGCACGGTGAGACCTTTTATATATGGAACTTAGATTGCATTGGCATCGTTCAGTTGAAATTACAATGGTAAGAAGGCTGGCGAAACAAGGACTACTTTCTAGATCAGCCTATTCTCAGGTTATATACTAAGCTAACATGAAGCTTCGGTCTAACTTAATCTCTTAAAATACACGAAAATCTGGAATACTTCAAGAACTGTAGCTAGAAATAACAACGAGCTTTACTTAAAGTGGTTACCTCAGTCTTCATTAGATGAAGGTCTTGCACACCCACAAAAGCAACCCTTCTTCTGCCTTCTGCTGCTTCTCCTGCCACCGCTGTATATGAAGTCTCTCAAGAGGATGCCTGTTTTGCTTCCAGAAAATTTGTGCTTACTTTTGCTTTTCTTTTCATCCTCCAGTTTTAGCAGAATGTAATGGATACTCTGCACCTCAAACTGTAACCTTCCGATCTTTTCAGACCTTTTCCGTGCTTGCTCTGCCACTCTTTTTCTGTGCATGGTGCCTGTCTCTTCCAGCTCTACTGAAGTGTTCCCCTCCAAATATGGGGGACTCTCTTCAACATCCTTGGTCAGCTGATCATTAGTATCAACCAACTGCAGAACAGCCTCCTCAACTTCTTGTAACTGTCTTTTCACTCTTTCAAATTCAAGATCATTGGCCCTCTTGCCTCTCTTCCTCAACTCCATTTTCTTTTTCAAATCTTGCACTGTTATTTGAAGCGAAATTAATTTCTGAGCATCAGAAGCAAGCCTCTCCAAGATCTTTCCTGTGTTTCCTTCTTGATTGGGTTCTCTAGTGATGCTTGTTGATACCTCAAGCTTGTCAATGCCCACTTCCTTCTCAATCTGCAATTCCAAAGAGGGATCCTGACTCTTCTGTTTGGCATTTTTGAACTGACAACATGCAGCAACATTCTCAATAGGTGCTGTCGGCTTCTGTTTGTCAGCAAGCGGATCAAGGCAGTCTTGCTCAGCAGATTCCCATAATTCAAGCATCCGATCATCTTTCCCAGCATGCTCTCTCTTGCTTCTCCTGTATAATGAACATTCCGAGACCTGATCAAGTGGGATATCTTTCATCAAAATCTCATTCCTCACTTTAGAAATTTCAGATTTGTTGCTATGTGGCTTAGCTGCATCAGTGGGCTTCTTTGCAAGTTCCATCTCATCCTTTTGGACATCCTTTTCTGCAGCTGATCGGCCTCTCATCTCTAAATGTTCAGCCCCTTTCATTAAGGGCTCCTCAGTGTTCCCCATTTCCTGCATTTTAAGCCTATCCATTTCTTTCAACATTGCCTTTTCAGCTGCAAGCCTATCCATTTCTTTAACCACTGCCTCACCCACTGCGTTAATTCTAGACTTCATCTTCAGCAAATCTGAAATTCCATCTGTTACTGCAACGCTTTCATCATTTATGAGTTCTTCAGGGCTCTTTTCATGATGCTGACTAGTCATTTCTACTCCCTGAAGACAAATGAAGAAGACCAACCATTAGAATGCACACCATCTGCATAAAACAGCTGAATAGAAAAAGACTAGGAGACAGCTTAAATGATTGGCCCAGCATGCTTGAATTCTAATTAACACGCACGCGCGCGCGCACAGACATCACTATAATGAATTTGCTATGAACAACGGGAATAAGCCTATAGTTTAAAATTCGACATCTGAAAAGTTAAAAATGATATCTGTCAAGTCAGATGATAAAGTTTCTACGAGTAGAAGATAAATCTATCTTGGTTGAACTTAAAAGGGAATATTAAAGTGTAGAAACTCTTCATCTTGTTAAGCCACATAAAAAGGAAAATAAAACTAGTCATATCTAGCTTGGAGTAAATATGCTGAATTGCTCCAATAGTTAGCATTTTCTTCAAAAAGAAAGAACAGTACCTTTTGTCCTCGACTTGTCTGAAGAAGCACATTGTGCTCAAGATATTCTATATTCTCTCTCAGTGAAGTTATGACCGGAACATATGCAGACAAATGAGCCTTCATTCTTTGAATTTCGCTTTCCAGGTTGCCAAACCTTTCTTTCATTTTTTCAATCTCAATATCTTTTTTACCATTTTCTTCTTCAAGACTCCCACAAACTACAGTCAGCTCACGAACCTTGTTTTGAAGCAGAACTTCGTGGATAGAAGAAATTTGAAGATCAAAGAAGAATGATGAAGCCTCAGCTTCCCAGAGTTCAGTCTCGTTGCTTCTTTCTTGCAGCTCCAAACTCAAGTTCTCTTCCCTAGTCTGTCTTTCCTTGATTTCCTTGAGCAATGTAGCCATTTCTGACTCCAGATCGTCTTTTGCTTCAATAAGGCATTCAATCTCTATTTTCTGATCCGTGCAAACTTGGGACAGTTCAAGAATCCGCTTATCTATGTTCTCTCTTGCAACTTTTGATGCTTCACATTGCCTCTTAAGCTCCTCAATAGTGGTGTGAAATTCTGCATTTAAGTTGTTGGTAGCTGTGATATTTTGTTCCGCTAGGAAAAGCTCCGTTGCTTTCTCTCGAAGAAAATCTTTTTCAATTACAATTTGACAGTTTAATTGATCTGTCAAGTCTTTTTCTTCCTGCAGTTCCTGCTGCAACTCTTCAATTCTTTTATTAAGATGTAGATTTTCTGATTCTTTTGATAACAGTTTATCCCCCAACATTTCAACCTTCTGCTTGAGATCACTGTTCATCAAGTTTAGAAAGCTGATATCTTCAGAAAGGGATTCGAGTTCCTCAACTTTCTCTGCCGCAAAGCTCTCAAACACCGATGAGAGGTTACTGACAATTACAGCTTCCTGGAGAATGCTACTGTTTTCCTCTTCAAGTACATGCATTTCCTCTTTGAGGTCCAAAACTTTCCGAAGCAAAGACCTGTTTTCTCCAAGCGCCTTCAGATTTTCTTCTTTCAATTGCACGGACGAACCCTGCAAACTCGCCAGATTCAAATGCTGGGTTTCAAGTTGAGCTTTCAATTCCTCATCCTGCTGCTCTCCCTTGCTCACTTCCAATCTCAATTGCCTGTTCATCTCTAGCAGTTCGTGGTTACTTTTTTCCAGCATAGTATGTTGCTCTACCATTATCTTGAACTCCTGCTCTATGATGCTTTTCTCTGTCTCAAGCTCAACACCATCTAATCTCAGTTGTTCGAGTAAAGTTAACAACACCAAATTCTCGACCACCAACTGCTGTTTCTCATCCTCCTTTAAAAGGAGCAAACTTTTTAGGTCACCAATATTGTCCAAAATACATGCAAGACTCCCATCTTCATGCTCATTAACTGGATCAAATTGAAGAGCCCTCAAAACTTGACGAACACCCATTCTAAGCTTTTCAATTTCATCTAACAAGAATTCTACTTCAGCCTGCTGCTCAAGATTTTCAGTCTCTAATTCTGATATCAGTTTATCTGAGAATTTGGATGCTTCAACATGTTTCTGACAGTCAATCAACAGGGACAAATTCTTCTCTTCTAAATCTTTAATAAACTTCTGCAAGATGAAGATTTCAACCTGAGCATTTACAGCTTTATCCAGTTCTTCTTCGAATTCTTTCTTGCTCGACCTACTTTCTTCATGTAGTTGATGGACCTGGCTTTCCAGATCTGCAAGTCGAGATTCACTTGACTGTATATAACATGAACGCTCTTGTTTTTCTACACCAAGAAAACCCCACATGTCCTTTACTTGAGAAAGTGTAGAATCATTTTCCTTCTCCAGATCAGTGTATTTTTCTTCTAATCTTGTAAATCTCCTTTCTAGGTTTCCCAGTCTCTCTTCAACATTTTTCAGCTGTAAGACCAGGGAGCTTTTTTCATCTTCAAGATTGGATTTCTCATTTTTTAGCGTCTGGCAGAATTCTTCTAAGCTTCTTGACCTTGTCCTCAGACCTTCGAGCTCAATAGTCGCACCAGAGAGAGAATTCTCCAGCAAGACATTTTTCTCCGAGAGCTTCTGCAAATTCTCTGTCATCATCTGTAACTGAGAAAGCAGGATGGATTTTTCAGCAACAAGACTGGATTTTTCTCCCTGAAGAAACTGGGAGGACTCCTGCAACTCTTTAACCTTCTCTCTTGACCCTTCCAGCATGCGATTCAAATCTGAGAGGGACCTCTCCAGTGCAACATTGTTCTCCTTAATGTTATTCATTGTGCTCAACTTTTCATGGAGAACTTCCTTTTCTTCTGTGTCCTTTTTGCAGACCTCTTTTAGTTTCAAGTTTTCATCTTGCAAGTTCTTCACAGATGAGCCAAGGCACTCTGGATTTAAACCTACCGAGTCCACTTGCTCCATTAAAACCCAATATCTTGTACTCAAGCCCTCAATTTCCTCCTTCAAATGGAAAATCTCTTGCTGTAGGGAATTGCTCTGTGCAGCTTGTAGGGAAACATCCTCTTCAAGTTTCTCTTTCATTTCCTTCAAGCTAAATATTTCATTTTTCAAATCTGTTATTGAAATAACGGAATTACTGTTCAATTCATGGAGGTTCTGGTTCTCTTCCTTAACCTGTTGAAGGTTCTCCTGCAGATCATGGTTGGATATCTCTAAATCCTTCAACATTTGGAAGTGATTCTGAAGCTCAATTGCCAAAGCTCTCTGCTCCTCTTGAGATTGAGAGTGCAATTTCTGCAATGAGTGCAAAGTGGCTTCAACTTGAAGAAACTGTGACTGCTCATCTTGCAGCGAAGCCTGAAGCTTCTCCAACTCATTTACCTTCTCTGAAAGTTCTTGATCCTTTGTTTCTATCTTCTGTACTAGAGTATCTGCCTCTGACTGCAGAGATTGATTTGATCTCTGTAACAGGAAACACTGTTCTTCTACGGTTTTCAATTTCGCAGTCCCTAACAGAATTTCACTGTTTAGTCGATTGACGTCCTCCTGAGCATGAGAAACTTCACTCTCCATCATAGCTATTTTCTCCAAACACAGCTCATACTGAAGTTCTGCAGCTTCTTTCTCTTCGCTCAATTTAGCGAGGGCCTCCTTCAATGCTTTAGCTTCAGTTTCTGCTGTTTCGGTTAATGCATTGAGCATTCTAGCATTTTCCTCCGCAATCAAGATTTTCTTCTGCAAATTGGATATCAGTTTAAGACATTGGTTGTACTGAAGAAGACTAGCTTCCTTTTCAGCCTCTAATCCTGAAAGTTCTTGCTTGAGATTTTGAGCTTCTATTTCAGCTTTAATAGCTCGTTCATTGAGACCTTTTGCATCCTCTTCCATTTTAGAGATCACATTCTCTAAAGCAGATATTCTTTCCAAGCATTTGTTGTACTGAAGAAGACCAGCATCCCTTTCAGCTTCTAATTTAACAAGGGTTTCCTTCAGGGTCTTAATTTCAATTTCTGCTTTGCCTGCTCTTTCATCAATCCCTCTGAAATCATTTAGTTCTCTCTCCAAGCTGGATAACTTCTGCAAGCTCTGCTGGTATTGAAGAAGAACAGCTTCCTTCTCAGTTTGAATCTCTGAAAGAGCTTTCTTTATGATTTGAACTTCAGTTTCAGCTTGCTTTCCGGTGTCAACCTCTGCTGCTTCATGAATCTTCAGGCATTTTTTCAATTTTCCATCTGCAACTTTTGAAACTTGAGATACTGCATCTCGTGAGCCAAACAGCTCATTGAGCTGCTTTAAACCTGTTTTGTTAGTAGAGAGTCCCAATGAATCCATACGCAAGTCATCTGGGTCAAGAAATGCACGAATGGGATGTGGCATTTCTAGAGAATGCGGCTCACCCTCGGGGCCAGAAGATCCTGAAGGTGAATCATCAACCAGTACATATGGTACTTGGTTGGGAAATGCTTCTGACATTGTTCGATGAGCCTGGCGGAGCTCCACGGTTGCATGATCATATCTCTCTGCTAATGCACGGTAAGCTCTGTAGAATTCCTCCACCAGTTTCATCAGTTCAGGACGCTTCTTATAGTACATTTCTGCCCTCCTTGCAAAAGAATCGGCATCTTCTTCAATGACCTTGATCATTGCTTTGACTTTGGCATCCATATCTGTTGAAACAAATCCGTCCTCATTGAGAATGCAGGCCATAAATAACATCAATAGATATATGTTATGCGGCAGCTTGGTCTATTGTTATCGAGGCCGCATAACCTTATATCAATAATGGCAATTAGAATATGAGGCTATGCATTTGTCAAGATTCAAACCAGACATGCATTCAGTAGATGACAAGGCTTTTAACCAACAAGGAAGAAGTAATTACAATCTGCCCATAAATGAGATTTATGATAATTGGATTCTTTTTTTCTAGAATCGGAAAAAGTTTTCATTGACTTAATATCTACAATCAAAAGCAGAGAAAAGAACATCCAAGTATAACTTCCTATGCATCAAGCATATATATTAAGCAAATAGAGTTCATAATATTTGACAAAGATCCAAGAAGAGAATGAAGACCTGTGAGATTTTCTTGAAGCCATTTCGAATTCTTTGGGCTAATGTGGCTGTCCCACCACCAAGAATATAATCTTCTGGATTCGGAATGTAATAGTGTTGCCATGACTCCAGCCAAGAACAATAAAGCAACTGGCTTGGACTTTGCAAAAGCCTGGTCCTTGTACCAGTAATAAAAACCCAAGTAGTGGATCCAGGCCAGAATAATAATTTAAGTTATTCTAGCTACTCAATATTGCTCCAAAGGACCCTTCAAGATCTTCACTTCATATGTCACTTATACCTAAACAGACCAAGATCATTGAGAAACAAAAGAATTTAATATTTTCATTATGTGTTCTGAAAATTTATAAACAGTTCATATGCAGACTACCTGTTTGTTGTTTGTGCAAATGGATCTTCTTGATCAAGTCCACTGTTTGTGTTGCAAATGGAACTCCTCACTTCAATAACCTTCAAATCTATTGAATTGAAATAAAAGTAAAATCAGATCTTACAAATTCATAGTCTCCAAAGACGGCGCAGGATAGAGCCAAGCAGTTCGAATGAATGAAAAGAAAATCAAACAGGAGAAAGCAAGGAGTCAAATACTCAAAATTTCATGATTGCATTGTTTGATTCCCCAAATTCAGGATGCAAGTAGTAGTACTATGCAGCATTACAAATAATTGACCAATACTGGCCCAACATTAGTCCTAACGTAAATAACTCTACAAGAAGTAACGCACAACTGAGCAGCCAACAGTGATCCCAAACCCAGGAGGAGTTCATGAAACTCGATCTACCATTGAAAGGAAAAGAAAAGCACAATCTTGAACTAGACTGATCTCAACTTGAACTCGAAAGATACCTATGAGACTTGGAACTTGCCAAAAGAAAGCAAAACTACATTTATACAAACACAGAAACGATACTTTATGTTCAGCGATAAAATCTTATGACGGGATTTGATAAGCAACCAGAAAACTACCAACTACCATCTAAAAGAACACAAAAAACGCAAACTTGAAGCAAGTGGGAACCTGCAAAAATTGGAAATAATGATCCTTTATGAACATCACGGATCAAGAACATACCAAACGAATGAAACCCAGTAAAATAACGGGGCTGTGATCAGCAGCACCGTGATACTAACCCCCCAGCTGCATATCTTCCTAGTTCACCCCATTTTCTCTATCAAACTCACAAGCACTCTCTCTCTCTCTCTCTCTCTCTGAAAAGAGACTTCAGCATTACATTCTTTTAGATTGATAAGCTCACACTGTCAAAAACTGTTAAAAGAGAAGGTAAACAGAGAATAAAACAGCAGGTGGGCTGAGGTGAAGTGAGTGAAGTAAAAACCTTTTTGGCTTTATTTTTTTATATTTACATGAGAAAAGATTTTATGTCATACTCAAACCAAAGTGTAGTTTAAGGAGCTAGGTATACCTATTTCATACGAGAATTAAGGGTGGGATTATCTTTGTTAATTTGTGGTTAAGATTTGATTTAATTGAGGATACTGTTGAACGGTCATATTCAGCAGTTTTTGCTGTCTTTTGTCGTTACCTTTATTACATAGATTTTCAGATGGAGAAAGTACCTTGAAAAAGAAAAGAAAACTACAATGACTAATCTGCCCTCTCTTGAGATTACAGTTATGTTCTTTCTTGGGTTCCTCGACCTGTCTACTTTCTTGCGATTATTTTTCTATTTGACATTAAGGAAACCTTAATTAACCAATCACCCGGTTTCACTAATCTCTTGATCATGGAAGTTTACAGGTTTCAATTTGAATTCTGTGAGGAGAGACGTTATCGAAATATCCATGCGAAGTAAATTTCTTTTAAATAACACGCTATTATTTACCTATTGGTGTGAAATGGTTACCATACTCAAGAAAATAATAATAATAATTGAAACATATGAATTGAGATATATTATTTCCTTTTTTTTTACATTTAAAATTATGTTTAAATATATTTAGTTTGAAAATATATTAATTTTTTTTATGATTTTAATATCCTGATAATATTAGTTTAGAAACTATGCAAAGGACTCCGAGGAACCATGTCCTGTCATTCGGAAGAATTCAGGTATTTACTTCGAGATTTGCTAGTAATTTTTCAAGATGTGCACAGCACGATACAGTCATAAAATGCGGTAATGGTAATTTTATTTCGATCAAATGACTGGGTAATCCGTTACCTTTGCTATGTCTCTCTCTTGAAACTGTTCTTGAGAGGTCCTAGTGTAAGAGTACACGTGTTCGGAAGTGGGGTTGCTGATCATTGGCTTATTGGCACAGTAGATCAGAAATTCAACCAATCATTGCAGGATATTAATTGAATCTCAGGCCCCACGCCGGCCTTCATAAAATGTTGTTGAAGGTTGCTTTCCCTCTTGTCATTTATAGATTTTTTTTGCCCTTTCAGCAATAAACTAACGTTGACATAATTGCTTCTGTTAGCAGTTTCACATGGCACATGATAAATAAAAGGGTAATTACTAATTAGTATTAGAGGAATGAGGCAACCAAGCAGCCTAGCTAAACGAACAATAAATACGGAATTGTTTATGTTTGGAGGGAGCTTGGCAGTTCCAGTTGTTTTTAAAAGTGCGAAATGTATTAAATAATATATATTTTTAATTTTTAAAAATTATTTTTAACATTAATATATTAAAACAATCCAAGAATATAAAAAAATAATATTAAAAAAGAATTAAAATTAATTTTATAAAAAATACAGCTTCAACCGCGTTCTCAAACAAGATCTCCATCCCTACTAAGACCATGTTTGTTTCCTGAAAAGTGGTTTCCCGGAAACCACTTTCCAAACTTTCCTGTATTTGTTTGTCATTAGAAAAGTTAGTCAATGAAAAACACTTTCCAGTCAAAAGAAAATTTGGCTTGGTTTCCAGGAAAGTGTTTTCCTGGAAAATTTAGGCGGAAAACACTTTCCGGAAGTTATGAAAAAATTAGAAATGTCATATTATTTGCTGATTATATCAAATTTGGTCCTCAAACTTTTAATTGCTATATATATTTTGTTTTGAATATTTATTTTTCAATTTCATCTCTTAAAATTTAATTTTTATATTAACTTCGGTCCTCATTTTTATAATTGTTATTTGCTTTTTCCTTATCAGTTTCTTATTGAAATTTTTTATCTATCAAATTTGGTCCTCATTCTTTTGATTGTTACTTATATTATTTGAAATAATTTATGAAATGTTAATTATTATTATTATTTTAATTTCTTCATCTTTCATTTTTATTTTATTTTTCAGATTTGATTTCTATTATTTTGATTATTATTTATTTTATTTGAGATAATTTATGAAATTATATTTTTTTTCAATTTCATCCTCATTCAACTTTTTAATTTGTAAGATTTATTCCTTATTATTTTAATAAACTTGAGAAAATAAAACATTAATAAGTTATTTTCCAGTTCATTTTCCATGACATAATCAAACACTGGAAAGTGTTTTCCAACTTATTTTTCATTACACTACCAAACATCGGAAAATAATTCACTTTTCTGGAATTCACTTTCCCGGAATTCACTTTCCAAAAAGAAACTACTTTCCAGCAAATAAACGGGGCCTAAATGAAACACAGACATTTATTTTTAGAGTATAATAATGATTTTTTAAAAAAATATTTTTTATTTATAAATATATTAAAATAATATTTTTATTTTTTAAAATTTATTTTTAATATTAATATATAAAAAATTAAATAATTATTTTTAAAATATAAAAAGAAACATTATCGTATATCGTATAGCATTGGCAAAACTTCATTGATTAATGGGGGTGCAAAATTATAATAACAAGTTGCCTTTTTTTTCTTCGTTGCCGACAAGAAATTATGGCGTTTTGTTTGTCATTTTTTAGAGTTTTTTCTTGGTGCAGAAGGCTATCAGACAAAAAGGGAAAATTATGATTGCAGATGAGGAAGGGAATCAAAAGACGTATTATAGTCACATTTCTCTCCTTTTGAAGACAATTAAAAATGCATCACATATGAAACTCTGTTAATTGGCGTTGGTTGTTAGCCGTTGTCTTTATTAATTTGATTATATTTAATAAGATTGATTAATTTAATAATATAATTTATATTAATAGTAATAATATAAAATAAACTTAAAAAAACCGGCAATAATAAATAAAAAAAATAAGATATTGATATCATAACTATAAAAAGAAAAGAGAAAAGATCGTTGGAGACCCGCCGTCACTCAATTATAGATATTATCCATGACCAGAAGATTTTGTTGAGTTGGTTCAAACTTTACTACAAAAAAGATACATGACAACATTTAAAGAAGTTGCATAATTCGCTAGAATAATGCCCTGTAAAAGTAAACTGAACAAAACATGATGAAATGAGTATTCATCTATATTCAATCAATCATTCTATTTAATTCAAGAAAAAAATATTTTCAAAAAATATATCTAATAAATAACAAAAATATAAAAAGACCCTAGATAACCCAGCCAAATAAAAAAACAAAGGATGTAGAAAGAAAATATAAAAAAACAAAGAGCTTAATCTCCAATAAACTAAATATCAAAGGATAAAATCTAAAAAAAACAACATTAGCTTAAAAAAATAATAAAAAGAAAAAGCAACCTCTAGCTAACATCTTTGAGCTAAATTAATTTTCCAAACTGGAATCCGTGAAATTCAAAAATTAGGTCGACCAAGAAGCTCAAATCCAAATTAACTCAATATTAAATGATGAAATTAAGTGTAAAACAACACAAAACTAAAAAAATTTAGCAAAGCAAAAAAAAACAAGAACAAAATTTGTTAGGAAAAAAATGATCGGGGGTAAAATCGTTAAACAAATTACACTATAAAAATTATTTTAGATGACATTAATAGCAAATAAAAAAACAGGGACTAAATAAGACAAATTTAAAAAATTAAATGAGGATTAAATTTAAAAAATTAATTTTTACGAGTTATTCCAAATAAAAGAAATATCAACCAAAAAACTAGGGACTAGATAAAAAACAAAGAGAAGTAAAAAAAATCAAACAACTATGAAATTGAAACAAATTTTGATTTTCATAAGTTATTTGGAATAAAATAAATATCAACTAAACAATCAGGGACAAAATCGAAAACAAAGAGAAGCTAAGGGTCTGATTTGGAAAATTGCAAGGCAGGGCTTAAGAATCAAGGGAGAGAGAGTGAAAAAAGAAGAGAAAAAAAGAAATGGTCGTCGAAGTCAAACCGGAGCTCTATTTTCTACACGCACCACTTCTACAAGAACAAGACACCGAGATGAATCTAATGATACCCTAGAGTGTCATTTTTTGTTGCCAAAATCAGTTGCTTATGTCATTCGAAGAAGGCTGAGCGACTGACGTGTTCCTAGTACACGCCAATATATTTTTTAAAACCCTCTTTAATTTATTAAAAGACAAAACTAACCTTCACTTTACCTAACAAAAAAAAAAAACCAATAGTACAATAACCAAAATACCCTCATGTCCAAGGTATAAAAAATTAAAACCTAAGGGTAAGGAGGTATTTTTACCATGCAAGTAAAAAGGATAACGAAAACACCCCTCTTAGCCAGCGAAAATATTTTTGTATACAAGGTTAAATTGGTTATTTTTCTATGCACTTTAAAAGTAAAAATATAAATCTACCTCTCAATTACAGATAATGCATTAATCAAAATGATATTTATGATAATTTCTTATGCAATTTTAAAGTAAATACCCGTCTTGTCCTCAGTCAATTTAAAAATATTATAATGCCTCCATTAAAAAGACCATCATGCTCTCAACCTCTAACCAAAAAGGTTTTTTTTTTTTTAAAAAAAAGAAGATAAAGTGGTAAATTCATTGGTTGACAGTGAAATGTGTACAGGGAAATAGTGAATTCACCACCCATTTTAGTTTTTTTTTAAAAAATTAATGTTAGTCATCATTTATTTTTATCAAAAAAATTCCAAATAAATATCACATTAAATACATTTAGGTATTGTTTGGTTACTATCACATGACACACAGAAGAGACAGTAGAGATAAGAAAGAAATGGAGATAAAGACAAAATTATGTTTGGTAATGATATACAAGACAAAGTGCTTATCTTGGTATCCTGTTTAATTATGGTGGACAAGAAAAATAAAATATAAACAAATCTATTTTTTACCCTTAATATGCATTGCTATCAAATTTACATATTTTAAAAAATAATTAGATCTCTTTTTTTTAGTTTATATTGAGTTTTGAAATTAATAGTATTATAATAATCCTAGTTATAAAACTAGGACTAACTTGACGGTTGATTCAGGACTTGAATTAGTTCAAGTTTAAGAAAAAATAATGAAAGAATTTACTCGACTTGGCCCGATAAAAAGCTCAAGTCAACCTAAAAAAAACACATGTAAAAAACCCATTGATTTTTTTTTTGAAAATAATTTGGTAAAACAAGGTTGCTTTGATTTTTTAAAAAAAATTTAGGTCAACTAGGTTGACCTTCTTGATCTGTTGCCTGAACCTTGTCTCGGGTTGACTCTCGAATCGGGTTTTAAAAATATGATAATAATAATTTTTATTCATGTATTGACTCGCATTAACCCGTGTTGACCCTTTCACCCCGTGACCTAAGCCATTCCTGGTCGAATCTTAAATGAGATTTTAAAACTATGATAATGATACATTTTATCCTTACACTGACCCGGATCAACACGGATTGACTCTCCTGATTCGTGACTCGAACTTTGTCTGAGGTTGACCTTCACATTAAGTTTTAAAATTATGATAATAACTACTTTTATTTTATATTGACTTAGGTCAACTCGGGTTTACTTGTTGATATGTGACCTAGGTCTTATTCTGGATTGACCCCTGGGTCAGGTTTAAATACTATGATAATAATTAATTTTTTCCTTACATTGATCTGGGTCAACAATCAATCCCATTCATGACTTGGACCTTGCCCTAGATCAACCCCTGAAACGGGTTTTAAAAAAATAATAATAACCATCTTTATTTTTATGCTGACTTGGATCTACCAAACCCATGACTTATGTCTCAACCAGTGATTTGAGTTTTGCCCCGGATCGATCATTGAGTTGAGTTTTAAAATTATGATAATAATCATTTTTATGTTTACATGTCTTAGTTAGATAATTTTGGCATTGAAAGTTTTTTACAATGATATTTTATAAATAAAAAATATTATCTTGAGAGACAATTTTTTTTTATCTATATCTCTTGTTTTGAAATACAAAAATTAACTTAAAAATTATTCTAGAAATAAATTTATTTTTATGTTCATGTCTATTTAATAAAACATATTTTTTTCTTCATTATTTTTATTCATTTTGTCTCGTAGCAATAACCAACACTATATTAATGTCTGCTAAAAATATTTAATAATTAGTTTAGTTTGAAATCAAATCAAATCATATTAATTTCGACACTTGTATTAGATTCAATTCATCTAAAATAAATTTAATGTCATGTTTGGAACATGATTGTTTTATGATAGCATCTTGAATCCGAATATAATTAAAGCATCATTCTCAAAAGTTTTTTTTAAAAAAACAAAGCAGAGACATGAGTTGTCTTTTCCAGTAAGACCACACAGTTTCGAATAACGCTACAATTAGCCAATTTTACGAAGGCAGTGCCTGGTGTTAGAGATTTGAAAAAAAAAAACCGAATTAAACCATAATTTAATTTTAAAGTGTGAACCCTATTTTATCGAGCTGAAGCAATTCATCCTGCCATGGACAAAACATGTAAATTTATGTATAGTTCAACTGTATAGCCATTCTCTTTTCCTCGTCGAAGTAACATTGATGCTACAACCCACCAAAGCTACCATGCTTTCAAGGCACTAGAGCTAGAAATCACCGACCAAAGTGATGTGATCTGTCTGCCTCTCTCTCCTGAATTATTGTGTAAGAAAAGTAGATACTAGCATATATGTGAATGGATATCGTGGAAAACCTTCGGTTCATATATACCAACACTGCAAGTCTGCAACACAACAGTACCAGCGGCCCCCACCAACTACAACTACAAATCTGTCTTCAAAATCTTGAAAAAGGAAAAAAGCAATGCAAAGAGATAGAATGCAATGCAATGGACCCCAAACATAAGATAAATCCAGATTGTGTTTCTGTTCTTTTGTGGAATAGCCAGCTATGCCACCCCATGTTTCCCTTCAAAGATTCTGAAAAGTTGATGAAAAGTGTTGCATAATGCTTGCTGGGTCTAGCAATGGAGTTTACCACAAAATTCATCGCCCCACATGATTCTGTCATATTGTAAAGGAAAAGCCATGGATTTCCATGTCTCGCCCATGCGCACCTATTTAGTATTTACCACTTAGTTTCACATGCAGGGGTAGGGAAAACAATAGTAATCACCGTATCTTTTTAGGCACTTGTCCTACAGGCTTCATTAATCAGTGCTAACTCTTGATTACCTGCAATTAGTCTTGATATTTGTTTCTTGCTGTTCCAAAAATTTAATCAGTAAATCTTGATTATAATCTGCAAACGATATCTCAATATAACATGATTCATTACCAGAAAACTTTCCATCATCAACGCATTATTGACGGAAATCTTTCTATCAGTTATTGTTGTTGGAATCTCCGTTTAAGATCAGGAGGTACGAAGTGACTTTCCTCGTTAGGACCGCTTTGAAGCGATTCCAGAGATCATAAGAACAACCGGGTGGCGGGCGGGAGCAGCAGCTTGGTCTACGCGGATCAGGGGCCCAGCTACTGCGTGAAACACTTTGCCCGGGGAGTACGGTCGCAAAACCGAAATTAAGAGGAATAAAAAAACTAAAAAAGTAATTAAATCAATAAAACTGGAAAAATATAATAAAAAAAACTCGAACCATAAAAAAAACCAATTAAATCAATTAGAATTTAAAAAAAACCCGACCGGTTCGATTCTGTTTCGATTTTATAAACCTGAAACTGAAAAAACCGAACCAAAAAAAACTAAGCTAAATAAAAAAAGACCGAGCCAAACCTGAAAAAACCCGAGTCAGACCAAAAAAACCAAGTCAAACCGGGTGGCGGGCGGGAGCAGCAGCTTGGTCTACGCGGATCAGGGGCCTAGCTACTGCGTGAAACACTTTGCCCGGGGGGAGTACGGTCGCAAAACCGAAATTAAGAGGAATCAAAAAAACTAAAAAACTAATTAAACCGATAAAACTGGTAAAATATAATGAAAAAACTAAACCGTGAAAAAAATCAATTAAACCGATTAGAATTTTAAAAAACCGACCGGTTCGATTCGGTTTCGGTTTTATAAACCTGAAACTGAAAAAACCGAACCGAAAAAAACTGAGCTAAATCGAAAAAGACCGAGCCAAACTCGAAAAAACCCAAGTCAGACTGAAAAAAACCAAGTCAAATCAGTTTGAACTGGTTTTTTTCCTAAAATAACCGAATCAAAATCGATTGGTTTGCAATAATTTTAGTTTTAAAAAAACAATTTTAATTTTGTTTCTAATAAAAATCAATTCGAATAAAAAATAATCATCACTAACCGATACTGAAAGGATTTGACGGGGCTGCAGAAGCGGTGGTCAGGAAAGAATTCTGTCAGTAATCACAGATGAAATTCCCATAAAAATAATTTTGTTAGTGATCATTGACGTCGGTGATTACTGATGAAATTACTGATAATTATTTTTTATATATATTACTGATGGAATTTTCTTCATGATTACGTGGAAAAAGAAATATTCCATTCAATGGATAAAAGTAACCTACAACTTGTGAGTCAAGAACCAATCAAAATTGGTTCATTTTGTTATTTTTCCATTGTCTTCCTTTCAATTTTAGTTTGTCTCCATTTTAGATTAGAACGAGGATTCGAGGAGCATTGAATCAACTTTTTCATTTTCTTTTTTGTTAAAGTTTCGGTTTTTTTTTCAGCATGTTCGGTCCCTCGTATTGTTTTATTTCTTTTGTAATTAATTTTCAGAGTTTTTATTTTTATTTTTATTTTTTCAAATTTTAGTTCATCGTTTGTCATTAATGGGTTATGGGTATTTTGGCACTTTCCTAATAGATGCCATTAAAAAGAAGGAACTATTGAAATTGGAGCAGAGCACCTTGTTTTATTGGAACCCAAATGGTGTTCTAGCGGCAGATCAGCTAGGGATAATCTCATGTTTGAACCCTCGTACCAACAAAAATTCTCGGGGTCACAGGCCACACCTTGTAAGACTGGTTTCGGGCTCCAACGGTGTCGGATCACAAGGATGGGGAGTGTTTAGCAAATAGCATTTTCAAAAATTTGATTTTTTTTTATTTAAAATAAATTTTTTTTATGTTTTTATATTATTTTGATGTACTGATATTAAAATGATTTTTTTTTTTAAAAAATTCATTTTAATATATTTTTAAATTAAAAAATATTTTGAATCGTCACTGCTATCACAATCTCAAATAAATTCTAATATGGTGGGTGAAACTGGTCCAGAATACCTTGTTTTAATGGTTGGAATTTCTAGACTTAATGGAAATTTCCTACATGCTCGTCAATTTCCCATTACATTTATATGATAATCAATGCTTCTAATAACAAGCGCAGAATCGAATTAGATATCCTCAGGATTGAAAGTTGAGAATTCATGAAACCACATCAAACGCATGCACTTGTATGATATGGAAGATATCGGTTTGATAAATCGTATTTTCTTAGCCCCGTTAACTTTATCAAGCACCAACTCTGTCACCAACTCTGTCTAACAGCGAGGGTTATTGACAAAATTAAGTGAAGTATTAACTATTAAGCCAACATGGTCACCAGCATTGCAGAACACCAATCTGCTTTATTTGGTCAACAACCTCAACATTAAAACACGCATGACACTGGTCACGAGCCTGTCGGCATGGATCATTAACATTGATCTTCTCCACCCATCCCTAACTGCTACTGTAACGCAATACACAATGCTTGTCCTGATTGAGACTCCTATCTGCCAGTTCAGTTTTTTTTTTAATTTTAAATTGTCAGGGATCAGATTTATGGTAGCAAATTAAACAATTTCTTCCGTAGTACAAATTTTGCATAATCAAGGCAGAAACAGGATAAAGCATTTACCGTCAGAACGATGAAGTAAAAAATGAAATCTATATACGTAGTTGAGAACAATATCATTGTTCGTCTATCCATCTTTAAATTAACACATTCGATATTTCCACTAAACAATGTTTGTCATTGTTTTGAGACTACCAAATGCCAACTGAGTTTAAACCGCGTTAAATTTGACACCCCACCCTCAGGTAAATGAGTTGTCTGGATTTTCTCACAAAACCGTTTCATCTCAATCAGCTCCTAAGTTTAAAGAAAGCCCATACAGCCACTTTACAAGGCTTGTTCATCATATCCCACGTTAAGCAAATCCTAAAATGCAAAGCTGTTGCAAGAGACCATTTCCATATCACAAATCAATGAGCAAACAATAAAAGATCCAGGTTAAATGAAGCATCAATACCTGCCACGTAAAAAGTAAGTCTACATAGTTAAAAGCACAAAATTCATCCTCGATAAAAACATTCTAAATCTCAGATAACATGCAACAATTTAACATTCAAGAAATTTCAACAGACAAAAATGATGTTGTAAGAAAATAGACAAGACAACAAACTAAAATTTCCATTCAAGTTCAAGCAGTTTCAGCAGGGGCCTCGGCCATGGTCTCTTCTGCAGGCCTATCCAACTTCACACCAACATCTTCAGAGTAGTCCCCATGAACCTGAGAATGGAATAGCAAAAGTTAGTAGAATAACAAGCAGCTTACACAATAGCATCCATTCAGATCCAAAATTACAATTGCTTAAAGAGTTGATGAAATTCAATAGTTCAAAAAGAACCATGAGAAGAAGCGTGCCAGTGGTTGTTGGATATATACATAAAAATTCTCAAGATTCTAGCTGCAGATATAAAGATGGTATGAAAAAAACCTTTGTAGTAATTTAAAGACCAAAACATCCAACACATAATCAGAAGCATGTAGAGTAAGAGACATGCCTCCATCAATTTTCCAAGATCAAACTTTGGAGCCTTTAAGATCTTCACTTTCCTAATGAACACATTTTGAAGCGGGTATATGCTAGAAGTTGCCTTCTCAATTTCCTTGCCAATGCTTTCAGGAATGAACTTGCGGACCAATTCCTTGAGATCACAAGAAGCTGCTTGGGCTGTCATGATTTCCCTCATTTTACGGCGGATCTAAAACAAAGCAAAAGCAGATTTTTGTCACAAGCAGTTACATTACAAAAAAAAAAAAAACAGTTGGGAAGAGAACATTAAACTCAACTCAATATGAACACATGGCAAGTTAGCTCATCAAAATTTTCAATCAAGCAATATTTCAAAATAATAGAACTGTGTATTTCATCACTTCAAAAGTTACAACTCTCTACAATTTTGATGAAATAACTTTACTTTGGTTGCCTAAGTAGTATAGATTTCAAAACAGTAGTGGAATACACAACCCAAAATATATATCAGAAAAGGGTTCATACAAAAGAAAATAAGGTTATTAAAGATATCCTTCAGATATTCTAGATCTTTTTGAAGCAAAGACGACTAGAAAAAATAAATATATTGAGAATAGGAAAAAACATTAGGTCCTATTGCTATCTCAACACAAGTTCAGCAAACAATGAGATATTAAGATATGATTTGCATACTTGTCGTATTTGGCTGGACTGCGCATAAGTAGTCCTCTTGACTTGGTTGGGACGCCTTTTAGTGAACCCAATGCAAAACATTCTTAAAGTGTAGTTATCAGTGGTTTTCACATCAACATGAGCTTCAATCAAAGTTTGCCATTTCCTCACCAAAGACCTCAACTTGTCATTGGTAAAATTCATTCCCTGCAATGTTTAAGGAGAGAATAAAAAAGCACTGTTAAATTCTCATCAGAGTAAAAATATAATCAGTATAAATGGTAAAGCTTCCATTATCATACCCAGAAGTTTGTCAAAACATTCCTCCCTTGAACATCTTCAGCTCTCAATCGGATCTTTCTGTAAGCATTATCCTCATCACCTTGAAGGTCCGCAAGTGAGACCTCAAACACACGATGTTTGAGTCCTTCTGAAGCAATCTGTTACGCACCACAGAGCACGTTATAAATGCATTACCAAGAAAACAGTATGTACATCAGTGCATGAGCAACACATGGATACTTTTCAATTATCATGCATGTAAAAGAAAATATGGTTGCACCCTTTCTTGTCAACCAAAAGAAGTACAATAAGGATAAAAATAGACAAGACCTTACACACAGAACATGAAATGAAACTACAACAAAAAAACTTATGTTCATTAAAACACAAAGCAAATGCTATCAAAACTAAATATGAGCAACACAAGGGCATCAAGTGTAGAAAAAAGATAGGGATGTATGAAATTAAATTGATAAGATAAATTTGTGGAAAAGAGCAATGAGCACAACTTGGTCTTGGAGAGAAGGGATGGGCTAAAAAGTTTACAAATTTCAATTTTTCACAAGTAAATTCAAAATATTTAATTTTTTCTCTACAAATAGGGGTAAATTGTATGATTAAAAACACACTTCACTGTGACCATACACAACTCCAGTTGTCCTGAAGAAATTTGAAGGAAAAGAAGAGTCAGTCATAATCATCTTCCACCATTCACCATATTTTATACACATCCTTTATTTCCATGCTAACAAGGTTTAATACCTTAAACACTCCACCAGACACAGCCAAAGTTATTAAGAAAAATTGCCTCCAGCAAACCTAACCTCCTTCAGGATGTTAAAAGAATATCAAATTGCTAGAATCTCGTTTCACTATCATGAAAATCATCACCCCTGTTCTATAGGTTAAAGTTATTTAAACATACATTTGAGTCTATGATTCTATATAAAAACCTTGTCCCAACTTTAGCAGTACAATTTTCTTATACAACCCAACAACAAGGCATAAAAGCAAACCATTATGAACATCATTCAGGATGTTAAAAGAATATCAAATTGCTAGAATCTCGTTTCCCTATCATGAACATCATCACCACCTGTTCTGTAGGTTAAAGTTATTTAAACATACATTTGAATCTATGATTCTATATAAAAACCTTGTCCCAATTTTAGCAGTACAATTTTCTTATACAACCCAACAACAAAGCATTAAAGCAAACCATTATTTTTAAGACAGCGAAGAAAAGAGAAGTATTCATGAAATCAAAAGTATACACACACACCTTGGTACCCTGGGTACGAGTAACAAGAGTCTTGCCAACATTTTTCACAGAGAAAACTGAAGGAGCCTTGATATCATACCAATCCTTCTTTGAAAATGGATCAGCTCTATAAAAAACAAATACACAACAATAACAAATCAAAATACAATACAGATCTAGATACCAGATGTTAAAAGACATTAACTTTTCTTTGCAATACTCACGCCTTCTTCTTTCCTCCCTTCTTTCCCTTGGAAATTCTCTTGTTCTTCCTGTTAACAAATACATGAGTAAATCATATCAATAAAACATCTTCCATACACCTATACTTATAAACGCATACGACAATGTAGAGAGACAGAGATTGAAAGCGTACCCAACGGCCATGATTGGAGTTTGTAGTAGTGGTGGTGGTGATGGGCTGCGAGCTGCAGTGTGGTAGTGAAAAAACGAGATATGGCTGGGGAAGTGAAAACTCAAAAACCCTACTTGCTGCTGCGTACTTCATATATCTATTTTGGCGAGGATGGTTTGGTCATTTAACTAGGAGTCGATGGGGGCTTGGAATTGCAGAAGCCCATCTACGAATACGCCCATAGGATTTGGAACGGTTATAAAGTTATGGGCCCATTACCTAAGAAACTAAACAGCATGCGTGTTTTTGTAGCCCAATTTTCAGTAAAATATATATTGTGCTATAGAAAAATTATATTTGTCTCTTTGAAAAAATGTGTTGATGTCTTTTTTTTTAAAATTTTAATGGTAAAAATACTTTTTTTCCTCAAAGTCAATAAAAAATAGAACTGTTGATTAAGATTTCTTAACTTTGCATAAACTTCTTAACAATAACAATACATATTTGCCCTCATAGTCAACAAGAGTTTGTGCTGCTAGATAAGAGTGTTTTGAGGTTTTCAAATTTTAATGTATAGTGCAATTACATCTTTAACCTTGAACGAGACAAAACATAAGCTTAACATTTGGAGGAATTTTTGTACTTTCATATGAGTATTTTATGTAATTGTCGGGGTTATGGGGGACATTTTAGTATTTTTAAAATTTTTTTAATGCTTAAAGTTGTTGGTGAGTGCTCGACACGCCCGAACACGTGGGTGGGTTCCACGCCTTTCAGGCTGCGTGTGTGATGCCACCCGGTGGACGTAATTGGCCTTTCACAGTGTAAAACCCTAAAATAAATTAAGAATAATGAAGTATAAATTATAGTATAATAAAATAAGGTAAGAAAAGAAAAATAATAGAAAGGAGGGAAAAAGAAAAAGTTTATGGCCAAAAATGAGTATTGTTTCATAACAAAAAACAGTAAAAACGTTTTGGCTACTATTAATAAAACTCGATGGTGCAGTCAAGAAAGAGAGAGATCATTTTCTTTTTCTTCTTTCCTGCCACTTTTAGGGGTTAGATAAATGATGTTTAAGAATGAAATAGAGGGTTGTAAGGGAGAAAAACACATTTACACTAAGATTTTTTTAAAAAATCAAAGTTAGGGTTTTGGAGAAAATCGAAGGAGAAGAAGAAAAGTGAAGGGAGCTAACATTATACTTGCATTTTTACACTTGGATTATCAATTAACTACGGTAACAAGCTTGTCTCAGGTGATCAATTTGATTGATCATGGGTTATGTGAAATATTGGGAATGATAATGAGGTTTGAATTATGGAATTTGGCAAGTTGCATCATTGTTTTTATGCTTTGATTTATGTTTGTTAACATGAAAAATGGATAGATATCAACCCAATTAAAAGGATTAGTGCTTAAATCATGAATTTTGTGTTGAGGTTTGAAATTAAAATTAGGGGAAATACAAATGGAGGGTGGATTGAACTAAATGAGTTGGGTTATTTTATGATGGGTGTTAAATCAGGAAGGAATAATAAAGAAAATCATGGTATTTATAAGGGCATATAGGGTCAGTCAAGAGAGAGCAAGTAGCATACAATGAAATTTTGTTTGCTTGGGAAAAATTACGAGAGAGAAAATGCATAATATTGCATGAGAAATGAATTTTCTGAATGAATGTTATTCTTTTATACATAGAATGTGTAAAACTTGCATATGTTAATGATTTAGAATGTTCTCAAATTCATGATGAATTAAGATTTCGATGATAAATGATATTGTGTGCTAAATGATATAGGAGAGATAACAAGTTCAAACATAACAACAGGGGACTTCTTTATGAGTTCAGGCTTCAAGTAGGTGCTCGACATCTTCTAGGAATCTAACATGTTGTTTTAAATAAGTAGTTACAAATGTTTTAAATATTAACCTAGTTGAATCCAAAAAGTGTGAATGGTCAACCATAGAAACTAATCCTTAATTATTGGGATTAATGCCCCGGTTATTGGGTGGATTGAGAAACTGATCTTTGGTTATTGGGATCAGTGACCTGGTTACTCAGTGGATTTAGAAACTAAATCCCTGATTATGGAATTAGTGTCATGGTTGCTAGGTGGATTTAAAAACTGACTCCCTAGATAATGAGATTTGTGATAATAGGTTGTAGAGTCCTATGTGACAACCAATCGACAGAACTAATCCCGAAGTGATGAGTTTAGTATATGGAGTGTTGGCGGCGGTTAAAGAATTTAGATAATTGATTACTAGAATACAAATTGGAATGAACTAATAACAAATTCAATGTGTTGAAGCTTTGGTATTAATGGTATAGAATCACGAAGAAAAAGAATTACATGAATATACGAGTACTTGCATGTGTAAGTCATAGTAATTATTTATTATTGATTATTATGCAAATCTTGTCTAATATGAATATGTAATAATTTCAAGTACCTCACATCTTTGTATTGAATAGAATCATCATGAATTATATCTTTTGGTTAATTAAATGATGTAATAAATTCATTATGAATTTATATCTTTTGTTGTAATAATATTTTGTAATCTAATCATGTTTACTTATTGAATGTGATTGTATTTTATGGCCCTCATTAATTTAGATTTAATTATTTAAGTACTAGTTTCTTTAGTAGTCATAGTAAAGAAATTGTTATTTCTTAATTGTAATGAGTGAATATTGAAGACAATGAAATAATGATGTGATGGTTGAATGGTAAGAGTCTCGGATGACGGGACAAGTATTATATTGATTAATTAAGGTTGTGTAATTGATGCAACCATATTATTCGATAGTTTCACCTATATTTAACTAGTGTTTTGCCTATGTTTTATATATAAAATGCCTTGATATTATTTGTTTTATGTTTTGAAGGTACTTTTGGATGAAAGATGCAAAAAGGAGTAAATTAAAGATAATTGACAGATTTGACCTTCAGTCGATGTTTTGTACAGAGCGTGAGCTCTAGAGGTTGAAATGAAGTGATTCCAGTGGCATTAAAAAGCTAACATCCATACCTTTCTGGACATCTAAGGAAAAAAAATAAAATAAGGAAGAGCATGAAAATTGCAGCCTTCAAAGTCAAATCTTGAAATCTACCAGTGTTGACTTTGGACATTCCGACTTGAATATCTGGAGCTACAGAAGTCCAATTGATTCCAACTCAATTGTTTTGGATTTCTGACTCAAAGGCCTATAAATGCTCCAAATTTTAGCAAAAATAATATCATATGAGGGAGATATGATTTTTCAAAGATGACAACTAAATTCTGCCAGCAAACAGGTTTCGTGAAGAAACGAGTCCAAATTATGTTCCGAAGGATCTAAACCGATATACAAGTTTTTATTTCAGCAATTTAGCTCCTATAAGTCAAAGCTTGAAGATTTCATGCAAGCCTATTTCTTATTTTTTAGGAAAATAGTTATTGAAGTACTTAAATGTAAACAGTCTACTTAAGGGAGGACTATTTTGTAAAATAGAGACTAGGGTTTCTTAAGATATAAAAAGAATGAGAGAAGAGAAGGGGGGCAGCCAGCCAAGAGGAGAAAAACGCCCCCTCCTCTAAGAAACTTGAAATTATGCATTCATCCTTCTTTTTGATTAGTTGTTCAACAAACATGCAAGGCTAAACAATTTTTCTTAGTTGCAAGGACATGGAAACCTTCAAATTTCAAGAACTGTGAGATTTATTTTACCTTTTCTTTTTAGTTTATATGATGAATATGTTTGTTCTCCTATGTTTATTTTTTCTATGATTATTTATTTTAATTGCTAGAGCGGACTCTAAGTTATTATTGTAGATAATCTATTGCTAAGTTTGATATCAAAACTGGAGTTGTGGTATATGAACTTGTGAAACAACTGAGTTTAATAATTGTGGCGGATCTATGTTATTAATCTTATGGAGAACATTCAATCAAATCAAACATAGATTGCGGACAATTATGTTTTCTTGATTAATCAACTTATCTAGTTCTTAATTAAGGCTGCCATTGAATTAAATTACTAGTGCGGACACTGTGGTTGTTTGATGGTTAGGGTTAGTTATACGGCGGATCCGTTAACTAACCAATGTTAAGAAGAGATAAATATTCAGAATATAAATTGATGTTTTGTTTTCATGATCAGTTCTGATTTCTGTAGGTGGATGTGTGCTTGCAACCAATGTTTGTTCTCTTGATAATTTTCTGATTTTATTAAATTTTGTTTGATAGTTTTCTGTTTTTTTTTGCTTTAGCCTAGATAACGTCCAAACCCCCCCTCAAATTGCATATCATCTATCATAAAAATCTGACTTGAATCTTCCTCGTGGGATCGACTCCTTGCTTGCTCTATATTATCTTGTGTGTTGTGTTTGAAGCTAGGGTAATTAATTTGTGCGACTGCGACATCGCAACAGTAATGATTGAGTTGATAACTTGATATTGAGAATACTAGAGAAACTTTGCTGAAATTTCAGTAAAAATATATATAAAAAATCAGGGCATTACACATCATTTTCCTAGATGCGCTGTCATGTTTTCTTCTATTTGAATTGGCACATGATAGTTTACGGTGGTCAGATTGTTGCCGGTTATCGTTTGATTTCTCCTTTCCTTCTCTCTCTCATGACAGGTAATGTACACAATTATTCTCATCGTTTCTTACTTTTCAATTTCAGTCTTCATTTTATTAATTTCTTATTTCGTTCATTTTTTATTTATAGAAGTTTTTATTCTTTTTAATTTAGTTATTCAATTACAATTTCTCATATGTTTGGTTTTTCATTTCAGTCCTTAATTTTGTAAATTTCTAATTTTGTCCTTGGCACTTTTGTTGAAGTTTTTTTCCTTTTAATTTCATCGTTTAATCAAATTTTCTGTTGTTTTTTTTTTTTAGTTTGACCCCAATTCTTTTGATTTAATCTATTTTTCAACTCAATGATACCCTCCTATTGAAAATTTATATCCCTCTAATTAATGTTTTTTCTCACCCTCATTTTTTTCAATCCTTTTGTGTAGTTAATTTTTTTTCTTGGTTTCATCTCCCGACATTTAATTTGTTGGGAAATCAGCTTCGTACAATCTTATAGTTCTGCATTAATTTTTTTTAATAATGGTTTTGTGATTATCTTCAAGTTTTTTCTATGAATTGGGTCATGATTTTTGTATGTCTTTTTTTAATATAAGTTTTTTTTAGTTGTTTTGTTTCTATTTTATTTTTTAATATATTATTCTAATTCATCTATATTTTTTTATACAAATGAATTTTATTTTTTAAAATAAAAAATATTCATTTTAAAATTATATTGCTGATGTGTTCGGCCTTGCGTAATTGCGTGAGTTTATTTAGTCAGTTTACTTGTGTTTATCTTTTAAATCATGAGTTTTTTAATGTATGAATTTGTTTTTTTATTTAAATAAATAAATTCAGCAAATATAATCGGATACATGTCTCATTTTATATTATGAAATATCTTAATTTTAATTGCATAGACCTTTTAATTTACATTTTAAATTATTTATATAAAAAAACACATTGGAGGAACTACCGGTTTTTTTTTTAAAAAAGAATTAAATCTTGCCGTAAAAAACCTCTTAGCAGCCCTACATCTTGCCATAAAAAACCTGTTCATTCCATATTGTAGAGAACAATCTCATCAAGGGTCTCTGCCATGTTTGCCAAACTTGGAGGAATGCAGCCACTGATGTCATTGTTGGCTACCACAAACACCGAGACTGGAGAGTTTCCTAGGTTATCAGGCAGGGTTGACTGAAATCTGTTATTGTTTATGGAAAGAGCATCTAGTTTCAGGTCAAAAAGCTGTGGTGGGATACTGCCTTCGAATTCATTGAACCTTACATCAAGACATTTGAGGGAATGCAAAAAGAAAACAGCACCAGGAAACGGACCACTAAAGTGGTTGTTACTAATGTCTAGCTCATAAAGAAACTTGAGATGGATAAAGCTATCAGGAATGATGCAGAAGAAGCGGCTGGAGTTTATATATGTGAAAGAGAGCAAGGTCTTTAAGAAGGCCAAGCTCTTCAGGTAAGCAGCCGGCTATATATGCTGGCGTGGCTTAGGTCTATGCCGGCAACCGTTAAGATAAAAGGTCATATGGGTCTGAGCAATACACACCAGTGTAGTTGCATGGCTGTAAATTGGTTGGGGTCAGAGGTCAGTGCATGTTTCCAAGCCTGGAGAGGCATGTAAGCCTCTGTGAGTCGAGGGTCTGCAATGGGAACATCAGGTGGATAAAAAGTTTGTGGAGTGACCTAGGAGAAGGAGAGCATGATACTGATGAAGCTCCAGAGGGTTAGATGGATGAGATGTGAGCTCTTCATTTGGGAGAAGGTGTCCATTAGTAATAATTTCACAATTTTAATAGCATATAAAATTTAGTCCATCTGCTCATTTTATTCGTAAAATTTAGCCTATGGTTACCCCCTGCAAATAATAAAAAGTAATAGGAGGTTAGAACTCGATTGATCGAATCCGAATCATGTCCTTAATTGCTATTGTATTTTTTTTATTTGTTCGAGGAAAATGCTCTTATAATAATATAAGAACCTATAAGAGGAAAAACCAGCTTAGAAATTATTGCTTTAAGCCTTCAAGGGTCTGACCTTGATCATATCTGATATCTTGCTTTCAGCACTGGAAATCAACAGGAGCCGAGGTTTCAATAGAGTAGAGTAGAAATCAATAAATAGAATATATAGATGGGAATCAAATACTTCTGATTGATTAGCTTTTAATGATCAAGGACATGAAATCAGATTATCAATTTAGTTTTTTCCCTGCAAGGGCATCTGGCTATTGCATATAAATCGATCTTCTTCGCCATTTCTTCTTATATATTCTGTAGTTGCTCGAGTCAATTTCCAGTTGGGTTTCATGCAAAAGTCCCAATTGTATGTAGCAGACTAGCAGCTAGTAAGCCGAATGATATTTGCTAGCTTTAAAGTATGGTTGGTCATGCACATGGATTACCATCTAGATTAATTCATATATATATATATTTGTGTGTGTGTGTAAGGTATTGTTTATTTCATAGAAAATAGTTTTTTGAAAATTACTTTCCATACTTTTTAATATTTATTTATCATTATAACTTGATTTTTTTTTATTTTGTTGAAAATGCTATAAGAAAAGAGGTGGGGTGGGTTCTAACGGGTTTGTTTTTGTTGGTAATAGCCAGCGAAAATGGTTTCAAAGGAGACAAGTGAAATGAACGTGCGAGGGAAGAAGCTGGAGAGCAGGGTGTTGAGAACGAGCAAGGGAAGGATGATAATGTTGAGCCTCCATCCATCTATGGAGGTATTGGAAACAACTGATAAATAAGAAACAAATGCAGATAATCCGGAGGCTGACATAACGACCAAGCTATTGTTGATGGTTCCAAGGCTGAGGATGCTGAGAAACCATCTTTGGAGACAGATTTATTTACTAATTCATATTAAGATATATATTGCTATTGAAAAGCGTAATGTGTTTAATTATTGCGTTTGATAATATCAATATTTAGTATATATTATGTTTTTAAAGTGTGAAAGGATAAAAGTGTTCTATCTTATTTTTTTTTAAAATAATATTTTTTTGCTAAATTTTTTAAATTATCATACTAATTTTAAAAAGGCTCTAAAGCTGATATTTTGAATTGCAGTGGGCAAAGTGGGATGCCACTGTCAATGGTATTTGAGGCTTATTTATTTTTATGTTTTTTAAAAAAAATAATTTTTTTTGTTTTAAATTATTTTTTTATTTTAAAAATAAAAAAATATTATCTTGATATATTTTCACTTTGAAAAATAATTGTTACTACACTTTCAAATACCTCATAAAAAAATCATCAAATATATAAAATTAAAGCAGGTTCTATATCAGATACAATAATCAAATAGATTTAGATGAAAAATTAATTCTTCTTTTTTTAATTATGCCCAACATAAAATAAATATTTTTAAATATTTTTCATTAACATAAACAAATAATAAAAAATAAAACATGCTTTTAAAAAATATTTTTCATGCAATTCAATTCAACAAAAACATTTACCCAAACCAGTACACTTCATATCTAGCTAATGGGCTTGGGCCCTTCAATCAATTAATGGATATTAATGTTAAAATTGTAATTAACGGCCCGGATTCTTCTACATCGAGTCTCCAGTAGACAGGAACCGCACTGCTAGCTTGCTTCACTTGACTTGTACACCCTCTGAGCTAGTACAAGCGTACAACCTTAAAAAAGAAGAAGAAGAAGAAATCAAAGATCACTCTCGTAAACTCTAGTGAGAACCCAGTTACAATGGCCGAAGCAGAGAAAGGATCAGCTACGACAGGCTCCAACGAAGGTAATGGTAAGGAGGAGATATCATTGAAAGACAAAGGCAATGAATTCTTTAAAGCAGGGAACTATCTCAAAGCTGCTGCTCTTTATACTCAGGCTATCAAGCTTGACCCTTCAAATCCCACTCTTTATAGGTAAAAGAAAACATGACCCCCAAATTAGGGTTTGTTCTTTTGGTTAATCGTTGAATGTTTATCAAAATGCAATTTTGTTTAATTTTTAGTAAAATTTGATTCATTTTTTCAATTGGGTTTTTGACTGGATTTGGTTGGTTTGTGGTTGTTGTGGCTTAAGTTTCCTTAGGAATTCCAGTTTGATGCTTTGCCATTTTTGAGAACTAGTTGAAGTAAATTGTTTTGAATTGTTTTGTTGCCTTCATTCATCATATCAATGATGATTATATGCGATGCTGAACAGTATTTTATTGCTCTCATCATTCTATATGCATTTGCTTAATATTTGGAATATAGGGACTTTATGACGTACAGCTATGTTTAATCGTACAGTGCTGGAGCTGTGCCTTGTTACTTTCCAACTAATTTCTTTAGGCCTGCTTTATCGTGTTAAGACAGGAGGCGTGCTATTGAATTTTCTTTCTTCTTGCTTAATGGCAGTGCTATTCCAATAAGTTTTATGCGTTTTATGAATACATGGCAGCATCGTAGAGCACATTTGTGCTACCCAAAGTAAGAATCCATGTAGTTTCCTTAATGCTGTCATCATAATTCTTTCATTTTCATTATAATTGTGCATGTTTCATCTGTCTACTAGAAATTTAGTTTTTGCGTTCAATGCATTTGAATCAAGATAGTCTTTTAATCCTGTTATGATAATTGACTGGCTTCTTTACACCTATTCATCTACTGCAATTGTCTGTTAGAGGTTTAGCTGTTATGCTCAATGATCTTTCAAACACTGAAATTCCTAAATGGAAGATTTTTCATGAGAATTAGCATGGTGAGTTATAATAATCATCTATTTTCAGAGTTTGCTTGGCCATCTACAGCTACATTCTTTTTTCTATGAATCAATTTGTGAATAATTATGCAAGTAATGTATGTTGAACTCATGCATCTTCTCTTTTATGATTCTATCATTGGCCAGCAATCGTGCTGCAGCATTTTTGCAATTGGTCAAGCTTAATAAAGCACTTGCTGATGCCGAGACAACTATCACATTGAATCCTCAATGGGAAAAGGTGCACAAATATGCATAACCATTTTTGGGCTGGTTTACTTTATATCCCAAGATTTTTCTTTAATTGTTGCGTTTTGTTGATATTCCAGGGATATTTCAGGAAAGGGTGTGTATTAGAGGCCATGGAACAGTATGATAATGTATGTCTGAACTCTGAAGGAACATTTTCACGTTTAATGTTATCTGGTAGCTTTTTAGACAAGGTTGCTTGGTTTTTGATTTGCTGCTGATACATGTTTACTACTCATGTATTGCAGGCATTGGCTACTTTTCAAATAGCTTTACAATACAATCCACGGAGCACTGAAGTATCAAGAAAGATTAAGAAGATATCCCAGTTGGCCAAAGACAAAAAACGAGCTCAAGAGGTTGAGAGCATGAGATCTAATGTTAACATGGAAAAGCACTTGGAAACATTGAAATCTGAAATGGTGAGTGTAGTTTATCAAGAAAAGAGTCACTATGTCCAAATTTTTCACCTCATATTTGAAATACTAATGTGGGAGTAAGATGCATTTTGGAGGTGGTTGTTTCCTATTAACCATATTTGCTCTTTAGTGGAAGATTAAATCTGGATAACTTCATTTGTAAACTTTTCTTTACGGGAGAAGATCAATTATTGAAGCTTTGTTTTGCATGGGAGAACTAAGTTAGCCTTTCTTTTGTAGTCTAAAATGCTTGGATCCGAAGAATGTTTTAAAGAAATGTTCTCCTTTCTTGTTGAGACCATGGAGACAGCTGTAAAATCATGGCATGAAGCTTCTAAAGTGGATCCTAGAGTCTACTTTCTTCTTGACAAGGAAAAGACACTAACTGATAAATATGCTCCAGTTGTCAATATTGACAAGGTATTCGCTTTTGAAACTGTATTATCTTCTTTGGCACATCATTCTTGTGATGTATGGTATACGTGCCCGTAAAAAGAGGATATAAAAGAATAAAATTCCTCATGATTTTAACAATTACCTTTATCTTACTTCTTTTTGCAGGCCTTTGAATCACCCCATACACATGGCAATTGCTTCTCATTTCTTAGGCAATATGCGGAGGATTCTTTCTCCAAGGCAGCTTGCGTAGTGGTGCCAAAGAATATCATATCTTATCCACAGGTAATGATTTGCTTCTTCGCACATGTGGTAATGATTTTTTGAGAAGCAAGCCCTTCTTTTTCTGGAACACCATACACACACACATAATAAATGTGATGGAGAATGAAGGCAACAATGGGAATCGGTTTTTATTGTTTAGGAATTTTAATATTGTATTAGGATTTATTATGTAGTAATTAAATTAGGATTTTAGTTTCCTTATTGAATTAAGACTTATTAGGTTTTCCTATTTTATTTGGTTTGGTGCATATAAATAAGCATCTAAACATTCAGTTATGTTAGTTTTTTAATTATTGATTGAAATTAAAACTTTGAGTTTCTACATGATTGAGTGTGCCTCTCTTGTTTTGGTTTCAAGATTGAGTGTGCCTCTCTTGATTTGGTCCCTTCAAGATCAAGGATGTCTCTCTTGTTGGGGATTTTAGTTTTTATTGTACATCAACTCACTGGGTTTGGTGACTTTGTTCATCTTGTCCTACATCAAGATGTATTCACACCTAGGTATTGCAGCAGATACATGGCTATGTAAATTATAACAGATTAATTGGCAAAAAGTTTGCTGGAAGTCTTGTTGCATGGATGGGTCTAACTGCTTCCTGAACCTCGAGTCTATCTTCAGATTCTTCATTTGCTAAATTTATTGTGTATTGCTGTTTTCTGGTTTAGGATTTATGAAAAGCAGTCTCCAATATCTTGCAGTTTGGAAATTGATGAGAGTGACCATAGGCATAGTATCTACTTTGGGGCTTTGGATGATGTGGCTTTGAAGAGGAAGTTGTTGGGGACTTCAAATATTTGGGTTTCCCTTTTTGTTTTCCCCAAGTAATGTATTTGGTGCTAGATTACTTCCTCATTTACTGTTACAGGCTGTGATTTGTAAAATAACCTTGATTTCATAAAAATCAGCTTATTGTGTTGCAGCTGAATTAGAGTTGATGAGCTTGGGCTAGTAAGGTGTTGTTTGCAGCTTGCTTGAGTTTAACCTTTAATGGTAAAATTGGAGAAGTGGTGATGTATATTGCGGCTGCTAATTAATTTGCAAGTTTTTTTTGTCTAATTATATCAAATCTATAGAAGATGCACCACCAATGACTTGATGGCTTTATGACTGTAAGACAGAGATGGACCTGACTTGCATATAATCTAGTTGATGGCTTTATGGCTGTAAGACAGAGATGAACCTGACTTGCTTACAATCAAGTTATATATTATTCATAAATCTTTCAAATCTAAAACTGTATATATCCCTTCTATCAAGTTTTAGTTGTCCTAGCTGATTTGTTCTTTGGTGGGATGTAACACTGTACTCAACAACTAGATCTTATTTTATTGCACACCATTTTTGCAGATTTGGAAAGGTCAAGGATCAAGAAAGTGGAGGCATGGGCAGCATGATGGCATCTTCGTTCAATATGAGTCACCTTTAATGCGAAAAATATGGTTTATTGCTAGCAGCAATGAAAAGGGGCAAACACTGTGCAGGTTTCTCTCTTCAGCCAGCCATCCACTTCTGTCATATATACTCTTAATTCGCTGTGAAAGTTTTTATTCTAGTATATATAGATCCTTCTATAGATGGCTTAGTAATGTATAAATGATATAAGCTCTCAACTCTGACACGTATCATGTTTCATGACCATCATTGCATATAAAGTCATATACTCTCTCCCTGACGACTTGCATTAGAATGGTCATCTAGTATTTTATTGCACACCCACCAATTGCAGTCAATCATCTGGACAGACAGGCCTCTATATGCTTTATCCATAAACATGTGATATTTGACAATTCCAGTTCTTAGCTGCATAAACTTGCTAAATTAGGATATTTGTGGACATGAAGAAGGAAACTAAAGAGTAGATCAACTAGAACACGGTATGTTAAAATTTCAACATGATCATTCTTCATGAGATGGGTGCTAAATTAGGATATTTGTGGACATGAAGAAGGAAACTAAAGAGTAGATCAACTAGAACACGGTATGTTAAAATTTCAACATGATCATTCTTCATGAGATGGGTGCTAGCTTTGACTTTTAGTTTTTTAGGACTGTGCTAGATATCAAAAAACTGGGCATGAAGCAGCTCACGAAATAAATCATCTCCATTGGGGCTCATCATTTCAATGGAGATGATTTATTCTGTACCCTCTTTTTCATTGGAAAGGAAATTTCCCTTTTTTTACCAAGTCATCGTCAGAGAAAAAGAAAACAAGTGCAATTTGCTTAGTCCTCTGGTATCATCTTAATGTTAGCTTAATACATGACATAGTGATTAGTTCAAACTGGTCATCTCATGAGACAATAGTGACGCTTCTTTTCTCCTGATACACGCTGGAATCTGTGTACCTTTTTTGCCAGGGATCCAGAGATTCTAGATATTAGTGCTCATGAAGTGCTGCCACGCCTTTTCAAAGAAAAGATGCCAAATCCTTAATTCCCTGTGTTTTCTTGGCAATCTACTAGAGGATAATACAATGCACTCATCAATGGGGAATTTACATGTGAAATGAGAACAGACAGCCGCAAGCCTTTCTGGCTTGCCTTGATGTGGCGCAGAAGTTCCTGGTTAGATGTGGTAACTGATAAACATGCGAGAAGGTTATTTTTGCTAGCCATATCGATCAATTGTTCAGTTTTGAGCACTTACTGATAACTTGCGAGCTTCTTTGAGTTGTTGCATTTCTAGATGCTTTTTCTTGTATGGTTTGCTTTTCTTGCATTGCTCGTAAATTGAGCGAGTTATTTCATATCCCGGGTATAAAATGCTAGCGTTGATGTCTTGAAAATTTGCAAATGGGTAGCACAACTCAGTCCTGATTCCTAGGCTATTTTATCTTTTTTTGGCTTTGGTGAATGATGCAAGTCGCCTCATCTTTATCTCTGTAATTGTTTTGGATTTTTTTTTATTGATTGTTGAAGTTCTGGAGCATTTTAGCTCTTTTATCTTCTATCCTTTTGCTAAAATAATGAATAGTAATGGATTCAAACCTCTTCGGCCTTTGCTTCCCATATTATATTAGCTCTTGTGTTAGCATCAATATATGAATGTCTTAACGGTAAGATCTATGAAGTGAAAATTTAAATATAGCAAGAAGCCCAGTGGGCACGAATGTGGGTCGTTCCTGTCTTGGTAGTTCGATACACCACTGCAAAGCCGGCTTGACAAATTATTCTCCATCACCTTGCTCTCGGAAGCTATGTTCCAATCTATGAATGCCTGTAAAGGCTCTGGCGTTGGTTCACTGGTTTGCATAAATTCCTTTTTATTAGTTTACGGTGGACACCAAGCTATAATTGTCGGAGGTTTCAAGGATCAAGATGATTGAAAACAAGCAATCTAGATGGATAACACGAAATTGTGGATGTCCATTCACGGTAATGTTTTAATTCTTTCTCCCGGCCAAAACATTCTCATGATCCATCTGATGTGATGGCTTTAGTAAGGCGAAAGTATAATAGAACACTTCAGTATCTACAGGACATGAGACAGAACACTTCAGCATCGAACCGTTGACCCCTTCAACTAAAATCACTCTACAGAATCGAAGTACTCAGACAACTATTGCATGGTGTATGGCTACTGCCGCGGCTGCATTTTTTATGGGGGGTGTAGATATCTCTCCTGTATCCCAGCCTTTTAGGGATGGTGGTCTTGGCCTTGGCCTGTCATCTCTGCCATTATCTCCTGGGGACTCTTCCTTCAGGCTGACCCTGTAAGCACTATTCACGTCTTGTTCAGTATTTCATCCGCTATTATGGAAATCTGTACATGCACGATAACTATGGTTCATGGGAATTTAGTACCTGCCGTGAGTAACTTAAGTTTATTAAGAAGATTGACTTTATTCTCGATGATTATCCAAAAAAAAAGAAGAAGATCGACTTTATACTATTCAACATCTAATCCTTCTGCGGTAATATTTATTGTTAGTATATATTTGGTCAGTCAAAATCATCTGTTGAATATCAAATAATCTAAAATCAAAAGATTCTAGTTTTTCAAAGGGACACCTTGCTCTTTAAAGCTTGTACTGTCGTTCACTTTGTACATAAGTTGGGAACCCCAGGGAGCTCTGATCTTGCTCCACACTCACTCAGCAATTTCAAACCAGAACTTGTCGATACTGCTTTCTTACCCTGCTATGCTACTTTGGTAGAACTTCCAACCAAATACGATGCCATGATTTAATTGTAGATGGATGGGCATGGGAGGCCCCCATCACTTTAGTATGGGTTTGAAACGTTGATTCTAGTCTGAAATGTCAAACGTGAAGGGAATAGAGAGGCTACCAAGATATGAACTCACCTTTTATAATTTCTAGAAAGAACTACATACTACTATGTTTGATATACGGAGATACAAATTGTTTTTAGACCTTTAGTTATCACAGCAAAATCATCAGTTTTTTCCACTTCAGGATCAATAAGATTAAGTGGGGTTCTTCTTCAGCGGTGAACATTCACACCACATAGCTGTGGTTGGATCCAATTCCTCCCCTCTCACATCAGGCATTATTGTGCGCGTCAAGCTCATCTGCGACCTGATTATTTGATTTGCTTGCATGTAGCATAAAATTGCATGCTGCTACAGCCTCTCCTACTGTCAGATAGATCCATTCCTGACCAATGCTTTCGATGAACTTCGACTTTACTAGCTTCTTAATTACCTCACTTCTTGGATTGGCCAGTACGAGCTAGATCAACAACAAAATATGACATTAATAACCTAGGACTACGTTTGCAAAGAAGCAAGCTTAAATATGGAAAAAATGATAACTGTTTATACCTTGAGACCTCTTCTATCGATGTTTTTCTTTACTTCTTTGAACATGCTGATTCCACTTGTATCTGTGCTGCCAACAGCTGTGGATTGAATGGATGGAAACATTAGGGTTGAATTAAGCTAGAATGTGCAAAAGATAAGCCTGATGGCTAGGATGATTATGATTAGTTAAGACGCTTACCACTGAGATCTAGTATCACATACTGTAAGCTTGATCCTCCTGTGGATTTTAGCTTTTCATCCTCCTCGTAGATCCATCTTGAAATCCTGAACAAAATTTAATTAGCAAAGAATACTTGAGTGATAATGCACACTGTTTAACATTTTACCGTTTAACGTCTATCTTTATTATTTTGCATACCTTTCTCTTAAGTAGTTTGCGTTGGCAAAGTAGACTGGTGCATCAATCTGGAGAATGAGAACTCCTGGAATATTGTTTGCAATCGGGTATTGGTCTATGCTTCTAAAGATCATGGAGTTGGGAATGTTGCCTAAAAGAAATGTCCTTGGCCTTGCTACAGACAGGAGCATCCTTAGCAAAGAAATTGTGACCTGTATAGGCAATTGCTGTTCACATCAGCAATATTCATTCTGACACTTACTTTTTGAGATGAATTAGTGGCTTGTCAAAGTTACTTACAGCAATGACCAAGCCAATTTCCACACTGCCAAAGACAACTCCAATGTATGCACTCACGCAAACAATGAAGTCGCACTTGTCAACTTTCCAGAGGCCAATTGCAGCTTCATAATCAATGAGGCCAAGCATCGCAGCAATGATAATGGAGGAGAGAACCACTATGGGGGTGTAATGGAACAACGGTGTCAGAAATAGCAACGTAACCATTACAGCAGTTGCCATGACTATGTTAGAGCCTGCTGTTTTGCATCCTGCATTAAAATTCACCGCAGTTCGCGAAAATGGTCCTGCAATCCAAACCAAAATAATTTGTTTGTAAGAGGATTATTTGCTGCATATGCGTCTAACCATAAAATCGGCTTATGAAAGGATTTGCCTAGTTAACATAGGACCGCAATAAAGATTTTATCAAAAGGAAAAGACACCGAGAGGCAAGAGTATTGGATATAATATTCCCGCAGGGGCCTAAAATCAAGTCAAGCAACTTAGACCAAACCAGACTCCAATAATGGATCCTTGATTCATTCCAGCTGGGCCTTAACTTGCTATAGTACACCCATAGAATTAGTACCTGTGGTCAGATAACAAGAGGCGCAAGAGCCTGCAATATTCATCATCCCAAATGCGATCATCTCTTTGTTTCCATCAATATGATAATTCTTGAACATGGCAAAGCTCCTCCCAACAGCTACTCCTTCCTGTGCATTCGTCAAACCAGTCTTTTTGTTATTTATTTTACTTCTGTTCTTAATTTTGGATCGCAGGTGCAGTTTATTGTCCAAAAATAAATGAACACTACTGAGCCTTTTCAGTTCTAGAACAATAAGATTTCGACCTTCACCCCTTCAGTCTTAATTGCAAGAGTTTTAACATGTTTCATAAATTTGCTTTATTTTCAAGGAAAATCTGAACCATAATTTTTTAGTCATCGAGGAATACATTATACAAATTGAGCTACAACCCACTTGTTTATGGTTTCGTTATCTCTTTGATTTCGTATGTACCACAACTCCTTTTTTTTATGTGTAAAATGTAGAGAAATAGTCACTACTACCTCTTACCCAACCCTGGACACAACATGGTGATGTGTCAATAGACTAAGGCCAGTTTGTCACTGACGTATGCCGGAGCTTGTGATTAACGGGGAGCATATGAGTGAGTGGAGTTTGACGTGTATATTTGAGGATGGAGAGATGCAGGACTACTTACAGCAAGAGATATGACACCAGTTATGATCCCTGTTTTAATAGCTGCCACCATATACGGTGACCCAAAAGCCAACTCAGATACAGATAGTGGATTCAAGCCCTTCTTTAGGTGACCAATCTGGACAAAACAAACAAATTCAACAGTGCATCATATTATAGAATATTCTAAAACGTGTGGGGAATATTTTAAAACGTGTGAAAAAAACACTGTAGTTTTCCCATAACATACTCTAAGCTGTCTTTTTTTTTTTATTGAATTTTTTTTTGTTTTTTATGTCTTTATGAGTTTTTTTTTTTTGCCTTTTTCTTTTTGTTTTTTTCTTTTAATAATTTTTTTAAAATTTGGTTTGTTAATGTTAAATTTTTTTTTTATTTACCTGGTTTGACGGGTTAACCCAAAATTTTTTTTTCTTTTAATTAATTTTTTTCATTTAGTTTAGTTTGTTAATATTAAATTTCTTTCTATTTAATTATCAGACTTTCATGATACGTATTCCGGGCTTGACGGGTTAACCTGGTTTGACGGTTTAACCCAATTAACCCATCAATTTTTTTTTCTATTTAGTTATCAAACTTTCATGACGTGAATCCCAGGTTTGACGGGTTAACCTAGTTTGAAGGGTTAACCAGTTAATTCAGATTTTTTCTTTTTTTTCATTAGTTTTTTTTTCTTCCTATTGGTTTTTTTTTCTTTTTCATTAATCTATTTAATTATCACATTTTTATAACACGACCTTACAGCCAGACTCACATCCAAGGCTATTGGGTCTGGTGTCTGGTGTTGCAGTCAAACTCACTTAAACTTAGGTCATGCAAGTTTAATGTTATTATTAATATTACTTTTGGGTCAGACGTTACAATCAAACTCAAGACTCTTGGATATAGCTTTACAGAAAGACCTAACACTTTTAGATCTTAGTTTTTTTTTCTTTTTAATTAATCTATTTAATTATCACACTTTTATGACACAACCTTATAGCCAGACCTACATCAAATGCTCTTGGGTTCGGTGTTGCAGCTAGACTCACTTAAATTTAAGTAATGTAAGTTTAATATTATTATTAATATTATAAATATTATTCTTGGGTCAAGCGTAGCAGCTAGACCCAAGGCTTTTGGGTATATCTTTGCAGAAAGATCTAACACTCTTAGATCTTAGTATTTTTTGATATTTTTTATGCAAGAAAAAAAAATTAACCCCTAGCGTATGCCTTTGCTTTTTTTTTTTTTTCCTTTTTAAGCCTTTTATTGTGAACTGCACGATGCAGTCCACAGTGAAAAAACTTATACTTTTAGTTTATTTTTTTTTCTATAGTTTCTTAATATTAAATTTTTTCTGTTTAATTATCAGGCTTTCATGACACGGATCCCAGGTTTGATGGTTTAACCCTGTTGATTCAGATTTTTTTCTCTTTCTTCATTAGTTTTTTTTTCCTGTAGGTTTTTTTCTCTTTGCTTTTTCCTTTTTAATTAATTTTTTTTTAATTTAGTTCATTAATATTAAATCTTTTTTCTATTTAGTTATCACGCTTTCATGACACAAATCCCATGTTTGACGGGTTAACCTGATTTGGCAGGTTAACCTAGTTGATTCAGATTTTTTTTCTTTTTCCTCATTAGTTTTTTTCTTCTGATTTTATCTTTTAATATTGTATGCAATCTACAGTGAAAAGGCTGATGACTTTATTTTTTTTTTGCTTTTCTTTTCTTTTCATGCCTTTCATTGTGGACTGCACGGTGCAGTCCACAGTGAAAAGATTGATGCTTTTTTTTATTTTTAATTAATTTTTTTAATTAATTTGTTGATATTAAATCTTTTTCTATTTAGTTATCAAACTTTTATGACACGGATCTTAGGTTTGACGGGTTAACCCAATTAATTTAGATTTTTTTTTCTTTTTCTTCCTTAGTTTTTTTCTTCTGTTATTTTTTCTTTTGAATTAATATTTTTTTATTTAATTTAGTTCATTAATATAAAAATTTTTTCTAGTTAGTTTTTGGTTGATGCTTTTTTTTTTATTTAGTTATCTTAGCTTTGGCTAATTAGAGAATTTTTTTTTCTTTTTGTGGTTTTGCCGTTTTTATGCTTTTGACTATGGATTGCATAGTGCAATCCATAGTGAAAAGGCTAATGCCTTTTGTTTGTCTTGGTTTTTTTCATTTTAATTAATTTTTTTTGTTTAATTTAGTTTGTTAATATTCACTTTTTTTCTATTTAGTTATCAAACTTCCATGACACGGATTTCGGGTTTGACGGTGTGAAAACCTGCTAAATTATAATCTGAGTAAAATAAATAAAGTACCGAATAGATTAAATGAAAGGATTCCAAGTATTGTAATTGGATACAATAGAATAAAATATAAGATGTTAAGGTGAGAATTAAGTAAAAAGAAGAGTTGAGTGGCAAAAATAGAAATGAGAAGAAATGAGGGCCAATGTGTAAATAAGTAAAAGTTAGACTATAAATGCTTCATTTTTTTCTCTTTTAGCCGTGAGCTTCAAAGAAAGAGAGGGGGAAGAATTGTGTGATTTTTCTACTTAAATGCTCATTGATTTCACTAATTAAAGTGAGTAATTAGAGTGAGTAACTTAATTAAACATAAAGAGGGGGTTGATTTTAAGGTGGTGAATGCATTGAAGGAAGGATTTCAAGCTAGGGTTTGAAGAGGGAGAAGAAGAAAACTTGATTTTTCTTGCATTCTTTCCTTAAATCCTTATCAAAGTGAGGTAAATAACATGCTCCAAATGATTAATTCCTTTAATTTTATGTTTGATGAAGGATTATGCAAAATTATGATTATGTGAAATTGTGGATTTATGTTATAATTTATAGGAATGATGCAAATTATGTTTGAACCATGTTAGAAAGCATGAATTATGATTGGGTAAGTGTTTAATTTTAAGTAAAAGAAACAAAAATTATTTTCCCTCATTTTAATTGAATATTTGGCCAAAAGAGGAATAATTTGGGGGAATTGAGGTTAAATACAATTGTTTGGAAAATATGGGAAGATGAAGGTTTATAAGTGTTGTTATATGAATGAAGTAAGAATTTTTCAAAGAGAAAAATCTTCACTTCCTTCCCTAGGTTGTTTTTGGCTAAATAGAGAAGAAAAATTAGAGAATGAAGTTTAAATGATATTATTGAGGAGTTTTTGGCTAAATGAAGAAGAAAAATTAGAGAATGGAGTTTAAATAATATTATTGAGAAATCTTACCAAATTAAAGACAATTGATGTTGATAGATTAAATTGTATAGGGACTTTTGTGGGAAAAAATAATAATAATAATAATAAGTAAATGTTTCATAAAGGAGGGTTTTGTCCTCCTTGAATTAAAAGTCAATTAAACTTAATTAAGGGTGTTGGATTTAATCAAAGAATATGTAATGGGTGTTAGAATTTTTACCGGTTCGAATGAATGAACAATGACAAAGTAATTTTTGTTGGTACAGAGGAGGCCGCAGGACCTAATCAGCAACAAGGGACATCTTCACGCTCACAGACACCAGGTAGGTGTTCGACACCTTGGAGTAATTAATTAGTTTAAAATTTTTTATTTTTATTGTAGAATGAATTTTTTATAGATTGTAAATTCTAGTGCTGGTTACTGGAAATAATGCCCTGGTGAGTGGGCAAGCCTTGAAAAATTATTTCTTGGTTACTGGAAATAATGCCCTGGTGAATGGGCAGTTACTTAAAATAATGCCCTGGTGAATGGGCAAACCTTGAAAAATTATTTCCTGGTTATTGGAAATAATGCCTTGGTGAATGGGCAATTACTTATAATAATATTCGGTTGAATGGACAAGCCTTGAAGATCATTTCTTGATTACTGGAATTTATGCCTGATTGCATGGCCATGTTAAGAAAATTAATTTACAAATTAATGGGATAGTCACTTGATATAAAATAGATTAATTGTAAAACTTTGAAGTTAAATATGCTGGTTTGTGGGAGACACTCTTGATATTTTTATTTTAATAGTTGTATCCCTATGTCTAGAAGAGAATTTATGAAATTAGAAACTTCAAAAGAAAATAAGACAATTTATTCTATGATATGAAAGTCACTTTAATGTATATGAATAATTAGTCCTTAATCAATTACTTATTGAAATGTGTAATTGTTTTAATCATGTTTTATGCGTTAATGTTTTTAGGTACATCGCACCCTCGATCTGGAAAGTAGATGCTTGGATAAATAATTTTGTTATGTGATTAATGTAATTGGAAGAACTAATATTTTGTTGTAATATACTTCCATATCTAAAAATGTAATGTTTAACTTATTATCTTATGTATGATGTAATTTAGAATGTTATTATTATTATTAAGTTGAATTATGGTTGGTTGTGTATATATTTGAGCACAAATATTAAAAAAAAAAAAAGACGATACATGTTAAGAATTTATTAGTTTTATTATAGTGTTCTATAGAAAATAGAATTGAGATATTGAAATATGCTTGAGTTTTTTTGAAGTCCAAATAATAGGACGAATATTGTGATTGATGTTACAGGTTGAGAAATGATTGAGTCGATAACTTGGTATCTAAAGAATACAAAGGAAACTCTGCCGAAATTTTAGGAAAATTGTATATATATATAAATTTGTAGCTACGATTATATAACATATATTTTGAGTTTATAATTTGAGACTGTTACAGTTGGTATCAGAGCCCTGGCTTGGGTTCAGGAATGGAAAAAAAAAAAAGAGGGTTTAATAAATTTTTGACTTGTACCAGGATGGTTCGCACAAGGAAGGGTACAATGATTGGAGAAGGGTCTGAGGAGAGACAAGGAGAGGATCCATTGGAGGATACTGCCTCTCATATGCCCCTAGAGCCTCAGCAGTCAAGACTGGGAGAGTCGACCAGACTTATTCGTGACACCGACTTGAGACAGACTGAGGGGTTACAACTCGAGGGTTCAGACCAGCAGAGACAGGAAGTCGTGCCTCCAGCTACGACTCCAGCACCTGCAACGTTCCCTACACTACATGTCGACCCTTTGTTCATAGCTCAGATAGTGAGAGCAGTGATTGAGGCAATGCTTGGTGCCTCAGCCCCGACAATCCTAGTAGCTCCGGCAATACAAGCAGCTCCAGCAGCTACGACAAAAGCTGATAATGTGGTCACATTAGTGCGGATTGTAAAAAGTATGAGAGAACTTGGGTGCGAGCCCTTTTTAGGTGAACCAGACGCTGAGATAGCAGGAAGATGGCTTCGCACAATTGAGGATACTCTGGATTAGATGCAAGTAACAGAGGGCTTGCGAGTGAACTGTGCAGCTCATTTGCTTTCTGATAGGGCACGGTCCTAGTGGGATACAGTGAGATCGAGGAGACCCGCAGGATCCTGGACTTGGGCTGAGTTTAAAATGCAATTTGAACATCAATTTTACTCCTCTTATCATCGGAAAATTAAGGAACAAGAGTTTTTGGCCCTAAGGCAAGGAGACATGTCAGTACTTGATTATGAGAGGAGGTTTTATGACCTCTCCATGTTTGCCTCGCATTATGTCCCTGGTGAGCAACATAGGGTGGAAAGGTTGAGGGATGGATTGCGGCAAGAGTTGAGACAAGGGTTGATTGCATTTATGTTCGAGACCACTAGAGATCTTGTTGAAGCAGCAGAGGCCCTGAAAGCTTGTATGAAAGAGGGCCAACAAGGCCAGCATGGTTTAGGTAAACGAAAGGATACAGAGTACACTCATAACAGATCCCCTTTCTCAAAAAAGGGGAAAGGACAATACAACCAGTTTAAAAAGGTGGGAGGTACATCAGTTGCATCAGTTCAGACTACTGAGGTGGGGTCGACAGGAGGACAGCCAAATCTTAGGGGTAATTTTTCTAGAGGAGTGTCAGAGCAGAGAACGATCACTTATCCCTTGTGTGTTCACTGTGGGCAAAGACATCCAGGGGACTGTTCTGCAACACCAGGGCGGTGTTATATATGCCGAGGAGAGCATATGTGGAGGGACTGCCCGCACTTAGGCCGAGGCTGTTATTATTGCAGGGGTCAAGGGCACTTCCGAAGAGATTGCCCCCGTAGGACTGAAATCACCCAAAATCAGCAGCAAGCTCAGAGTCAGCAGCAGTCCGCTACCGTGAATAGACCAGCCAGACAGGTTTTGTCAGGGGCCAGTGGCAGTAGGAGCCGAACTCATGCCCAGGGTGACAGAATACGGGGGGGCCGAACCCAAGGCAGAGTATACTACATGACCCAAGAGGAGACCAGGGCCGCTTCTGACGTAGTGGCAGGTACATTGCAGTTAAATTCTATGTCAGTTCATATATTGTTTGATTCGGGTGCCACACACTCATTTGTTGCAAATAAACTTGTGGGGGGATTAGGGAAAAATCCTTGTAGAATAGAAAATGGGTTTATTATAAGCACTCCATTAAGTGAAATTGTGAATGTTGATCATATGTATAAGGGGGTCCAGATTAATATAGGTGGTTGTGAATTAAAAGTAGATTTATTACCACTAGAATTACATGATTTTGATGTCATCTTGGGAATGGATTGGTTAAGTATGAATAAAGCTCAAATGGACTTTTTCACAAAAACAGTAACTCTTCGAGGGCCCGATGGTAAGAAGATAGTGTTTAGGGGGGAAAGAAATGTCATCCCAAACTGTATTATCTCAGCTATGGCCGCTAGGAAAATGATAAAAAAGGGGTGTGAGGCTTACCTTGCCTATGTCTTAGAGACCAAAATGGGAGATATTCAAGTGTCAAATATTCCAATAGTAAGGGAATTTCCTGATGTATTTCCGGATGAACTGCCGGGAGTCCCCCCGGAGAGAGAAGTGGAGGTCACTATTGATGTACTGCCTGGTACGTCTCTGATAGCCCAATCACCGTATAGGATGGCGCCAGCCGAGTTGGCCGAATTGAAAATCCAACTACAGGAATTACTAAATAAAGGGTTTATTCGTCCGAGTAATTCACCTTGGGGAGCTCCTGTGCTATTTGTGAAGAAAAAGGATGGGACCCTTCGGCTTTGTATAGATTATAGGCAGTTGAACAAAGTACCAATAAAGAACAAATATCCGCTCCCGCGGATAGATGATTTGTTTGATCAGCTAAAAGGGGCAAGAGTGTTTTCGAAAATAGATCTGAGGTCGGGATACTATCAGTTGAGGATTAAGGAACTAGATGTAGCAAAAACCGCATTCAGAACTCGGTATGGACATTATGAGTTCTTAGTAATGCCGTTTGGGCTAACAAATGCACCGGCTGTGTTCATGAATTTGATGAACAGGGTCTTCCGACCATACTTAGACAAGTTTGTGGTGGTATTCATAGATGACATTTTAGTTTATTCAAAGTCATATTTGGAGCATGAACAACATCGAGGCAGGTATTGATGACCTTAAGGGACCATCGACTATATGCCAAACTTAGCAAGTGTGAATTCTGGCTAAAGGAAGTGATTTTTCTAGGACATATTATATCAGCTGAAGGAATATCGGTGGATCCTAGAAAAGTTGAAGCAGTATTGAAATGGGAAAGACCTACCAATATCACTGAAATTCGTAGTTTCCTTGGATTAGCAGGGTACTATCGAAGATTTATTGAGGGATTTTCTACCATAGCTATTCCCATGACTCGATTGACTTGGAAAGAGACAAAGTGGGAGTGGACTCAGGAATGCGAAGAAAGCTTCCAAGAACTGAAAAAAAGACTCACTACTGCACCGGTGTTAACACTTCCATCAAGAACTGAAGGATTAGTGGTCTATAGTGATGCATCGAAGAAGAGACTAGGGTGTGTATTGATACAACACGGAAAGACTTAACACTTTTAAATCTTAACTTTTTTTGATAATTTTTATGCAAAAAATTGACCCGTGGCATCGCGCGGGTCATGTCATGTTTTACGCCTAGGTTTTTCACTGTAGCAGCAGTTTTTTTTTTTTCGCTTTTGTTTCTTCTATTTTTTACATATAATGTATCACTGTGCACATAGTGCACAGTGAAACACTTGACTTTTTTTTTTTCCTTTTTTATTTTTTGGTTTCGCCTATGGGTTTTTTTTTTGCTTTTTTCTTTGTGTTTTTTTTGTTAATGAATTTTTTTTTGTTTAATTTAGTTTGTTAATGTGAATTTTGTTTTATTTAGTTATCATATTTTTATTACACGGATCTCTGGTTTGACGAGTTAACCTGAATTGTTTTTTGTTTTTTGTTTTTTTCCTTTTTTGATAAATTTTTTTTGTTTGACCCATCGATTTTTTTTTTCTATTTAGTTATCAAACTTTCATGACGCGAATCCCAGGTTTGACGGATTAACTCAGTTGATTCAGATTTTTTTTTTTCCTCATTGGTAATATGCTTATGTCTTTTGTTTTTTTGTTTTTTTTTAATTAATTTTTTTTCATTTAGTTTAGGTTGTTAATGTTCACTTTCTTTTCTATTTCTTTTAATGAATTTTTTTTGTTTAATTTAGTTTGTTAATGTGAATTTTTTTTTATTTAGTTATCATACTTTCATGACACGGATCTCGGATTTGACGGATTAACATGAATTTTTTTTTTTGTTTTTTTCCTTTTTAATCAATTTTTTTTTCGTTTAATTTAGTTTGTTAATTTTTTTTTCATTTGACCCATCGATTTTTTTTCTATTTAGTTATCAGACTTTCATGACGCAGATCCCATGTTTGACGGGTTAACCTGATTTGACGGGTTAACTCAATTGATTCATATTTTTTTCTTTTTCCTCATTAGTAACAGGCTTATGTCTTTTGTTTGTTTTTGTTTTTTTTAATTAATTTTTTTCGTTTAGTTTAGGTTTTTAATGTTCATTTTTTTTTCTATTTAGTTATCAGACTTTCATGACACGAATCCAAGGTTTGACGGGTTAACCCAATTAATTCAGATTTTTTTTCTTTTTCTTCATTAGTTTTTTTCTTTCTATTAGTTTTTTTCTTTTTAATTAATTTATTTAATTATCATACTTTTATAACATGACCTTGCAGCCAGATCCACATCCAAGGCTACTGGGTCTGATATTAGAGCTAGACCTACTGGGTCATGCAAGTTTAATATTATTATTATTATTATTATTATTATTATTATTATTATTACTTTTGGGTCAGGTGTTATAGTCACACCCAAGATTCTTGGATATAGTTTTGTAAAAAAACTTAACACTTTTAGATCTTAGTTTTTTTTTTATATAAAAAAAATTAACCCGTGGTATCACGCTGGTATGTGACTAGTATATATATATTGCTCGTGTATACAATATAATAGCATGGATTATTGCTCGGTAACATGATTGGTGTGGGACACATGCGTGTCAAGTTTTCTTCTCTCACGGAGGCTCGAGCCCAAGTCATCTATAGAAATCCAAGTGGAATGAATTTGTTTTCCTGACATTTGAAAAACGAATTTTTTTTTTTTTTCTGTTAGGTTTCATAACGGGACCTCTCCTAATACAATTTACAAGAACTCAAACCGGAGATTACTGCTTAAATAACTAGAATTCCTTCCATTAAAACCGTTTTTAAAAAGTGATTGAAGTTGTATTTTTTAAAAATAAAAATAAAAATTATTTAATTTTTTTTATAATTTTAAATTATATTGATGTGTTGATATTAAAAATAAAAAATATTATTTTAAAATATTAAAAAAAATACTTTAAACTATAACCACTACTATACTCCTAAACACCTCTAAATATAATTACAAAATAACTTATACCAATTTTTGAAATGGTCATAACAACATATCATTTTGATATAGATTAAGAATAAAATTATTATTGTTTTTTTATAACAAAATCATGATTTTAATTGGACTCCTTTCGTTTTACCGAGTAGGTGATGTCTTGACCATCGTGCCCATAATTGACAATCCATCCAACAAAATGATTGCTGTGAGTCGGTACAGAAAGCTATTTATATTTTTGGTGAGATATTGAAAGTCTTCGGGCATGTCTTAAGTTGTGATTAACCAAGGCCCGCTAAGATTTTATATCCCTCTCTCTCTCTCTCTCTCTAAAAAAAGATTTTTTAAATGATCAGAGCGGCTTTTTCTCAAATTTTGTAAAGAATAGGGGGCACTTTTTTTTTTCATTGGATAATTGAGGACACCCAATTTTAAAATGTGCACAAGAATTTATCGCTATGCATTGATGAGAGGAGAAGACAGAACTCACCACTTGAACTCCGTATTTCTCAGCGTTGGTCAAATAAACAAGAACACTTCCAACAATAACAGACATCATGGGTGCCATCGCATTTATCCAAAAGAAGCATGGCTTTCTCTTGCTCTACTTGCAATCAAATTATGAAATCACAAGGGGCAACACCAAGATTAATTAGTTCATATATATCCTGGGATCGTAGATAGGGCCGCTTCACAAATAAAAAGGAAAAATCACAATATAGACATTTGCTTAATTTCTTTGTTAGATTAATTAATACTATATATACATGTGTGTGTGTGTGTGTGTGTATCAAAAAAAAAAAAGATCAAGCTATATCAGGTATACTTTTGCATTATTGAGATTAAAAAATCTAAAATTAAATATTTTCGAAATTAAAAGCATCCTTATTGTTAAAGAAAAACCTTTCCATAATGTGTTCTATAATTATTGCTGTTGGTAGAGGAGTTCAAATTTCTTAAACTTTGACAATAACAAGTAAGTAGGTAGAAATGATGATATGAAAGTTTTCCAAAATAGAAGTGACAAATGCTTTGGATTACTTACAACGTATCTTGTAAGAACGAGGAAGAAGAGAAAACAACAACCCAAGACACCACTTTCCCATCTCCACTGCAACCACCACCACCATAACAATGATAATTATTTCTTAAAAAACTAAAAGAAAACTAAAAGAAGTGGATTAAGCTATGCCATGAAGTTTCTAGACAAAACTAGCTAGGGTTAGGAAAAATATGTACCTGGTGTGTTTGGCTAAAGACTGAACGCAGAACCGATACAAGATCTGTCCCATGAGTGAAACGAACTAACCCAAGAATGCCCTTTAGTTGCTGAAGGCAAACAACCGTGGCAGCTCCACCCATGAAACCCACTATTGTTGCATGGGACAAAAAGTCCACAATAAAACCAAGCCTGCAATTTAACAAATTAAATCACGGTTAAATTAAAACAATAATAATTAGAAAACATAACGTAAAGAAACACACGGTGCAGGAATCAGATGCTATATACGTTAAATTAAGCAGCATGGAGATGTTTCTAAACATTGGTGTAATAAGACAAAATCCAAGCACCGAGGGAGTAGAGAGAGCAGTTTTAGATTGGTCACATGCATGTTGTGTTAAAAAAAATGACCTTAATAAGCCAAGAGCAGCTTGGAAAACTCCAGCAAAAAAGGTGGCAGTTAAAGCTAACTGAACATAGAGCTTAGCGTTCTCATTAGGGTTAACCTCCTTCCCTAACATGGAAGATATGAGAAGCGATGCCACAGCTACAGTACCCACGGCCAAATCTCTTGAACTCCCCAACATGGCATACACCAAAGGTGGCACAAAGCTTGAATCTACACGCGTTAAGCAAATTGTGAGGTCCGATTTTCAAAAAGCAAACAATATTTATTAGCATATATAGTTATATCCCAGTATCTGTAATTTCGAAAAGGAAATGAATAAACTCACTGACTCACATAGTCCAATGATTGGAGGTAAGCTAGCAAGACTTGCATAACTTATCCCTTGAGGAACTGCTAGACTGGCAATAGTAATTCCAGCTATAAGATCAGCTTTGAAGAACTCGAAAGTGTAACGAGGAGCCCATTCCAGGATAGGTACAAAGTACTGCATTCCCAAAATGAATTTCCTAGACGCTGGCTGGTTCTTGAATTGCCTAAAAGGGTCATCAGGGAAAAGAGTCTCCTTGATACCTAATTTTATGGACTCAAGAAATGTTTTTGCTGGAGGAATTGAGACAGGAAGTGGGCATTCATAGTAGGGGTTACCCATGGTTTGTCAGATTCAGATTGCTTCCCTAGCTTTACTGGAAATGGCTGATGTGTTGGAAATTTTGGGTATGATATGACGATTTATAGAGAGAGAGAGAGTGAGGGTACCCAGGAGTACAGATTTGATTTTGTGTCCTAGCCAGGGGCGATGCTGCTAGTTGGCTAAGTATGGTGACATAAAACAAGTTTTGCTTGCTATTGAAGGACGCACGTAAGTTGCTAGAGATTAAAGACAGAAAGACATCAAGCATAATTCATCGGAGTACTTGTTGACTGCGCTCGCTATAGCTTCGATGGTTGTGGAGAGCGAGGTAGCAAGCTTGCCTATATAAAGAGGTTGAGGGGTGATGTGCAAGATGGTTAATGGGCCCCACGGAAACGTGTCATGCCCTCAAAACTTTGACCCATGGCTGGCTACTAATTTATCATTGACCACTCTCGTCTTTTTATCATAATTTTATTAGAAAAGAAAACGTCTAAATTCGAATACGAAAATTCATTTGAAACTAGCTTCCTAGCTGGCTGCTGAGGGTGTTTGATATTGCGGTAATTGTTGTGGTTATGATTTGAAAAAAGTTATTTTATAAAAAATAATTTTAGTTGAAATTTGTTTGAAAAAATAGGTGTTTGGTTAAAACTGTGGTTGAAATTAAAGTTAAAGAAAAAATAGTTTAATGTGTTTGGTTAAGAATGCTTTTAAAATTGATGTTATAAAATAATTTAAAAAAAAATATATTAATACTGATGATTTTTAATTTAAATATTGTGGATTTAACTATTGCTATTATATCATGAAATAAATCATACTTTATATAAAATATTTTTTATTATTCCATGAAACCATTTATAATTCCATTACGTATACATCCGACAAAAACTACAGTTTTCATAATATTTTTAGCATGTAATAAAATTAGATAAAATATTATCAGATATAAAATTCACTATAAACTAGTTTTTAAAAAAAAAAATGTTAAAAAAATAACACACTAAAAAAAAAAAGAGTTCGCAGGCAAGTGAACAGTGCAAGAGAGTTGTATTGTTCACTATTTTTTAAGTGAACAGTGCAATTCTCTTGCACTGTTCACATGAACAGTGTACACTATAAACTGTTCATGTTAATTGCACTGTTCATTAAACAATGCAATTAATATGAACAGTAAAAAAAGATAAGAAATGGCTGCTTTTTTTTTCTAGTGTTGTGTTTCTAACGTAGAAATTAAATGAAATCTAGTAAATAGTAAATTAATTTTTTTCTTAACCAAACAATTATGAACTGTATTTTAAATAAAATACAATTATAGTTGTAATTACAGTCGCAGTCCCATAGCCAAACAGACTTTAAATAATCGCTTAAACATCAAGGGAGGTTTATGAAAAAATAAATTATATTATATTTGGCTTTGCCAAAATCTATGAACGTGGCATTTTGTGAATGTGCTTCTCTCTAGTTGGCTTAGGACATCAGGCAATGCACGTGGTGGTTCACTGATTGCGTGGGACCCGGTCAATCGTAGAAGAAGATGCCACGAATAAGTTGATAAGAGTATTTGTACCATACAACAACTATAATAATATTGATAAGAGTATTTGTATCGAGAATTAAACAATGTTCATTAAACAATGTTAATTATACACTGTAAACTGTTCAGGTTAATTGGACTGATCATTAAACAATACAATTAATATGAACAGTGAAAAAAAAAAGAAATAGCTGTTTTTTTTTTTCAATGTTTCTAATGTAGAAATTAAATGGAATCTAGTAAATAGTAAATTAATTTTTTTCTTAACCAAACAATTATAAACTGTATGTTAAATAAAATACAATTATAGCCGTAATTGCAGCCTCAATCGCATAGCCAAACGGACTCGGAATAAGCGCTTAAACATCAAGGGAGGTTTATGAAAAAATAAATTATATTATATTTGGCTTTGCCAAAATCTATGGACGTGGCATTTTGTGAATGTGCTTCTCTCTAGTTGGCTTAGGACATCAGGCAATGCACGTGGTGGTTCATTGATTGCGTGGGACCCGGTCAATCGTAGAAGAAGATGCCACGAATAAGTTGATAAGAGTATTTGTACCATACAACAACTATAATAATATTGATAAGAGTATTTGTATCGAGAATTATCATTTCAGGTGTGGCTCTGTGGTTCCTTGACTTCGTGGCCATGTGTGGCTCCTTGGTTTCAGCTTGTTGGGTGTGGCTCTATGTCCAAGCACCAATATCATGGACCTACCACTTTACTAGGGCCACCTCTCATATATTTGGTTCCGCCAAATATAAGATATTTTCTAGTATGGTCTTTAATCAAATCATTTAATAATCAAATATGGATTTATCTTGTTTAAAAATATCGTCTCTAATTTGATAAATGTATTATGTTATTTTAACAAACTGAAAACCATTAAGGAAACTGGTATATTAATGGAGGTTTTCAAAAGATAGATGATTATTAAGTTCCATGATACTTTTTTAAGACCAAGTTTACTATTCTAATTTTAATTATCTTTCAAGAAAGTTCAAATTAATTTACATTATCTATATTATACATTTCATATATTTAAAAATACTATTCAAATGCTTTTTATTTCCTCTTGTTTTTTTAGTTTGCTTAAAAAACTTTTCATAATATATTTTTATTTTATTATCATTATTATAAATCTTGATTAAGTTCAAATGTAATGATGATTATAAAATTAGAAGAATATATAAAGTTCTTTATATTTATCTTGGTTTTTAGAAACAAAAACATTGACGATAATTAGTATACTCGGATTCTTGAGAATCACAATAATTTAACAAGAATAAAATCTTACCATACTCACTTTTTAATCTTTTAAGAAAATAAAAATAATATTGCATGCCTTTATTTTTTTTCTAAAACGAGAAAAAATAAAAGATGATTTATATATATTGTTATAATGATTTACAGGAAATATAATAAAATGTGAACTCATTTGGAAGAGAAACTTGAAAATCTAGATTGTTTTCTTAAAAAATCATTAGAACTTATTGGTTATTTTTTCTAAATGAAATTATTCGTATATACATTTCGCAGAAACAAAGATAGGATTGAAGGAGTGCAGGCATGCGTTTTTATAATATAGTTTTAGCAGAGTTTATCTATTATAAAGTTTCAAGAACATTCATTTTTACTGGAGACGAAGTTCTCCAAGAAATATCAAATTAATTTGTTTTGTGAAATCGTGTAATTAATATCCATATAACTTAGTCATTAAATGCAAATAGAAATCTTGATAATTTAAGTCGATTAATTAATTAATGATGGAGTAGGACATGACATCTTTTTTTTTTTGTTCACAACAATTTTAGCACCCAAAAAAAATATTATGATATATACGATGTTAATTTAATTGCATTCCGACAAATACAGATATCATATTTCAGATAGGATATTTCAAACAAATATATTTTTAACTGTCGCATTCCAACGGAGAAGATATTTAAGAATTCGCATACCAAACGCCCTCTTATTGTTCGTCTTCCTGGGCCCAAAATCCAAGCTATCTTTGTAAATTCCCTTGTGTACTGCTTTAGTTTAAAGGATTATTACGAAGTAAATTCACATGAGACTGCAATGGCAACCTGTTAACACAACCGACGAAGCGTTAAACCCTAGGTATGAAGAGTAATTTGCTTTCGTTTGATTTCTTTTTTTGGGCTTTATCCTTCTGCTTCTCTTCTTGTTTGCTTCTTAGGTGCTTCTGTGATTTTGCTTCCTCTGTAACCGTTTTGGTCTCCCACTAAATGCTCTTTACAAACTCACTTTCTACTGTGACAAAGGCTTCTGTCCTTGATCTTTTATCACTTTCCCATGTTCCGTCCCGCCTTTTAGTGTTGTTTGACTCCTATGCATGCTAATTTTACCAAGTATTTTATGGCCCTTAAATCCCCTTAATCATTTAGTTAATTTCATGTAATGCTACAGAAAGGAAGGTAAAAAAGGACGAGGCTGAAATTCACCAGTTTCCCGTCCCGTTGGATATCATTTAATTATCCATGACATTCATATCGAGCCATAGTCTGAAATAATAGCTTTCCTTCTTGTTTTTCCTTGTATCATCTATCCATGATTAATAAATGAATTCGCTGTCTGAATGCGTGGGAGACAGTAATAGCGGGTGGAAATTAATTGGATAAAAGAATTTGAAAATGGAGGTTCAGTTCATGTGTCTCTAGATCACTTCTTATAGCACCACCGAGCCCCATTCTTTGTAGTGGCCGGATGGTTAGATCTTATGAAACATAATATTAATTTGTCGTTATTCTATCAACTAAAAAAAAAGAGGAGGGGATATTTGTACATTATACGTAGTCTTGCACAAGATGATGTCCTCATTCGTGTGGACAATAGCTTCCAACATGAAGCTGCAAGACTTTGGGATTCCTTGTTCACGGAAGCCTAAATCAAGAGTTAATTAATGCGTCTGGTGGAGGCAAAAATGATGGTGGAAAGAAATTTGAAGTTTAGCAAAACTTATGTTTCACGGAAAGTTCCATGCTCTTTCTCTCTTGTCGTTCTATATATAATAATTGCATCCTGCAAAAAGGGTAATGACAATATAAATTTATTTATTTATTTATATTTTTAGATTGTTTTAATATTAAAAATAATTTTAAAAAAATAAAAAAATTATTTTAATATATTTTTAAATAAAAAATACTTTATAAAAAACAACCATTGAACTTTAAAACACCCTCTTAACCCGTAAGTCATCCTTATCTCGCTGGAATAGAGCTGCGATAATTTCTCGTGCTGATTTCGGAAGACAACAACCACATCCAAATATACATTAAAATGGTCTTGTTTTGAAATCTAAAATGGTGCTACCGTGGATGACGACGTTAATTACATCAGCTAGTATGTCATCATTCATGAATAATCTTAGTATTTGATTGATTCATAGCGCTGCATAAACCTGGCTAGTCGTCTACAACACCGAAAAGAAAAAGGAGAGAGAAACCTAGTTGTCTACGGGAAGAAAATTAAGGTCGAAAAAAATTGCCGCATTATTGGAAAGAAGCTCATAACAGGATTGAAAATACTCTTAAAGTAGCATTGGCAAGGGAAAGTGTCAAAGTGCATCGCAACACTCACTCTTACATTGAATATAAGAGGAAGAAGTGCGCGCCGGGAAAGTGGTGGTGGTAATGATGAAACTGCAAGAGCAGGCAGATGGGATTTCTAGTTCCTGGAAGATGACAAAATTCCCTACCCAACAAAAAACAGCCATCGATTGGAAGTAATTAATGGTAATGATGAATCTGTAAGTTGGAATCTGGATTATTAGATAAGCATTCCACCAGATAAAACTGCTTCGTCTTTAGTTGATATCCTCCGAAAAACCCTACCACAAGACGCCTAGTCTTATTTAGGAATAAAATACACGTGTATCCCAAAACTACGCGTGCCACCTTTCTCATTACTTGAAAAGGATTGGTTTCTCCCTCTAGCTCGAATACACACACATTATCATCGAATCATCCTATTTAATATTCCCAGATAAAGCATTCAAATTTGGAATGCAAAAGGTGTACATGTCCATCCATCAATTTTAAATATTAATGGATCACTTGTATATTAAACTGGAAACATATATGTTAATTTAATCCTTAGTTTTTTAAACAATTTATTATAGTCCCTATAATCATTTATATAAAAAAAATTAATTAGTCTTGTTTGGGATTTTTTTATGCTCATAACTAGTTCACTAGCTTATGCTATGTTGCAGGTCGAATAAAAAAAAATAATTGTAACAAAAAGGATCTAGCTCGTACACTAATATTTGGTATTGTTATTAACTTAGCCCAACATGTTAACTATGAAACCTTTTTATTCGACTTTTTATTTAGTCCAAATCTAAAATTAAATTATGTGGGAGTTGATTTGATATAATTTAGTCAACTTGACTACTTCAAAGGTAACCCGACCCATCAATAAATGAAATATGAGAATAAAATTTTAAAAAATGAAATTAACAAGAAAAAAAACTTCTGACCTGATTTCTTGCCTAGCCTGTGCTTAAATATAAATCATTTGGAAGTTGACTTGGCATTATCCAGTCGACTTCCCCGATCCAAATGTAATTAAGCCAACCGATAAAAAAAATCTGATGATGAAATTAAAAAAAAAAAGATGAAATTGATAGGAAAAAAACTTATTGACCCAATTCATTGTTTTGCTCGAGTTTAAAACTAAATAATGTGAGAGTTTTTTTAATGTAATCCAATCAATTTTGTCAATTTAAAGACAACTCAGCGATGGTAAGAAAAAAAAATTAAGGATAAAATTGAGAAAATAAAATAAAATTAAAAACGAATAGAAAAGGGGGAATCATGAATAAAAAATAAATAAATAAATAAGTGTTTCACTGTTTACATTAGCTTTCCCCGTATGCTTTACCAAATCTTTTAGATGTGTACATTAGGTAATATATATAGTTGGTAAAATTTACAAATAAAAACTTTTTTTGTTTTTTCCCCAAAGAAGATGCTTGATTTGGAGACCTTGGAAGAAAAAAAAACATGCATTTCTTGGCAACATAACTAATGCCAAGAGACCCATGTTAACTTGGGCATATATGGTGAAGAAGAGCTTCGTAAGCCAATTGGGATCACAAGTTCAGTTAACACTGCTTTACTTTTGCAGAAGTAGGGAGAGTTTTCCTTCTGAAAAACCTTTTTAAAAATCAGAATGCATGCTTCGTGAGATTATTTCAATTATTCAAAAAAGATAGTATTTGAAAATCTGGATGACTGTGTTGTGATGATACCCGTACTCGTTTTGGTTGGAAGCAACGCATCATCTGATGAAACTTGAAATTCAGTTGTCTTGTCTTGTGAGAAAAAGAACATTCTTTCGCCAATGCAGTCCAATCCACTGTCAGTGATTATATGAACATTAGAAGGCTGGATGCAATTATATGAACAAACAGCAAATTAAACAAACGCAAAGAAATACCCGTTTTCTAGCTAGCAATGGTCCGTGTTGGGTTTGAAGAAAATCCAATTCAACCAATAATTGTCAAGTTACTGGTTTGGTTTAAGAAAGGGTAGAGACAGGAATATCAACCAATCAATAAGATACTTCACATCCCATTGTGGGAAGCACTATTAATACAGTCATCACCATCAGGGCCTAGCTATTTTTTTATATTCAAGAAGAAATAACCTATTGTATGAGATGGCGTATCCTATTGTTTTCGTCCAAAAAGAATGCACTCTCAAGTGGAGCTTGAGAAAACTCTCTTTCAATTTTTTTAAAAGAAGTTTTCGGTCGCTTTAACAACTCTGTACCAGGCATTCTGCTGTACACTGACGTAACAAAATCTGGATCGCATATGCTCTGCTGCAGCTGTTTCTTCATGTCCGTTCCTCTGAGTTTTATTTTTAATCACTGATCACACACACACACACACACACATATATATATATTAAATTGCGTGCACATCATTTTAATGTTTGGAAATGGTTTAAAACATTCAGTATTCAAAGGAAGATAGCAACATAGCATGGGCAAATTCACATGCTACTGCTATAACTTTCTTCAATTTCTGGTTCCTCTAAAGTCTAAACCTTCTCGTGTCTTGCTCTCCATGGAGAAAAGTTTACAAACATTAGCCTTTTCATCAAGTCGGAACAAAAAAAATCAAGACCGCGAGCCACATTCTTGGTCCGAACCAAAAACCTTTAGCATTTCAATTAGTATTGCAGCTAGAGCACTACTGCACTTTGAAACGTGGGCTCTGGATAATATCATCCCTGAGTACCATCCATGCTGCACTTTCTGGCAATATCAATGTCAGTATATAGTATTAAACGCTTAATTGATTCACGGGTGTTGTAGTAAGCAAAGATACGCTATGCGAATTTAGAACTGCTCTTCCGCAGACCTGCACAAGAAAACGTCATAGACTGATTTTAAAAGTGAATAATAAATAAGCAAATCTTAACTTCTGGCAAATCTTTGATATAATGGGGAATCACGTTATGGACTAAATTAATAAGCAACTCAACGTAGAAAAAATTGAAAATCCATGGCTTGTTGTTCATGCAAATTAAAAATATCCGCCACATTCTTTCATATTCATATATGATTCCGTCCAACAAATCAATAAAACTCTTCTCCTTTAATATCTTGAAATTTCGAATCTGATAGCTTTCCAATTTGTAATATGTCACACCTTAACATGAAGGAAGAAAAGAAAAGATTGCATATCAAAGCGAATTGAAGAAGCGAAGAAATGACCGTTGGAGAATCGAATTAGGAGGTGTTTTAGAATTTTCTAGTTGTTGGTTTTCAAATTATTTTTTACTTAAAAATATATTAAAATAATTTTTTTATTTTAAAAAAATTATTTTTAATATCAGCATATCAAAATAATTTAAAAACACCAAATAAATTTTAATTTGAAGAAAACAATTTTAAAATTTGATAGAAAACAAATTAAAACTCAATGTTAAACACCCTCTTATTAAAAATTTATTCATAAAGTTTATTTGCTTATCAAGTACTTATTTTGAGAATGCAATATATTTTAATAAATGAAAGGAAGTACGTTTGATTTATATAGTGTGTTCATGATTTAAAAGAGTATTTTCACTTCTGAAATATTTTAAATTCTATAAAAATATTGTTATTTTTCAAGTGATGTCATGTAAAGCAAGTGGAAGAATATTAGAACAATATCTTTAACACAACTCATATGTTATATAGTTTTTAAATTAAATGACAATTAAAGCTTAGAGTCTATTAGACTCTAATAATGGGCGAAGTATATCCAATGATGGATGAAGATAAAAAAGTTAGGTTATATATAAAGTATCTCTAATATAATAATAAAAATTTAAAAAAACAATCTTGTATTTTTCATCTCTACATAATCACTCTAAAGCTTGGTGTAAATTAGAAGAATTTTTATTTTTAATAGCAGAATATCAAAATATATATGAACAATTATTTTAATACGTACGTAATCAATCATAACAGGAAGTATCCTATTAATTTTTCATTACTAAATTATCTTACAGTTAAATCATATGTTTAGATACTGTTAGTGTAAATTCAATCTCATCACTTATAAATAAATAAATAAATTGCATTTGGTTTCATGTGTTTTTTTAGAGATTCCTATACTCCATGACGTCTCGATCTTTTTTGCTCACCAAAGAAGTGCGGGGGCATGTGCATGTGTGTCAATATTTTCAATTAAAGTTTGCTACGCAGTTCATCCTTTTCTTGTTTTCTAAAAAGGGAATGGATTTGGAATGTAATATATAACAAAGGATTCTTATTTTCAATTACCACTTATTAACAAATAATAGAGGTAGTAGAGAAATTGAGATAAATGGGCAGAGAATTGGCATGCATGAAAACGACAGAGTTCAGATATCATATTCCTGGGTATGTAGAGTTTAGTTTTTCTAATTTTAGTATATAGAATAAAATATTTAAAGATAAGATAAGATATTTCGTATTTATTAATAAATTTCTTAATAAAACTAATTCAATAGTATATTTGTCAAGCGAATATAGTGTTCGTGCTTTTTAGTTATTTGTTATTTGGGAGTCATGGAGGGTTCCATGCAGTGGTGGCTGCAACTTCTGTGATCTGTATTGGGTTGGGCTCGGAGAGCAAGCCCTGAATAGGTTACTGTTTTGATGGTCTAAGTTTGAACTGCGCAAGAGGTTGGACTTCAACGCCGAAATCCTTGTAATATTCTTGAGCCTAGAAGCATTTCTTCTGTTGCCAGCTCATGCTTCAGGTCCATTTTTTTTGGCACTGCTTATTTGAGAAGAGATTTGGAACAATCGCAATCCAATCCCAGGCAGCTTTTAAAAATCAGCACGCACATAACGTTCGATCTTGCTTTGATCTGAGTCTTCAATTTGTGCAGTTCAGTTAGGTAAGAAAAAAATTGCTACGTACATAACGTTGGAGACTTGGACAGCAAAAACAAAAGCATGTAACGAAATCTTGATTATTTCGATCAACGAATTCCCTTATAAGCCATGTCAAACTAACTCTGAATGAATAAATTGATAGAGGATTGGCACAGCAAGACAAGTTACCGGTATTTCTGAGACAAAAAAAATGGAAATGCCACGCTCTGGGCAATATTTGCTGTTAGATTAGGTAAATCATTACGTTGATGGCTATATAAGATTATTTCTGTCATTGCTTTCAAAGAAATGAATAGTTTTTTCAGGATTAATATGAAATCATATGCACAAAACAAGTGACAACCTGGGAAAAACAATTCACTCTCAAATAATTTTTTTATGGACACATTATAATTTAAACAGTTAATTAAACTGCGTTCCTGCATTTACTCAGACGTTAGTTGTCTTTGCATCTGTGCTTCTGCTAAGGAACACGTTAGTCCATATATAATGGAAAAATGAAAAAAGATGACGACTCTACATGGGGGTTTCCGACACTTCACTCCACAATGACACTAGAACGAAGAAGAATGAAAAGTTGTACTATATTCCAGCAGCTTTCTGCGTCGAAGATTTAAACTTCTTCAGTTTCTTTCTTGCTTAAACTTGCAATGTGAAAAGTTGCACAACATTCCAGCAGCTTTCCGCATTTGTCATTTTATTGGGGCACACAACATACTGAGTTGCAAAGGCTGGCTAGTGTACTGTTAGTACCTATTTCCACGAACCTGCAGATTAAAAAAGCAATGATTTAACTGATTAGATTTGGAGTAATTCGCAAGTTTGATATATTTAACCTGTTTAGTGGTTTGTCCTCTAATTCATAATTTATTGTCGTGATTTAATTAAGGATGGCTGATGCTTACTTCAAATCCAACAAGAGAACTGCAGTAATTGGTGTTTGTGAGCACTGTACTTGTGGATCCGCACTCACTATCTCTAAGTGATACTGTTGTTCCGTCAAGCTTAATTGACCATGGATATATATAGCCTTGAGCTGTGGCTCCAACATTGGAAGACGACCGCTGCATCCGCATAGGCCTTGGGACATTCCTTCCCTCTATTGATGCCCTCTTCCTACTTGGTTGCCTCTCAAATGAGTCTGGCCTTTGTTTTGGTGCACTATGTGACCGAACTTTGGCCCTGAAAGATTCTGTGTTTGCCATGTAATTTGGAAATAATGGGTAGTCATAGGACAGAGATTCTGCGTACTCTGGCCTTGGTAAGGCGAATGGAATTCTTGATGGATCAGGTATTGATACTGCAGAGTAGTACTGAGGGCTGCTATGTGCCGTGCTGAGGGAATTTTCCTCAAAATGCCCACTGCAAGCTCTGGGGCTCATATCTGTTAGAGCTGATGGAGCTGGACAGATCAGATGGTTCTCTTTCTTCGAGTACGCATGATTTGAGGCATAATGTGTGGAAAATCTATGCTCTGTTAGATCTGTTTGTGGACGATGAGAGTAGCCATTTCTGCTCTTTATACTTCCCTTCGATTCTCCAACATCCACCTCTACAATCTTGATGTTCTCCTGATCCATGCCTCTATCATTCTCCTACGTGTACCGAAACAGAATGGCAGATCGCTCATAGTGGATTCGAAGTACTAATTTTATATACGTGAATAACTGTTACATATGCTTGCCATTGACAATGTCAGAAATTCCAGAAAATAATTTTCCCAGAAAAAAAAAAGGAAAAATTTAGATAGTTGCATCTTGATGTGATGTTAGCAATGAACTAAGAATAAAGGAAAGATTTTGTTCTGCTACTTTTAGATGAGAATACTAAATATTTTATTATTCATTAAGACCACGTATATAGAACTACTTTTTTTAATTAAAGTTCTGACAGTGTCCTTATTCTTCGTTAATAATTATAGTCGAATAAAAATGGAAAGAAAATAGTTAAGAAACATGTTTTTAAGCATGAAATGCATTCTTATGTTTTGCCGTTTATGAATTAATCTGACTCATTCCTTGTCGAATGAATGCATACTTCCTCTGTTTGATAACAGAAGACAAGGTCATGAACTGGGTTAGTTCAAAAGAAGAAAAGAATCCTTACATCATTTGTGTGCCTAATCCTATTCTCTTGTGTCGATTTTCTGTGGATCGAATTCCTCTGGCTGGGCTTTACGTCTTCAGCCATCCAGATCCTCTGAGCCCGAGCTCTAGTCTGTACATTCACCAATGCCTGCATGCACCTGAGTGTAGCAATTGCCTGTTTCCTCACCAGGTGACCCCTCACGAGTGCCTGCAACTTCACTAAGCCTTTCAATGCACATAATGCTTTTCTTGCCTGTTAAAAATACCAAAACCAATCACGCAATTCATCATTTTCAACTCTGAAGCATTGGTTTTTATAATTTCAGTCTTGAGACTGATGCGTTCACTAGACAAGAACCGATGGAAATTCAAGAATTGCTTACCAAATAAGATCGAAAGACTGATTGAATTTTTACGGCAGCATCCTCTTCGATTGTACTGTTAGTTAGACGGATCACGGCAGCTGCAGCCTGTGCAGCGGCCATAGCTGCATCCGCAGCAGCTGCCATAGCCATCGCGTGCATTTTCTGTTCATTATCTGAATCCAACGTTCCCTGCACCGCAGCTGGTTGTGTGGTGGCAATTGGTTCTGTAGAATTCGAGTCCTTGGGAGCAGCTGCAGTGGCTGATGATCTGCGAAAACTCCATCTTCTTTTTTCTTTAGGAGTAGCAGGTGGGATCGAGATTGGGGTCACTGGATTCTCAATAATAGAATTCTGTTGAGTTGTACCCTTCTTCTCCCTCTCCTTGTCTTTCTTCCCTGTCAAGAAACTTTTAAGCCATTTGCCTGACTTCCCCATCTCTGTCAATTCCTCCTAAGATACCAACTTATCTCAGCAAGAACATATAAATAAGTAAGCACCAAATGAGATTCAGATCTCTCTTCTGTCTCTACTTATCAAGTTTGGCTTTCAACACCATAATAGTCCGACTAATTAGTACAGAATTTAATCACACCCTTATTTCGACAGCCTAACTCTTACTGTTTTATTATTTTTCTCCTGTCAGCACCTTTTCCAGAGGTTGATATGATTTTTGTGCTATGTTTTTTAGCAAAAAAGTCTGCGAGGGAGAATATTAGAAGCAGAGAGGAAGTTCCTGGTCTGCCCGCTTACCATCCTCTGGGAAAATTACAGGCAGAGATGCCTTGCCTTCGATGGAATCGGGGCTCATCCTTGTATAGCCATTATGGACTGAAAGGGTGTATTGGTAACTAAAATCATGTTACACTGGCAATTAAGAAATGGGGGAGTTGCAGAATACCATGTGAAAAGCAGTCAAGAACATGCAGACTCCTTGTAAAATACTCGTCTCAGGGTGGTGGGACTTGTCCACTTTGGGTCATGGAACTTAGAACTTGTGGGATGGTGGGGTCCTTAGAGCAGTGTAGTAAGGGCCGGGGTGCACGTGCTTATCCTATCCCTGCTGGTTGATTCTTTAACTGTCTTTTTTGTCAAGTTTTTTTTTTTTTTTATCCTATCCTTAAGAGTAGTGTAGTAAGTCTTATATTTTTCTATGTGCAAGTTCCATGATTAATTATAAACTTATCTTAATACCTCAATAGATTAAAAATAAAATTGATCGAATTAAAGATAAAAAGATAGTGATAAACCAAACAAGTAGACTCTCACCATGCCTGCATCCTTTTCTCTCTTGACATTCATTTTATGTTCCGATTGCTTCTTCCATGCACTGAAGACAAATGCGAAAAAAGAAAGAAAACCGTGTTTTATTGTCTCGAACTTCTAAATAATCGGAAAGGACACTGAAGCCTCGTTAAAAAAAAAAAAAAAACGCTGAAGCCTCGTGGACTAGTAGCGGTTGGTGCAATAAAGATGCTATATAATACATAGAAGAATAAATATCACTTGATGATGAAAAGATTAGTAGGCGTTCACATGGTGTGTTTACTATATACTTCGAGAAGTTGATTGTTTCGGGGAAACACCATCGTGTCGAGTCTTCTTCATTCTTCCTATCTAAGTATCTAACCACTTGGAACCTTGGCAGGAAAGCAAGTAACAAGATGACAAGACATGCGGAACTCTTATCAGGTGTACAGGAGTTTGATACATTCGCTCTAATACTCCTCCACGTGTAAATGGTACATGTTTATGTTTATAGATGAAAAAACACCCTCTCTCCACTCCATTTTTTTAAGAGTAATAAAGTATAGCACTATATATACAACTTACAAATCCTCCCCGAAGTTTGATGGGAAATTAACTGTGTGCGCAATTAGTTGGATAGAAAAAAAATCAAATTTCAATATTATATTAGAAAGGCTAAACAAGCCCTAACCAGGCCCAAATAATGACCACCAACCCAAATCCAGCCCTCACCGGGAGTGTGCACTGTGCTATTTAAGTATTCCTGCCAAAAACAGTGCTACCAAATCAGCTAAGTGGCTTGTGAGTATCGCTCAAGAGTTTATTCGAATTCGTAGTTTATGCGAATTTATTTTATATATAAATGAGTTGAAATTAACTAAACTTCGAAAGGCTCATAACCCAACTTAATTAGGCTCCTAAGCCGTCTTATAGAGAGACTTATTTAAGAAATTATTTATAAACTCATAAAAACTTAAAGGGATAAACAATTTGTGTAACACTTCATAAAATAAACTAATTTAATAGATGAATAAAAACATTTTATAGAATAAAATTTAATGAGAAATGTAAAGGTTAAACATATGTGCTAATGAAATACTTAAAAGATGTAAATATATTATTTTTAAAATCAAATGAGATACATTATAAAAGATATTAAATAAGATTTTCAAACATCTTAGATTTTCAGTCTATCTAGTTTATATGCTTACTAAACAAATAATCTAGCCAAGTAAATCTTAGTTTAATAATTTTTAAACTACCTAAGTTTACTGCTAGTTAATGTAATCAACCGCAATAAACTGTGGTGATATTTGACGTTGCGGTTTAATTATATTTTTGAAGATTTTTTTAATTGTTTTTTTAGCTTCAAGTTTTTTTATATTTTTTAATTATTTTAAAGTGTTGTTATAAAAAATAAATTATTTTAATATATTTTCAAGTAAAAATCAATTTGAAAATCAATAGTTACCTCTCTCTCCACACTAAGCACTAAGCACTAAGTATTATACTCTAAGTTTGTCATGAACATAAGCATAGTTTGAACTTTGTTAAAACTAGAAGAGGCAACTTTGAGCACGTTCAAGCTTGATTCTGTTCATTTGAAGCCCTACCTGCCAAGGTGGCAGCTGTGAACATGTTAAATATATAGCTAAGATTTCCTAGTGTCTGACTTTTAGTCACTTGTTTTGATCATTTGCACCGGCCATTACAAAGACATGTTCTGACCAAATTCACATGCTTCATTAGGGTTTTCCACATGAAGTTGACCCCAGACTCGTGATCTATGGTTTAGACGACAGCGTATAAGGTTTATTAATCTTGGAATGTTGGTGACACGTACACCATCAAAACTCCAAATTTTGGCCGGTCATCACATTAACATTCCAACATTAATCACCCAACTGTATTAGTCAGCTTTCAATTGTTATGGTTGCAAAAGTGTTGACTTTTTGCATAAGTTTTCGTGCGCCGTGGCGATTCTGCAAAAGTCACTATGCTAGTCTCTGTCTGAGCAAACTACATTTCAATCACTGAACTTTCAATGTAAAAAAACAATCATGCTCGTGTAAGAGAAATCAATATTTTGCTCATGAATAGTTTAATTTGGACCTCATTGATTTATCTCTTTGTTAGAATTTGAATCGCAACAATGGATACGCACCGCACGGGAACCAGGAACATGCATGTGGTGACATCTGAGTGGCCGCAAAACCATAACTGCCCTGGATCCTCTGAACCAAAATCCCAACTGCCCAGTTTAACTGAGCATCAACATTTATTAGGGTCCTTCGGGAAGCCACGTTCTCACGTAGCTTTTGGCAAACAAGATTAAAAGTCTCATGTGTGATCCAACGGAAGAAGCTTCCATTTTTAAAGATCCTCGATCCTAGTTTTGAACTACACAAATTCAAGTACACCTTTCACCTCACCATATCTGTGTCTGATTCTCTGTTGTTTCCAGAGATGGCTTACGCTAGTACCAGTATTGCCTGGATTGCAATCCTTTTTCTTTCGCAGCCTTTGATTGCTAGTAGTGACCTTTTATCTCCCCTACTGTCCCCTATCTTTGGTACTTGTTCTTCGATCCCTGATCACCATCTCGTACTTTGGACTTCTTGATGATTAATTAGCTTCTTCTTTATTCATTTTTCTTAACTAGTTTGAACAGCTGTCGATTTTCTTTCATGGGTTTCGATCGATGTTAATGACGTTTATCAACAGAGTTTTCTTGGCTTTTCATTTTCACTGTGATTTTGGCTATAACATCATCCTATTGTGATTTTAATCTGGTTTTTGATTACTAGATGATGTGTGCAAAAAAGTGGAATGTGGGAAAGGAACTTGCAAGCCTTCTGACAATAGCACTTGGTTTTATGAATGTGAATGTGATCCTGGGTGGACGCAGACTCGCTTTGATCAAGATGATCATCTCCAGTTTCTTCCTTGCGTAGTTCCCAATTGTGAGTTCTCTGTTTCTTCTTTTGTCGCCTGCCCTTAATCATGGTACTACGTACACACCTGTTCAACTGTGAGTCCTCTGTGTTCATTTTGATGATTTAGCTAGCTCTGGTTTGTCCATGCTGGGTAAAACATGGTAAATTGTTACATTTACAAATTGTTTGAAATCCAAGATCACTACGAGTAAGAACAGAGTAAAATCCGTGTTAAAGGTATGCTGATTTGGAAGTCAATGCACTTAGACTAAGACTGGTTAAGATAATATTTTTTTACGAGGGAATGGAATTAACTCGAACAAATCAAACAAAATCTGAATTTGGAAACCAAATATTATTTTATTTGAGTTGGTAACGTATGCCAATCACAACCTTTCAAGGACGTGCTGAGATGTCTAAATCACTTAAGAGAGAAAACCAAATACCTGTCAAGGGTTTGCGGTGATATTTACCAACATCGTCCTGTCAAAGATCAGCTTGTTGTTTAATTATCTTCAAAAAATGTTAGATAAATAGACTGAAAGATTAATTGTGACCCGTAACATTTTCTTGTGATTCAATTTCATGAACAACTTTTTTGCAGCTTTGACACTTCAGAATTCTGATCGATTACTTGATTCTGATTTTCTCAGGTACCGTGAACTTCTCGTGCACAGCAGCACCATCACCTGTTCAAGAGAAAGCAAGCAGAGACAATCAGTCGATTTTCGATCGTAAGCGCTGTTACAACCAAAACTTCATACTTTCGTTTGTTGTTTTCTTAGTACATTCTTAGGCTTTTTGGTAAATCTGTTTTTGTAGCCTGCTTTTGGGCTGATTGTGGAGGTGGCTCGTGCAACAAGACATCTCAGCTCACTTACAGTTGCGCATGTGCAGAGGGTTATAGTAACCTTCTGAATGTCTCTACCTTTCCTTGTTACAAAGATTGTAAGAGACCATACTATGACTCGCTAAATATAAGACCTCTCTACATAAGAGTTTTCAGTTTGATTAAATATTTCTGGGATTACTATTTTGCTTTAAAAATATGTACGTGTTTCTGATTCTTGATTTAAACCAGGTGCAATTGGAATGGATTGTTCAAACCTTGGTATTATGATGTCAAACAAATCAGCTGCTCCAACACCTGTTATGGCTGGCAATAGTATGAACCAAGGTGAGGCTGTCAATTGAGGACTGTATCGGTCTGCCTATAATCTTACCATTCTTCGCAATTTCTCTTGGCAAGGAAAAGGGGAAGGGAAATTCCATGTGCATGCCTCCCTTTAGTGCTTAATTGTTATTCTTTATCATCAAAAGTTCTTAGCCATCTGACTCTAATTTAGCTTTGTTTACAATCCTTTTATATTTTAGAGTTTAAATATTTGAGAAACACCCATATAATTAAGCTTGCATCCTCAGTTTCATGATAGAGTTTTCCAACGCAAGTGGCAGCACATCTCCATATTTTTCTTGAAGACTCATGGCCACACTGCCGTGGAAGAATCCCCTAGGTCCTCTCAATCCAAGCACTTAAAATCCCTTGAAAACTTGAAAAATCTGCGTAGACCATCTTAGTTCTGAATCTTTATCGATTTCTAAATGGAAACTCGTTCTCTGACCATGTAATACCCGAGCCATGATACAACTCATGAACTTTTCTTAGGGATCTATAGATCTATTTAATGCGATTATAACACCAGCTTAAGTAAATGATTCCTTTTTTCTTGGCTTATTTTAGGAGAAGCATGCTTTCTAGTTTTGAGGTTGCTGAGTGACCAAAAAGCCTGTCAAAAAGTTATTAGTTTTGAGAGCATGTTATTCCAATTTCATTCGTATTATCTGTATTTTATACCGCAATCAGTTTTGTGCTTACATAGCCTGAGGCTAGTGCTCCTATATTTAACATTCGTGGGTTGCCTCATCTCTTTTGTAGCTTCTTCAATCCTGCAAGAAAAATTCCTTTGGCTGATGGCATTGATGATGTTGCTATCTATGATTGAGTGATGTAGAACTAACAGGCAGATGCTCGACGGTTGTGGCTTGTTATCATGGTGTAATTATCGTGTCTTGCGCCTGATTTACTTGGCTATATTTTTCTGTAACTTTTGCAGCTATGTATCCATTAGGACACGAGGGGCAGATAGCCTTGTATTCACATATACGATGGTATGGAGATATGTCAGAGTTAGTGGTTACTGAATTCATGTATTGAGGATATTCCATTGTGGTATATGCTACAGTAGTGGCTTCGTTTATTTGATCTACAGAACATGCTGTCACAGTTTGATTGCATTATACTCGTCGGTTTATAGCAATTGAGACTCCTGGTGTTATCATCCAGCCTTCATTCTCTCTTTAGCCTTTTCTGCTACATCAAAAAGCAAGTGCTGGTCTTCATTAATGAAGTTACACATTCAAGCAAGATCAACCATCTCTGCCAGCAAACGGCTGTCTTTACATGAAATTCTGTGAAAAAAACGCAAATCATTGAATCAAGGCCAAGTCTAGATGTTAGGTTGATCCAAAGTGCATTTAATTATCTAGGAAAAAATGGGAAAGAAAATTACGACAACATCGACGTTAGGTGGCATACCTAACTCGATTCACGCATGCCACTGAGAATCCAACCAGATTTTGGTACCACAGACGTTCAAAAAGTGAGGAAAATTAATGGTCTGCTTTTGTCAGACTCGATTAGGAATTGGACGACCTCTCTTGCAGTTGTAAAAAATGATAAGCGAAATATAATGCAAAAAATCTACATGAATCTATGCCCCCACTTTGCTGTAAAAAATATGTGATACGAAGTAAATTCCCCATGGTTGATAAGAAAGACAAAAAAAGGTATGGATTTCACAGGCAAGTCGTGGTTGAAGAATCTAATTTGAGATAAATATTTCAAAATAAAGAGCATAATTCTTTTTATTTCCCTTGGTTTTCCTGTCTATTGTTACCCTTAAATTACAACATGGCTAAATCAATCTCTTCAGGTGTGGATCTTCAACGCCGGAGTTCAAAAATTTCTAAGAATTTTAATCTTGATAGCATGTCTCAAGATTTGAATCTTAGTGATGAGAGGATCATATAATCCGGACGATCCCCTTCTGTGTCATTAATCTGTTCTTGCTTCCTGCAAGTACTTGCTGTACAATAGCTTCATGAATTATGGTGGTTGTTTTTTCCTTTCATGACATGCCCTCTCTCCATAGGATTTTTTGCCATGTTTCATCGAGTTAGAATTAGAATGAATTCATATGAATAATCGTTCTTCCAAATAATCAACATCTATTGCTGTGCATCCACGTTTATTTATTTGTTGAACCAGAAGATAATGCCTTGTTATCATTTAGAACGTAGTTTTTTAAAATGTTTCTTGTTTTAAAATATATTAAAATAATATAAATAATTAAATTATAAACAGACAGACTATAAACCACTTGCTCAGCATTTCTTGATAACTTTTTCACTCCGTCGTAGAAAATTCCAGTTATTGGGTTCGTCGATGTCACAAAATAAATTCCAGTTCTTGCAAAGCCCATTCTCTCGGATATAAATGAAAACCGTTCGCTAAGGCCCAGAACGTTCTGTCTTTCTCCTGGTTATTATCTTCGTTTAGAATCCCTTCTCTCTCTTTTTTTTTTAATTTACTTTCCTACAAACTTTATTACCAATTAAGGGCTATTTTTCTTATTAATATTTTTAAGAAAATACTAGTGAAATAATATAATTAAATAATGAAATAACAATTTTTATATATATTATGATTAGAAAACAAGATATTTATAATTTTTAGTTACTCAGAATAGCAACTTCAAAAAAAAATGACAAATAAATTGAAGATAGGACAGAGAAGAATAAAAACAAAATTAAAGACATACTAAAACTTTAATTGCAATATTATTAGTACTATAAAAAAATTTTAATAAAACAAATTTAATAATATTAAAAAAAATCATCAATATTGATTATGAGTAGGTCATACTTGTCAGTAAAAAATAATAGAAGGCTCACTTGTTTTTTATGTCAAGTATAATTCACTTGAATAATTGTTTATAATTTTTTTTAATATTGTTAGATTTATTTTGTGAGGTAATAATATCAAAGATATCATAATTGGACTTTCAATATATTTAAAGATGTTTTTTTTCCATTTAATAATGTTTTTAAATATTATTATTATTTGTGATAAACTATAAATATTTTAGTTTTAAAACATGCATGATTAAATTTTGTCATTTTATTTTATTTTTTTAATTATATTATTTCACCAATATTATTAATTTAGTGCGCTATTTTTTTAAAAAAAAATCCTAATAAGCTGACAAAATCCCCTCTGCTGAGAGATCTTATTCCTCCCGACAAACGCCTAAAACGCCAACCTAATAATCTATAGCCGCTACAATGTCCCATCTTATGAATATTTCCAGTTCACCTAGATAATAATTATTCCACAGCCTCCAGCTAATGTTATAAGCAATTTATTACGGCGCCTCTCTACCGGCGGCGTACGGCCCACATATAGCAAATACTGCTCTTTTTTTAGCCAACTTTAGCCACCGAGATCGATTAGACCCTTCACTATGTATAGCAGTGATTTTTTTTAATTTAATCTGATTGCCTGAATTTGAAAGCATCAGAGAGGAAGATCGTGTCATGTTCTCTCTCTATGTTTTTGTCTTTCGGCACAATGCCATGTGCTGTTTAATATTTATCTCAACTTCGGTACCAGAAGTGTTTTTAAAGTACTGGCAGTACACTACCTGACTCGGATCTTCGGTTTTTGTGTGAGTGAATTATGGCTGCTTTTTCATTTCTTGGTCTTCGTTTCGGAGAAAAAGCTTCCCTTCCTGACATTCTTGTTCCAAAGTTCCCCAAAAGGGTGGTGGCATCTCCTTCAAACTAGTAAAGGGCCCTTCTCTTTCTTGCTGGTTTTCTCTCTCACTTTCGTTTCCGTTATTACCCTTGTGCGCGATTAGATTGGATACCACAGCCAGCCATCCAGGCGGTGTGGACGCATTTGTACGGCTCCTGACGCATTTTGATCATTGTTGTTTATATATATATTATTGAGTTTATTTTTTTTATATCTTTTTTTTAAAAAATTTATTGTAAATTATATAACCATTTACTTAATGTTTTTTTATTATCTTATTTTATATAATTTTTTTAAGTGCTAAAATAAAAAAAATGGTCGCAAGAGAAGTCGCATTCCATCCCATTAGCAGTCCTGCTAATTGCACAGTTGTGTTTTTGGGGTTTTTTTAAAATATATATATATATAAAAAAAAATAATTTGTAAGCCAACATGAACTGATAAAGATAATCATGGGTGAAGCCTAGGATAAGCTTAACAAAGGAGGAGGAGGAGGAGGAGAAGGGTATGGTCAGTAGGTGGGTTATGCGCCATTAATTATAAAGATATTAACAACTCTAGAAAGCGGGAGGGTTTTTTTTTATGGCAATTCATGGTGAAGACTTTATTTTGCTTCTGGAAAAATCATCAAATGCATTTACCATTAATTATAAGTAAAATAGTGTTTTCATAGTAACACATTAATTAGTTATTTTTAAATTCAAATGGGATCATACCCAGTAGTGCAAGGATTAAAATAACCTTAAAAGATTTAAAAGGAACCGGCGTTTAGAGGTTTTGTGGACATTTCAATTTTAAATGTAACGTGGAATTGCTTAAAAGCCTCCATCAAAAAAATACAAAATTTTATTATAGGTGTATTTCAGTCTTTTTATCATAGTTTTTTTATTATTATTGTTATATGCATAAGGGGCGATTTAGCTTTTTTTATAAATATAAAATATTTAAAAATAATAATTGGTTTTGTCATGAACACTCTAACAAGTAGAAATCGCTCTTATCTCTCATGAGATATGTGCATTATCGTCCCATGATTAAACATTATCTTTTATAATGGTGTTGAAATAAAATTGATATTCTCTTTTAGTGGTATGGTGTGGGTAGAGTTGCGGTGATTAGATTTTAAGAAATATTTTTATTTTTTTATTTTATTTTATTTTATTACGTGAAAAGATGTAATCTCATTTATATTTAATATATAATTTAATCATTGTTATTTTGATTATTATTTATTTTATTTAAATTTTAATTTGATTATTATTCTTTTAAATTTTTTAAGTTAAAAAACATTTAACTGGAGAAGTGCAAGCAAAATAGCTTCTACGCCGTAAGCGTGTCATTGATTTTTATTTCTTATTTTAAAAAAAGTATGATATATTATTTTTTCTAAAAAAGAGAAAGAATAAGATGAAAATAGAACTTAGCCATCGAGGTAGTGGTCTCCGGTTCACCCAGAGTTTTTTTACAGCAAGGGATTTAAGATCTGGATTTCGAGAGTTGGATCCAACGGGTAGATTTTATCTGAAACCATCACTGAAAATTGGCAGAAAGGAAGTTTCTGTGGTGGGATATGCGATAGCAATTGCTACAAGACGAAGTAAATGCCGTGATAGATACCTGATTGAATTGGATCATCTGCAGATATCGTAAACAACGACAGTCATGATTCAACATGCACGAATGGACTAGAAATAGGCACTTCCATTCATTCATAGGATGCGAGGTTTGACAGCAAGGGAATATATTGCCGAACAATACTCTCCGAAAACTAATCAAAAGGGTTCTGATTCAAATCTAACTGTTCCATGGATCAGAACTCGGTCCTGTTACGGGCTTGTATACACGTGATAGATTCATTTTCTTCGGGGTAAGTTAAAGCGTGCTTGATTCTGGGGTTGAACGATTCGAACAAATGGCATGTCATCTCACACGAGTACTGTCATCTGAGAATGGTTGCTGACCACCATTTAGGTGGGAGCTAATCAAAGATTCCCCTGATGTCGAGGTTGAAATTAAACAAGTGCGGGATCTAAAGGGTTGGATGCTTAGAACATCACTTTCTCCATATTAAAACAGTAGGGACTTCCTGTCATCCACACAAAAAAGTTGCCTCTAGACATTGTATTCTGTGAGGCTCATGTCGCCCTCTAGCGCTGCTTGACTAAGAATGATATGGCCCGGGTTGCTAAGAACATATTTTTTACACGACGTGAAAAGAACGCTAGATGGTAAAAATAGATTATAAAATCATAAGATTATATGATTCAAGTAATGATTTATATATAATTTAAGTAGTTTAAGAACACGGTATAATTATTCATATCTATAAAAAAACAAAAAAGATGGATAAAGGACTAAAAGGGAAGAAATTTAAGAATACCATGTTATATAATGTATACAACTGTGCATTTTCATCATACAAATAAAAAGTAGCCAAATTGTCGACTTAGCACAGTTTCTCTCTGTCCCACCTTTTTTTTTCCAGCTAGCATAGCAATTAACACAATTATCCAGGAATTTTACAATTAAAAAGTCTTGTATAATGAAACTAAAATTGATAGTAGATTTTTTGTTATTATTCCCACTTCTTGTCATCAACCAAACGGAGAAATAAAACTAAGAAAAACCGTATTCTCTTAACCCTTGTGTACATTTTCCATAATTTATCAGCGACCACACAAAGAAATAACATGGAAAAAAATCCAAAGCTTATAAGCTCATCTACAGAAAATCTCAGTTCCAAGCAATACAACATTAAAGAAACCATTTTGAAACCAGAGCCGAGCAAAAAGTAATCGAGGTCCACGAATCAGATTAGAAATAAGAAAAGTATCAGTAAGCGAGGTGGGCAGATCTTAAAGAGATTTGTTTGTTGAAATCACATGGGTCTCCATCTATATATCTTCCTTTTTCTTTCCACAGAGTTCTGCAAAACAACAGGGATTAAGATGGGGAAACTGTAAGATGAGGAGATTGAAAAGCATCTTGACTAGAGAGATGTTTTCTTGAATGAAACGAGAAGTGAAAGGAGAGAATAAGAGTGAAGAAAACAACCGGTAAATTACCATATATAACAAAATTAGTCATGAGAAGAAGATAAGGAAATCATAATATTTTATAATATTTATATCTTATTTATTATTCATAAAATAAAATAATTATTCAACAAATATCTCCAGCTAAAGTCAATGGGCATCATATTCAGAGATTGCAATGACTATTCTTGACACTTGATAGTTGTTAGTGGGTTTTAATCTATATTTACAGATTGTCTGGTGATTGCTTTTTTATATATAATATATTAAAAAAAAAAATTAACATCAAATCAAAATAATAATAATAAATCATTTAATTTTTTTTTTTAACAAGTACCCGTTCTCCAGCCCTTCTATCTGACTTCGCACTGACCCACATCTCATCATATATGCTTTAATTCCCTGCCATTCGTTGATAATAATCAGCAGCAATTAACAGGTGGCCTACAACTTGATATACACACAAGTGCCGTCGCCAAAAGCGTCCTGTACGTAGTTGAAAGTTCCTTTTCGTTCTGTTCTATGAATTTTATCTAAAGAAATTCTAACTCAATCTGTTTATACTTGCACGAATTCATTTGTGTGATTAGCTTTGGCGTAATAAATCTGGAGATATATACCCATTATAAACTATAGTTTCCTGTTTTAATGAAACTATAAATTATTCTAATCAGGTTAACAATATGGTTCCAGTTTTATGGTATCAATAAGCTAATGGAGGGGAAATGTTGGGAAAAGGTCATTTTAAGGCTACTTCGACTCGAAGTCTCATGTTCCATGGTGAGAACCCTGGCTGCTCTTTTTGGACATTATAATTATTGTTTTTAATATTAACAAGTTTTATTTATATTTTTTTATTTTTAAATTGTTTGAAAAAATAAATCTCACATCAAGAAGGTTTTTTTATTATGAATTGTTTTCAAGTTTTTTGATTGATTTTTGAGTTATTTAATACGAATACTGAGATGGTTGTGAGCGGGTACAAAACTATCCTCTTGAATTTTTTTTGTTTCGCCCATGTCCCTGTAAATTTTCCATCTTTTTGTTTGCATGACCGGCGCTTTTTTTTTATTATTATTAATTATTTTTATAAGCAAAACTTTCCTCTTAATGGATAAGACAATAACCAGCTTTTGGCACAAGGAAGCAGCTTTCATTAGCGGATTAGCGCACCGGAAGCCACCTTATACATCGAGTGATAGAAACATATAGAACGGACACTTTTTTGCACGATCAGAGACAATAAATGTTGAGTTATTGTAAATTAAGATAAATCATATTCTCCCGTACACAGAAACAATTATACTAATAAACCTTAGTACGTAGAGCCATACTCATCGAAAGATGATCTTAGCTCGACACAGACCTCCATGTACTTGCTAAGCCTCGGGGCAAAGTCTCTCGCTCGCATCTATTCATTCTAGCGGTAGCCAACAAATTGTTAGGATTTTGACAAGCAAGAGTGCAAACATTCTTGAGTGATTCGTTACAGGGACCCAATTATCTGACCAGCGTGAGACTTTTCGTTGCTTGTCTACATCAAATTAGTGCAGATAACAGTACTGTGATGGAAGAACGAGAGTGGAGAACCCTCTTGCTCGGGCTTTGAATCGTGGAGTTCAGCTTCGGTTATAATATTTGATTTCAAAAAATTATCTGTTCTGCTTTATTATGCACTATTGGCGACGTACTACATGTGAATGTAATTGATGTAAACACCATGGCGCGAGAGTAGCTTCACGTTTAATGTTATGTTTAGCGACGTGATTTTACTTGTTTTTGAAAGTATTGATGAAAATATATTAAATTGAAAAGAACATTTCGTTAACCTGGTAATATTTCGTTAAGTTAATCTGAATACTCACATTAAATTAAATAAAAAATCGTAAAACGAGAAAAGCTTAGATTCGTGTCTCTTCTGCTTGTTCGGTTGTTCTCTTTCACGGGGAAGAAACAAAAGCTCAAGAGACTCGAAGAGAAATGGAGAAAAAGGCTGTATGTTTTTTTTTCTCTATCTCGCTCACACAACTTTTGGTCTTGTTAAATACAAGAGAGAATACGCAAGAAATAAAGAAAAGGAAACGCTGACATAGCCAGGCTGACATAGCCAGGCATGCCAGTAATAATAATAACACACAGGAGGTACTTAGATCTCTGCAAATTATTAATTATTATTGTTAATAAAAACCAAAAAAAAAAAAGCTCTACAGCCTCTTTGGGGTGCGGTGACTTCGCCGGGATTTTCTGGAGATTATATAACTGGGAGTGTCAAAATTCAAAATATAATTTATTATTAAAAAATATATTTATTTAAAATAAAAGTATATTATATTATTCTATATTTAAACATTAAAAATAAAAAAAAATTAAAATATTTTCCAGGGGCCTGACCCTCCCGCCTTCCCGGTTCCATCCCTGGCTAAGTGTATCATTTTGTTTTTAAAATTGTTTTATTAAAAAAATATTATATTAATATTCTTTTAGATATATTTTAAAAATTTTAATATATATATATAATATTTTAATATATTTTAATTAAAAAATACTATACGTACACTGTGTAACCAGTGATATATGCAATTAATTCCTCATTCGTGTGTTCCTTTTCCGGGCTTAGGTAGTTTCCTAACTATTTTTCTTTTTATATTAATATGAATATCTAGGTTAAGTTATATATATCTTAATTAATTTAATGAATTTTAAAAAATTAATAGCTACGTATCTTAAAATTTATGGTATTGAACTTTTATAAAATAAATATGAGATTTGACAATTAAACTATACCTCTCGTAGTTTTGTATTATTGTGTATCCTAACAAGTTAAAAACTAAAAAGATAGTTTGAATTCTTTACCGCGTATGCATGACATTTACAGAGAGGATGAAAAATCAAAGAAGTATTTCTATTTACCACGTATGCTTCCTTGTTCGTAATGCATACAACGTAAATTACCATCGTATCATCACATGATGAGTAATTTTTTATATTTTTGTGTTTTAAAATTTTTTATTTTTTTTAAATTAATATTTTTTTATATTTTTAAATTATTTTGATGCATTGATATCAAAAATAATTTTTAAATAATAAAAAATATTATTTTGATATATTTCTAAATGAAAAATATTTTAAAAAATAACTGTAATCACACTCTTAAATAAACTTATATCTTAAGTTTTTATCGAATCATGTTTTTTTTTTCATCTATCTATTTTGGTTTTACATTCAAAATAACTTTTTCATATTAATGTGTAAGTATCCCTTACAGGAATTTAGTGAATATAATTATAATAATAGTTATTTTTAAAATATTTTTTGTTTAGAAATATATTAAAATAATAATTTTTTATTTTTAAAATAATAGTGAATATGGCATTTTTATGCTCTCACCAACTAATTCACATGTTAGATTGCAAAATAAAATACATGAGAAATTCTTATAATTTCAATCTTTTTTTCTGAATTTTGAACGCATAAATTTGACACTATTTTTGAACCAACGATACACTTTATATGATATACGTTTTATACAGAGTATTTAATGCATATTGTGATAAACTGTGGGAGTGTTTGGGTGGGAGGTGTTGTAATTTTTTTGTTAAGGTACCACCTTTTTCAAATACACATTACACTTTTTAAAAGTAAAAAATACATACTTATTTATTTTAGTTTTTTTAGTTTAACATGGGTGTCCGGACCAGCTTGCGCGCACCTCGACTAATCCCACGGGTCCTGAAGTTAACGACCATGTAAGTCTCCAGTGGCTATTATATGAGCAACCACAAGGCTCGAACCTGAGACCACAGAGGAAGCAAACCTCTTGGTCCCAAGCTCTTACCACTGGGCCACCACCTATATGGTTAAAATACATCTTTCTTTTTTTTGGTAACCCGGAGTATCCGGGCCAGCTTACGCGCATCACAACTAATCCCCGGACCCACTGAACACCCTGCAAGCCCAGTAGACAGGTAAGATACCGCGGGGGTGACATACGTGCACGCTAGGGCTCGAACCCAGGTGACAGAGGCAAGGAAACCCTGCCTCTACCGCTGGGCTAGAAACCCTAATATAAAATACATACTTTTTAATAAAAGATGTGGTAGCTTTTAAAAAAATAACAACCACACCTCCCACACAACCACACTCTAACTATTTATATTTAAATCAGAGAATTCATGAGTATCTCTTGAGAATGTTTCAACGACGGTTCTGCAAATGCACGTACGTACACCATAAAGGAGCAAAGGAGAGGGGGTGGGGGTGGACGATTTTTATGAGAGATGATAGAGAGTGTATGCAGTGTTAGCTCAGAACTTTAATGAATCGATTGAACATGCCCCTTTGTCTAGTCTGGATTTCTATTCTGCAACAGGGAAATAAATTCAGCCCTCCTGACGCTGTTGAGCCCACACCGATAATAAATTCTCTCTTTTCTTGGTCTTTCACTGATTTAAGAGCTTGAACGGCTTATGTCATTGCCTAAACACCACCATGCACCACCCCAGACAATTGCTCTTTGAATGACTGAGATGTGAAGATTCGTTACAGTTATCAGGCACCGGCTGCATGCAGGGCCGGTGCACTGTGCATTTTAGGAGCCTAGTTTGCTCGTGTCAAGGGTGGTAAAATTTATTCTTGGAGGGCATAACGACCCCCCTCCCAGGCTCCCACCTCGTTAGGTGGTTCGTCTGCATCACACGTGCAGCCTTGAACACGATCGATTGCGATGCCTCTTCCAGAAATGGCTCTAGAGGTTACGGGGTATGGGTGAGGATGTCGACATTGGTTATCCACAAGTTGATTTTCTTACTTTCATACTCTGTACCATTATTTATTACGAAAGAAATTTAGATATTTAGCAGATTTAGGGTATTTATATATATAGGAATTTATTATTTAATTATTATTATTTTATTAAATAAAAATAATTGTTAATATATATATTAAATGATAAATATTATATATATGTGTGTGTGTGTTTTTATAGTATTGAAAAATCTGAATTTTCTACAAATATATCTATATAATATAAATAAATATAAATTGTGGTTTAGATTTAAACAAATCTTGGGAGTTTGATATTATTCATGTAACATTTATTATTTATAAAATAAAATAATTATTTAGAAAATACTCACTTATTCTAATCAGGAGATAACAATATCTATTGGATTCACACATGTTGTATGAATGAATGATGTACCAGTGGTTATTAAATCAAAAGTTGCCTTAAAAAAAGCTACCAAAATAGCTCAGGTCAAGGATTGAGAGTTTTTTTTTTTTTTTTAAGTATTGTGATAGTAATTATTTTTTAAAATATTTTTTATTTAGAATTATATTAAAATAATATAATGTTTTAAAATATATATTTTTAATATAAATACATTAATACAATCTCAAAAATATATATAAAAAATTAATCTAAAATAAAAATATAATTTATTTTTTAAAAAAAATACTTTGGAAATACAAAAACAAATCAAAAATAAAGAATGATTGCCAGTAACAGTAAAATTGACATGCATAGACATATTCAACATTAAAAAAAAAAGTAGAGTGATGCTTCACAGGATAATTTTTAATTAATCTTACCCTATGAATTTTGACATACTATTATCCAACATTAAAATCACTTTCCTTGTTATGTGAGCGCTTCACCGTGACATTTAGGGGCGGAACTACTCGGGAGGGGGGTGACACCCCCAAGTTTTGAAAATTGCTCAATTTAATCCTCGTATTTAAGGGTTATGTACTTATTTCTATATACCCATGTATTTGGCCCCGAAACTTGGTTTTATGTTCTTAATTCCTTTCTTGCTTTATTTATTTTCAAAATCATCCTCTGTGTTTTAGCATGTTGTCTAATTAACTGGCAAAATCTTTTTTATTATTATTAACGTAGGTATTCGGGTCAGTTTGCGTGCATCTCGACTACTTTCACGAACTTTAAAGTTAACAATCATGTAAATTTTCAGTGACCATTATATTAACAATAACAAAAATTAAACTTCAGACTACAAGTAAAAAAAATCCCTAATAAATTTTTAACATTGAGCTACTAAAATCTTAGTTCTTTTAGTGGTTACTTCGGATCGCTTATTGCATAGCTAGCAAAACACAAGTGCACAGGCATGAGGTTGAAACACGAACATGTGGAACAAATGTGGCTCCCGATGATTGATGGTCGCTACTCAGTCACTATTGATTGGTGGTTCTTATGCCTTACCTCATTCGCAGGTTACTCGTGGCCCGTTTCATTAATTGCTCCACATGGATACAGCACGCAGGTGCTAGCTCTTCAGGTCCCTTCGGGGTCTACCGCCCAGAATTGAATTTGCTGCTTCCGTGAGATCTCTCCGTAATCATTCTCCCTCTGTATACTCCTCAATTCCTCCATTGTCTTCGAGCTCGAGCGTGCATGGAAAGAGTGATGAAAGGGAGTTGCCAGTAAGAGTTGCCTGTGGTGTTGCCGGGTTCTTTAATAAAAAATACAGAAAGCGGCTTAAGAAAAGAAAAACAGATTTTACACCGGCTACTTTTTAGAGAGAGAACCATTTAATTTTTTTAACACCTTATTTAAAAGTATGTTTTTTTTTTATGGTATTATTCTTGCTTCATTTCATGATTAATTTAATTCTTTTTCGTGTGTTTGTATATTATAATTAAAATATGAAATATTTATTAATTTTAAAACTCGTGAAATTAATTAAAATATACGTAAGTTAACTCGAACAACCATGTTAATTAAAAAAAACTAAAATGTTAGATAACAAAATAACCCTTAAACCCTTTTTTATTTCACCGTCCTTAAACCCACTAGAAGTAAAATACTATTTATTTTATATAGCTATGCAGATGAAAAAAAAGACTTTATTTCCTTTTCTTCTTAAGAAAATGCTATTAATTCAATAGAAAGCAACGTATATGCTAATATCAACAAACAAGTAATTACAGGCGTTGAGTTCTGAAGGTTTCAAGCCATTTTTTTCTCATTATTTATTTATTTAATAGTTTGATATTAACACTTAAATTTTAAGTGTTAATAGTTTGAAGGTTGATCTAATTATCTCTCCTTGTAGATTGATCTCGTTGTTACTGTCGTTGATCTTCTTCTCTTTACCAAATCTTAAAACACGTCAAGGCTAGATTTCACTCGATTTTTTTTTTATAGGAAAAGGATTTTAAGTAAGATTTATTTGGAAATATTTGTTTTTTCTTGATTTCAAAATGTGCTTTCAGTGAAATATCCATTTCAGTTTTCCGCTAATCAACGGGGAAGGCTTCTAAAAATTTTATCATGAATTATTTATGAAAATAAATTTTATCTAGTAAAACATGGAATTTTATATTTGAAAAAAAAAATATTTAAGAACTTATTTATCTTTACGGTGTGACTGTGCTTTGAAAAAAATATTTTTTTATTTTAAATTAGTTTTTTTATTGTTTTAATATATCAATATCAAAAATAAATCTAAAAAATAAAAAGATATTATTTTAATATATTAAAAAAAAACCTTAAAAAATAATAACTAAAATTATTTAAATTAATACATGAAAGTGCAACTCTTTACACTATTATATCGATAGACACGCAGCATCGGATGAGAAGTCGAAGCAATGTCCTTGTCGGGGAACCAAATCCTTCTGTATGATTCGAACACCAGAACGTTGTACCAATACCGTTGTACACCCACCTTGTCTGGAGCAAGCATTTCGCGTGACATCTTTTCCTACTCCGGCGGTTCTATTTCTGGCCACAACTCACCGCTACAAACAACAAAAAAAAACTCCGTTCTTCCTTGGTTTCCCTTTCATGCCATTCTCGGGCATTGTTTTTCTCAAAGCTATTTGTAAATCCAAAATATTCTTGAGGGAGACTGGTTGAAGTCGTTTTAGCCAGCCAGATTTCATAGAGAGAGTTTCTCCAACGTGTCATGAGTTAGATATATCATATTAAATTTTACAGGTAGAGAAAACAAACCGAGTTTATTTAAAATATTTTATAAAAATTTTAAAATTAAAAATATCTCAACAATAAACTAAAGGTAGAAACTATATAATTTCAAACACGAAACAAATGGTAGACAACATTTAATATAAAATATTTATGAAAACTACAAAACGTCCTTTTCAAATGTCTCTCTTTTCACGTACACAGACAACGCACACGTTAATTTGATGGAAATTACAGTCGATGATTTTATTTCATTTTATTTTTCTATATAGCAGTGCGCGTTCAAGTTTCGGACGTGTATGAGTCTATGAGATTACGATGCGGTATATATTTAAAAAAAAAAATATTAGAATATTTTTTTATACCAATATATTAAAATAATTAAGAAATATTAAATAAAAATATTAATTTGAGATTTTTTCAATATAAATATATTTTTAAAAACAAAAAATAAATAACTCTCGTACAATACCTATATTTTCAAATTTATCTAACATCAGGTGGTTTTTATTTTGTTTTCGACATGACATTTCTTGCAATGTTTTCCCTTTCATATCAAATAATGACGGTATATGATTAGAACATTTGAAAATTAGAAAAGTGGTATTTAGTTTCTATATTTTCAATGCAATTATAATACATCCCCTTTTAAAAATCTACCTCGATTTCTTGATTTCTTGCATTTATTTTTTTTTTCTTCACATTTAATTTCTTTTTTACAGATTATTCACCCCCTCTTACAATTGTACCTCCTGTGGGCTGACCATAGCTGGGGCCTGGGGTGACTTTGCCACGTTCTTGTGTTATGTGGTTTCCGGGTCTTCCGTCCTCCTTTATTTTCGGAAAAAAGAACAAAGCTCTCTTTCTCTTCATCTCTCTCTACAGATAGAACTTCGTAACGAAACTCATGTTAAAATTACGAGTTCACTTATAAAATTTAAAAGTCAATATATATTTATCATATATAATCATATAAAATTATATAAAATCAGTGAAATCATGATTTTAAGATTTTGCAATGATTTCAAATTCATGATTTTTATTTTTATTGTTATCGTTATATACGATTGTGTTTTATGAGCATCGTAAATGTTTTTATCCATGATTTTTTTAATTTGTAATGTAAATATGAAGGAAATATAATCTTGCTTTAACTATTTCTACCAAATAAAATAAATCATCTATTATAAAATAAATCTTTGAAAATTCTTATTTAACATGGATATTTTTACGAGCAAGAGTGACAGGCCATGCTCAAAAGCCTAATCGACCATGTATTTATACCTATATATCAGTCTCTTAGACAAGTTTAAAATATCATGTCTTCCCCGTAAAAATTCTCATAACTTGTCGAAGATATGACCTAACAAGGAGCCACATTCAAGAAAAAAAATTGTTATATTTTGAATTACTTGACATTTATATTAGTTCATGCAAAACTTACAATTTCTTATTGATATTCGTGGTATGTAACAAACAATATTTGAAACTTATGAAAGTATAATAATATCTAAAAGAAAGCATGACAATATCTAAAAGTGATGTTGTAACAACCTCAATTATATAAACTCAAAGTATATGACATATATTTGTAGTTACCAATTTTTATATTTACATGTATATATGTATATATTTTACTGAAATCTTGGCAGAGTTTCCTCTATATTCTTTTGATACCAGGATATCGACTAAATTATTTCTCAGCCTGTAATATCAATCACAATTTTTATCCCATCATTTGGACTTTCTAAACTCAAGCATGTATCAATATCTCATTTTTATTTTCTATAGAACAATTATTTAAAGCTAATTAATTCATAGCATACATTGTTTGTTATTTTTTAAAAAATAATTATGCTCAAAATATGCAAACAACCTACCATAATTCAACCTAATAATAACAATGTCATAAATTAGATCAAACATAAGTTAAGTTCAACATTACAATTCTTAAACATAAAAGTGTATTGCAACAAAATATTAGTTCTTTAAATTACATCAATCGCTTAACAAGATTATTTATCCATGCATCTACTTTCCGGTTCGAGGGTGTGAAGTACCTGAAAACATGATCACATTAAACATGATTAAAATTACACATTTCAACCCTAGGGGGTATAGTTCAACTAGTCAAGTCCTAAGTTTGCTCCCCAAAGGTCACCGGTTCGAGTGCTACAAACCTTAGAGTCACTGGAGACTTACATGGTCGTTAACTTCAGGGCCTCGAGAGATTAGTCGAGGTGCGTGTAAGCTGACATAGACATCCACAGTTAATTTTTTTTTGCACATTTCGACAAATAATTGATTAAGGAATAACTATTCATGTACATTGAAGTAATTCTCACATCATTGAATGAATTATCTTATACTTAGTAATTTAAAATTTTCATAAATTCTTTTCCAGATAAAAAGATAAAATTTACAAAAAAATACAAAGAGTGTCTCTAACAAACCCACATATTTAACTTTAATACAAATCGATTTAATTTTACAATTTATCTATTACACTGAATAATTATCCTATTAATCCAGAAATTAATTCTCGTAACATGTCAATTCATCAAAACATTATTTATAGTAACCATGAAATAATTTTCTCGACTTACCCATTCAACATGACATTATTTCCATTAACTAGGAAATAAACTTATCGACTTGCTCATTTAACATGACATTATTCTCAGTAACCAGAAAATAATCTTCTCGACTCGCCTATTCAACAGCATATTATTTCCAGTAAGCAGGAAATAATCTTCCCGACTCGCCCATTTAACAGGGCATTATTTCCAGTAATCAGGAAATAATCTTCTCGACTCGCCCATTTAATAGACATTATTTTGTCCTCCCTTTTTTAAAGAACTTTATACTAAAATTACAATATATAAAAATTTCTTCTACAATAATTTAAAATAAGATATTTAATTACTTCAAGATGTTGAAGACGTACCTAGTATCTATGCGCGTGAAGAGATCCATTGTTGCAGATTAGGTCCTGCAACCTCCTCTATATCAACACAATTTACTGCATAATTGTTAATTCATTTGAACCTGTAAAATTCTAATACCAATTACATATTTATTGATTAAATCCAATACCTTTAATTAAGCTTAATTAAACTTTTAATTCGAGGAGGATAAAACCCCTTTTTTGAATTATATATTTATTTATTTTTACAAAATTCATTATTCAATTTAACCTATCAACATCAATTATCTTCAATTTGGCATGATTTCCTAATAATATTATCAAAACTCAATTTTCTATTTTTCTTATTCTTTTAGCCGAAATTAACCTAAGGAAGAAAGTGAAGATTTGTTTTCTTTTCTCTTTGAAAAATTCTTATTCCTTTCATATAATAACAATTATAAACCTATATCTTCTCACATTTTTCAAATAATTGTATTAAAACCTCAAATCCCCTAAATTTTTCCTCTTTTGGCCAAAAGTTCAATAAAAAAGGGGGGGAATAATTTTGTTTTTTTTAATTTAAAATTAAACACTTACACAATCATAATTCATGCTTTCCAACATGGTTCAATCATAATTTGTATTATTCCCATAATTTATAACATAAACTCACAATTTCACATAATCATAATTTTACATAATCCTTCTTCAAACATAAAATTAGAGGAATTAGTCATTCGAAGTATGTTATTTACCTTACTTTGATAAGGATTTAAGGAAAGATTGCAAGAAAAAAATCAAGTTTTCTTCTCCTTCATTTTCAAACCCTAGCTTGAATTTATTCTTTCAAGGCACTCACCACCTTAAAATCACAATCTCTTGATATTTAACTAAGTTAATCATTCTAATTACTCATTTTAAATGGTGAAATTAACAAGAACTTAAGTAGAAAAATCACACAGTTTCTTCCCATCTCCTTGTTTCAAACTCTCGCCCAAGGGAGAAAAGGATGGAGCATTTATAGTCTAGCTTTTATATAATTTCACATTCGCTCCATTACTTCTTATTTCTATTTCTGTCACTCAATACGTCTTTTTACTTAATTTACACCACATCATCTTATATTTTATTCTATTGTATCCATTAACAATATCTGAAATTCTTTTATTTAACATATTCGGTATTTTATTTATTTTATTCAGATTATAATTTATCGAGTTTTCACAGATATATTATTCATAAAGATAAAAAACATCATATAGATTAAAACACTACAAATGATCATGCATCTAGAGAAAGCATTGGAACTTGTGTTAACCAATAAAAAAGTATAATTTTATAATACAAAAATAAGTACATGAAATTGTATATTATTTAAATGAACCATGCATTAAAAAAAATACTAATAATTTTACAATTTATTTTTTCGTTTACAGTATACTTTTCATATCTCTTGAACAAAAAGGTTTTTTTTGACAACCCTGCTCCATGTAAACTTCTTGGACTCTAGCTACCATGGAAGTTATCTCACATATTTTAGAAAATCCTAGAATTTATTCTCCTCTCCCAATTCTCTTTAATGACGCTACATATTTTATCTAGTTTCTGTAAGAGTTTCTTCATTAATACTTTACACTAACTTAAATACCAAGAGAGTCTTAGAATAGTCTTCCATGCAGGAACTTCACTCAGTGTAAACTCGACGTGACAAACGAATTCCGGCTCCCGCCGAGATTTTGACCATCATAGTGCTGAATTTCATCACACATGTATCACCTTTTCAGCATCATGTGACACGTAATAGCTACCCAACTCAAACTCTTGTAATAATTATTTTTTTTAAAAAAATTATTGTGATATAAATATATTAAAATAATTTAAATATATATAAAAATTAATTTAAAATAAAAAATAAAAAAATTAATTTTTTTCAAAATTATTTTAAAATAAAAAAAAATAATTTATCCATCCAGAGGTAAAGTTGGCAAATCAGTTTTTTCCCTTCACAGAATAATAAATAACACATGCTCTTGGATTTATATCATTATTTAAAATTCAAATTTTACCTTAGCAACTAAAAAAATTACAATAAGTGGTTTTTTTTTTCTTGTAAAAAAAGAAAAAAGAAAACTCTAATCGGAACTTTTCTTTTCTCCTTTTTTTTTTTTAAGTATTATTTTTAATTTAATTTATCTTTTTATCATTATCTCCGATCCAATACTTTAAGAATAAAAAAGACAATCATAAAAACCTTGCATCTCGCTCCACCATCCTCTATAAAACACCCACACCCAACCACATTCCTCAGTAAGAACCCCACTAAACACACCACCAACACCTCGACACTGAACACACGTCCACCCTCTTCTCTCTCCAATGGATAAACCCGTAACAGAGCTATGGCGACCCGAGCCGGTCCATTTCCGGCCACCGGAAACACCACGTGAGCCCATGGAATTTCTTTCACGTTCATGGAGTGTGTCAGCTTTAGAGGTATCAAAAGTCTTGGCCCCACAAATGGTCTTCTCTAGCAAGACCATCCCATGCGGTGCTGGTGGTATGATACAGGAGGATATCATTGGAGAGTTAGAAGAGGGTTGTGCTACCGTTTCTGGAAACCCTTTTTCTTTTGCTTCCTCCGAGACATCCCAGATGGTCTTGGAGAGGATCATGTCACAGTCGGTGAGTTTAATTTTATATATTTTAGAGAGAGAGATGGAAAGAATAAAGACAGTTAGTGAGATTTCTTCCTTTTTCTTTTTGGCTTTCTTTGAGTCTTTGTTTTGTTCTTCTCTCTTTAATAATATACGAAGCAATTCACTGTCTTTGTCCTTTTTGACGCTTTGGTTTAGTTCTCTTTTGCCAAAAAAAAAAAACTTGTTTCTTCTTCGGTGTTTGTTTGCTTCTCTCTGTTTTCTGATCGAACCAATTTGTCAAATTTATCTGTATTGCCCTGCTTATGTATCTTTTATAAGAGAAATCTAAGTCTGACCTTGTTTTGATCCCTACACGCTCCATTTTCACTCTTCTTTTATCTTTTTGGTTTTATCTCATTCAAAATCCATATCAACTACATTAACAGTTGATCCACCATCGTTTCTTTTCCCACTCTATAATCTCTTGAAACACAAACAAAGACTCTGTCTCCTTCACAGTCACTAGTCTATTCCCTACTGTTATTACTTTTAATTCTCTCAATAAAGTTATAACTGCCCATATTTTTACTTCATTTCTTGATTTGTGGGATCTATTCATGCAGCAGGAGGTATCTCCACGCACTTCAGGCCGACTCTCTCACAGCAGTGGACCTCTCAATGGGTCCTTAACGGACAGTCCTCCTGTCTCTCCATCTGAGATGGACGATGTCAAGGTAATTCCTTAAAGTTGGCCGAAGCTGATTAATGTTATGAAATTTGTTGCTATTTTTAGGGTAATTTTAGGCAAGTTTGAATAAAGTTGGTCTCGTCGATTCTGTGTGTTTGTGTTTGTTTTTGATATTTTTTTGGTGCAAAACACGATTTCTGATCCACTGACTCTAGGCCCCCCACGAAACATATCTCAGGCTTTCTCTGTAACCAATGATACTTTTTCGCACCAGAGAGAGAGAGAGAGTATCTATTATCTATTGTTCTGTATCTCTTTTTAAAATAAGAAAAGCAATAATTTTTTTTTTTTGAGAATGAAAATCAATAATACTATTGTTTTCATGTCTCCTGCAGTATACTTTGCTTTGTTCCAAAGAAAACTACTGTGGCTTTTCTTCTTTCTCCTTGTATTTTTCTGTAAAATCAACAGGGTTAACAAAATTTTGAGTAAGATGGTGATTGCTGTTCTGTCTTTTTAGCAAAATTATAGGAACTGCTATTGTTTGCGACGTGCGTGAATTGCATAATGACGATATACGTGCCCTTGTCTGTTTAGATCTAATCACCTTCTTCGTTTGTAGTTTTTAGAAGACGCGGGTACAAGCTGGTCCCGTAGAGAGTGAATTTGATTAGTTACAATGCATAACCACAGCAACACATTTATGGCGTCGTCTGGACCCACTTTTTTTTAGAACATCGTAACAACCGACCGCCATAATTTTAGATAATCTCTGATGTGTCTCTATGATGATTAATTATTAGATAATCAATTTTACTTGCTGGTTTAATGATTCAGAAAATACTAAAATCTCGAACCCAATTTTTAGGAGAAAATATTTCATGAGAAAGGAAACCGATGTTTTTTAATGAAATTAATGAGTTATAGATCCATGTGCTTTCTTCTCCTCAGTTTTGTCGACCCAACAATCCGCCTAATATACAGTTCCGTCCACCTGCGGTCACTCCTGGTGGTAATGCCCTCACAGTAACCGCTGCCGGTGGTGGTGGTAAGACTGTTGGTAGGTGGTTGAAGGACAGGAGAGAGAAGAAAAAGGAGGAGGTGCGGACCCACAACGCGCAGCTTCATGCTGCAATATCTGTGGCAGGGGTTGCTGCTGCTGTCGCTGCAAGTGCTGCTGCAACAGCTGCCACTTCGGGGGCTGGGAAAGATGAGCAAATGGCAAAGACTGACATGGCGGTGGCATCCGCTGCTACATTGGTGGCTGCACAATGTGTTGAGGCAGCAGAGGCCATGGGGGCAGAGCGTGAGCACCTTGCATCTGCTGTGAATTCTGCTGTGAATGTGCGTTCTGCAGGTGATATCATGACATTAACTGCTGCTGCTGCAACTGGTATGTTTGTTCTCCTTTATTTAATAGTAATAAATTATGTTTATCATAATGGATAAATGCAGATTATACGTGATCTATTTTCATTTATGGAATACAATTTAAATGAAATAATTCGAGACTTTTGGTGCGAGTGGTGCAGCATTACGTGGTGCAGCAACGTTGAAAGCGAGGGCATTGAAGGAAGTCTGGAATATTGCAGCGGTCATTCCAGTGGATAAAGGAGTAGGGGTGGCTGTTGGAAATGGCAGTAATGGTAGTTCTAATGGTAGTTTCAGTGGTGAACTTGTGCCTGAAGAGAATTTCCTGGGCATCTGCAGCAGGGAATTGCTTGCCAGAGGTTGTGAGCTCCTCAAGCGCACTCGCAAAGGTGATTATTTCCATGTTTCAAATTAATTAAGCTCACAATTTTTTTTGCATATTTAGTTATCTAGCTCTGTTTTCTTTGTTATCCCAAGATTGAATGGAAGTTGGAACATGTCTAAACAATGATTATGTCAATTAGCTGGTATTTTATGAAGACATTTTGTATTATGATGTATGAGGTTTATGTTGATGGTAACAAGCAACTCCTTGTCAAGGTTATTTATTGGCTAATATTTTTCTCTATCAGTTAATTTAGAATTTGATTTCTTTGTAATATTGGCTCTTTAATCTTCTTGTCGCTCGGATTGTGGTAGAGTTGGGAGAAACTCTAAAATTATGTGACTGCAATTTTGGAACAAAATTTGATACTTGATGTGGGAGGAGAATCTTGATTAGGTTGCTGTGATCAATGCAGGTGATCTTCACTGGAAGATAGTTTCTGTTTATGTCAACAAAATGAATCAGGTAATTATAGCTTCCATTCAAACCAAAATTCGTGCTTTTACTGTTTTGGAATATTAAATCGTTGAATTATTCGGGCATGATGAGTGTGGATCTAATCTAATGAGGTAAAAAGGGATCAGTGCCAAAGTTAAAGATAATGATCAAATGATGAAATAAATGGAACCACTTTCTTTATTCTGGTCCTGCGACCTTTAACTTTTGAAACTTCTTTTTGTGCAGGTTATGTTGAAGATGAAGAGCAAACATGTCGCTGGGACCATTACAAAAAAGAAAAAGAGTGAGTATCATTGCATTTGTCTTTCTCTAATAATGTGAAAAACAGAATAGGAGGTAGGGCTTCTTCCATTCTGGGGATTTGAGAAAAAGTTAAAGTGGCACCAACACCTTTTTGAATTTTCATTTTACAGATGTGGTGATTGAGGTGATAAAAAATATGCCCTCCTGGCCAGGCCGCCACTTGCTAGAGAGAGGTGAGCAGAGGCGGTATTTCGGTTTGAAGACTTTGCAACGGGGAGTTATCGAATTTGAGTGCTCGGACCAGAAGGAATATGATCTCTGGACTCAAGGCGTCGCAAGACTTCTCTCCATTGCAGCAGAAAAGGGCAACAGACATAGAATGCGAGTGTGACCATCTACTGGGGGGTTAGTTTTGCAAATGAAATGGAAAACTGGGGATATACAGATTATTATATATATATATATATATATATATATATATATATATATATATATATATATATATATATGTAGAGGGGCCATGTGAACATTTTAAAGCTTTTTAAGGTTTGGTTGGGCTATATTTTTGGTGTACCTAAATTGTAAAGAACGAGGAATTGAAGATGGCCTGTCCTTGTGGGTCTCTCTTCGGTCTACGGGGAATATAGTTTGGGTTTATTGATTTTCGTATCTGAATAGTAAAAGGCAAGAGCCGCAATAAAAAGTACGCAAAACCATGTGATCCAAGTCTCTGGTGTTTCACTGTCGAGGGAAATGAAAGGAGGATCTCGGACCGGTGGTGGTAAAGCCGGAAGGAATCTAATTCTGATTAATGGAATGATAATGGAAGATAAATATTCGGCTTGATTCAATGTGCTTCTATGTCACGTCGGCCTTTCGTTCTTGTCACCCTGGTTTGTTTAATTAATGTAGTGGAGGCAATGATTGTCTTGATTAGTGCAGCCTCCACTTTATCCAACGATCTTGTTCGGAACAAGTGAATCAAGAATCTTAACAATGACTTAATGTGAAGTTGGATTTGGTCTTGACTGGCAGAAGCCGGCTTCGGTAAGGGGTGGTGGTCCTGCTCTGGAACCGCCTTGGTCAATTGCCTGTCTCGAATGGAAAATTAATGTCTAATGCCTGTTTGCAATATTTACATATCCCAAGTGCAATTTGTTCTTCGGACTGCAAATGGAAGGCAATTCCCCCCCTTGCTCATCCTGATGAATGAGTATTATCGTTCTATCTTTATATCTAGACATTAAAAAAAATCTGATAAGATTGTACATGTATATAGGTGAAATATATTAATATATTTTTTTTAATTTTTTTTAAACACATTAAAACATCACATTAAAATCATTATAAAATATAAAAAAATATTAATTCAATATTCTTTTAAACTAAAAATATAAACAGAAACTGTGAGAAACATACTCTTAGCCGACGTGTGCCCTAACAGCCATTATATTACAGATTAAATTCAGCCCATAGCAATATATGAAGAGGGATTATGTTTTTTTCCTGATAAAAACCTAACAATAGTTGCTGTCCTTTTTATTTGACACGAAGAAGATTAATTATGGTTAAGCTTTTTTAATTGTTGTTGTTTCTTGTTCCACGTTTTGTAGGGACATGGCCGTAATTTGAAATCCGAATGATGGACAAATAAATTCTGATTCGTGAGGGGATAATGAAAATGTTTTTATTAGAAGGGAAGAAGGGATTTTTTAGCTTTTATGTATTTCACAGATTTATGTACTAACAATCTTAGAAACTTTTCTCTTACCGAAGAAGTTTCCTCAACTTTTGAATCATGAAGTTGTTCAATTATATATTTAGATACTTTGATATCCTCGAGAATACAATTTATAAGAAATCTGATTCCATATATTTCCCGTACTCGTCCCGTTGGTCAATATTAATGTTCTTACAGTTTACATCTACACAGTAGATTATAAACTATTCGTGATGGAATACAGAACGAATGCTTGCACACAGAAAGCGGGAGTCTTGATAATAGAGGTCATGTTTTCTGACAAATTCCTTGTTTTGTTCGAGGCATATACAGGATGAAATTGCGTGCGATGCTTCGATCCTTATTTTGCATGAACAACTATTCAATATACTCGGAAATGTTAGTTCTCTCTCTGGGGCTCACTTAAATTGAGATTAATATAAAGAAACAAGAAATGTTTATCATCTGTGGGTTAATTACTTTACTAAGGGTCTGTTTGTCTAAGCGTTTCCAACTGCGTTTGTTATGTAACAGTGAAAGTCTAGTGTTTGGTTATGAAATCAATCGTGATTTTTGTACGTGGGCCCTACCATTACCTGCATCGAAAATGTTGTTTTGTTGAAGCAGAAATTATCTGCTTTTCACATCGCGTTCCTGCCTTTCTGCTGCATGCGCACATCCTGCTAATTAATTAGCATAAACAGTGCAGCATGCTGCTGCACTGTTCCTAATTAATTAGCAGGAATAGTGCAGCTTGCTGCACTGTTCGCGTGCTGCACTATTCTCGTCGAATCGGTTCCGGTCCAAAATTTAAAATGTATTTAAACAGGTTTGATCTGGTAAAATAAAAAATATTTTTTATTTTTTTAATTGTATTTTATTCAAAAAACTAGTGTTTAACATTATTCAATGAAACTACATAAATTAAATAAAGATCGCTTGATGACGTAGCATTTGCAGAATTTGATGACGTAGCATGCTGCTGCACTGTTCCTCATTAATTAGCAGGAATAGTGCAGCTTGCTGCACTATTCGCGTGCTGCACTATTCCCGCCGAACCGGTTCCGGTCCAAAATTTAAAATGTATTTAAACAGGTTTGATTTGGTAAAATAAAAAATAAAAAATATTTTTTTATTTTTTTAATTGTATTTTATTCAAAAAACTAGTGTTTAACATTATTTAATGAAACTACATAAATTAAACAAAGATCGCTTGATGACGTAGCATTTGCAGAATTTGATCGCAATTTCAATTTTGTTCCTGAATATATTTTACCTGATGTTGTTGCGTGCTTAAAAAACCAAAAAAACTGTAGTCCTTGTCGGATGTATTTCATACATGATGGAATTGTAGATATTATAATGGAATAATAAAAAATATTTTATATAAAGTATTATTTATTTTATGATGTAATAGCAATAGTTAAATCTATAACATTTAAATTAAAAACCATCAATGTTAATATATAATTTTTTAAATTATTTTATAACCTCAATTCCAAAAGTATTCTTAAACAAACACATTAAACTACTTTTTGTTCAACCTCAATTCCAACCACAGTTTTAACCAAACACCTATTTTTTCAAACTAACCTCAACTAAAAGTACTTTTTATAAAACAATTTTTTAAACCACAACCACAATAGCTACCGCAATACCAAACACACACAAATTACATGTCAGGTAGCAGTTACTTTTAACCTAGCAATTTCCTTGTCAATTTCTCAACCACCCAGTTGTAACATAGAAAAAGAAGAGGAGGAGGAAGATGATCGCCCTTTCTTCGACTAAACCTGGCTCTTCTTTGACTTGCCTGCCTTCTGACTTCAATGTCCACAATAATCTCACCCAAAAAGCCAAGCACGCACATAATGGGAAGCATAGAGAAGAAGGAGAATAGAGAACAAATCACGGTTGATACCAAACAAGTCTGATCAATTCTACAATACTATCCGAAAACTGCAGACAGGCTATACGTGAAGGGGGTTCAAGAAAGGCATAGAGGAATGCTACTCGTTAGTGTTAGAAGACTGAAGTCATATGTAGGCTATAACAGCAAGATTTGTATTTCATACTTTATGTACCAGCTATCCAATTGAGGAACTAAAGATATTATCAGTAAAAGGTATAGGAGGAGTCTAATTGTCAACTGCATTGAAGATGTTGAGGAGAGCGAGGAATAGATTGATAATATCCAGATAGAGGTTGATTGCTGCTGAGATGTACTCGTCATAGCTGAAACGCTTGATCAAGTTGCCAGTGTCATAAACGATGAAACCAGAGAATACGATCGCTCCCAAGCAACCATATATCATCAGTGACCACTTTCCAAGAGGGAAAAGGAACTGCATTGCAATGTATTCGTTTAAAGGCAAACAAAAGAGAAAAACAAAAGAGACAGAGGAGATCAAGGTTATAAATGCAAAAGCCCTGAATGCATACCTGAATCAACCCAAAAACAATAAGGACTAAGACAGCACTAAATAAAAAGGGTCCGAGGAAGCTGAAATCTTGGCCTCTTTTCGCAGCCCAGAAGGTATAGAGAGTTAGACCAACAACCACAACACTTGTCAGAATTGCTGCCTCCAAAACAATCCTACCTGTTAATAACAAACTCATGAAAAACCATTAATTATTTGCTTTTTAACTTAATATAATTGTTATTAAGCACCTTGACCAGACACTTGGCATGGACCATCAAATATAAAAAGCATGGGTCAACAATTGTTCAATTTTCAGAATTTTTTCCGGAGTAGCAACTCTATACCTGACCGTTTTGGAGTCAAAATTTAAGGCATGAGAAATTAGCAATCCTGAATGATCTAATGCTTTCAATGTGACAGACAGAGAGGCCAGTCAGCACTCAGATAACAGATATCAAAGTTTTTAAGCATTACCATTGGTTATGTCGGGAGACATTGGTGTCCAACCTGTACCCATTTAGACTGCTCTTCGTCATCGTCTCTTATATTTTGGCAAATAGCTAGCTAGGTATTTGATATATATATCTCACATTGCCGCAAGAATATAAGGGGGGAGGGGGGGTGGAATTAACACAACAAAGCAACTATTTTCAAAGATAATCTGTTGCCTGGCAAAATCATCTTGACTTAAACAATCAGTCAGTCCTGGGATAGAGGTTGCTACTACTTATATATGCACTCATGCTCCCTAGATATGTCAAACTCCTTTCAACCATGCATTGCTTCAATATTACAGTGAATTAACAAACTTTCTAAAAATCCAACATACACAAATACAATGCCCTTAAACATCCATTTAATCTTCCATTGATAATAGGGGAAATCATGAAAAACAATTTAATTAATAAGCAAGCACACAAATATTCTGAATATAGCATGACTAACACATTCGACTGTGGCAATTGTAATACATGCAGCATCCTGATTCTACATTTATGATTCTCTGATTCTTGCCACAAACAGCAGGAGCAGACACACCCTGAACGTCCAATAGCTTGATAAAATTAAATAAAATATAGGACCAAAATCAAAGCATAAGGATCTAATTAAGATAATAACTCCAACGAGCACAGAAACAAAATCACAGACCCCTATGTTGGGGATCAAAATGGAAATGGAAAAGGATCAAAGAAAATCAATAACAACAATGTGAAAAACTCGAAAAAACCTCCTAACTTCCAATGTGCCTACCTGTATCGACGAGACACGCAGAGGTAATTAAATAAATCACCAATTAATTTATGATGTCCTAATTTACAATATGCCTTTCCTAAACAGTGAAATCAGATCACTAATTTCTGTATTTCACGTGTCCTTCGATTGATTTCTTCAATGAGCTAGCTATCATTTTCTCTAGATAAAACGTTACAATGAAACTGGTGCAGTCATAAACTTCTGTTCGGTTGCAAAATAAAACTTTATTTTGCATTTTACTTGCTCAATTTTCAGTCACACAAACAAATTAAAACCAACGCAATTACCCAAAAAATAACTCTATAATATAATGGGGTACTGCAATTATACCTTTTGTGAGAGCACAAGAAAGACCAACGGCAAACGCAATGCAAATAGTGAACAGCGCCATAAAAAAATAGTTCCATGGGTGACGCTTGGAATAAACATGCAATGGCCAAAGCACTGCATTAATAGCAACAAAAACCATTCACCAAAAAATACCCCACAGTTTCATAGTAAAAAATCACAGAAATAATTCTACAAAAAAAAAAACCCAAATAAATAAAACCCATAAAGACAAAATATAGAAAGAAGAACGAGAAGGCAAAAGGACATACGTATGAGGGTAAGGATGAGGGAGACGATGTAGATGGCAAGGCCAGGTGTGGTATGGAGAATGAAGCGAGGGATTGGAGGGACAAAGACGACGGTGGCGGCAACACCAACCGTGAGAAGCAATTGCATGGCAAGTATTATGTAAACTTTCCTGATAAAGGCCCAGCGTAACTGCGGTGGCTCTTGCATCATTGGATACAGTTGATTACTTATACCAGCCTCCATGTCAAATCCTTTCTTATTGTTAGATTCCATTTTGCGTTATTGTTTAGGGTTGGTTTCCAAGTAATGCAGAAGGTGGTGAAGGAACAGGGATTTGGTTTATTAGGGTTTTTTCATATATTTATTGTGAACTTTGGATTTTATAGAGGGGAGTTGTTTGCTTGTTAGTTGAAATTCATTCTCTCGGTCGCTTCACGCGTTGCGATTTTGACGGATAGGATGAGAGGGGAGAGGCGGTTTTTCAGTTGAGTTTGCACGCGGAGGAAAATATTTATTTTTGGTGTTAATTATTGTTATTATTATCATTTTATTAATTTTGCTAAGCGAAGTAAAGTAAAGTAAAGTTTTTGATACACAATTATTAGGTTAAATCTGCTTATTTTTAAAGGGGAGAGAAGTTCAAAGTTATTTTTATTAAGCTTTTCTTCTATATATATTTTCGTGCGTTGGAGAGGTTTTTTTTTATATATAATATCTTAGAAAATCAGAGGCATTATATAATATATATTTAAAGTCAAGATAAGGAATTAAGAAAAAAAATCTTTGTTGATACCAACTTAAGGTGAATAGAGGCATTGATTGAACAAAATGAGATCTTTTAAAATATTTGAGAAATATTTTTTTATTAATTTTTATATATATCTAAAAGATAATTTTATTTTATAAAATATAATTGATAAATGTTTCTCCTAAAAAAAAAAGAGAGAATAAAGAATCATGATTTTATCGAATAATAAGATTTGAATCAAGGGCTTTTTTTCCCTTGCAGTAGGTCAAGTTTTATCTAGCTTTGCCCGTCATGGTGGTGATTATCCTCACAGCAAGGTGGGAGGTGAGTTCGCCTGAGTCACTTTGTCCAAAATGGCCCATGACATTCTCCGCCCAACACAGAATAACTAGGTGGGCCTTAAGCCCACTAGGAAAAAGACTCAACCCCCAAGTGGAGTGTCCAATAGCAGGTGACAGACAGGACTCTTTTCTCAGTTCTCCTCGAACGAAGGCCATAAGAAGGCCCACACAAACAGCTTCTCCCTCGACACCCGAGACTACATGCAAAAGGTTCAGAGAGAAAGGTGGCCTAAAACAGCAGCCATGTCTTCCTCTTCTGCTCTTGCAACTGTTACTGCCAATGTGTTCGAGGCTGGGAAGCGCACAACAGTGGTTCGAAAAGTAGAATCAAGAACTACGTGCAGTGCCGCAAATACTTCACCTCTACTTCCAGTTACACCTCCAAAGTCACTCTTCAAAAGTTTTTAGTTTTTCTTTTCAGTCTTCTGAAAATTGATTTTAGTCTGTGTTAGTATAAAACTATTTTTGGGATTGTTTTTTTAATAATTTAAACTTTTAGATTGAGATAATTTTTTAATATGATATTAAAATTTTATTGATCAATTTAATTTTTTTTAGATTAAATTAGTCCTTTAATAAAATAGAAATTCTTAGTTTTGATTATATATAATTATTATTTTTGTATTGTTTTTGCCTTGATTTTTAGAAATTTTCAATTAAGTATTTTTATCCATATTTTATTATGAATTCCATCCAAATTATACTTATTGTAAGAAACTACTTTGTTTCGCGGGGAATGTTTATGGTAAGAAATTTTAACCCAATGATCCGAGAAAAAAATAATTATTTGGAGGCAAAATTGATGCTGCCCCAATAATTGAATGATATATTTGAATTTCGTTAAAATTTTGTATCATAAGGATGTTGGATTTTCTGTTTTAGATCCCCGTACCTGGTGATTTATGTTTTGCTTTCTTTCTCTTGGATGGGTTGGGTTCGTCAAAATGTTGTATATTTTGCCCAACAATCTCTTATAAAATGAAAACCATTGTTTAGAGAACACGGTTATAATTATTTTTTTATATTACTTTTAATTTAAAAATATATTAAAATAATATTTTTTATTTTTAAAAAATTATTTTTGATATTAATACATTAAATTAATTTAAAAACATTAATTTAAAATAAAAATTATATTTTTAAAAGATATTTTTAAAACGTAAAAACAAAGAATGAATGAATGAATGAAGAATACATATATCAAGGTTTGGTCATTTCTGTTCATGCCCAGAAGCAACAAGAGCAGCAAAAGGAAGAGAAAAACAACTTAATTTTAACTATTACTACTTGGTTGCTCATTGCATCTTTCTTCTCTATACTTGACAGTTATATCTTGTGGCTGCAACCACAAAGTGACAATGTCAAACCAGATTTTAAGCAGGCTAGGCCCTGTAGGCCATAGGCTAGGTGGCAAGGCAGCTTTTGCGTTAGCACTTGACAAAGCAGACCCAGTTAATGGAAAGGATAAAGGGAAACAAACCCCACCACCAGTACTCGCATATGTTCCTCGTTCGTTTGATCTTGATATGGCAGTTATGGTCATTGGTTCTGGCTTCGGTGAGCTGAAGAGGAACCCTTTGTTTCCCTCCTGGTGCGCCTAAGGGTGCTAACCATGAGGATTTCTTTGAAGAAAGTAAAGGACCGGGCGGCTAGTTACTTTGTTGTTAAGGATTATGGGCATCTTGATATGCTTGATGATGATACGAAAGGACTTGGAGGAGAAGCTACGAGAAAGTCCAGGGACCCAATGAGGAGATTCATTGGAGGGCTGCTGTCACATTTATGAAAGCATACTTGGGAGCTTCAAACTGTTGAATTTTTTCTCTGAATTTATGAATGTTGACAAGCTGTTCTGTAAGGATAATAATGATGTTGACATTTTTTTGCTTATTATATGGAATTTACTATGAATTTAGCATGTGTCGGCCTTCAATTTTGTGCTATTTAGGTCAGCAACAAATTAATTTCAGGGAGTCCAAGCTAGTACCAATCGCACCGGGTACTTCTACTATAAAAAAAAAATAATATTTTATTGTATTTTTTTAAAAAAAATATATTAAAATAATATTTTTTATCTTTTAAAAATCATTTTTAACATTATTACATTAAATTAAACAATTCAAAAACATAATAAAAGTAATTTTAAATAAAAAAAATTAAAATTTTTAAAAACATGATTTCAATCTCTTTTCAGACACCTCGTATTAACTGAATATTTGAAAATTGGATTTATAAAATCTACAATTCCATCTTCATCTTCATACATAGATTAAGTATTCTATTTTTATCCTCCACTTTCTTGGTTAGTTAGCACATAGCTTCGACAGGAAAAAATGTTTTCAAATCTTGTTACCTTCGCCACAACATCGTACAATTGACTGAACGTACGTTCCAGTGGATCCAAGCTAGAAGTAATTCGTCGATAAGAAAACTATACTCATGGGGTAGATGGGTGACCTGTTAGTTATGATAATAAAATTTAAAATCATGATTAAAATTATGATATTAGACAACCCTCTTAGTTATATTTAACTAGTTTAAACTATTATATAAAATACTAAAACATGATTTATATTATTTGATAGGATAGAATGTAGAAGTGCCGGTACAACTAAAATACAAAAATCATCAATTAAAGTTTTTTCTTTTAAAATATCGAGCAATTATGGAGTCTAGTCTTGCTGCTACACCACCACCTAAGTGTACCGGCAACCCCAGCAACTATGTCAAATCAAATATCACTTCAAAATCATCTCTCTTTATCTTGCTTTGATCTCTCGCAGAGAACCCGAAGTTAAGTGAAGGTGCTGAAGGAAATGGGCATGCTGTACTGGCCAGACATCCTTGGGGGATTTGAACACGTTCTGGAGCCACTAGGCCAACCCTCTCCCGTCCTATTCTTTAGCTACCTCACCCAATACGCCAAGTAAACCTACTTTTTACATGGAAACAGGAGTTTTCTTTTTCTTTTTCTTTTTTAATATCATAGTAGAAAAAATAACAAAATAGTATATAGTTAAAGAAACATTTTAAAAAATAGCATGTTTTTTAAATTGGTTGCACTTTTAGTTGTATCGCAATCAACAAAAATGTTTACAATTAAGCTCCTTCATGTTCGTTACAATGAACAATACTTTAAGAAAAACTCCATAACAGGTCAAGAAAAACTATCACAATACAAAACTAATTATTTTTTAATATACATATACAATTTAGAGTAATAACTCATCGGTGACCCACAACATGCCACATGTCAGACCAAAATTTTTTCAACACGAGAAAAAATACGAGGGAGACAACAACATTTCTAAAGAAGCAAGAGAAATCCGTGAGTAAGGTTATTGATTTTATTGGACTCAATCACTTGATTAATTTAATAATTTAATTTAAAAAATAGATAACAACATATAAACTGGAAAAAAAATTGGCCCTAGCCAAGCTTGGTTACTTCGCGAAACTCGTAACCTGGCAAATAAAATCAAGATAATCATATAAAAAGAATGTAATAAGAAAGATCAATTGTAAAAAAAAATCTAAAAAAAACTTAAAGCCAACCTAGACTAATATTTCAAACCATGACCCGAGTCTTGAGACTGGAATCATCCTATAGGAAGCAAACTCAAAATAATCATTAAGTCAAATCTAGATTAAAAAAAATCTCAATCAGTAAAATTATAAGGAATGAAATAGAAAAAAAAAGTTCTAAAAAAACAAAATAAATAGCAATTAAAAGAATAAAGATCAAATATAATATAAAATAAAATAGAATAAAATACCCAAGGTGTAATTAAAAAAATAATTAAATTAAGAGAATAATATAGAACATCGAGGAATGTGATTGAAAAAATAATTTAACTAAGAGAATGATTAAAAATAAAATAATAATAATAAAAAAGATTTGGGATCAAATCTGAGAGGTTAAAATGTGAAAGAAGGATTAAATTGAAAAAATAATAATTACATTTATTGTTTAAAATAAACAAAATTAAAAAAAAAAACAAATCAAAATACTACTCTAGAAAGAAAGAGAGAAGAAAGAAGTAAAAAAACAAAAAACCATTAAAGTACAATTATGTTATATTTACAAAGGTAAATTTCTCATTTTACTATTCGAATCAATTATTTCAATGAATTTAGAGGCATAGTAAAAAACTCTACAGTGCCGTTGTGGTTTCTTTTAATTATATAATGTCAGGTGTCGTGATAAGAGTCATCAGACAGAGGAACAAGACCTCGTGTAGAAACTTTAGTGGTTTTCCGTGATAACTTCTAAAAAACAATACCATCCATCTGATTGATTGATTTAAAGGGCAGCAGCGGGGGCCAATTAAAGCAAGAGCTGGAGAGCCTTTTCCTTTCACCTTCCCTCTTTTTCCTCGTTTCTTACCTTCTTTAACAGACGATATTGCCACGTGCAACGAAACGGAAGAGGGCTCCCGTTCCTCTCTCTTGGTTTCAAATTAACGATACTTCTCCTCAGTTTTAAATTCCAACCACATTCCACCTATCCAGAGGTAGATTTGATGCAGAAATTTAAAAGTTCTATTTATTTGAAATTTAAAATTTCAGTATAATCCCAAGAATTTATACATTATTCTTAACAAATATATATACGTGACATTGATACTGGCAGTTATGTCAAGTTAAATATTGTAAAACCTGAAGTCGACTTGTTTGGCCGGCCGCTTATATGAATGTGCTCAGAATTATCACCGGAAGTAATATAAACAGTAATGCTAGAACAGAAGAAAATTACGCGCGGAGACGTTGGCGGTCCTCGTGAATTTTAGATCTTGATTCCCTCATACAGGGAGTGAAGAACTTTAAAAATCAGAGAAGGAAACAACTTTTATGCATGTCATCTAAACGAAGTACGTACAATCTGGGAAGAACCTAGCTATGCCAGTATTCTTTTGCTGCAAAGAAGCAACAGCAGATGGTGTGTGGTGGGGTCTTCCATCTACTATTTACACCATAGCCAAACGTGAAAACGAAGCTTGGATGGGTTGATATTTCGAAACAGGAAATATTTCCGAAGACCTACAGGTGAACTTGGGAATCAAACTGTCCTCTGGTCAATGAACATTCCACGCGCAAGGTAATTCTCAGGGCTCTTCATTGCAGGATCATCATGGTACATATACAGGTTCAGTGGCAAAAAAAATTCACTACTAGTGTAAAATCTTCACTCCAGGTAAGTCTGCAAAAGAGTAAATAAAAGGCATGAAACGAGGATCTTTGGGATTATATTGTTGAGAAATTGAAATAGTGACAATCGTTTAGTGGTTTTTTTTTTTCTCTTTCTATTTTTGGATGGGATCCTTCGCTTGAGAAGTTCATTAATTGCCTGTTTTTTTTTTTTTTTTTTTTTTTCCGATGATGTATGAAAATATAATAATAATTATTTTTTAAAATATTTTTTATTAAATAACATATCAAAATAATATTTATTTTTTATTTTTAACATCACGTTGATTTAGAACACAGTCCTCTTCATCATTTTCATCACGACAAGTTTTGTTTTCTCATTGCATACAATTTCGTAATATTGAGAGTACATTATAAACATTATTAATACTATTCCCTTAGCATATACAATGCATCTAAGCATTTAAAAAGAATAAACTGAGTTTTGAAAGCCTAGTTGTGACTATTAACTGTTATTTGTGTAGTAAAATAAACGCAAGGGTTAGTCACCAGTTTTATCTATTCGATCTCATTTAACAAATTAAATTATTTTTTAATATAATTATTAATTTAAATCTTATCATCTTATTTTATTTGATAAAAATAATATTAGAGAATAATAAAATTTATATTTTAAATAATTAATTGGAGCCATCCTAATTAGAATGAAGAATCTCATGGACTGTTTAATTTCAGGACCCGTAAAATTAGTTGAAATGCTTGTAATTAAGCTGATATGAATATCCACATTTTAATTAAATTTGTTTTTTTTTTCTAAAGCACTGTTCTGTAATCCAATATATAACGCACGAGCCTTTCATAAATGAACAAAACAGAAAGGAGTGAATTCTTTTCTAGTCCCTGGTGTTTGAATTAAATTATAATAAGCTACTTCATTTTTTAAAACTTATAATTCAATCCATTAACTCACATGATAATATCAACAAATTAATTATTAATTTAGAAGCTGCATCAGTAGTTGTCAAGTAAAACAGATGAAATCTGACTGATTTCCTAGAAATCATCATTCACTAGTCACTTCCATTCGCACCATTTTAAGCAAATCCCAGTACATCATTCCTTTCAATTCACTGAACATCCACGCCAGAGGAATAATATATACTGACCAGTTCAATTAATTCCTTAATGGATACCAACATCTATCAAACACAAAGAACTGCATCTGACATCAATTAATGTAAGTAACTGATTAGCTTAATTCCTTGGTGAAAAATTAATGAAAGATCTCTGTCACCATCCTCATCCCAAGGTGAGAGAATTTGGAGATTCAGAAAGGGTTGTTTTTGCTCACAAATCGGGAAATTGTCCAACAAAATAAAAACAATTCTCCAATTAACATAGCAAAAATTTCATTAAAATAATATGATTTCATCTTATCTAACTTAAAAAACACATTTACTAAAAGATTTTATTTCTATGCGCTATAATTTATCTTATCACATTTTAAAATATTAATATTTACTAAATATCATGCTTATAAAATATGACAAGATGAATTTTAATTATCTAGCTTAACTAGTCGACAGATTCATAATGATTAGCGAGATTGGTTGATTGGTTCTTGAAATAATAAGAAAAATCTTAAAACTACTAAAATTAGAAGGTCTCAACAAAATTTTATTATCGAAATATCTGATGGTCCGTATAACAACGCAGTAGTTTTTACAAGGAAAACGACCTTAAAAAACTACCATAAATATTTAGGCGCAATTCAAATGTCAGATCAAAAGTTATTGTCTGTTTTAATTGTTATGAGCTTTAAGCATGTCTCATTGATCTATAAATATATTTGTTCGACCATTCACATAATTTATCTGATGAAGATCCTCATTTAGTTATGGCATACCCACACTTAACTGCTCAGAATCATCTATTATTGTAAGTCCGACTATACAATTAACATTGAAAAACAAAGAACAAATATTATGTAAATAATAATTTTTTAAGATTTTAACTAGAGTCTAGTTTTAAGCCTACAAGTTGGTGAAAAATATATATACATTGATTCATAAAATATAATTAAAAAAAATCATTTTTATATGAGACAATCAACCGATTTACATAACTAGATTCAACTAGTGATGATATTTACTTAAATGATACTATTATTAAGCGTGAAAGTTAACTTGTTATGCTTAGAAATAATAACAATTTAATAAATATTATGTGTTAAAAGTATGAAAAAATAAAAATATATTATTTTATTAAATCTTTCTTAAATAGTGTTAGTCAACCAAATTTTTTAAGAAATTATGCTAATTTTAAATTAAAAATACCCGGATTTTACACATAAATTGAACTTTCAGGTACAAAACCATACGAATTGAAAAGACAGAAAGAAAAGACACTTCATGGAAAGAAATTAATGTTGTTGCATCTCTCAAGAGCAAAAGAGATCATGTTTTTTTTTTAAAAAAAAAAAAATTAGCACAGGAAAAAAAACACTTCTTAACATTTATTTAGAAAAATAATATAATGTTTTAAAACTTATTTAAAAAAATAATATAGTTTAACAAATAACACATGTGAATTGCTAGTCATTGTCATCCGCGACTCTATTTAAAAAATAAATTAAAATCAAACTATATTCTTGTACAAACTCTACAGCTAAAAAAGATAAATGCTATGTTCTTATACAGACTATGCAATATAAAAGTAGATGTTTTATTCTTATACAAACTCTGCATGAAGTTTTCAATTTACCCAATTTGTTTTTTTAAATTTTACTGATTTTAATTATAAATAAATATTTTTTCACTAAAAAGATAGATGCATAAAAATATAACACTTATTCTTGTTTATATAGGAATAGATAACTTATTGTATAAGAATATGGTTTGATTTATTTTTTAAATTAATTTTTTTAAGAAGTACTCACATGGTATTCGCAATTATTAAGTTTTCATTAAGTTTTGAACCGTGTTGTTGTTGTCGTTTCACGGTGCTACTCTGCACAGAAAAACACGAGATCATAGAAGAGAGAAGCAAGACGGGTCGTAAGATTGCAGACAGAAAAACACGAGATCATAGAAGAGAGAAGCAAGAGGGGTCGTAAGATTGCAGAGAAATTAATGAAAATAAACAAGCGGGCGCCCTATATTTTCTCTTACATGTTCCCTCGTTGCTTCCGATTCTTCTAGCTAGCCTAGTAATTATCTACATCCTATAATTTTGTTGTTTTCATTTCCACACACATGTCCCTTCCTCCAATCTCCACATGGCACTGTGATCATATATTTATTGTCTACTTAATTCCTAGCTAGAAGAAACACTACAATGAAATGCAAATATATACGGTAAGTACACAGAAGCTTGGTTAGCTAGCTAAGAAACATTAAATGCAAATCCTTCATAGTGTGCTTAAGGATAGGCTTCTCAGACATGGTAGTAAAATATCACGATTCATCAGTACAAATAAGAGGGGAAGGGGGAAGCAATAAATTAGGCGTTGCAACTACTCTTCCTATGAAGAAGCTCATCTTACAGCTTTTCTACTTAAATATTCCAAAATGTCTAATAATTAATAAGCATCTTAATTACAGCTCTTCTACTTAATTCCAATATGTCTGATAATTAATAAGCTTTCATCAATGCAAGTTAAAAGAAGATAAAAACAAAGAAAAGATCATTAATTAACAAGAGAAAGAGCAAGAGTAAAAGATCCCTCTTGGCAATCTCAACCCCACAGCAACTTTCATTCCCAAAGCTCCCTGTCCAATGGGCAAAATCATAATATAAACACATAAAAACACCCACCTCCATAGCCAGCCAATGGGAGCTACGTTACTAAGATAGTAACATAACAAAAGAGAGTCATTTCTTCCGTTGTATTTGATTTTAATTTGTACTTTCTTGCTTTTATCTTTAAGGCATAAAAAGCTCGTTGCCACACTTACATCTCCAAGCCTCTGGATAATACTCTAATGGCATACTCAAACCAGGTTGAATTGCCACGTGAACTGCTTTACATGGCGAGCACTTTCCACACTTGGATCTACATGAAGGTGGTGAAGAACCTGGTCCACCGAGTCGCTTCTGAGTCAGAACTCGCTGAAAAGCCCTTAGCCCACCCCCCTTTCCCCTCTCCTCCCCTCCCTGCTGAAGTGCTCCACTACCTGTATATCAAAGAAAAAGGGTACCCAATTCTACCAAGTTATCATTAAGTTTTCAAAGTCTAGAACTTGATTTTAGGGAGTGATACTTACCTAGTTGGGAGAGTGTGGTAGCTGGGGCAGATAAAAATAAAAGAAAAGTGAAGAATGTGAGTGTTGATAAGAAGTGGTGACGGTGGCGTAGTAGGGTCATCGCCGAGGTGGAGGTGCTGCAACTTAGAAACCAAGTGTGTGTGTCGGTTTAGATGTTGTAGGTGTGGAGTCTTAATGCTAAGAAAGGGCTTCTGCTATTATTGCAGAAGATTTGCGTGTGGGAACGATTAGTCCAAGTCAAAGACATATACCGAAAAGATTAGAGAAAGTGAGAAACATGAGAGAGTTTTGTTTCATTGCTTGGCCAAGGGGTGGGAGGGGGTGTGATCTGTTAGTCTCTGAATGGTCGTGACATAGTATTAGAATCCATGTTACGTTGTTTTATTTACATAAAATGCCACTTATTTGGGATACGGTAAATTCAAAATGTATGGCGACACTCTGTATTATTTTTTACTGCACAGTGCCGAGTTTAGCCGAAAAATCACTTCTCAACTCAAGGGATACAGCTGGAGTGAGCTCCTTTTGTTGATAAACGTTAGTGTTATATGATTATATCAACTTCTCTATCCTCGGATGACCTAAATGAGGACGTTGTCCATGCTAAATTATGAGGGAAAGGCTGGACGAAAGAACTGTTTTAATGCACCAACCCATTTTAATGATCCAACCCATTTTAATGATAGATTTGAGAATTAATTCGGATCGAATTTAGGTGTTTTTAAGATTTCAAATCCCACTTGTGCGCTGAGAAGTTGAAAATGGAAGGATTAAAATTTATTCAGTGTAAATGTACTTCGATATTTTCATGGAAAATTGAGAAAAAAGAAAGAAGGTCATGGGTTCAAACTTAAATCTGGGTCTATTCGTAAAAGTGGAGTGCGAGAACTAAGTTTAATCCGGAAAATAAGTATATAAGGTAATATTAAAATTTCCATAAGAAGGGGATGTTCAGGTTGATGGCAACAGCACCCGTGTGGTTGCGTAAGTGTGTGAGCAGAGGGAGTGCTGTCTCGTACAGAAAAAAAGGCATGTTTATTCCTATAGTTTTTTAAAATATTTTTCCATTTAGAAATCATCAAAATAATTTTTTTATTTTTTTAAAATTATTTTTAAAATTAACATATTAAATTTAAAAACATTTAAAAAACATTAATTTAAAATAAAAAATTAAAAAAATTAATTTTTTTAAAAAACATTTTTAAATCATAAAAACAGATATCAAACACCTCAAGGTCAAGCCTCTTAAACCATCTCTCTGACTCTCTCGCTCTCCTCTCTCCGCCTCAGAAACCCTTTATTTTATTTTTCTCGAGAAGAGACTGGGGAGAGTATATTACAGTACAGATGGCTAATAAATATGGGATGGGGCCCAGGAAGCAGAGTGTGGGATCCCCACAAGACCCAACAACATACAACAACGGTGTTCTGTTTTTTGATGACATTATTGTCGGGGTAAAATTATTGAGAAGGTAAGGCGAGGCCAGTTTTGATTAAATGAACCCACCCCCATGAACTTTCTGTAAGTGCGGGCCTAAACCTTGAAGCGGAGTTTTGGTATTTCCAGTGTCACTCTCACTCACTGATCAGTCATCAATGGCGAGGGGGGCTTCAGGTTCGGTAGCATTTAACGCTCAAGGTCAAGGAAGGTTCAGGACTTTCAAATGACTGGCTAGAAGTCAGGTTTCTGGTTAGGGTCTCATCAAACAAGCTTACAAGGTCAACATACCAAATAGTAACTTGGAAAAGCATGGAAGAAAATAGTAAAACCAGGGAACTGTTGCAAAACATGTGGGCTCTGTTTTTTAATTTTATTTTAAATCTACTTGTTCTAGTCGTGGAACGAAAAATAAGACATTTTAATATATAGAATCTACAGGCTAAATCATAGGCCTGAAGGCAACTGGAAGTGGGCGCTGTTTAATGACCCTGTGAACGCTCTCGCGGATCATAGCTTGAGAACAGCTTGGTGATGAACAGTGGACCTACCACCTGGACACGTATGGCAGCAAGCAACCATTAGCTTTTTAGACATTAGATTTGATACATCGGGTTTAGAAAATGGAAAGGGACACTTCATGCTCGGGTACTATATAGTATCCATGCTACCATATAAGCAAAGGGATTCTGCAAATCCTTTTAGCCTGTTTATCTGTGTATTGGTACAATTTTGGGCAAGAATTTGAAGGAATTTTGTAGCATGTGCTTTTCCTTTTCGTTTTGGGCTTATGGATGATCGAGAACCCACCATACAACATTTTGAATTGCGGGCCTCGTATGAAGGCCAGAATTTATTCGAGATCAACTCACCAGCTATCACTGCTTTCCCATATTCTAGAGTGGCAGAGCCCAATAAATTGCACTATGCACATCCACGTATTTTGGGGCATCGCAATAACCAATGGTAGTTTTTTATACACACACACACACACACACACACACACACACACACGCTACGTGACAATAACAAGTTGGTTGAATGTATGGCTAAGATAGTTCATTGCTACTGGAAAGCATGTCTCGGTTCCGATAACGTTATGCAAGCTCGTGATTGATGGTAACCACATGCGCTCTGCCCTATGGCTTGTCTATAATACCAAATGAACTCTAAGTCTTTATGAATACAGTGTGTTTGAATTAAGGGTATTTTTTTCTTCGATATTAGCCGTGCATCGAAAAAAATGATATTTGAGCTCCAGATTTATTTTTTTATATATATTATTTTAGAGCATCGCTATATTTACATTGTAGAGGTACTACAAATATAAACATATTATACTATGAATCACATTATAAACATAAAGTGTTTGTGCTATAAACGACACTGTAGCACTAGAAGACATTGTCTTCTATGTTTTTTAATCAAAAAATGTTTTGCAGCTAGACCTAATAGCATTCGGGTCTGGTAAGTTTGGCTCAACAGCTATATCTAAGGATATTGGATCCGGCTCCTCAGCCAGACCCAAAACTCTTGGATCCAGTGCTCTATACTCTTTATATTTATTTTATATTTGAAAAAAAAATTATTTTTGATATGTTGCGGAGCGCGAGCCAATATGCTAATAACTTTCACAGAGTGTGTTCATTTCACATTTTACTTTAGCAATAGACAAAAATAGTGGATTGCTATAGTGAAATGATCATTTTATTATTGAGTAACAAAAACAAGAGTCTTGATTGTGGGGGTAATTTGATATTTTTTTGATGACTCATTAGTCATTACAAAATTATTCAGGGTCTCTGAGTTTTTTCTGATTTTTTGCATAATAAGATTATGCTTCTACCCTCGGAGTCAACAAAATTTAGAGTCGTTGACCAATGTTTTTTCCATCTCTTCACAAGCTTTAGAACAATAAAAATATTTCTTTACACTAGCAATGCTGATGACTAAGGTTTTTTTTATGTTTTTTCCCTGTCATTCTTTTCTCTGTTTTTTAGAGAACATACATGTCTGTCATTTTTATTGTTTTTCAATTTCATTCCTTATATTTTTTTATTTTTTATTTTTATCTTTAACCCTTTATATAAAAGTTTTTTTATGTTATCATTTTAGTCCTTAAAATTATAATTTGTCATATATTAATTTTTTCAATTTACTTCTTATTTTTTTATTTCTGGTTTTTTTCCATGACTCTTTTGTTAAAGTGTTTTTGGTTTTCAGTTTCGTTATTCAATAAAAGTTCATGTTGTTTATTTTTTTTTAATTTAGCCTTTGTTCTTTTGATTTTTTTTTCTTTTGTTAAAGTTTATTCTTTTCAATTTAACCCTCTACGTTAAATTTTTTTTTTATGCGCTTTAAGCTATTTTTTATTATGATTCTCTCCCTCATCTTTTAATTATATTTTTTTGTGTGTGATTAAGTTTTTTTTTAAATTTCATCCTTCAACGTTTGATTTATTTGGGATTGGATTTCATGGTTTTTTCATCCGTCATGCTTTCGATTTAATGACAAAAGTCACGAGTTTTAAGTGTATGAATCCTTTTCCCCTCATTTTCTTTTATAATTTTATGATTTTACACTAGTTTTTAACAATAAAAAATTGGTTTGTTGGTTATCTTCAATTTCTTTTCTATTGGTTTATTTCGGTCTTATAACTTAGGCTACAAGTTTTGCAGGTTGTTTTTAGATAGAGTTTTTAAATTTTTTAAAACAATTGTTTTGTTTTGTATTTATTTTTTGAAGAATTTTTATTTTATTCTATATAGATAAGCTTTATTTTATAAAAAATAGTTATTTTGAAATAATATTTCTAATATGTCCAGCCTTGCCTAAAATATTTAATTTAATTTATTTTATTTACCTAGTTTTATATATGATTATATTTTTATTATATTTTATTGATTTTAATAAAAAAAAATCAGTTGGCACAAATAAATGTATATCTCAATTTTACGAGATCAAATATCTTGATAAACATCAATATTTAAATCTTTCAATTTTTATTTTAGTTATTTTTAACGATTTAGTTTTTTATTTTATTTACATAGATGATTATGAATTTATTTATTTATATTTTTAGATAAATTTTTTGATTTTAAATTTTTTATGTAAAAAAACATGTTGAAATAGATTGTTAGTTAGTTATTTTTTTAAAATTATAAACCGTAGGAGATCAGCTGGTTCAGTGGCTATTGAAAGTTGCATTCTAAATAGTGTTTTTTTTTTTTTTAATTTTTTTTTGTTTTTAAATTATTTTAATATATTAATATAAAAATAATTTTTAAACACTATCATAAGACAACGACACGAGCATAGCATTTGTAAAGGTAATCTTGAAACGGCTGATTCCTTCGTCAGCTACCCGGACTCGCTACACGTGTAGACGAGGAAAATATAAAAACTTAGAAGCTGGTTTGGGGCTGAGCGCAGAATCCTCCCAAGCTCGCATCGGTCATTTGAATCGCATACGCCCCCTGTCATGAACAATCAAACAGCTTTATGTTAATGTTAGAATACGTATACGTGTTTCCTTTTGGTATTATTATACATGTTTGATTTTTTATTATTTCTATTTGATCGTATAGATTTTTAATCTTTCTAATAGAACAATTTTGTTAGTTTTAAATTTTAACCTTCCGCCAGATTATTTTTTTTAATTTTCATTTGAGTTTTAATTAATACCCGATCTTATTATTTTTAATTTTTTAGCTTATTTTTTTTAAATAATATTTTTTTATTGTTTTTATAATTTCATAATACCTCAATAAGATAATTGTAATTTATCTTGGAATGTCTCTCTCTTAGATTTTAAATAAATAAGCTGTATTTGCATGTTGCATTTAAAAAAACTAAAATCATTTGTACTTGAACAAAAATAATCTTCAAGAATAAATTGAACAATTTATCAATTCATATACTTATTAATTTATTTTATTAAATGCAAATATCAGTTTTTTTGTTTCTCAACAAAAAAAATATTAATAATATTAAAAAATGCATGCATATTTTCAACGCTCACTAGAAATTAAATTGAAGTCTTACCAGTAAAATATCACGAGTACATTGGCTAAATTTAGACCTATATAAATTCCCGAATCCTCTCCCGTCGTCCTTTTCTTTATACCTTGTCTATTATAATATGAATCGTTTAAATGTTTTTTTATAAAGGATCGTATCGGTGAGACAACTTGCAGCCATGTTAGATCGATGGGAGCCAGTGGGTGGGATCCAAAACAAGCAAACAAATTGTGTGAGAAATCGTTTCCTCTTCTATTTCTAATATGATTTTTGTTTAAAATTCCAGAAACGAGAAAGAAAATTAACATTGAAAGGCATATATATATATATGTAAAAAAGTAGTGTCACTAAAGACATAAACTGCTGGGATGCTTTGGTTGATCATGATGGAAGATGCCAAACAAGAAGTTATGGGGGGGTTACAACGTACAAAATCTGGGGGACGACGACGACCACAAAATAAACAAGAGGAAATGGAATTCTACACATGGCATTGGCAACCACCAAATAATGGAAAAAACCAGAATCAACCAACAAATCACGACACAACTCCCTCACCTTATCATCTCTCTCTTTTTATAAAGCTTCATACAAGAAGCTAAGCGATTTTCTCATAGAATCTAAGGCAGGTCACAGAGCGAGAGAGAGAGATTATTCTAGACAATTACCCAATTAATGGCTATCGAGGTAAGTTCTTCTAAAAATGTCAAATTCGAAGATTATACTTATAGTCAATGTTTTATACTTAAATATGCACATGCAGGCATGGTTCATCGATGAAACTAGTGGAGAAGACCAAAGACTCCCTCGTCACTGTAACCCAAAAGAGTTCGTTTCCCTTGACTACTTGGCTGGTCAAATCTCTCTCTCAATCTCCGTTTCCTTCTTCTGGGTTCTTTTCTCTCTTTCTCTCACACTAACTCAGGATTGTGTTTGTATTTAAATACAGAGTTGGGAGTGTTATACTGGCGATTGAACCCAGCGAACTACGAGAACGATGAAGAATTAAAGAAGATTAGGGAAGACAGGGGATACAATTACATGGTATGCCTGATTTGTTTAATTGTTTACCTTACTTTTGTCTTCTTTTATTACATTTGCACAATTGAATCAAAACAATCAAAAATTTTCTTACCGTTTGGTTACGTTAGTTAAATGGTTGATAATGTTGTGTAAACAATAAAAAAAATACCTGGTTCAATATGTTTAGCCGGTTTCTTTACTGGGAAAATTAGCCATGTTATTTTGGTTACTTAGTACCAAAATTCAAGATGATTAAGAATAAGGATGATGTGTTAGATAATTAGTTGATTTTTTAATTCAAACAATTTGATCTATTATCTATAGTCAAGATATCTAATGAGTTGATATGAAAAACCCAGAGAGTTGGTACTTGATAGCATGTGATATTTGATAATCCAGGTGATCAGTAGTTAGTATCTATAAAAGGTTTTTTTAATAGACGTGAAGACTTTCTAATGGTAAAATCAATAATTTTATAGAGAGAAAAAAATACAATAATACTCTAGAAAAAAGATGCTCTGAAAATATATGTGCAGTAGAGAATGAAAAAATTGTGAATCTTTGTGTTGAAGGTCTTATAGTGTATTTATAACTCACGAGTCTTGTTATTTTGTGAAGAGGAGGGTCTGAAGTGTAATTTTACTCTTGCGATATTTTGAGTTGTATTTTACTCAAAATAATACGTATTGGATCAATATAAAATACTGAGGGACCTGCATGGTGTCCTGAAAAAATTCTCTAGCGAGTATTGAGCTCAGTCAAGGAGTCCGAGTGCATGCTTGGACCCAAACATGCTGGGCTTTGGAGTGACAGCTCGAGCCCACAAGGGGTGAAAGTGGGTTGGGTGCTCTGTTTAGACCCAAACATGCTGGGCTCTGGTCTGATAGCCTATGCCCACGAGGGGTGAAAGTGGATTCGGGCACGCTACTTAGACCCAAACACGCTGAGCTCTGATGTGACAGCCCAAGCCCATGAAGGGTGAAAGTGGATATGAGCGTGCTACTTGGACCAAACATGCTGAGCTCTAGCGTGACAACCCAAGCCCACAAGGGGTGAATGTGGGTCCAGACGCACTGTCTTGAACTAAACACACTGGGCTCAGGTGTGATAGCTTGAGCTCATAAGGAGTGAAAATGGGTCTGGGCGTGTTGCTTGTACCTAAATATGTTGGGATCGGGTGTGACAACTTGAGTTCAAGAGGAGTGAAAATAGGTTTGGACACGCTGCCTAGATACAAAGACACTAGGATCTTAGGTGAGAACTTGAGCCCAAAAGGGATGAAATGGGTTCGAGAGTGCTGCCTGGACCCAAACACGCTGAGCTCAGGTGTATTAGAAGTAAGAAATGAGTCTAGGTGTGTTGTTGATAATCAAGCATGTTAGGCTCACGGTGTGCTCCATAGCCCACGAGGGTGCTGGGGTGCACGCCCACGTCAGGTGTGCACCCTGCATGGGCTCGGGCTTCTTGCCAAAGCCCATGTCCTTCACGGATGTGGGCTCAAGCAATAGGCCGAGCCTAGGTTTCTTGGGTGTTGGGCTTGGGTTACCACACCCAAGCTCACTCTCCTTAAACCACCTACTGTACTTTGAGTTTAGGGTATCAAGCATGATTTCAGAAGTGTTTTTATTGGATTTATTTTTAGAGAATTTTTTGAGTTCATTTTAGGAGGATTTTTTGGGTATATTTTATATGGATCTATCATGTGGAAATCACTTATCTAAGGACTGGATTCTTGCACCAGTAATCTCATGGAACCTTATTTGAAGATTGTTTGCTTGCCCTTCTTATTGTTTTTCTTTCTCTGCCAAGTTCTACCATTCTTTGTTATGCCAGCATTCGACATTCAAACAATGCCGACTGAACTCGACTTCCATTCTATTCGGGATTAGTTATTACGCTTATAATTAATCTTCCTATGCTCCCTTTTTGCAGGACTTGCTTGATATTTGCCCAGAGAAAGTTTCTGATTTCAAGGAGAAGCTTAAGAACTTCTATACGGAGCACATACATGCTGATGAAGAGATACGTTACTGCTTGGAAGGAAGTGCATATTTTGATGTCCGAGACAAAGATGATCGTTGGATCCGTATCTGGATCAAGGCGGGTGATCTTATCATTCTGCCCGCAGGGATCTACCATCGGTTCACTCTCGACACTGGTGACTATGTTAAGGTAAGGCAGCTTAAGATATACTTGGCAATAGCATAATAAAGTAGTGACTTCAGAGAATTGGCTGATAGATTCTTCTCTTGGCAATAATAAATAGTTGATGAGGTTGTTCGTGGGAGAGCCAGTGTGGACAGCTTATAATCGCCCACAGGAAGATCATCCAGCAAGGAAGGAGTATATTAAGAGTATGGTGACCGAGAAGGTTGGCGTGGCACTTGAAGCTTATTGAGGTGCTTGAGTACCTATCGGTTTAGCATGTATGACGCAGTATTCCTATTTATGAGATGGTTTAGACAAGTTAAATATATATCATGAAAGTAAGCATGTGGCTATCGCGGTGGAAAAGGTCTAGTGTATTTAACAGAGGAGGTGACAAATTGCATGTCAGTAATTACTTATCCTGTATTTAGTGTTGTTTCTTTCATGCTGAAGCACATTGCATTAATTTCCATGTTGTGCTACTACATGTCTCTGCATGTGCTTCAATTATTTGCATGGTGCGACATATGCCCTCTGGTGATATTAAATTATCAGACAGTTGAGATGCTTATGCTGGTAAAGTTTCAGTGTATGGTATGGTTTTTTAACATGTAGAAATTTTTAGGAGGACAAATCGGTTGTTACTTGTTACATGTGGGGCATCCGAATCCGAGGTACAACACGGAGAGCAAGAGGAACAATATAGCCCTAGAAGTCCTTGTCATAGGCAGGAGAGTGTTTGGAGTGCTCTTTTTTAAGGAGAGAGTTTGAGCTCTGGAAATTGATTCACTGTAAAATGACATTTACTGGTTCGATGAGACTCCAATGCTGTCAGTTTTAACAATCAAAATCTTATAATTTCAATTTTGTTTCCATTACCTCCACAATCTACAACATCCTTGGTACGTTCCAAGAAATCACCCGAGACAATGATAACGAAATGATTCTGAATGTAGCAAACTTAGTTCCTGGACAAATTGTCTTCATCTTCTGAATAAATTGGAGCTGGAGCAAACTTCCTCCACCCAGCAAGTTCTACGAAGATCCCTTTATAGGACAAAAGAAACCCCAGTATAGCTGTAAGTAATATCGCCATGGCAGCACGGGATGCCCTCACCCTATTCCTGCAGCTGCTTGCAATTGATACGAGTGATAAACCAAAGCCAACGAGATAACACAAACAAGTGAGCAACTGTTCACAAAAACTTCACTTTTCTCTGTTTCATCATCCGCTGAGTAGAACATAGAAAAACTAATCAATGACTTTGAATTCAGTTACGATGGTGGAATTAAATTGTTCTGGTTTCCCTTCCGTTGTGCCTCCTCTGGACAGGAACCGAAAGCTATTCTAATAATGATCCAAGTCGAAAAACAAGTTTAGTAAAAAAGGCCTGGGCACTTGGCAGAATTGACCCATTCCAAGAAATGAAGCGTATACCCAATGGACGCAAGAGCCCAGTTTCTGGATAAGCTTACGCAAGACATGATGGCATTAAAATTAATTGAGTTGAAGATCTCTTTCATAAATAAATCAAATCAAAACCTTCGGGGTTGGGCATGGGATTTTCCATTTTTCTAGTCCGCCTCACCGGCACCAGTAAGGCCTCCACTATTTATAATGACTAAAATGCCCCTACATTGCCAGTTCTCAGATTCAATTAACCTGGACCAATAAAATCATAAACGCCAGCGATATTTTCTCTTCCTCGCGTAAATTCCAGCTGCCGAACCCACCCGTTGTAGATGAGGTCAATTATGTCTTTCACCAATTCATGAATAAGACCCCACGTTTAAAATAATCATTTCAAACCCCCCATTTTTTTATTTTTATTTTTTTATCAAAATCAATCACTTGCGTTTCAGCGTGGCCTCAAAGCGTCGGGTAACAAACAAACAGCCAAAACAGACGAGGGACAGAGAAAGAGAGCACAGAAAAGAAACATGGTTGCACCGGAAAAGGTAAGCTGCCTCCTATTCTTACATCTTCTTCTTCTTCTTTCGAGATTGTACATAGCTAGGAAGAATTTTTAAAGATTTACGAAATTGTGTAGATTTTGTGGATGGGCTATGTGGAAATCCAGAGTTTTCTTTTCTTCGAATTTTGTTGTTCATGGGCGATGCGATCAATTTAGGTTGAAGGAGTAGTATTCACGTTAAGTTAGAAAGGGTGATTAAATGTAGCGTTGGTGGAGACGGGTAATCGAGGGAGTTATTGGGAAAAATTATAAATTGATCTTTTTAAAATATTTTAAATATATTTATTTATTTATTTATGTATGTCTAACGTCTTGAATAAGTGAGGATAATTTTCATTTCATAAAAAATAATTAATAAATATATTTTATTTATTCTTGAATTTTTTTTTATTAAGTAGAGTTCTTAAGCCATTACCCGAATGCTCTGGCCGGCTCTGGTGGTGCCTGTTTTCGTTAGTAGAGATTTATGCGGGAAATTGTTTCCCTTCCCATATGAGAGCATGGCTATGTAGGATTAAGTGCTTGTCCGTGCATAAGCTATGTTTCGAGAGAGTCACACTCTTCTAATCCTGCCATCAGTATTTGCATTGACTGGGACCAAATTCACATGCAGAGTAAACCTTGTATGGTTTGATTTTAATTGTTCATTGACTAAGTCTTCTTGGCTGTTCACGGCAGCAATATTAAACCAGCAATTGTTCCCGACTTTTTGGAAGATGATTTTTGAACTTGAATTTTAACTCAAAAGTTATTTTCATCAATAATGTGTGGAAAAAATGAGTTAAGTCTTAGTTAGAATTATGTTGGCTCAAGTCTTTGGATGATGGGAGGTAGTATAAGTAAGAATCGATAATCTTGACTCTTTATTAAAGACAAGTTTTGACTCAATTTTGTAACAAATTTTTATTGGAGTCTAAACTTATTTATGATCTTACTATCTGTGTATATGGGTGCTTCCTTGTTTTTTAATCTAGCATGGAACGGAGACTCAGAGAATGATAGTTTGTACTTTCACTGCCTGGTCTAATACCAGAGTCTTATTGAGGTTGGTCTTCACAATGAGGTCCCTCTCCTCACTGACAACCCTAGTTCCAACCTCACCCCCCTCCTCTTCCAGTGCTTTTTACTCCATTAAAATTGAGAAAAATAAATTGTCTATTTATAATCTTGTCAAATTGCTGCACCTTGTTGTCATTGACAAATAGGTTCTCTCTTATTTACTTTTGGATTTTTACTTTCAAGAATGAGTGCAAAAAAAGCTTGTTTTCATACAGCTCTTATGGAGCTATATTATTCTTTTTTTGACTAATGCATTATCTTTTGTCAGAACTGTCACCAAGAAAAAATTCAAAGGGCTTTGTGTATGACGTTTATTCATGCTATTATGGTTGATAGGTTGAATGCAGATTTTTGGATGTTTTGTCTGCATGAAGTTATTCTATTGATTTTTAGTTTCCGTGCTTTGTGACCTTATATTATTTGGACTTGTGACTTGGGTTAGGTTAGGGGGATGACTGGTTGCCTACAATTAGATATGTTGATAGCTGAAATTATGAGTTCCCATATTTTCCCCTTGTTTTCTTAAAATGAACACGTGGTGATATTGCATCTTCTTCACCCAGGATCCCAGGGAAGAAGTCATTCAAGCATGGTACATGGATGATAGTGATGAAGATCAGAGGCTGCCTCATCACATGGAGCCCAAGGAATTTGTGTCTTTGGACCAACTTGCTGGTAGGAATCGTTTAAAGTTAAAATTGAATGGGCTTATCGAATTGTTAAAAGTCTGTAACTTGCATATCATTTGCAATTATGCCTTGCCTTGCAGAGCTTGGTGTACTTAGTTGGAAGCTTGATGCTGACAACCATGAAACAGATGCAGAGTTGAAGAAGATACGTGAAGAGCGTGGATATTCCTATGTGGTTTGTCATCTTAACTCAGCAAGCTTGAAGAAATGTGCTGCTATCATTATGACTGCCATGTCATGTTATTCCTTATATTTGAAGTCTGCAGTTTATCAATTACTTTAGAATCAACTGGGAAACAGTTCTTTACAATGAAAAGTCAGATATTGTAAACATGACACTTAGTAATATGCACAAAAGGAACAAGTTTAACTAAACAAGACCTTTTCTTCAGGACTTGATTGAAGTTTGCCCAGAGAAACTGCCTAATTATGAGGAGAAGATCAAGAGTTTTTTCGAAGAACATCTTCACACTGACGAGGAGATCCGCTACTGTTTGGGTGGAAGTGGTAAGATTGGTTTTGGCTCTACCTCCCCACACTCACACACGAACATTCATTTTGGCTACCAATTGAAGCTCTCATACTTTCTCTACACGGTGAAGGTTATTTTGATGTCAGGGATCATAATGACCACTGGATTCGTGTTTGGGTGAAGAAAGGTGGAATGATCGTCTTACCTGCAGGGATTTACCACCGTTTCACGTTGGACACAGATAACTATATCAAGGTATATAACAAAACATATGCAAGAGAGCTCATTGCTTGTGGAAGAATGGAGAAGGGAATAATTGAAAAAATTCTTCTGTTTCCCTATCCCATTTCACTGGGAACTAGGATTTAGTCATAAAACCATTCTCCTTCCCCAGTGATCAACTCTGAACATTTGTGGTGAAAATTATAACTTTTAGTGTCATGATTGGCACTAACCTCAATATTGATAACCAATGCTCCTATAGTTTAGTAGTTACTACCTGTTTGCAAAGTATGTGTTAAGGAATGATTTTTCATTTGGGGGCTTGTGGCTTTAGATCAAATTCTAGGTATGGGATTCTGGTACCAAGTCCCATCTCTAAAAAAAAATTGACATGTTGTATAGTTAGGATGTATCTCCAATACATTTTTACCATGGCACCATTTTTAGACTTCTTGTTTAAGGCATGGATGTCCACTGATGGCCTCCTTGCTATGCTACACACATAAGATGGTGAAGAAGACTGATATTAGACCTCATTTGACTGATTTCACCATGATTCCTGGCATGAATGTTATTATGCTCAACGAGTTTTACGATTGCGTACCTGTTTTAGAGTCATATGGTATTTGTGCAACTGTGCCTGATATTTAACGCATAAAAATGATATTCTAACAAGACATGTTTCTTCAGGCAATGAGGCTGTTTGTGGGTGATCCAGTTTGGACTCCTTTTAATCGGCCACATGATCATCTACCTGCAAGGTTTGTTTCTTCCTCATTTATATTTTTGACGTCTCTTGTTGTACATGTCTAGGCAATAAGAGATATTCAGAAGTTCCCTTGAGTCTAAGAAAAGGTTGTATTGCAGGAAAGAGTATGTGCAAGCTTTTGTTAACAAGGACGACAGTGCTCGTGCTGTTGATGCTGCTGCATGAAATCTGCTTTGGCTGGTGTAAATCAAACTGAAATATTAGCATGATCATATTTTTAAAATAAAATACCCTGTCTTGGAAAACAGAATTTAAAACCTTCCTAACTGTGATAACTATATCTATGCGAGGCATGTTACCCTTTGGTTATGTATAACCTATATGGCTGCTTGTGCTTGTGCTTGTGCTTGTGCTGTGTAATTTCTTCTTACTTGCCTGCAACTCTTATCAACTTCACACTGTCTTTTCCCGTCATGATTTTCCCCCTCGCATTCGGTTTTTTCTGCACGTGGAAGATGGCCGTGGTTGTGATTAGTGATTACACAGAGTGTATGGAATCGATCATCCCTTTGTTTTGGCTCTCGTTACTCGGTTAAATTGATTGTTTCTTTAAAAGTATTGACGTGTACTGTTCCGATAAGGATGTTGAATGTGTTTCGACAGATTAAAAAATCAGGCCCTTAAATAATTTCACTTTAATATATTACTTTGAGTGAGTTTGATATTGTAGTGTGTGATGTACTTTTAAAAAAATACATGGAAATAATTTTTTTTTCAGATTTTTTTTTTATTTTTAACATAAATATATCAAAACAATAAAAAATATATTAATTTAATTTTTTTTAGTAAAAAAAAACTTTTAAAAAACAATTAAAAACAAAAATACACTTATTCTCAAACAAACTTTTCATAAAATTATTATTATTATTATTATTATACAATAAACTAAAACATGGGTTTTCAAGCAAAAAATCTCACTCTTAACTTTATTTGTTCAAGTGTTTTTTTATTCTTTGAAATTTTTTAATTGGTGTTTTTTTTTATAAAAAAAATTATCCTTTAATATTATATTTGTTTTTTATTTGGGTATTTCTTTCTAATGACACGAATTATGGATTTGACAGGTTAATCTGGTTGGCTAAGTTGTTTTAATTATTATTTTTTTAATTTTATTATTTAATATGAGTTAATTAAAAAGTAGACTTTATAATTTATTTTGTTTGATTTTTATTGCTCAACGAGTTAATTTGACTCGGGTTTTTTTTATTTTTTTTATTGATTTTTTTTAAAATTTTATCATTCAATATTGGGTTGGTTGGTAATTGAGTTTTATAATTTGTTTTTATTTATTTTCTATAAAGATATCTTAATCTCATGATCAAGGGCGTGAGTTTTGATATTTTAACCCTAGTTAAATCATGTTGTTGTTATTATTATTATTATTCTAAGATGTTCATAACCTGGGTCACATGTCCTTCAATATTGGATTTGTTTTTTATAAAGTTGTTCTTATCTCATGACTTGAGTTGCGGGTTTAGCGAGTTAACCTGATTGACTCAATTTTTTAATTGACTTTTTAATTGGTTTTATCATTTAATATTGTGTTTCATTGAGAATTAGGCTTTATGATTTATTTTAGTTTGCTTTTTATTAGATTATCTCAGCTTTATGACCTGAGAATAATGCTTAACAAGTTACCCTTGGCTGACTTTGCTCATTTTTGTGTTATTTTTTTAATTAAAATTTGTACAAATTTCATTGTTTAACATTAGGTTTGACAAAGTCAATTGAGGATTGAAATTTATAATTTATTTTGATTTATTTTCTAAGAGGTTATCCCAATCTTATAATGAGAGTCACATATTTGACAGGTTAAAACATGTCATGTTTTTTTGTTCTTTTTCTACAAGGTCATCTTCATCTTATGACCTTGGTCATGAGTTTGACAGATTGACTCGAGTTTTTTTTTAATGTTTTTTTATTGATTTTTTATTTTATCCTTCAATATTAGACTGATTAGGAATTAAAATTAAAATTTTATTTCAATTTGTTTTCTATGAGGTTTTCTCGGTCGTAAGTATAACAAGTTAACTTGATTCATTTTTTTAGGTTTTTTTTATTGATTTTTTTCATTTTTATTCTTCAACATCTGGTTAATTGGAAATTAGACTTTATAATTTGTTTTGATTTACTTTCTATAAAATTATCCTAATCTCATAACCCGAGTCATAAATTTGAAATGTTAACTCGGGTTAACCAAGTCAATCCAACATGTTGTTATGTTAATATTAAAAAAAAAAATCATCTTGAAATTTTTTGAGTCAAATTATATTTTACAGAGTTTCTTTTGAACTTACAAAATCATCCCTATCATATTAGATTAATCTCCATGTAATTTAAAATCTAAAAAGAATTAAAAAATTAAAACATTAGCATATTTAAATATTTTTTTTACTTTTATAAAAAAAATTAATGCGTATCACCAGTGAATTATGTAATCAGGAATTGATTCGGAGCGCAATAATTCGTTTCAAAAGTTGCATCCGATCGGCCCCAGTCATCCTCTCTCTAGATTTGGTTGTGTCGGGTATATTCCACGCGTTTCTACACTCATCCTGAAGCCTTTTTATTAAACTATTTGCTCCACTTTACTCCAATAATTTATTCCACAGTCTTGCTTTTGTTTAATTCTCGTTTCTCCATTCTTCCATTTGTTTAATATTTTTGCTAGTAAAACGAGCCACCTGTCAGCTGATAGTCGAGTTTAAAATATCTTCTTGTGCTTGTGTATGATTGGCTTTTGGTATGATGCGGTGGATAGCCAACTACCCTACACCTGTCATTGTCAATTTAGGGCAAACAGAGTATCACCCTTGTGCTTGTAGAATGACAATTAAACCCAAAGATATCTGAAATATTCTCTTTGACAGATAAGAAACTGCAAGGATGGATCGCAAACGGAAAGTCGCCTGTTTAATCTTATCTCCATTAATTTCTTTTGTTAGTGGTTTTGATATTTATAATTTTTAAATTTATAATTTTTAAAAATAAATTTATGACTCGACTAATTAAATACTATCAGAATTTTGAGATATATTAATTATTTGAATTTCAGTGAAAGATATTTTTTGAAATGTTTTTTATTTGATAATATATTAAAATTTTATCCTGAAATTATCACATTAAAACTATTTAAAAATATAAAAATTAATTTAAAACTAAAAAAAATTAATTTTTTAAAAAAACAAGACACAATTGCAATCCTAAATATAAATATAACTGTATTATTGAACCTTTTTGTAGGAAAAAAAAGTATTGAACTTTCTTTTTAATTTTTCCCTAACCTATTTAGATATTTAAGGTAAAATAAAAAGATTCCATAACTTAGTAATAGTAATATCCCTCTCAATCTCAAGAGAAGATACAACTTCAAGCTCCGAAGAAAATGAAATATAATTAGCTACAGCGCCCCCTACGCTAACTTAGTATTTTTAAACTATTTTTTAAAAAATTAATTTTTATTTAATTTTTTTTAAATTAATAATTTTTTAGTATTTTTAAATTATTTTGATACACTGATATGAAAAATAATTTTTTAAAAATAAAAAATATTATTTTAATATATTTCAAGTAAAATACACTTTAAAAATAATTGTAAGTTTATTTTTAAATAGAGTAAAGGATATCGTGCCTCATAGTTGGATGTTTTTTTTAGCTTCCTAAGGATGATGACTTTATTGATTTATTTTTTTGTTAAATAAAATTAACTTTTTTTATTTTTGTAATCAAATTTTAAACAAAAGGTTCAAATATGAACTTTCAATCCCTCTTTAAACTCGAATGTTTCATGATAGCATTAAGATAGTTTTAAATAAAATGGGCCGGGATTTTTCTTTAATTATTTTCCGTCGAAAGGTAACTGTCAGTTTTGCACTGAACAGTTTCATTGGTGCACAATTTTATTTATTTATTTATTTATTATTATTATTAAGACTGGGACTGCACGTATATAAAAGAGACACAAGGGTGGGTCTCATAACTCCTTGTATTTTTAGCAATTTTCATTTTATTCATCCATTTTTATGACCTAAAAAAACATCAACGGATGCCACTGTCCTGAAAACGAAAGCTAGTTGCAAACTCACACTTCATCCAGACTGGGTTCCATTCTCAGACACCACCATTACATGCATCTCCATTACTCCAGGCCGTTCCAGAACATTCCCATGGAGTCCCTATCTCATAATAACCGCGTCAAGAATTAAAAGAACCCCATTATTAATTGATACCAAGTTCTAAATTCAATATCAATCAATAAAAGAAATAAAAAATGATACCAAGTTAGAATTTTTTTTAAAAAAGAATTATATAAAATCTGGGTGAGTTATTTTTCATAAACATATGATCTATTGCCATTTATGTTCAAACACAATATAAATAATACGAGTTATATATATATATATAGTAGCAATGACCATGACAGCATATAAACAAAATTATAATAATATAATTAAATTATTAAACAATTAATTATATTATATCACCACGTAACGCGCTGGAGAATACAACTAGTTATTTTTGTAAATCAATATTATTCCAACTAAAATTATACATCAGGATAGAACTTCCTTAGGTCTAGGTATTGACAAAACAAAAGCGTGCCAGGCCCAGGGGAGTGCTTTCTCAAAGGAGAAATAAGTGATGCGGGGGCAAAGTATCTCACACTGTCATTTTTTGCTTCTTTTACGTCTTCGTCACCCGCTCAGGCTGCTGACTGTTGTGCTCTCATGCTTTGAAAATAAGGAAAAGGCCAAAAAAATAATCTCATCAGCTTATTTAAAGACTAACCGATCCATATAGCCTAAATTTCACACCTCTCTGATTCCCCAGCTCCTTACACCTCCTTTGTGTTTTTCCATCAGTGTCGTTCCTGCCTAGCACAAAGCTCCTACTAACTCCTAATCAGTCTCTCTTCCTCTCTATTCTGATTCTTTCAAGAGTGATAGTTCCCATTTTCAATAGCTTTCTCAAATTTAGTTTACATATCCCAGACTGTATTCTTCTCAAGATTGGGCCTTTATCCCAGCTCAGTCTGCACATCGACCTGAAAAAAGAGAGACTACCTCAAATCTTGTCTTTATATCTCAGTGAGGTCAGTTTCCAAACCAGGAATCATCGCGGCCGAGAGATCAAAGGGGAGTTTACAGGATCTAGTTCAAGTACATACTCATCAGGCATGGCATCTACAGCTATTCCACAACCAATGGAGGGACTCCGTGATTCGGTTCCTCCACCATTTCTCACCAAAACTTATGATATAATAGAAGATGCAAGCACAAATCATATTGTTTCTTGGAGTAGAGGTAACAACAGCTTTATTATTTGGGATCCCCAAGCCTTTTCCACGAGTCTCCTCCCTAGATACTTCAAGCACAACAATTTCTCTAGCTTTGTTAGGCAGCTTAACACATATGTAAGTACTTTTTCCTTATAACCTTCAGATTTGTCAACTTAATTTAAGTAGGAAAACAATTGAGGGAGTGATGGATATTGGTTTTTTTGGATTAGTATCTTCCTGTAATTTTAAGTGGGCTCTCTTTCTAGATGTGACTCCTTGGTTTGTTCAAGAACATGCTAGAAATTCATAGCTTTCTCTTTTTTTTCAAAAAAAAATATTGTTCTTTTCAGAAAAGATCTAATTGGTCCCTTTTTTGTCCAATTTATTAATTTAATGTGGACATTTTGCTTGTTTGATATATAGTTTGAAAAGGGCCACTGCTGAGATCAAATACATAAAATAATATACAAAGCTATTATTAGGTTGTTAAGCATTTGTAGTGTTTCCACATTTGGTTTGTTCAAAAAATTATGACTGTTTGATGAATGGAATGGAAGTTCATTAAAAACTCAACCTCTCTAATCCCCTAATAATTGCTCATAAATTTTAGTTCATCCCTTGTAGCTCTTGAAAACTGTTGTTGAGAGTTCAGATAGTACTTGCTTACAATTCATTTTTTGGTTATCTTAGCCTTTTTTTGGGAATTGATCAAAGGGGATGGGATTTGGATTGTGTAGGGGTTTAGAAAGGTTGATCCAGATAGATGGGAGTTTGCTAATGAAGGGTTTCTCAGAGGGAAAAAACATCTTCTCAAGAGTATTAGGAGGAGAAAAGCTCCTCAAACACTAACTTCTCAGCAAGCTCTAGAGGCTTGTGTTGAAGTTGGAACATTTGGACTAGAGGGGGAAGTGAATCGATTAAGGCGAGACAAGCAAGTACTAATGGTGGAACTGGTGAAGCTTAGACAACAACAACAGACTACTAAAGCTTGCCTTCAACTTATTGAACAAAAACTTAAAAGGACTGAGAATAAACAGCAACAGATGATGAGTTTCTTGGCTAGAGCAATGCAAAATCCCAACTTTGTGCAGCAACTAGCCCAACAAAAGGGAATGAGGAAAGAACTTGAAGAGGCGATTAGTAAAAAGAGAAGGCGACCGATTGATAAAGGGAGTAGTAATTTTGAGGTTGCAGAATTCGGCCATGGCGAGGGAGTAGGAACATTTGTTAAGATTGAACATCAGGAGTTTGGTGATCTTTATGAGTTTGACGTTCCAGAATTTCACAATCCGGCAATGAACATGCAAGGACCAAGTGAAAACCAACTGATCAACTTGGTGGAAGAACGTATTGAGAAAGGAGAAGAACATGGAAATAAAGGTAACGAAATTGATGAGGGTTTCTGGGAAGATTTATTGAACGAGGATATTATTGACGAAGAAATAGCAGTATTGGGTAGCGAAGGTGAAGACGAGGAAGATGTAAGCGTGTTGGTTGAGCAGCTTGGTTACTTGGGTTCCAGTACAGAGTAGAGGACTTGAGATTGACTGCTGCTTATTCCTTGTTGCTTCGCTGGAGTAGGAAACTATTCTACTTATCAAACTTTTTGGTTCTTGTGGGTTTGAGTCAGATAGCCTGCCCTGGCTGACAAAAGCCGACTGTGTATCTTCAGATGGATTTGATTTAGAATTATTGACCGGCAGTCTATATATATATATATTTTTTTTTCTTTTTTCTTTTCTAGGTTTCGTTGAATATTAACTGATTTTATTAACTGATTATAATCACTTGTTCATCTCATCTCTTTAATTTGTCACTTAATTATGTGATCAATATTATTGACACCCAATTAGCTTGGAAAACCATGGTACAGCTTCATGATCATCTTTTTTTTTTTTTTTATCACTAGTCTTATATCCAAACTTGATCTTACCTAGAGAAGGTTGTGGTTGTTACACATATGGCTACTAGCTAGGACTTGATCATGTGTATATATATATATATACACATGAAATCACCGGTGAGCATGCAAGCTACCTGACAAGCTACCTGACAAGCACAAGCTTGGAATAGTATCGAACTTGTTTACTAAAAGAGAAAGGGAATGAAGGCGTCAGAGTATTTTAATGTATACAGTTGGGTTGAGTTTGGATATATAATTGTATTCTATTTAATTTTTTATATTTTATAAACCGTAAATTTGATCTATTTAAATATTTTTGGATTTCAACGTGATAGAAATATGGGGTTGGACTAATTTTTATAGGGTTATTATAGATATCTATATCTTAGATTTATATTGTTAATTTTCATGAGTTTGTACTTAGAAATAATGGACTTGTATAAGTATCATTAATTAGATCTTAATATTAAATCTAATTTTTATACCATGCACTATTATTAAATTTTATTAATTACCTTACTCTCTCCTCTAACAAAGAAAAATATTTTTTATTATGTTAAATAAATTTAATTAGAATCCCACTAATAAAAATTTTAGAGCCAAAACATTTCTAAATAAATTACAAATAACGTTAAATTTCCAAGTTATCAAATATAAAAATAAAAAATTAAATGTTATACGAGTTGGGTTACAATATTAACCGAATTAAAAAAAATCTTGATTAGCTACCGACTTATAATATTTTTTTTTATAGATTTTTTGAACTTTTATAATTTATAATTTCCTCATTATCCTATTTTAATATAGGTAGAATCACACCATGCAGTATAAGTATTATAGATATGTTAGTATTTTTAAACATCCCTAATTAGCAGTGCTCTTCTTCCTGGAAATAAAATTAATTTCTTGAGCTGCTGGTTGTGATTATTCCATTTGGTTGTGCGCAAATTGAAACATGCATGAAAGTTAACACTCACTCACACACGTGTGTGTGAATTAAATAGATGTTCGTTGATGTCTTAAATGTCAAGTTTACTAAGGATATGCTCTATATTAAATTGGCGTAGCACTTTTCTTATTAGGTAAATTTTACGATCAAAAGTCAACCATTTCCACTTCTAAGTCCACAATTAGAAACTTTTTTTTCTTAAAAAAATAATAATAATTCGAAAACCTTAATTAAACAGCTGTAATCTTCTTCCTCCTCCTCTTTTTTTCTATATAAAAAAAATCAAAATACTGTTTTTTTTTTGCGCGGAAGCTAAGCATGTGGATCACTTTAATACATAATTAAATTAGTTTATTGAAATATTAGTTCCAAGTTAGGAGACAACGAAGTTGATAATAAGCAAATTGATCACTATAGTAGCTCGTATGGTAGATCACACAGGAAATTGGTTGAATATGGTCATCAACAGTTGGCTTTTGAAGCCGTTCAATCGCCGGCTGTTGAACAATTTTTTATTTTATTAATATAGGTGTTTGAATTAATTTACTCATACCTCGATTAATTTTATGGATCCTGAAGTTAATGATCATATAAACTTCTAATAATTTTGATATTTGTAAAACATAAACTGATAATTTAAAAAAACAAATCTAGAAGATAACCGGTTAACTTATATTTCTAAGCTTGAGCTCCCGTCGAACGATATTTACTGCACGAAGAATTTTTTTTTTGTTTTTTGATTTACATGGGTGTTCGGGCCAGCTTGTGCGCACCACGACTAATCCCATGGCCCACTGAACATCCTGCTAACCCAGTGAGCATGTAAGGCACCGCGGGGTGATAGGCGTGCACAATAAAATTCGAATCTAGATGCAGAGAAAGAAAACAAGCTTCTATCACTACTAGACCAAAACCTCAAGTGCACGAAGAATTTGTTCGTGTAGGTAAGCGTCATGAAGAATTTTCTGGAAATGAAGTAGACCACACAACAACCAGCTGCAAGTTCTAAGAAATTACAAAAGACAGAATTATTAACTTCGGTGTCCATTAGCGAGCGTTTTTAACTTGAAACCTTATTAAATTTAATTTGGATAAGTGCTTTGGCCAGTAATTGAAAATAATAAAACATAAATTTAATTTTCGCAGATGACCCAGTCATTGTCAATATGAGAAAAAACAAATTTATCATGATCTTTCTTTTCGATAGCTTCTGAAGACTCTAGACAATTAAATTATATATATAAAAAAATCTAAATATTAATATATTTATAAACAAAAAATATTTTAAAAAACAACTGCTATTACAATTTTAAACACTACCTTAACCACATTATCTATTTATGAGCATATTTGACATTGCGTCCAAAACGTTATTTACTATAATTATTTTTTAATATTTTTAATCAATTTTATGTCCTCACGTCAATAATAAAATTTTTAAAATAAAAAAATATTTTTTAAAATAATTTTAAAAACAACCACTAATTATCTTTTTTTTAAGTACATGGTATAATTCATGAAAGCTTAGGTCCTATTTGTTTGCTGGAAAGTAGTTTTTTTTTTTTAAAAAATGAATTCTGGAAAAGTAAATTATTTTCCGATATTTTGTAGTGTAATGAGAAACAAGTAGGAAAACATTTTTCAGTGTTTGGTTGTGTCGTGGAAAATGAGCTGGAAAATAACTTAGTAATGTTTTATTTTTTTCAAGTTTATTAAAATAATGAGGAACAAATCTTACAAATTAAAAAGTTGAATGAGAATAAAATTGAAAAAAAAATATAATTTCATAAATTATCTCAAATAAAATAAATAATAATCAAAATAATAGTGATCAAATCTAAAAAATAAAAAAATTGAAAGATGAAGAAATTAAAATAATAATAATAATTAACATTTCATAAATTATTTCAAATAAAATAAGTAACAATCAAAAGAATGAGGATCAAATTTGATAGATAAAAAATTTCAATTAAAAAATGATAAGGGAAAAGCAAATAACAATTATAAAAATGAGGATCAAAATTAATATAAAAATTAAATTCTAAGGGATGAAAAAAAAAATATTCAAAACAAATACATATAGCAATCAAAAGTTTGAGGACTAAATTTGATATAATCAGCAAATAATATGACATTTCTAAATTTTTCACAATTTTTGGAAAGTGTTTTTCGCCTAAAATAAAAGGAAAACACTTTTCTAAAAATCAAGTCAAATTTTCTTTAACTAAAAAGTATTTTTCATTGACCGGAAAATATTTTCTACTAACCAATTTTTTTAATAACAAACAAATAAAAAAGTTTGAAAAATAATACCATTTTTCTGGAAAGAAACACAGCATTAAACTCTTTAAACTCCAGATCAATGGTGATGACATTAATTTGGTGGCATGCACGTCCAAGGAGGATCAAATTTCCACAATTAAGATCATTGGCTGCTTAATTAAAGAGAATAGTAACTGAAAAACCAAACAGAAAGTGACTGGCGAGGATTAATGTGACAAACACCAGAAAAGACATGGAAATGAATGTGTAATAACATTTTCATTTAGCATGAAAATTGATTTCCCTGAAACTGAATATAGTAGTGAGTACTTAACTTACAAACAACTCTTAATTACTATGATTTATAAGCTAATATATACTTTAGGGCATGGGTCATATACTGAATTAATCAGTAAAATACAGATAGAGTGGTATTTAGCAAATTCCAGGGACTGCTGCCGACGAAGCAAAACTGTGCGCAAATGACAACAACAAAAAAAAATGCAATAAATTGAGCTTGTTTTAAATTAATTTTTTTTTGTTTTTAGATTGTTTTGATGTTTTAATATATAAAATATTTTTTATTAAAATAAATATTATTTTAATATATTTTTAAATAAAAAATACATTAAAAAAACAACAAATACCATATATAAATGAATAAATATGTAAACCATCAATTCTTTGCTTTCGTAATATGTAAACCATAAGGTAAAGACACTTGCTTTTTTTTTTTTCCTCATTCCTTTTTAGAGTAAGGAAGACGATCTTAAATTGCAATTGCAGGAAAAGAGAGATAAAAACTCCAAATTAATCGCGACGCAAAAGGAATATGATTAAGGTCATAAATCCACTGCAACTAAATATAATTAAATCATTAAACTTACAGCCAATATCCCAAGTTTTTTCTATTATTTAAAGATAAGCCACTTGTAAAACTCAGTTTAAATCCATTTCTTGAGAGTCCAAATACTCCTTTGAATTAGGGCTGAGCATTTCTGGTTCGGTCCGGTTTTAAACCAAAATAAACAACCAAACCGAATTTTTTTTTTAATTTTTTTGAACCGAACCGAACCGAAAACCGGTTCAAACCGATTAATTTCGGTTCGGTTCGGTTTTTTTCCCTTCCAAACCAGTTCAAACCCAATGGTCCTCTCTGCTTCTCCTACAACCTTGACCGCAATAACGTCCAACTGCACATAGCATTGATTGTTCGAGGAAAAGTTCATCCATTTCATTGTAATTAATCAAATGGCAGAGGGGGTTGTAGAAATCCACGGATATGAAAAACAAAAGAAAAGGAATGGATCTACTATTCCAATTCCATTTGTGGCACAGACTCAACAAGAAAATTAAAACCCAAAGGAACCAAATCCATAAGGGAGGGGAGGAAAATCAAAGGCAGAGGATAAATGAGAGAGATGCAGAGAAGGGAGAAGGTTGGGGGGGGGGGGGCTAGGGTTAGGAAATGTTTGTATTTATACTTGTTTTTTTTTTAAATGCTGGTTGATTGAACCGGTTCGGTTCGATTCAATCGGTTTCAGACTTTAGAAACCGAAACCGAACCGAACCGGAATTTACCTGTGATTTTTTAATCGGTTAATTCGGTTTTTTTTTTTCGGTTCGGTTTTTTCGGTTATTTTTTTTTTCGGTTTTTTCGGTTTAATCAGTTTATCGGTTTTTTTGCTCACCCCTACTTTGAATCATCACAAGTCAACGTTCTAAAAAATCCATTATGTAATTCATTTAAAGCTCTACTAAAAGAATTAATTATTAAATCCTGTAGTTAATATCATCAATAAACAAAAAAGGAGAATAAAAATATCAAACATGACATCTCATGGCATCCTATGCGCTAGCACAGCAACGAGAAAGTATCCTATGAGTGTTCAAAAAAGTTGTTTGAGAGGGATGATTTTTTATTTAAAAAAATATTTAAATTTTTTTATTTTTTAAAATTTATTTTTGATATTAATATATAAAAAAATTTAAATTTTTTTTAATTTTAAAAAATCATTCAAGTTTAATAAAAAAACATGTTGAAATTTTCTCCAAAACAATGAAAAAAAAGAAAAAAAGAAAAAAGAAAAAAGAAAAAAGAAAAAAGAAAGTTGACCGCGCTCTCTAAAAACAGATAAAAAAACACAGCAACACTCTCTCGCTCTACGCCTTTACCTCTGAGATGCCAATTGAGTCCCCGGATTCACCTTTTAACCAAAGTTGACCCCGCTCTCTAAAAACAACCGACTGAAATATTCCTCAGTACACGGCTGAGTATTTAATCGGTTCATTTGTCGGTGAGAAGACGTTTCCTATAGGTTCTCTCCATGAAGCCTGCAAGCTCTTCGGTCAGTTTATCACGAAACCTCCTCCTCTGTTCATTAACGTCTTATCCTGCATTATATAATCTGTGTTTGCTTTAATTGTTACTTTATTCGCACACTAACCATGTTCTCTCTCTCTCTCCTCTTCATCATTTTTTAGTGCATTCGCTTCTCTGTTTATTGGAACTATAATTATAGAAATTATGTATTTTTAACAAAAAAATTGTTATACTAGGCATCTGACGAAGATTTTGATTCACTTATCATGGTGTTTGCAAGAGTGTGTTTCGAATTCTGCTGCACCTTCGGAGGTTTATGCGAAGGCTATTAATGCGGTTTACATTTCATCTGTTTTTTTAAGTATTTAATTGAAAATGCTCAAAGCCATAATAGCATCAAGGATTTGTATTTGTCATTGAATGTAAGCGAACCAGCACCTAATGATTTCAACACAGGTATTTCATTTTTGTTATTTGGTACGTAGTGCAAATTGAATGTCAGGGTGTAGGTTTGTTTTAAAGCATTCATAGTCAGCAACATTTAAGTGTTTAACCTGTTCTCTTTTATTATTTTTTTGAATCGGCATAGTTTGGCCATCTTTTCTTCACAGGAAAAAAATCTAATGGCGAAATGGGTGCCAATAAGCTACAGATTTACTCCATAATTGGAAACTAGATTTGCATTAAGGTTATGCAAAGAAATGCAATTGTCATAGAAGTTTTTGAAAGTTTAAATAAGTCCAAACATTTAGGTGAAGAACTGCTGAACTCTTGCCTTTGTGGTTGGCTATACATCCTCAAACATCAGATTAATTATGTAAAGGAGGTCAAAAGAAAGTTAGATTTGAACTTTTGTACTTTCAAGGAATAATTTCAGGACAAATCTTGGTGTTTATAGATATAATATATTTATTCAAGCCCCAAGAATGCCAATTATGTACTTTAGACTCTCTGCTTTCAGTTCTATTGAAGTGTTTGTTTGACAGCTATGCTTTCCAATACAAGTAAATCATTGTACGTATGCTGAATTTCTTACATGTGCAGATCAAAACATCGAAAATCTTGTCATGCATAGTATACTTAACTTCATTGGCTCTGTTGAAGTAAGGTACACCATGGATTTCTCACCATGCTCACTATGTTAAGACTTTGTGCAATTTTATCTTCTAAAATGTGTTATTTTTGTTCCAAGTTCAAACACATACCTTCTACATCACGAGTTGCTCAATTTCATGCTTATTGCAATGTCAACCCAACTTCTCTACTGATTATCTCCTAGACCAAGTGACACGAACCCTTTTATTGATGCAGCCATGGTTCAGGTTAGTGGATGATCTTTGGCTTTATTTTTTGTTCTAAGTTCAGAATTGTTTAGATCTTGCAATCTTTTTATGGACGTCTTCCATAATTTGCTGGAAAGTTCTTTGGTTAATTTGGTTGTTGGGAGATTGCTACTTAATTATATAGTGCAACCTTATATTCCATTTAACAGTGCATCTTATCCAGTATTTTCTGACGGGAGTCAGCCTGGAGTTTTGCAAAGAGTCGGTTCTGCCTTATGCTTTCAAGTTTGGGTCATATTTATCAGACTACGAATGAGGGTATTAATGTCAATGCATTGTGATTTTTTCCTTCATCTAAAGCGGAGCATATATTTCTCCAAAAATTCTTTCTTAATTCGATTCATATATTTTTGTTAGCTTTCATATTTTTTTTCTTAACCCATGGATTCTCTTTTAAAGATACTATTTGAAACTCGGTGATTTTTTTTAGCTTTTCTTTACCATCAATGCTTTTGTTGACATTATATATTTGATTTTGTGGTAAAGCCATAATTTTTTAAATGAAAGGATAAATTATTAATAAATATTTAATATTATGTATTATGTAAGCATGCGTTGTATAGAGAAATCAATTTGAAACATATATACTAAGGCCTTGTTAGTCTTTGTGTTTTAAAAGTATTTTTGAAAAAATTAAATTTTTTTTATTTTTTTTGCTTCAAATTAATATTTTTTAATTATTTTGATGCGCTGATATCAAAATGATTTTTTAAAAATAAAAGACATCATTTTAATACATTTATGAGTGAAAAACACTTTAAAAAGCAACCACAACCACACTCTCAAACAGGCTCCAATCAAATGAAATTAATTTAAGAATACTTATAAAATAAAAAAATTACTTTATAATTATTATCTTCGAGTTTTTATATTTTGAACTCGTTTCATAATGACTTTATTATTAATCTCATTAAAGATATTTTTTTTCAAAATAACCCAAAATTTAACTATATAAAAATAAATGTTGCCGGAAAAAAGATTTTATAGTGATTTTAATATAATGCATCTAAGAAAATCTAAAAATGAATGATTTTTCACGAAAAATGCATTTATTTTATTTGTACGTGAAGACGTCACACAGAGTATTCTTTTTCTTTTTTTTTTATTCCCCATATTTTCTGTAGCTCCCCTTCCATTCATGGAACTTTTTCTGCACATAAAAAATGCTTATAAAATGTTAAGGGGGCAGTTGCCCCCTTATGCCCCAGTGTGGCTCCGCCCCTGGCTTTGCAACCACTCTTGTTTTATTGGCATTCAATTATTTGGTCAGTAAGGCTCCAGAAATCCATTGGCAGACTGCCGTCTTCATGGGTTGCTTATACTTAATTATTATCTTAAGTGTGTTGTTGGTGATGAGTCCATGACAGACCGAAGCAATGAAAATGCAACTGCAGATTCTCTTTCTAAAGGAAAAACACACTTCTCTGACTTTCCTTACTGCAAAGCCTTAGAAAATGCAATGTGAGTTCTTTTTGCAATTGTTTTTCTCAAATTGCTTTGATATGTCGTATGTTTTTGCCATATTACTGAGTAGTGCCATGCTTTCAGTTGATCGTGTAGATATCGAGGGGAAGGCGCACAGTGGTTCACATGTGTGATTGCCATTTGCATCTCTGTTTGATACTCTTGGCATGTGAATGTCTTGATCTTTTACCTCCATGAGGACAGTGATTTCTATGGTTTAAGTTATACTACTCTTTTTGTTAGATTGGATGTATAAATGCAAATGCTCTACTACTCTTTGTTGGCTTCGAAGGAAGTGATAATTTTAGACTTTATTTTGATTTCTCTTCCTCCTAAATATCTCTATCTTTGTTGGCTTCGAAGAAAGAGTTCTGCTTGACATGTATCGGGTGCGGTATGATATATCTCCTTAATAAACTATTTTTTTTTTAAAGAAAAAAAGCGATTTTAAATGGCCTAAACTGGATGGGCATTGCATTTCAATCTACCACTTTCATCAAGTGTAGTTGGTCAAACATTTGTAATCGGCCGCTGCAAGAAAGATCCGTGATTCGTTAGAAGTCCGAAATATCTTGCTATTAATGCACCGACGGCTTTCAATCTTTGGCATGTTCCTAGCTAGCATAACATAAAGAAGGAGAAGCAAAATCTACAGAAGTATTATTTGTAATTTATACATATTTTTACTGAAATTACATTGATTCAAGTATCCATGTTGACATCCATGGCTTGAATAATACACAAAACAGAAACTACAGAAGGGTTCCACCCGAGACATACTCGGTGTAGGCCAGCGCAACCAAACCCAACATGGCAAATCTACCGTTCCACATCTCAGCATCAGATGTCATGACGCCCTCTGACTTGGATTCCGCGCTGACCCCTTTGAATAGTGGGATCAAAGACGCGACAGAGAGCAGAATACTTGTTCCGAGGAACCACGAGACTCCACCGTTAGATATCTGATAAGAAAGGTCTTGGCCCTTGGACAGTTCCACTGCCATTGCAGCGACAAAGCCTATCATGGCAAGCCTGCCATTGATCCTCTCTGGTGCGGGTCCGCTAAATGCGAACAAATCAAGGAATTTTGTGCTGAACTGTTAATCACAGTCATACGGGCGTTTACATTAGAAGTGGAAGCATAAATGCAATCACAAAGTCCTAGCTCTACTTAAATTGTTAAAATTAAACATTTCCGAAATAAATCATGCCGTATAATTAATCCTGTACCTTTGGCTTAGGAGTAGAACTTGGCTCTGCTAACTTCTTGATCTGGTCATCCTGCAAATTGATTCAAATGTTAGCACAATCCTAAGAACAATCACCTAAAGTATACACAAAGGAAGTCGAAATAGATTCCAATCTCACCAGCTTGGAGCACTGCACCCGTTTGCTAGCACTGCCACGTAGTCGTGGCACATACGTAGCAGAAAACAAGTTGCTCACTCGAGACCGGTTTTTCACCAGACCACTAGGTACTGGAGTTGCAAGGACGGTCTGCATGACTGTTGATGTGGCCATCACTTAGAACAATGTTTATCACTCGAGCTGTGATTAAGAAACTTAATCAATATCTAAACTGTGAAAGCTATTCTAATGCTAGATGCAACGTTCGCAGGGGATATCACTACCAGTGAGTTGAAGCTATTTGCTTTGTAATGATAATTAATGTATCTGACAATGGTTTGGTAGGCTCTTATATAGCCGATGGGACAAGAGAGGAGAGGGCATTTTGCTCCCACGTCATCTATATCTAATTAAAAAGCTGATTGGATCACGTGGGTTCGGTTGTCCTCACATGGTCAAGTGGGTTACGTGGCCTCCTCACAGTCACTAGTGGACCCCACCCCATTAAAGAATCTGAGGCCAATGTTGTTCTATGTTTTTCAGCGACCACGGCATAGTAATCGAACTGGACTCAGCCACGATCTTACCGCATTAATTTGACACGTTCAAAATAACACAGCTAAATTAAATCGTACTAATGGATAAAATTTTTGCAATTTGTCGACATGTTTTTTCTTAAATATCTTTTTTTAACATGTGATTGATTATAGATTGATTATAGATTGTGTACTTTCAATGTTCCTCTCTTTCTCTCTCTTTTTCACTAAGCTAATGTCATTCCCTTTATTTTTATCTTTATTTTTTTTAATATATTGAAAAACTTTTCTTTTTATTTTCATTTTTATATTCATATTTTCTAATATATTGTAAAAATTTTCTTTTTTTATCAGTTTCTTATTGATTTTTTACCAAAACATTTAAAAACATCTTCTGATATTTGCTGGAAGGACTCAATATTCTCTCAAATGCAAGCCAAATAATATTTGAAATGATAAATGTCTCAACTGAAATTTTTTTGACAATACTAACCTTCTTTGAATTCTTATAAATATTTATACTATTTTTTCATCTCACGTGAAATCTATTGCAACTAATAGTTTTCTTAGATGTCATATATTTTACAATTCAATAATCAATTCAAATCAACCCTATAATTAAAATTCCAAACATTTACTTGACATTACAACTCACACGCATATACTAGAGTCTAAGTGTCATCACCTACATGAAACTTTGACAAATCTCTTAGCCGAGCTCAGGCTAGACACAATTTTAGATTGGCCATTAGGTCAAATTACATTAAACTCGTTGATAGATTTGGGGTTAGTAAGTCAGTGGCTCGATTTTATACCAAGCAACTGTGTTGTAATTTATGCAACAGTTTTTTGCTTTTAGGCGGGTTTCCTTTTTCTACCGAGCTTGAATTTGTATCCAATGATACGGAGGCTTTTATTGGATTTCCAATTTGTTATGGTATGATAGATCGTTCAGAATCAAAATTCCCTCTTCAAAATTAAAAATTTAGCTAGATAGTGTGTGTTTTTTTTTGCATGTTTTTTTTTTTAAATTTTAGCCACTATTTGGTTGTTAGGTTTTTGTTGATTGTGATTAAAGTTGGTTTTGATTTAGAAATAATTTTAGCTTATGTTGTCCATGGAAGGAAAACAATAATGAAGCATGAAAGTGAATAAAACCTAAATTTCCAAAATGTTTGTCCAAGATTTGCATTGTGAATTTTATGGAATGGAAGTGCTTGATAATAATTTGGCAAAATGAAAATGAATTACTGATTAGATTTTGTAGGCAAGCTAATGCAATCTCCTCATATCTTTCTTATAATGGCTATTAAGTAGTTAAGGAATTTATGACAGTAACTTTTAGTGACATTGTTATTCATTTGATACATTAGGGATTCTTTAGTTATTAATTAAAATATAATAGTAAACTTATAAAGACTTAATTTTTTTTGTTGATTTTTTCTTAATGCCATATAAAGTATCCTGAACTTATGCGAAGTTTTCTATAATTTTCATAAAAATAAAGGCATAATATAAAATTGAGTAAACTTCTGGATGATCAGGTGATTTTCCTTTTTTAAATCAAATAACATCAAATTGAAAATTTTAATTATTGTTTTAGTTTTTTATATTTTCAGATTAAAAAACTTAATATTATTTGAAATGTCATCAATTAATGTTTTACCCATAGTTATTAAACCCGGAGCGGTGCGGCAGGTCAACGCGAGACCCGGTTGACCCGGTGGCTGGACTGGTCCGGGTAAGGTAAAAGACCAGACTAAGCAAAAACCCGGTAGAGACCCATGTTTTTTCAAATGTGTTTTTTCACCTAACCAAAGACCTCTGTTTTTTTTATACTTTTTTAGTTGATTATTAATCCTTTTCAAAGTTTACTATGTTGTTACCCACTTTTGGGTTCTCACAAAAAAAATGAGAAAATACAAAAAAAAAAAAAACAAAAAATATTCGGAAGAAATCTAAAAAATAATAGGAGCGAGAAAATGATGTTGGAATGCTGAAAAAAGACCAAAATTGGTTGAGGAGGTTCATAAATGCAAACATTTGAAATTTGATAGTATGTTTTTAATTGGTGAGAGCCATGTTGACAGGAAAATTGAATTTTAGGAAGAAAAGTCCAAAATCAGATATTTATGGGCTCAATTAAATTTTATCTAAGGTTTAATTGAATTTATGAAGGGTTTGATTGCAAGAAAAATTAAATTTTAAGTTAATTTAGGGTTTTATTTGAATAAATTAAAGTTCTGGGGTCCAATTATAATTTTGAAGAGTTGATTTGGTCAAATCAGGGGCTTAATTGCATAATTATTGAAGTTTGAAGGCCAATTAGGGACTTAATTGAAACAATCTGAAACCAAGGACCCAATTACAATTTTTTCAGGGGGCTTGATTACTTCAATGACCAAATAAAAAGTATCTATTTGAATTTTGAAACGGTGCCGTTTCTTGGACACTATTCATTGTCTCTTCCATGCAGCCGTTTTCAGTAGTAATGGCTGAGGCATTTTCTGCAACATGGCCTCCGTTATGGAGCATGCTTTAAGGCTAAGATCCCTCTACATGCAGAGGACAAGCCGACCGTTACCAGCACAAAGCTCTCTCTGACCTATAAAAGCAGGAGAAAAAGACTGAACAGGGGGAGGAGGAGGAGCAGGGGCAGAAAAAAAACAGGGAAGAAAGGGGAAACCATAGAGAGAAAGAAAAGAAAAAAAAAAGGGAAAGCGTGAACATAAGAAGAGAGGAGAACATGGAAAGGAAAGAAAATCTGAGAGAGAAAGAGAGGGAGGGGAGTGAACAAAGCACAAGAGAATGCAGGAGGAGGAAGAAGAAAATATAGAAAAAAAAAACCGAAGTAGCGTCCTCCGTGTACCACGGCCCATCCTCCTCTTCGCCGCCACAGAGGCACCGTTAGCACCAACATCACCTCCACGAAGCCACTGTAGAGAGGCAGAAACACCGTTGACAGGAGGGAAAAAAAACAGAGTAAGTAGACAGCATAACCGAAACAGAGAAGAGAAGAAGAAGAAGCAGCGTTTACCACCACAGCCAGTTGCCGCGACACCAAAGCCATCGTGAGACACCAGCACCGTGAACTATAGCGCCTCCATTCCAGGTAATCCTATTCCCTTTTGTTTTAATTTCTGCGCTTGAAACAGGGGCTCGTTTTTGCTATTTGCAAAAACGAGCATGAACAGTACGAAGGTAATATCCATGCACGCGTAAAATTTTACGCGTGCATGGTTTGTTTGGGTCACTGGCTTAGGACAGTTACCATGGGTGGCTGGGCCAGTCCAAAAAAAATTCTTCAAAAATTATTTCAAAAAATCTGTGATTTTCCACAATTTTTTTACTTCATTTTGATCAATATTGGTTTGTATTTTTATACTGTAAAGATACAAATCCGGTATTAAAATACCCGGTTTTCATCAAAACATAAAAAAATATATTTTGTTTTCAAGCATACAACCAAGTCTCTCAAAAATAATAATAAAAATCATATTGTATTTTCATATAACAAAGAAAATTTCAAAAATATGTATAAACGTGTATTTTTGCTTTAATAACCAATTTATTAAAGTCACGAGAACTAGGCCAATAAGTCAAAAATTCCAAAAATTGTTTTTTGTTTTCTTTCAATATCTGGGGTTACGAACTTATACGTAAGATGTATTCCGGATATTAAATTCTTTTGTTGACATCAGAATTATCCGATAAGATAAGGATCTCCTTATCGAGGAGGGCTTTTCTTAAACCATAGACGGACCAACAAATAGAAATCACGATAAGACCTTAGATTTTATCAGACAATAAAACAATTCAGCTTACCTTAGGTAGGACGTATTTGAGGTGCTAATACCTTCCCTTTATGCAACCAGTCCCCGTAATTGATCTCTGAGACCAGTTAGGGTTCCTAGTGACCAAAATACTTGGTGGCACTCCCATTCCATTTTTCCACTGATAAAAGACAAGAATTCCTTATCCCCCCACCTTTGCCACATTAGATAAAATGTGAAAGTGGATGTTTTTCGCCGCGACGCCGCACATGTGCGACACACTATATAAATATTAGAAATATTTTTTATTTTATCAATGTGAGATTTGAAATCCTTTAATATATATATATATATATATATATATATATATATATATATATATATATATATATATTCTATGTTCACAAGAAAAAAAGTTATTTTTCAATGTGGGATATAAAAATCATTTTGAAGTAATCTTTTAAACTTTATTATTTACAATATATATAGCCTATATTCACATGGATTGTTTTTTAATTTTTTCATATGAACTATTAAAACTTCAAATATTTTTTTTTAAATTTTTCCGGGTTGACCCGGGTCAACCTGCGTAACCCGGGACCAGGCTCAGTGGTTGGGTCAATTCCCGGGTCAAGTTTGATAACTATAATTTTACCTCTTGAGTAATATTTTAAAAATAATTTTTAAATGCAATGTAATCACATTATCAAAAGGAAAATAAATGTGTAATTGGAATAGTGAACTTATAATTCAGACAAAAAATTGTTAAATCAAGTAATTATTTAAATTGTTTAAATATTATTCAAATTGTACTACCACCACTTATTCTATACAATGTATGATTTAAAAAATTTGTAAAACCACTGTTGTATTGGCATACATTTATGTTCATAGAGATGAATTTAGAATTTGTTGATTGAAAAGACCAAAATGCACTGCCTTGTTGTCGAGTGGCTATTACATAAAAATAACTTCAAAAATAATATAAGTTCAAGGGTGATTTTGTAAACATCTCAAACTTTGAGGGGCCAGTGCCATCTTTAGCCGCCTTCTAGATTTATCTCTACACATGCATGTGTTTGTTAGGCCTTTTAGCACATTATATAACATGCATTTTATAGGATGCCTTGGTATAATTGCTTTTATCCTTGCCCTCTTATTATCATTAGTAAACCTGAAAACCATTGCTATATTGGTATAATACTTATTTTGATTCTAGTCAAATACATAATTTTTTTTCCCCCTGTGGATGCCCTTTTCTTGGTAGAATATTACATTGTTAATGAAACATCTCAACCTAATAGCTTAAGCTGTTAGGTGAGGTCCCAATATATGATTTATATTATTCTTTAACACACCCTCTCAAGTGAAAGCCCTTTGGACTTGAAACTTGCACGGACCCACATTTTCTTGTGCTTGATTTTTTTTATCAAATAAATAAGGATGTTGAGATTTGAACTCGTGACCGCTTAGTCATCAAGGCTCTGATACCATGTCAAAGAACCATCTCAACCCAATAGCTTAAGTTGTTAGATGAGGTCCCAAGATATGATTTATATTATTTTTTAACATACATTTGCTGCCTCATATTATTTCATCATCAAATGTGGTTTTCAAAATAATGCAATGTCAATTTTAACTTTTCTCCCTTTTTAACTAATTTAATTAAGTCCTTAATCTTTAAATTATATAGTGTCAACGAAATTGAATCTCGCCAAACAACATTGAATCATAACTATCAAATTCTTCAAAAAAACTCATGTTTTATGATCCATATTGTTGCGGGGGCGCGAGCGATGCGACGTCGTCTGGCGACGGCGGAGGCTCTTTGTCGTGCCTCCTGTGTGAGGTGTTGTGTGTTGGAAAGGGTCTTGGATTTAATCATAAAATTATGATTAATGTTTTAGGAGTCGCCACCTAGTATTATGGTCACTAGGAACCTATGGTCTGCGAGAGTCCAAGTAAAGGACTGGTTGTGAAAGGGGAAGACGCATCACCCCCAGTGCACCCAACCTAAGGTAAGCTGCATTGTTGTTTGATTGTTTTTTCTAAATCAGGTTCTATTCGTTGGTCTTTTCTAAGGCTCAAGGTAGATCTATCTTCATGAGAGAGTCTCTACCTTATCGGGTTAAATCCTAACCGTTCTAAAGTCTGAATTTTAGCATCTTATTTATTTAAACCTTGTATCTTTAATACATGATGGTGTACTTTATTGTGTAATTTTACACCCCATAAATGTTAAAGTCTACATCTGGATCCTAGAAAAAAAGATTGGAAAAAGGTTTTTGACATTTTGACCAAACCCTCATGGATGATCATAACCAGTCATGATATCCATTTTTATTTTCAAAACATAAGAAAGATGCAAGTTTTTTTTTTAATAATAAAAATATGCTTGGAAAAGTTTTTAGGTTTTGGCCGTATGCATGGAATTTTTTTTTTCGGGAGAAAATCGGGTATTTTAATACCGGATTTGTATTTTACAATGTAAATATACAACCCGATATTATGCAAAATTGGTAGAAAAATATTTGAGAAAATCAAAAATTTTTCAAAAGGACTTTTGATTTTTTTTTTGAATTTTTTTTGTTTTTTTTTTTTATATTATAATATATTATTATTAATAAATAAATAAAAATCTACATGGGCTGGGCCGGCCCAGTTGACTATGCCAGGCTAAGCCATAGAAGAGTTCGGGCCGACCTTGGCCCGAAACGGTTGGGCTGATCTCGGCCCAACACTTTTTATTTATTTCTTTAGGGCCGGGCGGACCTAGCCTAGAACTTTGGGCTGGGCCAAATACAGCCCGGCCCAATGTCCACTGCATGAGCAGTGGGCATAAATTATAATTCACGCCCACTGTTCATGTGAACAGTAGGGAGGAGGAACAAGAAGACGAGGAAGGAAGAGAAAGAGGAGAATTACCTGGCGTGAGGGTGGTCTGATTGAGGAGGCTGATGTGGTGCAAGCGGTGGCAACGGTGGAGAGTTGAGCCGCCAGGGTTGCTGCTGGTCGAGTTGCAGGTGCTGCTGCTGTCACGGTCGGTGCTACGGTCGCTGGCGATTGGAGCGGATGAGGAGAGAGTCGCCGCCTCTACTGCTGCTGGTAAGGGTGGAGGCCGCTGGAAAGGGTGGTCGCTGCTACTGTTGGAGTCACGGTGGCGGAGAGGAAAAAGATTTTCTTAGAGAAGAGAGAGAGAGGGAGAGGTGGTGCAAACACCACGTTAGGTTGTTGGAGTGTCTGGTTGTGATAAAGGTTGTGGTGGGAGGGACGGTGGCGAGATTAGTGGCGGCCGAAGGTGCGGCTGAGAAGGAGGAAGTAGAAAATGATGAAAAACAGGGGAGAAAGGCTGATTTTTTTGTCAACTTTGCACTCAATTTTCTTCTCCCTCAGACCATGAAATCCACCTCTATTTATAGGCGGTGGAAGAGGGAAATCTTGTCTTCATGAGGAAAAATTTACAGCCCTTTATTTGATTGGAAGCATCCAAACCGTCGGTTCAACGTGTGCACCTTGAACTGTTAAATTTGACAGTCCTAGGCTGCCCGAGGTGGCCCTTTAGGCCAGTCACCGGAGCACTTTTGACATTTATAGGCCTGAACGGACCATACACGGTGATAGAGGGATTTCAGGTGGCCATTTTGGTGCATGAGTTGTCAATTTTGGGGGACAAACGAGGCATTAAATGCACATGCAAAACTGCTACCCTGACAGCTTCACGGGGAAGATGATGAACACGTCGCCTGGTATTTTTTTTTCTAACGCACAAACGACGCCGTTTTGGGTTAAAATTAGGGATTTTTGCCGATTTTCAATTTAGTCCTCCAGCTTTCAATTTCTTTCAATAGAATCCCTAATTGACCCTAAACTTATGATTTAATGCAATTTGGTCCCGGCGTAACTTCAACTCCAGCCCCGGATTTACACGTCTTTTGCAATATGGTCCTTGGTCTCGAATTTATACAATTTCGTCCCTAATTGACCATTAAACTTTCAATTTCTTTAATTTGATCCCCGGATTTTGTCAATTAAACCCCTATAGTTTGGCGCCTTTTGCATATTGGTCCTTGGCTTCGAATTTTGTCAATTTAACCCCTAATTGACCCCAAAACTTTAATTTTCTTGCAATTTGACCCCTAATTTCAATCAATTAACTTGGTAAAAATTAAATTTGATCTCTTAAAATTCTAATCTTCTCAATTAAGCCCAAATTAGGCTCCCAAACTTAATTTTTCACCAATTAAGCCCCAAATAAAATTAAATTGACCCATTTAAAGTATAATTAAGTCCTTGCACTTAATTAAATCGTTCAATTGGACCCAAATTAATTCTTAAACATAATTAACATTTAATTTGGCCCATGATTAAATCAAATTGGCCTATTAAAAATTTAATTATGTCATTGGACTTAATTTTTATGCAAATTTGTCCAATAATTATTTAATGTAACCTTGAATTTGCATTTTTTTCTCTATTTTTGGGCATAATGGGACACAATTTGGTCTTGAATTTCCTTTAAAAATTGCAACTTGATTTCCCGGTCTACTTTCTCCATGTTGCTAGCCTTTATTATTATTTTTTGTCTTTATTTTGGAAAAAAAAATTATTTTGAGAATAACCCAGAATTTATCACCTATTATAGATTATGATATATTTATGTATCGAATCGCTGTGATATGAGACCTGGATTTAGAAAGAAAATGACCCACTTTTTTCAAAATAAGAAAGAGAGTCACACGGCAGAAAAAACAAATTAAAGAAAAGGTTAGGAATAATAATAATAGTAATAATATAAGCATGAAAGAACGAGAATGATACACAGCACAAAAGAGTTGGTGACTGCTAAAAGTTAAGAGAGTTGAGGCTACTGGTGTTAGAAGAGAAAGCTGGACAATATCCTAAGTGAGAGACTTTGTATGTTGAAATTTAAAGTCGGGCTATATGTTGTTTTCTGGACCAATACTTTATAATTATACCTCCTTCATGTTTAAAAAATTTAGGTCACGTGCTCTTTTAGTGGATTGAGCTTTGGTCCCAGATCCATAAATTTGTTTCCAATTGATCTAACAAAGTTGGCAAGTGTGAGATCTATCTACAGTGAAATCCACTAAGACGAATCAAAATGCAAAAAAAAAAAATGAGGTTTTAATTTGGCTGCTTCGTTCTTTCTACGCTTATGCATGCAGAGTTCTTTCCTAATCAAATAATAAAACTGAAAACAACACAATGAGGTTTATGGAGACAGCTACCTGCTGACATGCTTGTTTGCTTGTATGTCTAGTTTTTGTAATCACACTGTTATTAGCAGCTACTCTTGATGCTTCGGAGGAAGTGATAATTTTAGACTTTATTTTGATTTCTCTTTTCCTAATATCTCTATCTTTGTTGGCTTCGAAGAAAGAGTTCTGCTTGACCTGTAGCGGGTGCGGTATGATATATCTCCTAAATAAACTTTTTTTCTTCTTTTTTTAGAAAAAAAGCGATTTTAAATGGCCTAAACTGGATGGGCATTGCATTTCAACCTACTACTTTCATCAAGTGTAGTTGGTCAAACATTTGTAATCGGTCGCTGCAAGAAAGATCCGTGATTCGTTAGAAGTCCGAAATATCTTCCTATTAATGCACCGACGGCTTTCAATCTTGGCATGTTCCTAGCTAGCATAACATAAAGAAGGAGAAGCAAAATCTACAGAAGTATTATTTGTAATTTATACATATGATTGAAAATTTACATACTTTTACTGAAATTACATTGATTCAAGTATCCATGTTAACATCCATGGCTTGAATAATACACAAAACAGAAACTACAGAAGGGTTCCACCCGAGACGTACTCGGTGCAGGCCAGCGCAACCAAACCCAACATGGCAAATCTACCGTTCCACATCTCTGCATCAGACGTCATGACGCCCTCTGACTTGGATTCCGCGCTGACCCCTTTGAATAGTGGGATCAAAGACGCGACAGAGAGCAGAATACTTGTTCCGAGGAACCACGAGACTCCACCGTTAAATATCTGATAAGAAAGGTCTTGGCCCTTGGACAGTTCCACTGCCATTGCAGCGACAAAGCCTATCATGGCAAGCCTGCCATTGATCCTCTCTGGTGCGGGTCCGCTAAATGCGAACAAATCAAGGAATTTTGTGCTGAACTGTTAATCACAGTCATACGGGCGTTTACATTAGAAGTGGAAGCATAAATGCAATCACAAAGTCCTTGCTCTACTTGAATTGTTAAAATTAAACATTTCCGAAATAAATCATGCCGTATAATTAATCCTGTACCTTTGGCTTAGGAGTAGAACTTGGCTCTGCTAACTTCTTGATCTGGTCATCCTGCAAATTGATTCAAATGTTAACACAATCCTAAGAACAATCACCTAAAGTATACACAAAGGAAGTCGAAATAGATTCCAATCTCACCAGCTTGGAGCACTGCACCCGTTTGCTAGCACTGCCACGTAGTCGTGGCACATACGTGGCAGAAAACAAGTTGCTCACTCGAGACCGGTTTTTCACCAGACCACTAGGTACTGGAGTTGCAAGGACGGTCTGCATGACTGTTGATGTGGCCATCACTTAGAACAATGTTTATCACTCGAGCTGTGATTAAGAAACTTAATCAATATCTAAACCGTGAAAGCTATTCTAATGCTAGAGGCAACGTTCGCAGGGGATATCACTACCAGTGAGTTGAAGCTATTTGCTTTGTAATGATAATTAATGTATCTGACAATGGTTTGGTAGGCTCTTATATAGCCGATGGGACAAGAGAGGAGAGGGCATTTTGCTCCCACGTCATCTATATCTAATTAAAAAGCTGATTGGATCACGTGGGTTCGGTTGTCCTCACATGGTCAAGTGGGTTACGTGGCCTCCTCAGAGTCACTAGTGGACCCCACCCCATTTAAGAACCTGAGGCCAATGTTGTTCTAGGTTTTTCAGCGACCACGGCATAGTAATCGAACTGGACTCAGCCACGATCTTACCGCATTAATTTGACACGTTCAAAATAACACAGCTAAATTAAATCGTACTAATGGATAAAATTTTTGCAATTTGTCGACATGTTTTTTCTTAAATATCTTTTTTTAACATGTGATTGATTATAGATCGTGTACTTTCAATGTTCCTCTCTTTCTTTTGTTCACTAAATTTCATTCCTTTCATTTTTATCTCTATCTTTTTTAATATATTGAAAAACTTTTCTTTTTATTTTTATCTTCATTTTTTCTAATATATCGGCAAACTTTTCTTTTCTTATCAGTTACTTATTGATTTCTTATCAAAACATTCAATTACATCTTCTGATATTTGTTGACTCAACATCCTTTCAAATACAAGTCAATATTTACTTTACATTAAACTCAATAAAAATCAGGCGCAAACCCTTAATTTTTTTGTTTTTTTAACATTGATTTTTTTTATTTTTTAGACAAATTAATTCATTTACTTTGTCATTTATAAAAAACATGTCCCTTTAAATTTTGACCGGCCATTTAACATTAATTATTTTATTGTCTAATGCCAATTTATAACTTCTTTTTTATAGATTTGTCAGCTAAAATAGAAGAATATCAAATTTTTATTCACATCTCTTGATTTGATTATATATTTATTTCCCATTAAAACTTCTAATGAGAAAAAAAAAACGAACACAAAACTCAACAACAACAACAAAGAGAGAAATGACATTAATATTTAAATTAAATAGATAAATATTTTGATTGTTATTTTGAAGGCATTTTATTGTCATTGCACGGGAGGACCTGGTTTTTTCAGAAGGCTATAAGATAGCATCTTCTCAACGTTGCATTAAAGAAAATTATTCAATTATTAATTAATTACATATTTCAAATTTAAGATGATAACTTTGAATCTAATTGCATTTTTATGTGACCTTCTACCTAATTTCTTTCCCCTTATGGATTCTGAATCTAAGAAAAGCGTAGACTCAGTTGTAATCAATTGACCACTTCACAAAGTTGCAACAAAATCCAAAACAATTTATGCTTTCTATTGGTCATGGTTATGACCCTCTGTGGGAGTTGCTTCTACATTAGATTTCCACAATATCATTTATTGAAAAAAATCTTTATAGTTTACTGCATTGATTTCATTGAACAAGAAGATATATTTTACTTTGCGGAGAATAATTTAAAAGTATCGTTTTCGGCTAGTAAACTAAACAAATAGGTGGTGAGTATAAAGCTGGGGAGAATATGATAGGAATGGAAAATCAAACCCAATTAATTTGCTAATATAGAAGGGAATTTTGTTCGGTCTAATATGACATTGTCGCACGTGTACGGCGTCGCGGCAAAAAAACTTTCACCCTCATATTTTATCTTATCTATCTATCTGGCAAATACGGGGAGATAAGAAATTCTTGTCTTTTATTAGTGAAAAAATAGAATGGGAGTCACCACCTAATATTTTGGTCACTAGGAACCCTAACTGATCTCAGAGATCGGGTACGGGGACTGGTTGCGTAAATGAAAGGTATTAGCACCTCAAATACGTCCTATCTAAGATAAGCTGCATTGTTTTATTGTCTGATAAAATCTAATGTCTTGTCATGTTTTCTAGTTGTCGGTCCGTCTATGGTTTAAGAAAAGTCCTCTTCGGTAAAGAGATCCTTATCTTATCGGGTAAAACCTAACCGTTCTAACGTCAATAAAAGAATTTAATATCTGAAATACGTCTTATGTATAAGGTCATAACCCCAAATACTAATTATTTTTTTTGAATTTTTGAAATATCGGCCTAGTTCTTGTGACTTTAATAAACTGGTTATTAAAGCCAAAATGCATGCTAACACATATTTTTGAAATTTTCTTTGTTGTATGAAAATACAATATGATTTTTTTTTTCTTTTAGTTTTGAGAGACTTGGCCGTATGCATGAAAACAAAATATTTTTTTTAATTTTTATTGTTTTGATGAAAATCGTGTATTTTAATGTCGGATTTGTGTCTTTATAGTATAAAAATACAAAACAATATTGATCGAAATGCAGTAAATTTTTTTTCGAAAAATCCCAGATTTTTTGAAATAATTTTTGAAGAAAATTTTCTTTTTTTTTCAGGCTGGGCACAGCTCGACTGATGTGGCTGGGCTGGACCTAGCCAGCCCAGCCTAGTCACTGGCCCAAGCCAGTGACCCAACTAAGCCATACACGCGTAAAATTTTTCGCGTGCATGGAACAATGTGAAGGTAATACATGCTCGTTTTTTACAGATAGCAAAAACGAGCCCCTGGTTACTAACAAAGCGTAGAAGGATGATTCTTTAGCTTTCTTGCGTTTTTTTTTAGATTAACATGCATCAATTCTTGTAAAGACAGAGGAAGAAATGTGCATACCTGGTTTTGGAGAAGTGAAGACGATGGTGTTACTGACCTTCTCTGCTATCTGTGTCCTCTGCTTCGCCATTCAATTTGTTTATGTTCCTTTGCTCTCCTGTTCCTATCTCTTTATTCGGCCTTTCTTTGAGTTTCCTTCTGTGTTATCTCCTCTCCTTCCTCTTCTCTCCCTTATGCTTTCTCACTATTTCTCACTCTCTCTGTTTTGTTTTTCTCTCTTACGCTCTCCCTCTCTGCCTCATTTTTCTTCTTGGCGCTGGAACCTGCTGCTTGCAGTTGCAAACGAAGATGACAGTATGGAAGGGCTGTTCCAATACTGCTTCCTCTCCTCGTTTTTTTTTTGTATTCTCTCATTCCTTTCTTCACTCTGCCTCCCCGTTTTTCTTTTTGCCTCTTTGTTTCTCCTTCTTATCCTCTTCCCCCCTCTGTCTCGTCTTTCTTTTCCCTCTGTTCGGTTTCTCCTCTGGCTTTTATAGCCAGAGGATGCATGCGTTATGGTAGGAACATGGTAACGGCCGGCGTGCATTATGGTGGTGAGGAAAATCAACCGCGAGACATGCCTCCCCTTGATTGCAGCTCCACTATCTTCCTTTGTCTTCATTGCCAGCGAAGAAGACAATGAATATTTTCAGCACCTTTTTTAAATTTCAAATGGATATTTCTGATTTGGTCCTTGGATGTTTTTACAATTTTGTAATCAAGTATTAAAGATCATTCCACAGATCCTGCCTCAGATCATTCCACAGATTGCCTCAGATCAAATCACATAAGAATAGCCCAGAATCAAGATTCACAACGGTTACAATCTTCACAACCACAATTACAGCTAGTTTTCCTAAAACAGCTTCTCTAATTCTATGTATATATACAACTCTTCATTCATTTGTAATTGTGTGAAAAATTAATATATTTATTCCATCAATACACTGTCAACATTTAAATTCTATCATGGTATCAGGAGAGTCACCCTCCAACGAGAACCCGATCCTCAGTTCCCATAACCCCATCTCCACACCAACATCTCCAATTGAAATTCCTTTGATTGCCTTCAATATCTCTCCCCAGATCAACGAGAAGCTCACTCCTTCCACCTTCCATCAATGGCGCGCTCAGTTTGAGGCTCTTCTTATTGGCTATGATCTTCTCGATTACGTTACTGGTGATCATCCATGCCCCTCATCCAACACCACTCCTACATCCTCTTCACAGATCTCACTAGGTTAGGCATGATAAACTTATCCTTAGCGCCATTTTGGCTTCCACCACTCCCACAATAACCCCCTTCATTTCAACCACCAAAACATCACAGGAGGCATGGCAAAAACTCCATACTATGTATGCCAGCAAGTCATGCACCCGAGCTTTGCAACTCAAAGAGGAGCTTACATTGATTAAACGAGAAAATAAAACAGTTCAAGAATACCTTCATACTGTTAAGACTCTTGCAGATGAGATTGCCATAATTGATCATCCTATTTCTACTGATGATCTCACTCTCTACATTCTCAACGGCTTGGGACTTGATTTTCGTGAGATTGTCGCCTTGATCCGGGCTCTTGAGAAATCTCTCACATTTGAGAAGCTTCACGATCTGCTTGTAAGCCATTAGGCATATCTCCATCGTCTTGAAACCATCACTCAATACCTGGTGACAACGGCTAATTTCTTTAGCCGCTCTAGTGGGCATCGCCAGGGTATGGCTTCTTCACTTGGTCATCATGGCTATTGGGGCTTCAACAAATCTAATGGAAATAGGACTCCCAATATGCCGCAACACAAAAAGCCAATCTTTAATGGATGGAAGTCCACGGGTCCACGTCGTTACCAGCCCAAATGTCAGCTGTGTGACCAGCTGGGCCATGTCGCCAAACAGTGTCCAAAAGTCCATTTTTCGGAGCCCACTGCCAATTGTATTTCCACCTCTCAACAAAAAGATATCAAATGGTTAATTGATTCCGCTACTTCTCATAACATTACAGGTGATTTGACAAATTTATCAGTCCACTCGGAATATGATGGCACCGATGAAGTTGTTATCGGTGATGGTTCAGGTTTGCGTGTCTCACACATTGGTTCTTTGGTTTTTCATTCCCCCACTCGTGATTTTCAATTAAATGATACACTTTGTGTTCCTAGTATTCACAAGAATTTAGTTTTTGTCCATCACTTTACTACCCAAAATAACGTTTTTATTGCATTTCACCCCTTTTACTTTCTTGTCAAGAATCATATCACGGGGGCGATACTTCTCAAAGGTGCATGTGAGAATGGTGTGTATCCGCTTCCGGACTCATTGGTGGGCTCCTCCTCAAAAATGGCTACAAATGTGCATGAGAGGACGACGATTGATGGGTGGCACAAACGACTTAGCCATCCCTCTTATAAAATTATAAACTCTCTTGTTCGTACCTTTTCCCTTCCAATAAAAAAAGGCTCTAAAACGTCAACACTTTGTACTCCATGTTCTATCAATAAAGCCCATCAACAACCTTTTCATTCCACAAGTCTTCAAAGTCATGCACCACTTGACCTCATTTACACCGATGTTTGGGGTCCTTCCTATATTATTGGTCTTGATGGATCCCGCTACTACTTAATTTTGGCTGATCATTTTACCAAATATATGTGTTTTTATCCCATGACCGCCAAGCCAAGCGTTAGTAGCATCTTTCCTCAGTTTAAACATCTTGTTGAAACAAAGTTCCAAGCCAAAATAAAATCTGTTTACTCGGACAACGATGGTGAGTTTGTGGCTCTTAAAAATTATTTTTCCATCCATGGAATTAGTCACTATACCACCTCACACTCCCCAACAAAATGGGGTTGCCGAACAACGTCACAGTCATATAGTTGAAACAAAACTCACCCTTTTAAAAGATGTTGACGTACCACTTTCGTTTTGGCCTTACGCTTTTCAAACCGCTGTTTACCTCATAAATCATCAACCAACCACTCTTTTACACCATAAATCCCTCTTTGAAAGTCTGTTCAACCAATCACCTAATTATCTAAAATTAAAAAAATTGGTTGTTTGTGTTTTCCCCTAACCAGGCCTTACAATACTCATAAGCTACAACCCAAAGCATGTCCATGTGTTTTTTTGGGCTACTCCCAAACCCAAAGTGCATACCAGTGCATGGACTTACAAACCAAGAGGATTTATATCTCACGGCATGTTCTTTTTCATGAAACACAGACGCCCATCTCTTCCTTCCCTGCAGCCACGTTTTTTAATTCTTCTGCCCTGTCGTCGTTGCCCATCACGTCGTTTCCATTGCCGCAACCACTACCAGTGCGTCTGGACGGTGCATCTACCTCTACATCACCTTCAGGTATTTCCCCTAATTTCTCATCCTCTATTTTACTTGACTCCTCCTCCCCTGTTTTACCTAATTTCTAAAATTCCTCACTCGCCACAAGCTCCACTGTCCCGGCCCCTCCCCCCTTCGAAGCTCCAACCTCACCCAGTCAATCCACTTCTCTCCTTGCGCCCCTAGCTCATCAACCCACAGATAACATATCTCACACACACTTTATGATCACACGCTCCATGAACAACATCTACAAGCTAAAACAACTTCATTCCGTTTCAAAACACCCCATTCCACCCATCATTGAACCTACTTGTATGAGTCAAGCACTCCGTGACCCGAAATAGAGACGTGCCATGTCTGATGAGTTAACAACTTTAATGCGCCATCACACGTGGGACTTGGTTCCACCACCCCTTCACTACAACCCAGTGGGTTGCAAATGGGTGTTTCGAGTCAAAAGAAAATTGGATGGGTCTGTTGATAGGTCAAAGCGCGTCTTGTTGCCAAGGGTTTTCATCAACGCCCTGGGTTGGAGTACAAAGAGACTTTCAGTCCGGTTGTCAAACCGGCCACAATCCGTACTGTTTTGACAATTTCTGTGCTACAGGGGTGGTCCTTGCTCCAACTTGATGTAAACAATGCATTTTTTACATGGGAAATTGCATGAAATTGTGTATATGATTCAGCCCTCTGGCTTTAAAGATTTGTCAAATCCTAATCATGTTTGCAGGTTACAAAAGATCATCTATGGTCTGAAACAAGCTCCACGGGAATGGTATTCTGCTTTAAAGAAAAAAATTATAGCGCTTGGCTTTACAAATTCAAAAGCCGACAGCTCTTTGTTCATCTACAAATCTGCCTTTGTTTTATGTTTCTTGTTAGTGTATGTAGATGATCTGGTCATCACTGGCAATGACAATACATTTTTGAGCTCCATCGTTGCTCAACTTGGCGTTGCCTTTTCACTTAAAGACATGGGGCCTTTTCATTTTTTCCTCGACATGGAAGTCATCCCAACCACAGATGGCCTTTTCTTGTCTCAGCACAAATACATACATGACATTCTCTGTAAGTCAAATATGCTTGGTGCCAAAGAGGTGTCCACTCCATTGTCCACCACAACGGCTCTTTAACTCATTGATGGCACATCCTCTATAGACAACACAGAGTTTAGGCGTGTCATTGGTGGCCTTCAGTACCTTTCTCTTACACGTCCTAACATATCAGTTTGCGGTCAATAAATTGTCACAATTCATGCACAAACCTACTGCTACACACTGGACAGCGGCAAAGAGACTTCTATGTTATTTGAAGCATGCCATTTATCATGTTATCCACATTCGAAAAAGTTCCCACTTGCACCTCAAGACTTACACCGATGCTGATTGGGCTGGCAACTATGATGATCGCAGCTCAACATCTGCCTATATTTGCTTCCTTGCTCCAATCCAATATCCTGGAGCTCAAAAAAAACAGAGGACTGTTGCACGTTCATCTACCGAGGCGGAATATATAGCCTTGCAAATGTAGCCTCTGAAACCATCTGGTTATTGTCCCTATTTCAGGAACTCGGTCTATCTCCCCTTCCCCACCAACTTTGCTTTGTGACAACCTAGGTGCTACTCAACTCAGTCTCAATCCTATTCAACACTCTCGCATGAAGCACATTCAAATCGACCTGCACTTTGTTCGGGATATGGCTCAAAAAGGCATCCTACAGGTTCATCATGTCCATAGCCATGATCAACTTGCCAACCTCCTCACCAAGCCCTTGTCTACTCAACGCACTGAACGACTCAGAACCAAGATTGGCCTTGCTGATTGGAAAAATTATAATTGGATCCCTTGATTTTAGTGCCTTTTCCAATTTGGTCCTTGGTTTCGGATTGTTTCAATTAAGTCACTAAGTGGCCATCAAACTTCAATAATTATGCAATTAAGCCCCTGATTTGACCAAATCAACTCTTTAAAATTATAATTAGACCCTCGAACTTTAATTTCTCCAAATAAAAGCCTAAATTGACTTAAAATCAATTTTTCTTACAATCAAACCCTCCATAAATTTAATTAAACCTTAAATAAAATTTAATTGAATTCATTAACATCTGATTTTGAATATATATTTTTTTCAAAATTAAATTTTCTTTGTTAACAGAGTTTTCATCGGTCAACGATATACTGTCAAATTTCAACATTTTGCATTTTTGAACCTCCTCCTATTATTTTTTGGATTTCTTCTAAATATTTTTTAATATATTTATTTTGTATTTTCCTATTTTTTGTGTGGAACCCAAAACTCAGTATTATTCAAACGATAATCAAAGGATCATGCTTGCCGTCGTTGCTAATAGAGAAGGAGAAAGATACAATGTTATAACAAGAAGTTTAAGAAAACTAACCTGATTTATGTCAAAACAGAGAGCACAAAAGAAGGAGATAATAAAAGGCAGACGAAGTAAAGAAAAAAAAGGTGTTTTGAGAGAGAGAGAGAGAGTGGAAGCATGGGTTGGTGCTAGGGTTGAGAAAGGTCAAAGGTTAAAGTCGGGCTATATGTTTTCTGGACCAATACTTTATAATTATACCTACTTCATGTTTTAAAAATTTAGGTCACGTTATCGAGCTTTGGTCCCAGATCCATAAATTTGTTTCCAATTGATCTACCTAAGTTGGCAAGTGTGAGATCTATCTACAGTGAAATCCACTAAGACGAATCAAAATGCAAAAAAAAAAAAAAAGAGGTTTTAATTTGGCTGCTTCGTTCTTACTTGTTTGCTTGTGTGTCTAGTTTTTGTAATGACACTGTTATTAGCAACTACTCTTGATGCTTCGAAGGAAGTGATAATTTTTGACTTTATTTTGATTTCTCTTCCTAAATATCTCTATCTTTGTTGGCTTCGAAGAAAGAGTTCTGCTTGACCTGTAGCGGGTGCGGTATGATATATCTCCTAAATAAACTTTTTTATATATATATATAAAAAAGGCGATTTTAAATGGCCTAAACTGGATGGGCATTGCATTTCAACCTACTACTTTCATCAAGTGTAGTTGGTCAAACATTTGTAATCGGTCGCTGCAAGAAAGATCCGTGATTCGTTAGAAGTCCGAAATATCTTCCTATTAATGCACCGACGGCTTTCAATCTTGGCATGTTCCTAGCTAGCATAACATAAAGAAGGAGAAGCAAAATCTACAGAAGTATTATTTGTAATTTATACATATGATTGACAATTTACATACTTTTACTGAAATTACATTGATTCAAGTATCCATGTTAACATCCATGGCTTGAATAATACACAAAACAGAAACTACAGAAGGGTTCCACCCGAGACGTACTCGGTGCAGGCCAGCGCAACCAAACCCAACATGGCAAATCTACCGTTCCACATCTCTGCATCAGATGTCATGACACCCTCTGACTTGGATTCCGCGCTGATCCCTTTGAATAGTGGGATCAAAGACGCGACAGAGAGAAGAATACTTGTTCCGAGGAACCACGAGACTCCACCGTTAGATATCTGATAAGAAAGGTCTTGGCCCTTGGACAGTTCCACTGCCATTGCAGCGACAAAGCCTATCATAGCAAGCCTGCCATTGATCCTCTCTGGTGCGGGTCCGCTAAATGCGAACAAATCAAGGAATTTTGTGCTGACCTGTTAATCACAGTCATACGGGCGTTTACATTAGAAGTGGAAGCATAAATGCAATCACAAAAAGTCCTTGCTCTACTTAAATTGTTAAAATTAAACATTTCCGAAATAAATTATGCCGTATAATTAATCCTGTACCTTTGGCTTAGGAGTAGAACTTGGCTCTGCTAACTTCTTGATCTGGTCATCCTGCAAATTGATTCAAATGTTAACACAATCCTAAGAACCATCACCTAAACTATACACAAAGGAAGTCGAAATAGATTCCAAACTCACCAGCTTGGCCTTGCACTGCACCCGTTTGCTAGCACTGCCACGTAGTCGTGGCACATACGTGGCAGAAAACAAGTTGCTTACTCGAGACCGGTTTTTCACCAGACCACTAGGTACTGGAGTTGCAAGGACGGTCTGCATGACTGTTGATGTGGCCATCACTTAGAACAATGTTTATCACTCGAGCTGTGATTAAGAAACTTAATCAATATCTAAACTGTAAAAGCTATTCTAATGCTAGAGGCAACGTTCGCAGGGGATATCACTACCAGTGAGTTGAAGCTATTTGCTTTGTAATGATAATTAATGTATCTGACAATGGTTTGGTAGGCTCTTATATAGCCGATGGGGCAAGAGAGGAGAGGGCATTTTGCTCCCACGTCATCTATATCTAATTAAAAAGCTGATTGGATCACGTGGGTTCGGTTGTCCTCACATGGTCAAGTGGGTTACGTGGCCTCCTCACAGTCACTAGTGGATCCCCACCCCATTTAAGAACCTGAGGCCAATGTTGTTCTAGGTTTTCCAGCTGAGCAGCGACCACGGCATAGTAATTGAACTGGGCTCAGCCACATTTTACCGCATTAATTTGACACGTTCCAAATAACACAGTTAAATGGAATGTATAATTTGTCGACATATTTCTTCTCTAAGGTCTTTTTTAATAGGTGATTGATGATAGTTTATGTATTTTCACTCCTACTTGTTATCCTTTTTCCTTTGTTCACTAAGCTAATCTTTTCTTTATCTATTTAGCTAATTTCATTCCTTACATCTCTATCTTCATCTCTTTTAATATATTGAAATTTTTTTTTTCTGGTTTGCCTTTTGATTTCTCATCAAAACATTCAAAATCATCTTCTTTATATCTTCTAGATCTTTTCCAATATATTAAAAAAAACATTTCTTTTCTTCTCAGTTGCGTATTGATTTCTCACCAAAACATTCAATAGCATCTTTTTACATCTTATGGTATTTGCTAGCATGACTCAACTGTTTGTAATATGAAGACAAGCAATGCCCCACATCCACTATGTGTTTAGTGGGAATACCTAATCTCCACTTAGCACAAAGTGGAGGCAAACGGCCATGATTTATGCCCTTCACTCCTAACTTAGTAAATATATGATCAGTGAAGAGCTGTTCGTTAGAGTGAAAAACACAGAGAGAACAGTAGAGAGAGCTTGAGTGAGTAGAGTTGAGTTGAGAAGAGTTTTCTCCTCCTCTTTGTTTGTATTGTTTCTTTGAGTGATTAATACAAACCAGTAGCTCTGTGGAGTATGCAAGTTGTCGAACCAAGTAAATTTGTGTGTGTTTGATTTCTGGAATTACCCAACAACTGGTATCAGAGCTTGTTCTTGAAAAAGAGGGTGTTTGATTCAAACACAAAAATCAAAATTCTCAAAACGTGTTTTTGAACATACCATCGTGTAGAGGAAGACGAGACGAATCCACTGGTGAAAATCCGGTGAAGAACTGACGTCCCGCATGCCCGCACGCGCCTACGACAGCACTGCCCACGCGCACCGACACGCACCACGCGTCGTCTTCTCCTGAATTCCTGCAACTGAATCGGGTTGACCCGCCACAACAACAATCCTGCACAGTCATCCGACATGCCATCCATCCAGTCAGCAAAGACGTCAGCACATGTCATGTCAGCAATAATTACGCGCACAATCGCCACGTTATCAAAGGTGGGCACGTATTGATTATGTGGATGCCACGTCATCTATCCACGTTATCATATTGGGTTTTGATCCAGTGCGCCGCGGACACTATTCCTCTTGACACGTGACTTCATCTGCAGCGTCTTGTGATCCAAAAGTTTGATTGATAAGATCTGAGCCATCCAAAGTCCGATTTGGGTGATTTCAATGTCGTTTCCAACTTTTTTGGCCATTCCGGACACATCTGTAAGGTGAGATTTGACATATTCAAATTCGAGACGTATTAAAAATGGCAGATGAAATAAAGGCTGCTGGAATTGAAAAATTTGATGGAACAGATTTTGGATATTGGAAAATGCAAATTGAAGACTATCTATATGGGAAGAAACTTCATCTTCCTCTATTGGGAAGCAAACCAAAGAATATGCCAGAAGAAGATTGGCAAATTCTTAATAGACAGGTTTTGGGCATTATCCGGCTATCTATGTCAAGAAGAGTTGCTCACAGTGTTACAAAAGAAAAATCCACTGCAAAATTAATGGAAGCCTTGTCTGGGATGTATGAGAAGCCCTCAGCAAATAATAAAGTGCACTTGATGAAGAAGTTGTTCGACTTGAAGATGACAGAAAGCACCTCTGTTACACAACATCTCAACAACTTCAATACCATCACAAATCAATTGTCATCTGTTGAGATTGAGTTTGATGATGAGATCCGTGCACTCATTTTGCTAGCTTCACTTCCAAGCAGTTAGGAAGGTATGAGAAACAGCCGTAAGCAACTCAGCTGGAAAATCCAAACTGAAATATGATGACATTCGAGACTTGATTTTAGCTGAAGAAGTGCGAAGGAAAGACTCAGGTGAAAGTTCAAGTTTAGGATCAGCTCTCAACATCAACACTCGAGGGAGGAGACAAGATAGAGGCTTATCTAGAGGCAGATCAAAATCAAAAATACAGAAGTAAAAGCAAGTTCGGACCCAGAAAGTAGGTTGAATGTTGGAATTGTGGCAAACCTGGTCATTTCGTAAGGAATTGCACAAAACCGAAAAAACCCGAAGCTGACTCTGCAAACGCTACCACAGATGAGGTACAAGATGCTTTGATTCTTGCTTTGTAAAGTCCAATTGATGATTGGATTCTTGATTCTGGTGCTTCATTCCACTATACACCACACCATGAGATGATGCAAAACTATGTTGCTGGAGATCACGGTGTAGTCTATCTAGCCGATGGACAACCAATGGATATTGTGGGTATAGGAGATGTGCAAATCAAGACAATGAATGGATCTATATGAAACTTGCAAAATGTAAGGCATGTTCCTGGACTAAAGAATAAGTTGATCTCAGTCGGACAACTTGATGATAGTGGTCATTCAATCCTTTTTTCTGGAGGTATGTGGAAGGTATCAAAGGGAGCAATGGTTTTGGCTCGTGGAAAGAAAACCGGCACCCTGTATATGACCACAAGATTTGCAGACATTATTGCCTCTACTGAAGCAGAAATTCAGGCACAGCTATGGCACTATAGACTCGGCCATATGAGTCAAAAGGGGATGAAGATACTTCAGTCAAAGGGAAAGCTGCCAGAGTTAAAAAATGTTGATCTAGACATTTGTGAAAGCTGTGTTCTTGGAAAACAGAAGAAGCTCAATTTCTTAAAGGTTGGCAGGACTTTAAGACCAAGAAAGCTAGAACTGGTACACACAGATTTATGGGGATCGTCTCCAGTAGCATCTCTTGAAGGTTCACGGTATTACGTGACTTTCATTGATGATTTCGCAGGAAGGTATGGGTCTACTTTCTGAAAAATAAATCTAATGTGTTTGAAACATTCAAGAAATGAAAGGCTGTGGTTAAGCCTGAATCAGGTCTGAAGTTGAAATGCTTAAAATCTGATAATGAAGGAAAATACATTGATGGAGGTTTCAAAGAGTATTGCGCTGTCAAAGGTATCAGAATGGAAAAGACCGTTCCAGGCACATCGCAACAGAACGACATTGCTGAATGGATGAACAGGACCATCAATGAACGAGCTAGAAGCATGAGGTTGCATTCAGGGTTACCTCAAACATTTTTTGGGCTGATGTAGTTCATACTGTAGTTTACTTGATCAATCGTGGACCATCAGTTCCTTTGGAGTTCAGATTGCCCGAGGAAGTATGGAGAGGAAAAGAAGTACAACTCTCTCATTTAAAGGTCTTTGGGTGTGTTTCCTATGTGCATATAGATTATGATGCTCGCAATAAGCTAGATGTCAAATCCAAGAAATGTTTCTTCATTAGCTATGGAGATGAAGAATTTGGATTTCGGTTTTGGGATGATTAGAACAGAAAGATTATCAGAAGCAGGAACGTGATCTTCAATGAGAAAGTTTTGTACAAAGACAGATCAAGTGTTGAAACAGATATGGCTGATTCAGATACAAGTCCACAAAGATCTGAATTCATAAGAAGAATAGAAGGGTTTCCGGATGTTACCGAGCAGAACAGAAATCAAGAGTCTTTATAAGAAGATTCAAGCGCATCTGTACCCACTACTGCACAAGAAGATGCAGAGCCAATTGAACCAACTGTTCACAGGTTTTCGAGGACTGTAAAGCCCCCACAACGGTTCACACTTCTACTGAATTATATTTTGCTGACAGATGGTGGTGAACCGCTAACTTATAAAGAATCCTTACAAAATGGAAACTCAAGCAAGTGGGAGTTAGCCATGAAGGACGAGATGAATTCGTTGTTGAAGAACAAGACTTGGGAGCTAACTACACTACCTGAAGGAAAGAAGGCCTTGCAAATTAAATGGGTTTACAGAGTAAAGACTGAGCATGACGGAAGCAAACAGTTTAAGGCAAGACTTGTTGTAAAAGGGTTTCAACAAAAGAAAGGAATTGACTACTCTGAGATATTTTCTCCAATTGTGAAGCTCACAACAATCAGAGTTGTTCTGGGGATAGTAGCTGTAGAAAATTTACATCTTGAACAATTAGACGTAAAAACAACATTTTTTCATGGTGAATTGGAGGAAGATATTTACATGCAACAGCTAGAGGGGTTTGAAATACAAGGAAAAGGGAACCAAGTCTGCAAGCTAAAGAAAAGTCTATATAGTTTGAAGCAAGCTCCAAGACAGTGGTACAAGAAGTTTGACAACTTCATATGTAGATCAAGGTACACAAGATGTCAGGCTGATCATTGTTGCTATGTCAAATATTTTGACAACTCCTACATCATTCTACTATTATATGTGGATGATATGTTGATTGCAGGATCCAGCATTGAAGAGATTGACAAGTTGAAACAACAGTTGTCAAAACAGTTTGAAATGAAGGATCTAGGAGATGTTAAACAAATACTTAGCATGAGAATCATCAGAGATAAAGACAAAGGCATACTAAAGCTTTCACAAACAGAGTATGTCAAGAAGGTTCTCAGCAGGTTTAGTATGGATAATGCTAAACCAGTAAGTACACCTCTGGGGAATCATTTTAAGCTCAGCAAAGACCAGTCACCAAAAACTGAGCTAGAATGTGGATACATGGATAAGATACCATACGCCTCAACTATCGGTTCTTTGATGTATGCTATCAGTCTGTACCAGACCAGACATTGCCCATGCAGTGGGAGTTGTAAGCCGATATATGAGCAATCCTGGAAAGCAGCATTGGGAAGCGGTAAAATGGATCATAAGGTACTTAAAAGGTTCCTCAGAGACTTGTCTTACCTTCACAGCTGGTGGTTTGAAACTTGAAGGTTTTGTAGACGCTGATCTAGCAGGAGATGTTGATAGCAGAAAGAGTACTACAAGATATGTATACACTCTAGGAGGCACTGTTGTTTCCTGGAGTTCTACCTTGCAAAAGATCGTCACTCTTTCAACAAAAGAAGCTGAATATGTTGCAGTCTCAGAATCTGTAAAAGAGATTGTATAGTTGTAGAGTTTCCTGAAAGAATTGGGCAAGATGAATGGAAAGGGTACTTTGTATAGCGACAGTCAAAGTGCAATCTTCCTTGCCAAGAATCCAGCATTTCACTCCAGGACTAAGCATATTCAGATCAAATATCACTTCATCCGATAATTGCTAGACGATGGAGAACTAATGCTAAAAAAGGTCTGTGGAAGCAAGAATCCAGCTGACATGTTAACCAAAGGAGTTACACTTGATAAACTGAAGTTGTGTAAAACTCCAGTAGGCCTTCAAGGATAAAAGATAATTGCATTGTTTGTCTCTAAGTGGGAGATTGTTAGCAATATGAAGACAAGCAATGCCCCACCTCCACTATATGTTTAGTGGGAATACCTAATCTCCACTTAGCACAAAGTGGAGGCAAACTGTGGGCATAAATCATATTTATGCCCTTCACTCCTAACTTAGTATAAATATATGTTAGTGAAGAGCTGTCCGTTAGAGTGGAAAACACAGAGAGAACAGAAGAGAAGAGAGAACAGTAGAGAGAGCTTGAGTGAGTAGAGTTGAGTTGAGAAGAGTTTTCTCCTCCTCTTTGTTTGTATTGTTTCTTTGAGTGATTAATACAAATTAACTAGTAGCTTCGTGGAGTAGGCAACTTACCGAACCATGTAAATTTGTGTGTGTTTGAATTCTGGAATTACCCAACATCAACATCCTTTCGAATGCAAGCCAAATGATGTTTGAAATGGTAAATGTCTCAACTAAAAATTTTCAGACAATATTTGCATTGAACATTTCTTGAATTCTTATCAATATCTATACTATGTTGCCATCTCACGTCAAGTCTATTGACACTAGTAGTTTTTTTAGATGCCATCTATCTTGCAATTCAAGAATTAATTCAAATCAACTCTATAATTAAAATCCCAAACATTTACTTCACATTGCAACTCAATAAAAAAACTCGATAAAAATCATGTACAACCCTCAACTTCTTTATTATTTTCATATTGATTCTTCTATTTTTTGGATAGATCAACTCATTTACTTCATCATTTACAAGAAACGAGTCCCTTCAAATTTTGACAGGTCATTTAAATTTAATTACTCTATTGTCTAGCTAATTTACAACTTGTATTCTGTAGATTTGCCAGCTAAAATAGAGGAATACCAAATTTTTATTTACATCTTTCTCCAAGTATTTGAATTGATTATAGATTTATTTCCCATTGGAACTTCAAAGAGAAAAAAAAAATAGAGAACACAAAAGAATGCATCTCATGTTTAATCAAAACACAAAACTCAACAGAGCAAGAACAAAGAGAGAAGTGACATTAACATTTAAAATAAATAAATAAATATTTGGATTGTTATTTTGAATGCATTTCATTGTCATTGCAAGGGAGGACCCGATTTCTTCAGAAGGCTACAAGATAGCATCTTTATAATGTTGCATTAAAGAAAATTATTCAATTATTAATTAATTATATGTTTCAAATTTAAGATGATAACTTTGAATCTAATTACATTTTTATGTGACCTTCTACCTAATTTCTTTCCCCTTATGGATTCTGAATATAAGAAAAGCCTAGACTATCAGTTGTAATCAATTGACCACTTCACAAAGTTACGACAAAATCCAAAACAATTTATGCTTTCTATTGGTCATTGTTATGGCTCTCTGTGGGAGTTGTTTCTACATTAGATTTTCACAAGTCCATTTATTAAAAAAAAAATTCTTTATAGTTGATTAGTACTTAAAAGTGCATTTTTTATCAAGGTTTTATATCATCATTTTGCACTTGAAGTATCAATAACTCCTTAACTAAAGCATGTTTTATAATAACATATCTAATTATATAAGATACCTTTAATTTATGGTAAATGTTCATCTTAAATGCAGGCCTATCACATAAATGAAAGAATTGATTGATGAGTTGAAGTACTGAAGTTGAAAGGACAAAGAGATGGCCAAACTTAGAAAAGAGATGCTGGTGCAGTCAAACTGGAACACTGTTCGGTAATTGGGTCATATCTGGAGCTGTAGATCTTGGATTTAGGTCCATTTTATATGGATGGAAAGATAAGACATAGGCCTACAACTTTCATGTGGAGCCCAAGATTTAACAAGGCGTTTTCAAGTCCAAATTGTAGCAACAAAGAAGAAGTCCGAATCTGTCCTGCAGCCCAGACACTGTTCAGTGTTCAGCCCATATCTCGAGTTCTAGAAGTCCAAATGATCTCAAATTTTTACCCTGGAAAGATGAGACAATTGCCTAGAACTTTCATGAATTAAGTTTGTTCAAATTATGACGTCATCAATGACGTTTTTGGCAGACAAAAGATAAGAATTGTCACCAAGTCAAGATGTGGCCACCCACTCATCAATTAGTCAACTAATCAATAGTTCCGAATTTTGGCCTATAAAAGGAGGCATTTGCCATGTATTTAGGCATCTTGGTGTTCAGATCAAGATCATGCTCTTGCTTTCTCTCTTTGTATTGCTTATGCTTTGCTTTCATTAATATCAAGTTTATGCCTTTCATTTCCTTTCCTTTACTTAGTTAACTTTTATCTTACTTATGTTCTTATCTTGTTTATTTATGTTTCTTTCTTTCATTATGTCTAGCTAAGTTAATTATGTCAAGGTGAAAAGGTTACACTAATGGTGTAAGATAAGTATAATATAAACTAACATGGACTTAATGTTGGATACTAACATGCTTTATATTTGTTATCTTGTTCACTTTTAATACTTTGCTTGTTAAATGGTTAATCTAGATTTATGTTGTATAACACTTGGTACAACAAATACTTGGCACTTTCATAGCCCATACTGTATGGTATAACCGACACCTGAGCTATGAAAGGAACTTGATTTGTTGTTAACATAAGTTATAATCATGAATGCCTGAAACATTTACAAGTATTAGCATTATTCGAATAAGATAACTAATGTAATCATGTTAACAATTTATAATCTGATTGGAACCTCCTTGTGTGTGGTTTCCAATTGAATAATAAGAGTTTATACTATACTTGTTTGAATACCATTAGTGGATCCTCTAACCTTGACATTTGTTGTTATCATTGTTTAATCCTTACGTTAATCTTTCATCTCAAAGTTCTCATCAACTTCTTCCTCTTCTTCTTCACTATTATTATTATCACTATTATTATTATTATTTTATTGTTACTATTGTTGTAGTATTATTGTTGCTTATAATTTATACAAGTAACCTCCCTGTGGTTCGACCCCGGTCTTGCCGGGTTATTTATTACTTCGACACTCCTGCACTTGGGAAAAGACATCAATCTTTTGGTCGTGTCAAGTTTTTGGCGCCGTTGCCGGGGAGGTAAATTCTTGTACAAATTTATTCTATTTTCTCTTTCTTGTATCTAATTTTGTTTATTCTTTTTGTTGTTTTGTTTCTTTTGATTTTGTTTTCTTCTTCTTTTTTCTCTTTTTACACGTGCATGAGAGTTTGGTCACGTACATTAAGTGGTAGACTTTGTAGGGTATCCTCATCATTTTCAGAAAATATGGCGAAGAAGATAACCAATCGCTTCATAATGAGAATAATGAGAATATTCGGGTTAGAACACTTAGAGACCACATGAATCCCACAAGAACAAGTGCACCCTCATGCATAGTTTTTCCACCTGATGCATCTCATTTTAATTTTAAGACAGGCATTATTCAACTTTTACCATCTTTTCATGGCTTAGATTTAGAAAATCCATACTTGCATTTAAGGGAATTTGAGGAGGTTTGCAACACGTATAATGACTCAAATTGTAGCATGAACACCATTAGATTGAAGCTTTTTCCTTTTTCATTAAAAGATAAAGCTAAAACATGGCTACAAAATTTGAGACCTGGATCCATTCGTGCTTGGGATGAAATGCAACAACAATTTTTAAAGAAGTTTTTTCCATCCCACAGAACAAACTCTTTCAAAAGACAAATCATTACTTTCTCTCAAAAACCAGGAGAAACATTTTATCAATGTTGGGATAGGTATCGAGACTTGCTTAATACTTGCCCCCATCATGGTTTTGAAACATGGAGATTAGTTTCACATTTTTATGAAGGGTTAACTCCTAGAGATAGGCAAATGGTTGAATTGATGTGCAATGGAACTTTTGAGGATAAAGACCCTAATGAAGCAATGGAGTACTTAGATTTGCTAGCTGAAAATGCACAAAATTGGGACACCACAGGTACTTATGAGGCACCAAGTAAAACCCAACCTCATACATCTAGTGGGGGTATGTACAACCTTAGGGAAGATCATGACCTCCAAGCCAAGTTTGCATCTTTAGCTAAAAAGTGAGGCACTAGAATTAAAAAAGAGTGGTCAATTAAAATCTGTTCAAGACATTGCGTGTCAAATTTGTGAAACCAACGAACATTCAACCAATGACTGTCCAACCTTGCCTTCTTTTAAAGAATGTCTCCATGAACAAGCCCATGCATTAAACAGTTTTCAAAGGCCCAACCATAACCCATATTCGCAAACATACAACCCTGGTTGGAGAAATCACCCAAATTTCAATTGGAAGAGTGATAACAATAATGCTCAAACTTCACAGCCACCGTTTCAAGCACACCATAATTTCCAAAATTCTCATGGATATGCACCTCCTTATGCTCCCCCTCCTAGAAGAAATCTTGAGGAAACATTGCATGCATTTATGGAAAAGCAAGAGGCAATTAACACTCAACTTGCTCAAAGCATGACAGATTTTAAAGATACTCTTGCAAATTGACATCTGCTCTCAGTTTCCAAGAGAAAGGTAAGTTTCCATCTCAACCGCAACAAAATCCAAGGGGCAATACAACGATGCAAGTAGTTCGGGAAGCCAACACATGGATCACGTAAAATCAGTCATCACTCTTCGCAGTGGTAAGGTTATTGAAAAACCCATTCTTGAACCTTGTGAGAATGATGATGAGTCAATCTCTGAGGGTAAGGAAGGGGTTGAATCTGATCATTGCAAAGAAAAGACTGATTCTCCGCCAGCACTTCCATTTCCTCATGCCATGACGAAACAAAGGAAAGTCAATCACAACTCTGAAATCTTTGAAACCTTCAAACAGGTAAGGATCAATATACCTTTGCTGGATGCTATTAAACAGGTTCCTTCTTATGCTAAATTTTTGAAAGATCTGTGCACTGTGAAGAGAAAACTGAATGTGAAAAAGAAAGCCTTTTTAGCCGAACAAGTAAGTGCCATTCTTCAGAACAATAATGCATTGAAATATAAAGACCCTGGTTGTCCTACAATTTCTTGCTTTATTGGAGAACATAAAATTGAAAGAGCCTTACTTGATCTTGGAGCTAGTGTGAATTTACTTCCATATTCAGTTTTTCAAAGTCTCAATCTAGGTGAGTTAAAACCAACTTCTGTAACTCTTTTACTTGCCGATAGATCTGTAAAAGTGCCTAGAGGAATAGTTGAAGATGTGTTAGTACAAGTCGAAATTCATTTATCCTGTGGATTTTATTGTCTTGGACACACAACCTGTTGAAGCATGTAATTCATTTCCTGTTATTTTAGGGCGTCCATTTCTTGCAACTTCTAATGCATTGATTAATTGTAGGAATGGACTGATGAAGCTATCTTTTGGAACATGACATTGGAGATGAATATTTTCAACATTTGCAAGCAACCTGGAGATGATAATGATTTACAAGAAGTAGATTTTATTGAAGAATTGGTTTATGATCAATTTGAATCTACTTTGAGTAATACTGAGTTTGATGATTTGCAAATGACTTATTCTCAGGAAGAAATCACGGATGAAAAAGACACAGAAAATGTTGATGCGAATCTTTTGTCAAGAGTGACAACAGATTCGATATCTGACATCACACCAACCGATGATTACTTTCCTGATAAATCCTTACTTTCTCTTAGTTCAATGCCTTGGTTTGCTAAAAATATCAATTTCCTTGCCTCAGGAGATTTGCCAACTCATTGGAGTACCGAAGACAAAGGTGAGTTTTTGAACGAAGTGAAGAAATTTTATTGGGATGACCCTTACTTATTCGAATATTGTCCTGATCAAATATTTCGAAGATGCATTCCTGACAATGAGGTAAGTATGTCATTAAATTTTGTCATTCTGAAGCATGTGGGAGTCATTTCTCGTCAAAAAAGACCATTGCAAAAATCTTTCAAAATGGATTTTATTGGCCCACCATGTTCAAGGACACGCATGCATTCTGCAAAGCTTGTGAAAATTGTCAAAAGTCAGGATTTATTTCAAAACATAAGGAATCTTTAGATAATCTTCTATTGACTTTGGAGACATATCCTGGTGGAGATGTGCATTGTGCATTTCAAGACTTATGACCCCATTTCCATAAAGAACGTGATCGACTTAGTCTTGGGAATCTGACTGTAAAAGACCCTGTTTGCCAGTTTTTAAGAAAACTGGATGGGAAGCCTATCCCCGACCCATAGAGGGCGTTTAAGCCGTTCTTGGACGTAAAACCAAGGGAAGATGTGAGCCACAATCACAACTACGATTTGAGTCTGAGTTTGTAAAAATTTATGTCTTTCAGTTTTATTAATAACATAATATTTTTTTTCTGTTTTGTTATCTCTTATATTTGTTTAAGTGTGTTTCAGGTTTGTCAGTGTTCGTTGTTTCAGGTGATGTCTTCTATACTCTATCTTTCTATCTTAGGACATTGAGGACAATGTCTCGTTTTGGTTGGGGGGAGAGGGTAGTAGTTGAAAAAAAAAAACTAACCAACTAACTGTTTTTGTTTTAAAAACCATTTGGCAAAACTGTTATTACTAGGATGGCAGAGTAAGGGGGAATGACTCTTGAGACGCATCTTAGTAAACATTTTCTAATGGTTATTTGCAATATTCATAACAAGGCCTATTAGAATACTTCTTGAAATATTCAGGTTTACAAACTCTCGCATTGTTATCACTTGGTTCTGCTCATATACTCATTTAACAAATATTCTTAAACCTTCATTTTCACACACACACTTTAACATATGATTGTGGGTTGCACATTGGATTATTACATTATTTATGTTCTTTTGTTAAAGGTAACAACTAAGGGATAGGGATAGTCTATAATTTGCAAAAAAAAAAACAAAAAAAAAACAAAAAAAAACAAAAAAAAAACAAAAAAAAAAAAAAGAAAAAAGAAAAATGATGATAATAAAAACGTAGATAAGTTTGGTTTCGTAGCCTCCCTAACCTAAGCAATTAAGCCCGAAGGGGTGTTTTAACACCTAATACCCTAAAGTCAACTGACTTGGGAGCTATTGGCCCAAAGCTTGTTACATGGGTTAAGGAGAAAAGCTTAAGGGAATCAAACATTGCACTATCTACGTATCAGTATCTGCAACCCGAGTTACTAAGCTCGTAGGGGTGTCTCAACACCTAATGCCCTAAGATCAACTGGTCTGGGAGTCATTAGCCGAAAGCTCGTTACATGGGTTAAAGATGCATTGTGTTTTAAGTTATATGTATTAAAAAAAAAAAAATAAAATAAAATAATCCCAACCCAAGGAAGTTAACCTTAAACATTAGAACAAAATATTGTTTTCTTCCAATAAAAGCCCCATCATCTATGTTTCATACATTGAGCACATAACAAGGAAGGTTTATTAATATTTTGTTTAAGAGGTATTGAGCAGACATATAAAATTTAATGAGAGTTTGTTTATCTGGATAGATTAATGGAAGTTGAATGATGAATGCCTTGCTTTGTGGAAATTGCAAATTGTTTTTCTATTTTAACACCTTAATTACTAGGGACTAGTAATAAGCTGGTTGGGGGGTGTGATTAGTACTTGAAAGTGCATTTTTATCAAGGTTTTATATCATCATTTTGCACTTGAAGTATCAATAACTCCTTAACTAAAGCATGTTTTATAATAACATATCTAATTATATAAGATACCTTTATTTATGGTAAATGTTCATCTTAAATGCAGGCCTATCACATAAATGAAAGAATTGATTGATGAGTTGAAGTACTGAAATTGAAAGGACAAAGAGATGGCCAAACTTAGAAAAGAGATGCTGGTGCAGTTCAAACTGGAACACTGTTCGGTAATTGGGTCATATCTGGAGCTGTAGATCTTGGATTTAGGTCCATTTTATATGGATGGAAAGATAAGACATAGGCCTACAACTTTCATGTGGAGCCCAAGATTTAACAAGGCTTTTTCAAGTCCAAATTGTAGCAACAAAGAAGAAGTCCGAATCTGTCCTGCAGCCCAGACACTGTTCAGTGTTCAGCCCATATCTCAAGTTCTAGAAGTCCAAATGATCTCAAATTTTTACCCTGGAAAGATGAGACAATTGCCTAGAACTTTCATGAATTAAGTTTGTTCAAATTATGACGTCATCAATGACGTTTTTGGCAGACAAAAAGATAAGAATTGTCACCAAGTCAAGATGTGGCCACCCACTCATCAATTAGTCAACTAATCAATAGTTCCGAATTTTGGCCTATAAAAGGAGGCATTTGCCATGTATTTAGGCATCTTGGTGTTCAGATCAAGATCATGCTCTTGCTTTCTCTCTTTGTATTGCTTATGCTTTGCTTTCATTAATATCAAGTTTATGCCTTTCATTTCCTTTCCTTTACTTAGTTAACTTTTATCTTACTTATGTTCTTATCTTGTTTATTTATGTTTCTTTCTTTCATTATGTCTAGCTAAGTTAATTATGTCAAGGTGAAAAGGTTACACTAATGGTGTAAGGATAAGTATAATATAAACTAACATGGACTTTAATGTTGGATACTAACATGCTTTATATTTGTTATCTTGTTCACTTTTAATACTTTGCTTGTTAAATGGTTAATCTAGATTTATGTTGTATAACACTTGGTACAACAAATACTTGGCACTTTCATAGCCCATACTGTATGGTATAACCGACACCTGAGCTATGAAAGGAACTTGATTTGTTGTTAACATAAGTTATAATCATGAATGCCTGAAAACATTTACAAGTATTAGCATTATTCGAATAAGATAACTAATGTAATCATGTTAACAATTTATAATCTGATTGGAACCTCCTTTGTGTGTGGTTTCCAATTGAATAATAAGAGTTTATACTATACTTGTTTGAATACCATTAGTGGATCCTCTAACCTTGACATTTGTTGTTATCATTGTTTAATCCTTACGTTAATCTTTCATCTCAAAGTTCTCATCAACTTCTTCCTCTTCTTCTTCACTATTATTATTATCACTATTATTATTATTATTATTATTGTTTATTGTTGTAGTATTATTGTTGCTTATAATTTATACAAGTAACCTCCCTGTGGTTCGACCCCGGTCTTGCCGGGTTATTTATTACTTCGACACTCCTGCACTTGGGAAAAGACATCAATCTTTTGGTCGTGTCAATAGTCTACCGCATTGATTTCATTGAACAAGAAGACATATTTTGCTTTGTGGAGAACAATTTAAATGTACTGTTTTCGGTAAGTAAAATAAACAAACAGGTGGCGAGTAAAAAGTCGGGGAGAAAATAATATGAATGGAAAACCAAACCCAATTAATTTGCTAATACAGAAGGGAATTTTGTTATATAATATGACATTATCAGTATTATTCAAACGATAATCAAAGGACCATGCTTGCAGTCGTTGCTAATAGAGAGGAGAATGAGGCAATGTTATAACAAGAAGTTTAAGAAAAGTAACCTGATTTATATCAAAACAGAGAGCACAAAAGAAGGAGACAATGAAAGGTAGACGAAGTAAAGAAAAAAAAAAGGTGTTTCGAGAGAGAGAGAGAGAGAGAGGAAGCATGGGCTGGTGCTAGGGTTGAGAAATGTCAAAGGGGAGTAAACTAATTTATACTATTTTCAAACTCATAAAATAGATCTGAATTTTTTGATTTTACTGATCGAGTTTATCGAGTCAAATTTGATTCTACTAGTTTTTAAGTTTTTAGTCTAATTTTACGCATTAGACACATGTTAACTCGTAAAATCATATAATTTTACGAGTTAACTCATGATTTTGACAATATTGTTTACTATTCTTTCTTCATTTTATATTTGTTTTTTATGTTATAAATACTTGATAATTAAATTTTAGTTTTACAAAATTTTAAGTAAAAGTAAGTTTGTGATTTAGATATTTTATGTAAAAATATTTTTTAAAGAGAAAATTATCTTGACTATCCTATAATTTACTCAATTTTACACTTTGCTTTTATTATTTTATAAATTACATAAAATATTATCGATCAACCAAATATTTTAAATGGATTGAAATGAACAAATTAACCTTGTATTTATTATATCATATAAACAACTAAATAACACTGTGAACCTTCTTTTAGACTGGCTAGAACAAACTCATTTAATTCAAGGTTAAACCTTATTTTAATTGTCTTCCATGCAATAGATCCAGGGTTAGTGACTAAAATACCCATAATATTGCTTTGCTTTCTTTAAAAATTCTATGATGAACATCACAAACCGTATATTGGTTTTTTTTCTTCTCTTCTATTTGAGCTTCTCCTTCGCGGCCCATTCTCGTTTTTTTCCCCCTCATCAACTCCTTTTTCACTTGCCTTCAATTCTCATAATTCCAATTCCATGGATTTCAATTCCAATTCCCATGGAATGTTCTTCAAATTATTTATCATTTTCTTTCGTCTCAAGAAATCATGAGTTCACTTTAACTGCTCTCGAATCCTGACATCTAAGAAACAGAAGAGAACCCAATTATGAGAATTGGATACTAAATCGACCTATAAATTAAGACAAAGACCATGAACTCATAAATCAACTCAATCAGTTGAACTAAGTTTCGTTTCATCTTGACTCTTTCAAAACCACCTTAAGAATGAGCTATTCAACGGTTGAATGGTCGTTTGGCTTGCTTGAACCATTACTAGAGTGTCATCACATGAATAAAACATAGATAAATCTCTTAGCCGAGCCCAGGCTAGCATAATTTTAGAATGGCCACTAGGTTAAATTACATTAACATCGTTGATAGATTTGGGGTTACTAAGTCAGTGACTCGGTTTTATACCAAGCAATTGTGTTGTATTTTATGCATCAGTATTTGCTTTTAAGCTGGGTTCGCCTTTTCTACCGAGCTTGAATTTGTGTCCAATGTTATTGAGGCTCTTATTGGATTGCCAATTTGTTATGGTATGTGTATTTTTGCTGAAAGTGATGTGTATTTTTGCTGAAGATGATGGGTACTTTTTTTGAATCGACTGCAGAAGTTTAGCTCATATTTGCTATTGATGCACCGACGGCTTTCAATCTTGGCATGTTCCTAGCTAGCATAACATAAAGAAGGAGAAGTAAAACCCTACAGAAGTATTATTTGTAATTTATATAAATGATTGAAAATTGATCTTATATATTTCGCTACTGAAATTACATTGATTCAAGTATCCATCTTAACATCTATGGCTTGAATTTACACAAGACAGAAACTATAGAAGGGTTCCACCCGAGACATACTCGGTGCAGGCCAACGCAACCAAACCCAACATGGCAAATCTACCGTTCCACATCTCAGCATCAGATGTCATGACGCCCTCTGACTTGGATTCCGCGCTGACCCCTTTGAATAGTGGGATCAAAGACGCGACAGAGAGCAGAATACTTGTTCCCACGAACCACGAGACTCCACCGTTAGATATCTGAGAAAACAGGTCTTGGCCCTTGGACAGTTCCACTGCCATTGCAGCGACAAAGCCTATCATGGCAAGCCTGCCATTGATCCTCTCTGGTGCGGGTCCGCTAAATGCCAACACATCAGCGAATTTTGTGCTGACCTGTTAATCATCAGCATGCGTGCGTTTACATTAGAAGTGTAAGCATAATTGCAATCAAAAAGTCCATGCTCTACTTAAATTGTTAAAATTAAACATTTCCGAAATAACTCATGCCATATAATTAATCCTTTACCTTTGGCTTAGGAGGAGGACTTGGCTCTGCTGACATATTCTGCTCATCCTGCAAATTGAATCAAATGTTAACACAATCCTAAGAACCATCACCTAAACTATATACAAAGGAAGTCGAAATAGAATCCAAACTCACCAGCTCGGCCTTGCACTGCACCCGTTTGCTAGCACTGCCACGTAGTCGTGGCACATACGTGGCAGAAAACAAGTTGCTCACTCGAGACCGGTTTTTCACCAGACTTCTGGCTACTGGAGATGCAAGGACGGTCTGCATGACTGTTGATGTGGCCATCACTTAGAACAGTGTTTATCACTCGATCTGTGATTAAGAAACTTAATCAATATCTAAACTGTGAAAGCTATTCTAATGCTAGAGGCAGCGTTCAGTAAGAGATACCACTACCAGTGAGTTGAAGCTGGAGCTTTTTGCTTTGTAATGTATTTAATGTATCTGATAGTGGTTTGGTAGCCTGTTATATAGCCGATGGGGCAAGAGAGGAGAGGGCATTTTGCTTCCACGTCATCTATATCTAATGAGAAGGCTGATTGGATCACGTGGCTTCGGTTGTCTTCACATGGTCAAGTGGGTTACGTGGCCTCCTCACAGTCACTAGTGGATCCCCACCCCATTTAAGAATCTGAGGCCAATGTTGTTCTGGGACCACGGCATAGCAATCGAACTGGACTCAGCCACGATTTTACCGCATTAATTTGACACGTTCAATCACATAACCTGACAAACTAGGGGTGAGAAAAAAACCAATAAACTGAACAAACCAAAAAAACCAGAAAAAAATAATCAAAAAAACAGAATCGAAAAAAAAAACCGAACTAACCAATTAAAAAATCATAAAAAAAAATTCCGGTTCGGTTCGGTTTCGGTTTTCAAAGTCTGAAACCGATTGAACCAAATCGAACCGGTTCAACCATTCCAGCATTTAAAAAAAAACGAAGTATAAATAGAAAAAACCCTAGAGACCTAAAGTGCACTTGACGCCCCCCGCCCCCCCCCCCCCCCCCTCTTCTCTGCCTCTCATCATCTTCTCACAGCCCCCTCTGCTTTCCTTTTTTTTCTCTCTTTTTCTCTCCCTGCCTCTCATCATCTTTTCACAGCCCCCCTTCCTTTCCCTTTTTTCTCCATGCCTTCATCTCCCGTACCCCTAGCCCCTCCTCCTTTTCTCTCTATCTCTCATCTCATCTCTTTAAGTTCACCCCTGAATCGACATTTACTTTAATCAAACTACATGGGTAGATAAAAAAAGAGACGACTTTTTGATGATTAAAATTCTAACTCCAATTTCAAGTCATCTCTGCGTCTTCATCTGTGGGTTTTTTGTTTTTTTATTATTATGTTATAATTTGCTTGTAGTTTGTGGGCATATCTGTGTTCTTGAACAGAAGAAACCGAGATTTGCTTGTAATTTGTGGGCACTGGACATCGAGATTTGCTTGTAGTTTGTGGGCACTGGGCAGATCTGTTTTCGTGAACAACAAAAACTGAGATTTGCTTGGAGTTTGTGGGCACTGGGCACCGAGATTTTCTTTTCGGTTTTTCAACAACAAAAACCAAACCGAACCAAACCGAAGCCAGTCGGTTTGAACCAGTTTCGGTTCGATTTCGGTTTTAAAATTTTAAAATTAATAATGTCGGTTTGGTTCATTTTTTTATGTAAAAACCGAACCGAACCGAAAATAATCACCCTTATGACAAACCAATTTTAATAGTAATAAAAAAAAACTTATGATGTAACAAAAAATTTATGATGCTTATGATTTTTTCTTCTTTTTATATTTTTTTTTATGTTATAAATACTCCATAATTTAAATTTTAGGTTTTAAAAAATTTTAAGCAAAAGTAAGTGTGTGATTTATAGAACAATACAAATATTTTATGTAAAAGTATTTTTTAAAGAGAAAATTATCTTGAGTATCGTATAGTTTATTTAATTTTACATTTTGCTTTTATTATTTTAAAAATTACTGAAATTATTCTTGATCAACCAAAAATTTTAAATTGATTGAAATGATCAAATTAACCTCTACTTGTTGTAATCTCTTGAAAATTTATTGCTTATTGGGTGTTATTATAACTAGGGGTGAGCAAAAAAACTGATAAACTGATTAAACCGAGAAAACCGAAAAAAATAACCGAAAAAACCGAACCGAAAAAAAAACCAAATTAACTGATTAAAAAATAACAAAAAAATTCCGGTTTGGTTCGGTTTCGGTTTTGGTTTCGGTTTCTAAAGTCTGAAACCGATTGAACCGAACCGGTTCAACCAGCCACCACTTAAAAAAAAAGGCAAGTATAAATACCATGCTTTCTAACCCTAGAATAACATTAAGTCATCAACTGCCGCCCCCCCTCCCCTCACTTCTCTGCATCTCTCTCCTTTTACTTTTACTTTTACTTTTACTTTCACTTTCACTTTACTTTTTGGTTGGCCCCCCTCCCCTCCCCTCCCCTCCCTTCTCTGCATCTCTCTCTTTACTCTCTGGCTGGTGAAAAATCAAGGCAGAACAAGTTGGTCATCGTTGGCTCTACTGAGACACAGAGTGACGAAGAAGATTACTTGGCTGAGTTGACTCACCAAACGGCTCACTCCGCCCTTGAAGATGATTTCAAGAGAAACGACCTCCCTTACAGCACCGAAAAGACTAAGGTATTGCTTCCTTTATGTTTCTTTTTAAAGTAGGACGACCTGCTCTGGTTTCTGTGATTATGTTTTCTGGGTCTGATGTTCGGGTCTTGGGTTTTTTGCCTGATTTGCAAGGTTGGGTTTTGTCTGGATCGTCTCCATCAACGCTATGTGTAGTTGGATGCAAGTGCAGTTGTAGACAAGGATCTAGCCGTGGAAGCCTGAATGGGTCTTCACCTCTAGCAACTTGGGATCTACTGTATGAGGTTGCAGGAGAAGTAGAGAGGACCATTGGGTTTGAACCGGTTTGAAAGGAAAAAAACCGAACTGAACCGAACCGAATCGAAATTAATCGATTTGAACCGGTTTTCAGTTCGGTTCGGTTCACAAAATTAAAAAAAAATCGGTTTGATTGTTTATTTTGGTTCAAAACCGGACCGAACCGGAAATGCTCAGCCCTAATTATAACTATGGTAAAAAGATGTTGTAGATCAAGACATGGTCAAAGAAGAGGTAAGGAGGATCCTTCTTGGGAGAGAAACATCGAGATGCTCGTCATGAAGGACATTCAAAGGTAGATCACAAAGTTGACTCATAGGTTAGAGGATAAGGGTTTATAAAACCAAAATTAGAAGAGTGATCATGGATCCCTAGCCAATATTAAAAACCAAAGGTATGATCATATATAAAATATAACCTCTTGATTAGGAAGAGATTAAATTTAGGAATTTTTGGTTTCGTATTAAAATCCCTGAATTCGCAGGAACTTCACAAGTAAAGGATTTCATAGAACAAATAAATAGGGTAAAATAAACTTTTTAGTATAAAGAGGTTCTCGAATAGATGTGAGGAAAGTTGATTGTGATTAGATTAAAAGGTAGAGTTTCTGCTTAGTGAGAATAGTTAAAAGGGAATCGAGAGAGGCATGAAAAGCCGAGAATAGTAATTTAAAAAAGATGAAGAAGAAACTAAAAGAACACTTCCTTCCATTTGGCTATGCCCAAACCCTTTACAAAAGGTTTCATATGTTAAAACAAATAGACATCAGGTCATAGTTTTGGTTTAGTTTTCAGGATTTGTTGTTATAGTTGTGGTGAGTTAGGCATCAAGCTAATGAGAATCCATTAAAAAATCAGAAAGTTATATAGAAAAAAATATGTTGATAGAGGAAACTGCAAATAATATGGCTGATCTTATTTAAAATTACTCTGACAACAGTAAAGAGATTTTAAATGGGGATAGCAGTACTACACTAGTTGTCTGAAAAATCATGTTGTCACCCGATGGTGATTAATGATAGAATTGGTTGTGTTCTAAAATCTTCCAAAAATAACGTGTATTGTTAACAACAAGATATGCAATCTAATTATCGTCGGTAGTAGTTATGAGAATATAGTGTTAGTTGAAGTGGTAGAAAAATTACAGCTTAACATAGAAAAACTCTTTATCCCTTATAAACTAAAATAGCTGAATGAAACAACAAGGTAATAATGGAAAAGGGTTATTTTATTTTGTTTTTCATAAACAAGATTATATATTTTAATAATAATTGGCGTGGTGTGGTGGCTATAAATGTGTATCATATACTTTTGGACAGACCATAACAATATGAAAGAAATGTCGTGCATGATGGAAGCTGTAATACAAATATCCTTACTATAACAAGGAAAATATAGTAATGACTCCTAGAAAGAGGAGGCAATTGTTGAAGATAAGGGTAAAAATAAGTTGTTTTTATATAGATTTATGGAGAACAAGAATAAAAAAAAATGTGAAGGAGGTGAAGAGGGTAAAGGTCTATTGTGGAATAAGTTAATTAAAATGAGTAGTGGTTTTGTCAAGATCAAATGTGGTGTTTTGAAATTATTTTTTCCCTACTTTATCTAAGTTGATTACATGACAAAAGTCAAAAAATGGTTGATGACAGCGACATGGTTATGACCTAAACTTGAGAATGAGTTTTTCCTAACCCGAAGAGAATGATATAGGTAGGTTTGCAAAGATTAGAAGTTCTAAGCAGTTATATAAAGATTTTTCTAAAACAAATTATGTGGATGACCTAATATATACTTTCATGAATTGATGGGACAGGTCTCGATCAAAGAAAAGGTTTGGTAACGCCAAACTGAGATAATAGCTTAAAATGATGATTATAGAACATTTTACCGTTGTATATATTGGATTCAAATTTTATAGGAGATTCTTCATGCTATTTTTTTTATAAAAACTACTACATTACTTACTAGACCGTTGAACATCCCAATATTAGGACTAAAAGTTGTTGTTTGGACTATTTTGTTTTTATTTTTGCTAGATATTTTTGGATTTTGTGTTCATTTCCTTTACGTGTTAGGATTTTAATTTTAATTTTAATTTTCTAGTTTAGGTCATTTTTTTAACCTATAAAAAAGCATTGTAAATCTCTTTATGAGGCATACTTGGTCGAATTATTATTTCAAAAATAAAATAAGTTTCAACTCTAATTCAGTCTCTCTTTATGTGTTTGTTATTGTTTTAGTGTGCTTTTATCTACATCAATAGGCTAGATATTTTACTTGCTTGCTGTTTTGGCTATTTCAGTGCACATCTATCTTTATTAAAATCCACTAAAGTGAGTAAAAAATGCAGAAAAAAATAAAAGGAAAATGATCTGAGCATTCTATAGTTTACTCCATTTTACACGTTGTCTTTATAGTTTTGAAAATTACAGAAAGTATTTTAACCTTTATATGTTCATAACACCATACATGACGCTAAAAAAAATCAACAAAAAAAGTTTAACTATTTACAAGATTGGTTTTATATTTTTTTTAATAACCGAACAATATATCAAAATAATAAAAGTACCCTTAAATAAAAAATGGCAATCCAATAAATATAGCATATATTCAGAGCTTGAAATTTTGTGAAGCATTTTAACAAACACATCGTATATATGTTACTTCAACTTTTCAAATCCTCATCCTCAAATCATAAAGTCCAAAACCTTGCTCTTCATTTTCTCCTTCTAGAATCTAGCCATCTAAACCTAACAAATCTCCTCTATTAAAGCACCAATTTAGCCACCACTCAAACCTAACATAAGTCTTTCTACTGTTGTTTTCTAAAAGCTCATTGACTTCACAAGAACACCACTAAATTTTTAGGCTAAAATAATAATGTCAAAGCTCCAACCAACTTTTATTATCTAGATATAATGAAGTTTTTTAGCAAGAAGAAGAGATGCATATTTGCACAACCGAGGAATGTTTTATTGTCAACTAGATGTAGATCTACACCATGTAGAGCTTCTTCTTTAGCCTTTGAAGAGCAAAGAAATAGAGAGAAAATACTCCGAAAGAAAACAAAGGAAATGGAGAAAATAAGTTTGGACCCAAAAACTAAAGTAAATATTATGCTTTGGATGTAAATAAATGCAGATCTTACTAATTTTTCTTTAACCCTTTCTGTATTTATTTTTATTCTATACCTTTAAGATCTTAAAAACAACCTTTCATATTAGTCTATATTCACGAACAAATGATTTTTCTTCAATCTTGTGTCTTCTTTTATGGTGTTGGATTTGGTTAGACAAGAAAATTTGTTGACCAGAAAGTAGTTCTCTATGCTCCCAGTTCAATCGGACTTCGATCTGTTCTATGTGCATTTCACTCGTTTTTTACTGATAGTAAATTTTGTATCATGTATATATCATTTGAGATATACCGGTTGGAAATCTGAGTAGAAGTGAATTTTTGGTATTACAGTTTGTAAATATATTTTGTAACTGGCAAAGGAATGGCGATTTTTAAATGGCCTAAACTGGGTGGGTATCGGGTTTCTGTCTACCATTTTCATTAAGTAATCGGATGCTGCAAGAAAGATGCGTGATTGGTTACAAGTCCGAAATATTATTAGTTTGAGAGTTTAGCTAATCCAAATTCACTATAGATGGCATAACATAAAGGAGAAGCAAAATCTACAGAAGTATTATTTGTAAGTTATATAGATGATTGAAAATTGATCTTATATATTTGGCTACTGAAATTACATTGATTCAAGTATCCATGTTAACATATAAGCTTGAATAATACCTTAACAGAAACTACAGAAGCGTTCTACCCGAGACAAACTCGGTGAAGGCCAACGCAACCAAACCCAACATGGCAAATCTACCGTTCCACATCTCAGCATCAGATGTCATTACGCCCTCTGACTTGGATTCCGCGCTGACCCCTTTGAATAGTGGGATCAAAGACGCGACAGAGAGCAGAATACTTGTTCCCACGAACCACGAGACTCCACCGTTAGATATCTGAGAAAAAAGGTCTTGGCCCTTGGACAGTTCCACTGCCATTGCAGCGACAAAGCCTATCATGGCAAGCCTGCCATTGATCCTCTCTGGTGCGGGTCCGCTAAATGCCAACACATCAGAGAATTTTGTGCTGACCTGTTAATCATCACCATGCGTGCGTTTACATTAGAAGTGTAAGCATAAATGCAATCAAAAAGTCCATGCTCTACTTAAATTGTTAAAATTAAACATTTCCGAAATAACTCGTGCCATATAATTAATCCTGTACCTTTGGCTTAGGAGGAGGACTTGGCTCTGCTGAAATATTCTGCTCATCCTGCAAATTGAATCAAATGTTAACACAATCCTAAGAACCATCACCTAAACTATATACAAAGGAAGTCGAAATAGAATCCAAACTCACCAGCTCGGCCTTGCACTGCACCCGTTTGCTAGCACTGCCACGTAGTCGTGGCACATACGTGGCAGAAAACAAGTTGCTCACTCGAGACCGGTTTTTCACCAGACTTCTGGCTACTGGAGATGCAAGGACGGTCTGCATGACTGTTGATGTGGCCATCACTTAGAACAGTGTTTATCACTCGATCTGTGATTAAGAAACTTAATCAATATCTAAACTGTGAAAGCTATTCTAATGCTAGAGGCAGCGTTAAGTAAGAGATATCACTACCAGTGAGTTGAAACTGGAGCTTTTTGCTTTGTAATTAATGTATCTGACAGTGGTTTGGTAGGCTGTTATATAGCCGATGGGGCAAGAGAGGAGAGGGTATTTTGCTTCCACGTCATCTATATCTAATGAGAAGGCTGATTGGATCACGTGGCTTCGGTTGTCTTCACATGGTCAAGTGGGTTACGTGGCCTCCTCACAGTCACTAGTGGATCCCCACCCCATTTAAGAATCTGAGGCCAATGTTGTTCTGGGACCACGGCATAGCAATCGAACTGGACTCAGCCACGATTTTACCTCATTAATTTGACACGTTCAATCACATAACCTGACAAACCAATATTAATAGTAACCAAAAAAAAAAAATTACTATGCTTATGATTCTTTCTTCTTTTTATATCTGTCTTTTATGATATAAATACTCCATAATTAAAATTTTAAGTTTTATCAAATTTTAAGCAAAAGTATTATTGTGATTTATAGCACAATATAAATATTTTATTTAAAAATATTTTTTAAAAGAAAATTATCGTATAGTTTACTTAATTTTACACTCTGCTTTTATTATTCTAAGAATTATAGAAAGTATTCTTGATCAACCAAAAGTTTTAGAATGAGCTAAGGTTCTTGTCATCTTGACTCTTTCAAAACCACCTTTAGAATGAGCTATTCAACGCTTGAATGGTTGTTTGGCTTACTTGAACCATTACCGGAGTGTCATTACCTAAATGAAACATCAATAAATCTCTGAGTCGAGCTCAAGCTAGGCTTAGGTTTAAATTGGCCACTAGATCAAAATATACAATTTTGTTGTTAGGGGATATTTCAAAAAATACATTAAGAAATTGTATAAGTTCACAGATGATTTTGATAAAATTTCAAACATTTAAGTGCGTGGGATCGGGGCAGTGCCCCACCTAGTGACCTGTAGTTTTTTTTTAGTTTAACGTGGGTGTTCGGGCTAGTTTGCGCGTACTTTGACTAATCTCACGGACCCTGAAGTTAATGACCATGTAAGCCTTCAGTGGTCATCATATGAGCAACCACATGGCTCGAACCTGAGACCACAGAGGAAACAAAATTCTTAATCCCAAACTCTTATTATTAGATCACAACCTAATTTGTATGTGAAAGCATTTAGTAGGCCTTTCACCTGCTGTATGACATTAAAAGAAACCAAAGTCACTATGAATTGGAACAATAAAATAACAGTTTTTTCTTTGTAAATATAACACAATTGGCCTTCAGAGAAAGGGTAAAGAGGTTTTTTTTTTATTGTTTTGTGCACAATAAAATGTCTTATATACACTTAGAGGCAAAAGAAAAGGTAAGTTGGTGAGCAAGGGTGTCATTGTTTTTCCATTACAGATACACAATACAATTACTGAAATGTTCTTGGATTAAACTTGTCTTCATTTTGGGTCAAGAGGTTTTAATGTCTTTTCTATTTGATTTTCTTGTTATTATCAAGTTTGATTATTGATTGTTTATTATTTAAACATATGTAACATATTAATTAATTCTAAAAATAAATAGTGCGTCACGTTCATTTAAAAGTGCGTGAATGCTTCTATAATCTTTATCTAATGCATATAGCATCCTTTGAAGGTTAAAATACAACTTCTACAATAGCGTTTTATTCCTCATAGCGTCTCCTCCATTAACGAGTGGCGCTTGTACAAACAAAAAAATTATCAAGTTTTGCTCTTGTGGTTTTTTTTTTATTTCTTTTGTCCTCTCTCTTTCTCAGTCTCAAAGCCTTCTCCAACGCATTTTCAAAATAATCATTTGATTTTTTTTTAATATTTGATTCATATTTTTTTTATTGCCATTTTTTATTTTAAATAATTCATCGAGTTGGAATTTTCTTTCAATTTAAATTTTATTTGATTTTATTTTTATTTTTTATCTTTCAAATTTAGTCTTTATTCATTTTATTATTAAGTTTTTTTAATCATTATCTTGATTAAATTATCTTCTCAATTACATCGCTTAATATTTTATATTATTTTTTTAATTAAATTATTTTTTTAATTATATCCCTTAATATTTTAGTTCAATTTATTTTATGTTAAATTTAGTTTTTATTTTTTTAATTACTATTTATTTTAATGTATTTTCTATAACAAACGGGTATAATTGCATTTAGTCTTGCCCTCTTATTATCATTAGTACAAGTTGAAACCATTGGTGTATTGGCATGATTTCTATCTAGACTATAGTCAAATGCATGGTTATTTTTTCTCTCTGTCAGTAGACGCCCTTTCCTGAGCATCAAATCTACTGCCTCACTGTTACTCTAGTTTGTTTTTGCATTTCAAAATTATTTTTAAAAAAATTAAAAAATATATTTTTTTATTTCAAATTAATATATTTTTGATGTTTTTATATCATTTTAATATATTAATATTAAAAATAATTTTTAATAATTAAAAAAATATTATTTTAATACATTTTTAACTGAAATCACTTTCATCTTCAAATGCGGCTGCTGTTAATCAAATACAGTACCAATTTTAACCTTTCTCACTCTTTTACTATTTTAATTGAGTCTCTTGATTTAAATTATATAGTGTCAACAAGATTGAATCCTGTATCTTTAAATAATACGGAAACAAAGTTGCTAGATTAGTCAAAAAAAACCCTGCGTTTTACGATCCAGGTAACTTGTTTTAGATCCCGGTATATTTATGTATGGAATCGCCGTGATAGTGTCAGAGTGAAAAGAAGAAGAAGAAGAGTGTTTAGGAGAAAAAACAACCTGAAGAAAAGAAAAGGAAAGAGTAGAAAAAAAGAAAAAGAAAGGAAGGAGGATGTATTTTTGGACCAATACATAATGCCCTGTTTTAAAAATTTAGGAAACATTGCCATGCCCAACTTGAGCCAGTATTTAGATCTTTTCAAATTTTTTAGACTAAAACATCTTTGCGATTATGTTGTTTTATTCGTATCAAATCTGGGTTAGAATAAAAATACCAAGTCTGTCCCCTTTGTACCGTTGTGAAGTGTTCAAACAGAGGTTCCCTTATTCCGAATCCCGTAAAACGACCCAGACGTCCCACGACAGTCTATATAGTTCTTCAAAGCAACAGGATATCAATTGTAAAGACTCAGACATGTACATTGATCTTTCCAACTGTGCACAGTCGAGTGGTTTATGTGTCTCTTTGGTGAGAAATCACTGGGCTGGGGTATTGGCAAACTTGTAGAGGTAGTTAGAAAACACACTATATTCTCTTTCACCGCCCACTTCATCAACTGGTACAGCATCAAGAATTTCTTTCAAGTCCTCTGGTGTTAGCTTCACTGCCAAGGATCCAATATTGTTATCAAGGTTCTTCAGCTTAGTTGTCCCTGAAAAATATTGCTAGGAGGGGATTACAAGTATTCCTATCCGAAAAAAAAAGGATTCCAAGAATCGTCCGATAACTATAGAATTACATCATGCTCGTGTCTTCATTAAATGAACCGCATGTTATATGATGCTGGACATCAATTTTGTAGTGTAATCTGTCACGAATAAAATCAACAATTATGGTAATCTTAAAGCAGTACCGGGAATTGGAATTACGTCCTCTCCCTGGTGGAGAAGCCATGCCAGAGCTAGTTGAGGTGGAGTGCAGGAATGCTTTGAGGCCAAGTCAGAAAGACGAGCATATATAACTTTGTTTTTCTCAATATTTTCTCCAGAAAACCGCGGATGCATAGCCTACGGCAGGAATATCAGATGGTTCAAGAAAATAATGAGACAGCAAAAGATAAAACAGCATGTGTTGTGTAAGAGTGCAGTGTGTAGTCATATTTCTGTAGTAAAATACCAGTGTACTCTCATTGGGCAAGCTCTCCACAACTGCCTTCCCAGCAAAGAATCCCCGGCCAAGAGGGCTATATGCCACTGTCCCGATACCAAGCTCTCTGAGAAAAGAAACAGGAAAGGATCAAAGAACTGGTGATGGCCCTGCATTATTTTGAATATTCTAAAACCATCGCACATTCGATCAAGTGCCAGACATTGAAGAGAGGAAAGGTTTATTTGCAATGGACGAAAAAGAACGTATAGTCTGGTGAAATTATGCAGAACATCGAGAGCTCGATAGTACAAACCGGCAGATCGGAAGTACGTCCTCTTCTATTTCACGACTCCACAGGGAGTACTCCATTTCCACGGCTGTTATAGGATGGACAGCATGTGCTCTCCTGATCGTGTCTACACTAGCTTCAGATAGTCCAACGTACTTGATCTTTCCTTCTTGTACTAGCTTCTTCAGCTCTCCCATCTACCAAAAAGATACAATCAAAGTTGATGGTTGCTTCTTCTTCTTCTTCTTTTTGATAACTTAGAATAGATTGATAAAAACACCAAGCAAGCAATCAAAGTTGATTACTTAAAAAGATTTTGCACTTGATTCCATAAACAGACAGGAAATAAGCGGGAAGGCCAAGGGGTGCAAGGCATAACAGGAATTGCAACAATTGTATATGATTTATAGACAACTCTTACAGTATCCTCTATTGGAGCTGAAACGTCCACGCGATGCTGATAATACAGATCAATGTAGTCCACACCAAGGCGCTTAAGACTAGCTTCACAGCATTGCCGCACATATTCTGGGGTACCTTTGACTGTGAACTGTAACCCTTCGAGCCTTATAATACCAAATTTCGTTGCTAATTGAATCTTTTCTCGAGGAAGCTGCTTTAAAGCCTGAAAATTAATGGGGAAAACTAGCTTAGAAACATGTGTCTTTGTACTTTACATCCTCAAAAAGGACAATTTTTCTTCAACTTGTAGACTACCAGAGTCAAATTAAGCCCATGTGAACTTGAACAAGAATTAGATCGCTTTTTTGTTTTCTTTTTTTTTTCTTTTCAATATTGTGAGATGGTGCCCTTTTCTTTAAAAACTAGTTATATCCCCTCATGTTGTTGCGGAATGACATAATTTTAGTCCTTTTGATTATTCATATATATAATATATTATTTAATGATTTGATTATATCACTACAAGATTTAACAGTTTTATCAACGGAATTTTTCCATCGGTGTAAGACACATATTCCGTCGGTAAATTAATTGCCGACAGAATCACCGACGAAAATGCTCTGTCGGTGAATCTTTCATCGGTAATTTTTTTTCTGTCGGTAAATCCGTTGGTAATAAAAAAATAAATTTATCTGTTTTATTTCGTCGGTATATCCCTCGGTAATAATTTTTTATTACCAACGGATTTACCGATGGAATTTCCGTCAATAATTCCGTCGGTAATTATTGAAAAACATTTTTAAAAAAAATCATTTTATAAAATTATAAAATAATTAAATTAACATAAATTAACACTGTATAATATATACTAAAATGCTTGGAAAAAAGAATAAGAAAATCAACTCAAATAAATTTGCAACAAATAAATAAAATAAAAAAATAAATTCAACTAAAAAAATTCATCTGAAAAAAATGAAGTTGCAATTGCTAAAAATTTAAAAATCCTATATATAAATCTACTAAAAATTGATCTCATATGAAAAAAAAATCTCACAACAACATTTATACAATTATTAAGAACAAAAACAATTAAAAATAAAATAAAAAACAAATATAGTGAAAAAAATCATGAAAAAAGAAGAAAAAAAAATCTTACCTTAATATAGTTGCAAGTGAAACTAAGTAGAGAAAAAAAATTTCATTAAGCATATTAATTAAAAAAAAAAACTAAGAGGATAAAGAAGAAAGAAGAAGAAGACATACCCAAACATGGAGGAAAAGAGAAGGAGATGAGGAGAGAAAAGAAGAGAAAGAAATAGATAAGAAATGATGTTTTTTACATATAGTGAAGAAGAAGAAGAAGACATACCTTAATGATGTTTTTTACATATAGTGAAGAACAAGAAGAAGAATAATAATAATAAGAAACGGGTCTGTCTCTTGTGAAATAAGGGCATTCAGGCTTTTTATTGGAACGCTTTACCGACGGATAATTAAATATTAATATTTTTTAATTATTCCGTCGGTAATTCTATCGGTAATATTTAATTTAAATTTTTTATTTCGTAAAAATTTTTCAGAAATCACCAAAAAATTACCGACAATTTTTCAATCCGTCGGTGATTCCATCTGTAATATTTAAATGAAAATTTTAAATTAATTGAATTTTTTCAGAAAACCGCCAAATAACACCGACGACTTTTCAACCCGTCGGTGATTTTGTCTGTAAAGAACAACAATTAACAGTGCAAGTGGAAAGTGAACAGTTTTGGAGCTCTCTGGAAAATACCGACGGAAAATTCCGTCGGTGATTCCCTTTGTAATTAACATGATGAACAGTGTTCACAGTTTACCAACAAATTTACCGACGAAATTACCGATGGAATTTATTCCGTCGGTAATTCCGTTGGCAATTCCGTTTGTAAAAATGACAAGTTATTATTTATTTTTTGCTTTGTTTTAATTTTTTTTCCCACGGTAATTCCTTCGGTATATACCGAGGGAATATTTCCGTCGGTAAATCCGTCGAAAATTTACCGACGAAAATATTCCCTCGGTATTTCCGTTTGTATTTATCAATTTTCTGGTAGTGTATTATTGTAATTTCATTTGTGTGTTTTTAATGGTGTTTGAATAAAATTAGTAATAAATCCCATACCCATTCAAGATTCTTTAACTCAAATTTTGTATAATTTTTATAGTATTTTATGTTTTTTCCAACTTTATATTAGTTCTTTCTTTATATTGATTGAAATTCAATTTAGGAAATTTATATCCTGAAACTATATATATAAAAAAGGTAATAGAAATTTAAAAAATATAAAATACCTTTTATTTTCTCGATGTATATCAAATTTAAATTTTTAATCATTCTCGATTTCTTAAAAAATACTATTATATAACTTAATTTTGTAATTTTATTAAAAAAAAGAGCTCAATTGAAAAATAATAAGGGTTGAAATAATACACAATTCACCTCTGACACTATCTTAAAATTTTAAACAACTTGAAAACTAGCATAGGAGATGTCTTTTCTTCTGCTTTTACATCTTGCATAAATTAAAAAATATATGATATGTATCTTAAGTTAAAGCTTTTGATACGAGCTTTCAATTAATTGAAGTAAAAAGAATTTATTTATATTAAAAAGAATTGTAATTCAAAGTATTTAATTGAAAAGGTTCTCTTTGTCAACTTGGTATCAATGTTTTTTCTTTAATGTGGTAAGAGAGACTCAATATATATTTTAATAGATAACAATATATATATATATATATATATATATATATATATATATTAACATATAAACAATTCATGTGTCATAATCATATATTTTTGAATTGCATCTATTTTACTATTATATATGATCATATGATATGATATATGGTTTCTTCTCAATTGCCTGGGAAGCTTGCTAATTATTTTAAAATTTCAGGAAGGAACTTGCGTTATAAGGGGGAAAAAATACCTTTCCAATCATGAACTCATTGTCATGATGATCTCCATATAAATCCGATGTGTCAAAGAACGTGATACCCCTAGAATAAACTTCCTTTAAAATTAGGCATCCATCTTCGTGGGAGAGAGGTGCATTGTAAATTCCAGAGAGTCCCCCACATCCAAAACCCAATCTGGAAACCTGCAATGGGCGCCATTAGTAGGAAACCACTGGTTTAATCATGAATCAAAAATCCAGTAAGTTATCAAGAAATAATGACCATTTGACCGACTAGCAATGTTTTTGCAACTTACCTCGTATCTCTCCCCGGGATTAATCCAGTATCATGTTTACAATTACATATAACCAACAAGATCCAAAAAAACTATAATCTGGAAAATGTGATGCATGCTGTTTTGATTCCTGTAAGTTTGCAAGGATTTTTGGGTCCTTCAGATCACTATCATCAAGATGAAGTAATTATGATGATTCTACTTCAAACATTCACTATTGCTCCATGAATCTTAGATGAAAGTTTTCTCCAGACGTATCAATGCACTGCACTGACTACAGTTTGTCACAAGCCAAGATGCCCCTCTGTCAAGTGGAACTTGACATCAGTCTTCTGTCTCAAAATTCCATCCGAAAGAGGGAAGGTTCCTCCCTTATTTGTCTCAAAATCTGTGTCAAGATTGTTTTTGGTTGTCTAGAAACATTTCAGAAGTTTTCTCTTATTTACTCTCATGTATACATGTTCTCAAGAGCTAATTATTGAAAATAAAAATACCACGAAGTACCAGACTACTACATCCTTGTCATGTGTCATACACGCACTCCTTTCATCAGCAAGAAAGTGACAGTCTTTCTTCATTATTCAGCTTTCTTTCATTTTTTTTTTTAATTTCTCTCCAGTTTTGTTAGAGCAAGTTCAGCTTATTATTCAACAAACATCTGGATTCTTTAGCGCACAAAAAAAAGCATTGCAAGATCAGCAGAAAAGAAAAGGAGGGGCCGCTTAAGTTTTTCATTTTGAGGTCATGTGACAGCCTTCATCACCTATTGGTTTACTGATGAAAATTTGTCACCTATCTCCATAAATTATAAAACTAGTGAAGAAATTAATCTGGAAAATTGTTAAAAAAATAGAATAGAAGAAGATTTTGAGTCATAGAAGCAACATGCGAGGAAGTGATTGTGCAAACCCACTTCTTGGACAAATCCAGTGATGCATCATATATGTATCCGGTTACTGGAAATCCAAATTAACATAAATCTGCAAGTTTATGGTAATGTTTTATTGATACAGGCTTCTGAGCTATAGCTACTGTTGGTGCCAAGATTTATCCTCTTATCTTAGTCTGGGGACAAAGAACCCACAACAGGTACTGAACACAAAGAGAAATCAGCAAAACTTTTGCACTTAGATCTACTTTGACACTTCTATCGACCAAAATAAATTAATTGTAAAATGAGAAGCTTACCTCTAATCCTTGACTGCCCAGTTTCACTCTTGGGATTTGAATATGGGGCTTTTCCTCCATGGTAAAAGAAGACAGAGCTTAAACAAAGATGCTTCCACAGAAGGATGACAGACAATGTTGAATAGCAGAAGTTCCTGCACAATCAGACATTTGATGCAGCCATGTTCTCTTTGTCCACCTTTCATTATTATTATTATTATTATTATTATTATTTTATTGTTTATGATGGTTATGGAACCTAACTCGTGAAAAATAAATTTTATACTTCAGACTTTGAATGGATGCCGTCTTAGGATTAAGACCGGCAAACAACTATTACTTTTGTTTTTCGTGGCAAACAACCTTGATTATGACTTGCAACCTTTTATTAGTCGCCTTCTATGATTTTTTTTTATTTGATTGACACAGATAAATATACTCAAGTAATGATTATATTTCGTGTGCAAATAACCTTGGTCAACGCTTCTCATGTTATATCATAATTGGTCTGTTGGTTCGTTAGTTGATCACAAAATAAAAATAATAAAATAAAATTATTTGAAGTTTCTGTTAAATAAATTTAAATTTATTTAGAGATTTATTATTTAAAGATTCAATTTTTTTTATTTTGAATAATTTTTTAAATATTAAGTTGTTACAAATCATAAACTGTCCAATTATTTGGTTTTTAATGGTAATTTATATAAAATCATCAATGAAAAATCTTTTAAATTTTTATTTAGAAGAAAATGATTGTTATGCTTAGAGTGATAGCTTTCTATTATTTGACTTACGTAGATTTTTCTATCTAACATACATCCATCAAAAAATAAGAGGCATACTTTATTATTTATAAAGAAATCTAAAAAACCCTATAAATTGATAAAATATCAATTTTTTCCTTGGATAATATCCGTATATTAATTCATGATAATTTTAGAAATTAACTGAATTAAGTCATTTCTTGATTTTTCTAAATCTAGAAATATAATACATGTATTAATTATATTTCAATCCTTAATTTCTAAAATATATTTTAATCAAATCATACTTAATTAAATCATCTTAGTTTAATTTATGACAAATTATTCTTAATGTATGTGACCCATCAGATTTCTAATATATTGGCTCAAATATAAATTATAATTCTAATTAAATAGAATTAAACAAATTAATGTATTATCAATTCAACAATTAATTAATTTATATTTGAGGATTAGGTGCATCGTCTAGCAACATATCATGATCCTTTAAATATTAGAAAAGTCATTAGTGGTTTAACTTAACTTTTCAGAGATCATTTTCTTAGTGTAATTAATATTTTTTTCATTAATAATATTCTAATTTAACATTAAAGTAAGGATTATGTCTTCCATGCTAAATCATGTTTGTTCTCTACATAATGGTTATTGATCATTTAAATAAGATTTGAACTCTTTTCAAATCTCATTCAACTTTAGCCAATGATTTTTTAGTCAATACTATTTGAGAACAGATAGAATATTTTCTCCAATTCATCTAAGGTAATGAATCATCTCTTAATTACTCAAATACCTCATATAATTCATGTTATATCCAATATCTGTTTATTAATTACATCGATTAAGATAACATGTAACATGATCAAAGCATAACATTTTCTATATATAATAACTTAATTAGTGATTTCAAGTCTAATTACACAATCGTCGCATGAGCTTTTCCTTAGAGATAGGTGATCTTTTCATATGAAATTCTCATGCGAGTCAGTTCAAATGTCTTATGACATGCACCTATATATTAGTTCTAGATATCTTTTATACCTCAGTTTATAAAAACAGTTATAATTTCCTTTCTTAAAAGAAAAAACATAATATGTATCAGTTTCTACGACTCTAATAAATATCCAATATTTAAGAGAATATCGACCAGAAACTTTTAGGAATAATGCTTTGATACAATAGGAATACCATAATTATAATAATTTTATAATTTCTTTTACAAATCATTTTTATCTCATAAACTTTATCTTTATTTTAAATTTATAAATCAAATATTAGATTCATTAATCTAATATTATATGGATATTAAAGATAAATTAAACTTTTATTAATAATAAATATGTATTTATATAAATATAATAATGTTATGTGTAACCTATCATTTAGCTAAAAAGCATATTAAACTAACATTATATTCTAATGTAGAGGAGCAGGATCGAATTTGAAGGAAATGTAAATAATTCCCCCATATGTTAAAATTTATGGTCATCTGCTATTCCTTCTACATCTTATGTGGCTGTTAGTTCAACTCAAATTCAACGGTACTTCAATATCTCTCTTTGCTTTTGTTAATACCTTAGTTAGTATGATTGAAGATTAAACGTGTACATCTATGCCTTGAAAGTAAAAGATCCTGACAGCGACAGGGCATGCTGTTTTCCCAGAGTTTCTTAGACCGTGTGTTAAGACTTAAGAGGGAAGAATTAAACAGTAACATTTCATAATAGGGCTAGGATGAGAGAGAAGATAAACATGCATGAATACCATCCTGCAGATGTAGATAAGTCATTTTATTCTGAGAAAAACCTGTTCAGCGTATCCTGTATTCAGTTTTTGGATACACTGATGCTGCCATTATTTCAACATGACAAGGCTGTCTTATAAGCTAGATTTCCATACAATAGCAATTTGCTGAAGATTTATTGCTAAGTATCATTTGTTTCTTCTGCAGCCAGTGAGAGCACAAGAAGGCGTGTCATAGCCTACACAGTTGGAGAGTACCTCTTACTGGCCGGTGGCAGCACACTCCAAGCTGTATATATCCGCCGTCTCTTCAGCAAGTCAGTGGCATATAACAGGGTTTGAGCCCGGATTGAGTTATATTGACAGTTGAGCTATGAGAGGCTGAGTTTGGTAAGATAATAGATGAGTTTAGACAACTTTTGCACAAATGTATGGTCTGCTGGACCATGGCGTTCGGTCTTGCATTTCAGCCAGCTATGCTACAGGTTTAGTTTAGAGCCCATGTTTATTTCAACTCTTCTCATCTTTGGTTCAATCTTGACATGTTGACGGATTGTGTATCTGCAATGGCCATCATCTAGGAGGCGGCTTTCTTTGGGCCCTGGGGAATGCAAAACCATGGACCTGCAATGGAATTCATAATTCTCCCTCTCTATTGAACGGGGAGCATATAAAAAGTTGAAAGCCTGCTTTATAAATCAGAGGCATTACACTTCTGGGAAGACCAAAAGCGTATGCTCTTAAGATAATTTTGCCACGAGGATTATATATTATCTGTGACTGTAAGTGTGATATCATATGTTCCGTGATATAATTGTTTTTTATATAGAAATGTATTAAAATGATATTTTTATTTTTTAAAATTATTTTTAATATTAGTTTATTCATACAATTTAAAAACATTAAAAAAATTATTTTTAAAAAAAATACTTTTTACAACACACAACACGTAGGAACGAATGAGCTCATGCTCAGATGTCAGCGAGGACATGCCAATTAACATGCGCAGGGCTAAATATGCTCAGATGCAAGGATCCATCGTTATAGCCGAAGGCATATGACCCTATCTTTGAACATTTTTTTTTAATTTAATGTAACTCATCTATTAACCCAAATTACTGGTAATTAATTGTCACATGACACGTGTATATATAACCCTATTTTAAAAAAAATACACGTCAAATCATGACACGTTTTACTTAATAATTAATTATTACTGATTTGAATTAACAAATACACTAAATAAAATCAAATAATTTATTAATTTTTTTCAGGACTAATGATCATTTCACTGAATTGAATTCGGTACAATTTTAACAGTAAGGACAATTTCGTCAATAAAAAAATACTTGCAAACGACAACATAACAATCACTAACATTACATTCTCCTCTTTCTCTTTCACTCTCTCTGCCCTCACCAAATCCTACCACACAAATCAGTCATTATCTCCCCTTTCACCAATCAAAGACAAGAAAGAAAAAAGAAATGTTGGCGGTTTTTGACAATACGGTTGCAAAATGCCCTGATGCTTTACAGAGTCCGCACTCTGCCCCAGCATCCTCTGCATTGAAAGACGGCTTCTTGGCTAACCACTTTGCCTCGCTGCACCCTGGCTCCGTCACTGTCAATCTTGGCACTTCTGGTCTCATTTCTCACTCTGTTGAAAAGCAAAACCCTTTTCTTCCAAGGTATTTTTTCCCCTTCAAAATTGTGACCCATGTTTTTGTTTTGGTTTCTTTGGTTGATTTTTGGGATTGATCTGGTCTTGTTCGCTTGAGGTTTGTTCATGTTTGAGTTTTAGCTTTATGGGATTTTAGGTTGAAGAAATTTGGTACTAGTTTTTCTGCGCGTTTGTGTTATGGTTTGTGGTAATTTGCTTGGAAAAATTTTCAACTTTTATCGACTTTTTAGTAGATCCCGTTATTCATTTATTTATTGTTTTCATTTTCTGTGTGTGTTATTTTAATCATGCAACTTAGATCTGTTACTTGGATTGATAGTTTTGACTCCTTGACGAATGTAAATTAAGGGCTTGCTTAATGTGGTCTGCAATCCATTTTTTTGCAGGAAAGAAAGGGCCAAGTCTGATTTTCTTAGCTATGTGTTTGTTGAGAGTTATGTAGGATTTAGAAAGATGTATTTCTGTAAATCTCTAGCTAGTGTTATCTGTGCATAACATTGGTAATGCCTCTTTTCTCTGGCTAGGTTGTTTGCGGTTGTGGATGACATTTTCTGCTTGTTCCAAGGCCACATAGATAATGTTGCTGTTCTCAAGCAGCAGTATGGGTTAAATAAAACTGCAAATGAGGTGATCGTTGTCATTGAAGCTTACAGAACTCTCAGAGATCGAGGCCCTTATCCTGCCGATCAGGTTGTGAAAGACATCCAAGGGAAATTTGCTTTTATTTTATATGACAGCACTTCAAAAGCCACATTTTTTGCTGCTGTAAGTGATCCTTTCTGCTTGGAATGTTCTCCTGTATTGTTGGTTGTCCTTCTAATTTTTATTTCTGATCTCTTCGTCTATCTGTTACCAGCAGCTTAAATCATGCGAAGTTTACCTTTTTGCAGGATGCTGATGGAAGTGTACCCTTTTTCTGGGGAACTGATTCTGAAGGCAATCTCGTTCTTTCAGATGATGTTCAGATTGTGCAGAAAGGCTGTGGGAAATCTTTTGCGCCATTCCCTAAGGGTAAACTTTTGATTCTGGTTTAATCACCATGCTTGTGATCTATAGCAATCTATCTCTGCCTCTTTTTGCATGGTTAAATTGTCCTTAGATTGGCAAGGACGTATACAAAAAAATCTCAAGGGCAACACATGGATAGGCACTGGAATGTACTTCGAGTGTATTTGGAGACAAGTATTTATGTACATTGGAGAACCCAGCAATGTGGGAAATGTTGGTGCATTAAAATTTTGAAGAGTATATATTCATGATGCTCTTTCCCTCCACTTTCTTCATGTTTTTTGTTTGGTTGTAGGTGTTCTGTTCACTTTCCATGTTGCATGATGGGCTGAAAACTAGGGTCAAAATACCCTTCTGGTTATATAGCTTTATGTAGGAAAATTCTATGATGATTTTCTTGTTCTTTCTTTATTGTTTTCTAATCCCTTGAACTTTCGGATGGCCCCTTCAAACTCCCTTGGCATTGATGGGATCCTTTATGATATATGAGCACAAGGATAGATGGAAGCACCCTTCTCCCGAAGTTACAAGGCTATTTTGCTGAGTTCCTTTGACTTGTCTCATGCCCTTAGGTAATCTCTACCTACCCATTTCATAATCTAAAAGTTTCTGCTTTATTTCTCAGGATGCTTCTTTACAACTTCTGGAGGTTTGAGGAGCTTTGAGCACCCACTGAATGAGTTGAAGCCAGTGCCAAGAGTGGACAGCTCTGGCCAGGTCTGCGGAGCAACTTTCAAGGTGGATGCGGAGACTAAGAAGGAATCAGTTGGCATGCCAAGAGTTGATAGTTCTTACAACTGGTCTTCAAACTACTGAGCTCCTAAGTCTCCGTGTATGGTAAGGCTTTTCTTATTAGGTGGCCTTCTATTGGATCATATCTTTTTCCTTTATCCTCCACCCTCCACTTTATCTCTTATCTTTCTCGACGCTGCTGCGCTAATGTGTCCCAAATTTCATACTGTTATTAGTCTTTCAATGAACAAGACAATTGATGCAGCTGTATGTGTTGTTTACTCTCACACGAATCACAAACCTTTGTGGAAATAAGCATAAAATAAAATTTACACATTACATAAAAGATTTCCAAGGTGTTAGTTTCCTGATTGATAATTAATTCTTTTCATGGAAACTTGGATGAGTATTTCTTTGTTCTTCGATTTGCTTCTTCCATTGGATGTCATTTTTTATGCATACTGTATATGCCCCCAAAATTTTGTCAAATCCTGGCCTAAATGATCAACGAAGGAAGAGACTGGATTGGTGCAGAAAGTCCTGGATGCGCTCCTATGCTGCACTGTATTGGTGACCAAATGAAGATAAAATATTTTGGGAGCCAAATACGAATAGGAGATGAAAGAGATAATTAGATTAACATATGAATCAAATTTCAAGGTCCCTATTGCAATAATTTGTTTCTCAGATGGCCAAGATTTAAAGAAGAAGAAATAAAAAAACTGATGCACGCTTGGAAGCAAAGGCTTGCAGGGTTTTCTGTTGGGCGCAGACATTTTGTCCCTGTGACCTCTATGAACAACCAACTCGTCAGACGTTAACCTACATGGCCATTACTTCTTGCAAGGCATTAGTTTATTTTATAGTCCACTCTTTACACTAGTTTCATGAGAAAAGCTTGAATTAAAACAAGTAACCCAAGGCCCCCGTGCTGTTTGGTTTGGCATGGATGTGCCATCAAATCAAAGGACTTGTTTTGTTTAGGAGGGCCTGACTTCAAAAACTAATCTAGGAATGCCGCTGCACTCTACGTCTAGCTCACACTTGCCGAAGAGGTAAAGAAACTCAAAGCACAAACAAGAACAGCCATCTGAAAAACATTTAAAACAACATCCAGAAAGGTGGGATATTATCATTGGCACTTTTTTTACTTATAAAGGCTGGTAGATCTCTTGTTAAACATGGTCAACGGGGTCAGGATAAATGTAGAGCACAGAGAAGGAAGCTTAATCCAATAGATATACCATCTTTTGCAACCCTTCCTGCTATCTACGAGTAGATAGCAGGAAAGGCGACATTCTACTACTAACTCCTATAGTTACGCAGAAGCACCTCTAGCAGTGACCTTTCTTGTTAGTCCTTTGCATCTGCAATGCCTCCAGCTGTTATCTGAAATACGTGCTTCTGTTAAGAATAGCTTCTCAATAACTATTGCAATATTAACACTTGGTTGGAAATTAGGATCAGAGAATATGTTGATGCCTTATTATAGTTTGGATTTTACTTCAGCCACCTTTGTCATTTTATCGAAGTAGAACCACCTCGTATCATTTTTTCATGGAAACATGATTAATTAAAACCAAAATCAATAGGTAAAGCCAAACCAATGGTATCAAGGTTAAGGATATTGCTTCAGCCTCGGGCAAATTTGGGGCATCAAACACCTTACAGACCCGTTGTTCGCCTTTGCCTTTCCTGAACATCAACCTGATAGTGGCTGCATGAGCAAGCACATGCCCTCCGGCTGGTTTTTTCGGATCTGATATGAAAACTCCTCCACCTGGGTCAGCTATGACTGCAACCAACAAATTGACAGAATAACAAGATAACTAGGTGAGTAATACACCAACATAATTTTCAGAGAGCAGCAGGTCATAGGTGTAAGATCTGTGGAAACAAAAATCAAGTAGCTACACGAAAGAAGACTTTATAACAACGGAGCCAAAGCTGTGTGGATTGTTATCTTTAACTTCCATGAATGATAATATGCAAGTCAAGATACCTTGATTGGTCATGTAGACTGCAACATTAAATTCCTCTGATATTTTTATCAACCGAGAAAGCATCTGAGCCAATTTTTGCTGAAAAGGGTAGCTGTTAATGTCTTTGAAAAGACATGATACAGATATGATATTACAGGAACTCTAGAGAAACTTTGGAATTCACCTGACGCTCTGCAAGTTCTCCCCTTCCAGTAAAATCCACCCGAAAGAGAGCAATAACTGAATCGACAATCTGATTTCATAGGCACGCACAAAGACTTCATCACACCAGGCCTCATGGTGCAAGCATCACAGGCAAATCAATCTTAAAAGAATAGGGGGAAAGACTCGCCAGAAGTCTGAATGGCTCTTCAGACATTTTTGCAGCCAAACCAAGAAGCAAGTTGTATTGATGCTCGTAAGTATATGCACGGGCATAAATGATCTTCCACATTCACAGAGAAAACGGGTGACCTGGGAGATCTTCTTCCATGACTCTATTAATAATACAATAGAAATCCATACTTACATTGTCAAGGACAGCTCCTGGGTCCATTCCAAATCTTTCAGCTATTGGAACAATTCTATCAGGTCGACTGTAAGAGCGTAGAGTTAAGGAAACGCTGAAGCTGACAAGGCATCATATGGCTAAAATTCGCTAATAAGGAACTGTACATGTTGCAAGATGTTAAGAGGGAAGTGCGAGCAGAAAGGATACAAAGTTCCTTCGGTATCAATGTAAGCAACCTTTCCGTTCCCACCATGCATGTTTGTAGGAAGCTGCAAAGGCAATAGGAATGCATATTTTGCAAAGCTTAGAGCACTTGAAGTCATTTCCAAATCTGAAATCCAGATAATGAGGCGTCTGCATAAATCAAAGCCAGTGCTACCAACAATAGCATTACATCGTAACTTGCAATCTCATTGAAGGACTTCTTCATCAGAAAAACAATTGATATTGGCACATGATTTGCAATTCTTTTATTAGAAAATAATTGTCAAGAAAATTGTGTTATACAAAATCTGATTTATAGAATTAGACAACATTGATTCACCCATCTCCGAATTGTTCAGAACAATTCGGAGATGGGTGAATCAATGTTGTCTATTTCTATAAATCAGATTTTGTAAAACTGAATAGTACTTTTTTTAATTGAAGACAATTCCAATTTTCCTTGAAACAGCATCATCAATTATAATATTTTAACAGCACTGATAAGTAAGAACTAATATTCTCATTTAGCATAGACACCACAGCCACAGACATTACACCAACAACCTTATTAAGGAGCAAAATGAGAGAGGAACCTGTGTTGAGACACAAAGAGTATGAGCAAGCTGTGTCTTCCCGGACCTAAAAATAATATTGCAATGGTCAACGTAGAAGTAGACAGATTTTAGGTTGTGTGAGAAGATGCCAACAGAAAATGTTGTGATTTGTTGGAAAAAAAGGTACGATGGTTTGTTCTTACCGGAATTCCCCAAAAGCTTCTGTGATAGCCGAAGTCTCAACCCCACCTTTTCAAATCAATCAAGATGATCATACCAATTACAATTACAGAAAAACAAATTGCAGTACATTATCAGAAAGCATATACACTACCAACACACAGTTCTAGTGAATCTAAAAGTGACAAGACTACCTCCTAAGAGTTCATCCAGGGCTTGGCTTCCAGTTGTGATGTGAATCACAGACTTCCTCTGCAGGATAAAACAATAATGAGGTTTAAACTTAAAAAGGTGATACAAATCAGAAGCTAGAACTACATGATTCGAACAAAGCAATCAAAAGTGATTTGAGCATCTCCTCAATTCATAAAAGCAAGAGGAACTTAAACTTACTTTGAGCAGAGCATCACTTCCAGTTATATAACCATAATTCTGACCAAAAAAAATGAATTCAACAGCGCAATAAAATAAAGCTTAAAAAAAGATGATGATTAATATCCTATAAACTGAGCACAGACCACTATCTTTTCAGCAGCTTCACAAATCTTGTCAACTTTAGCCTCAGACAATCCTTTGATTCCTGTCAAGTTCTGAATAGAATCAAGGTAATCGCAATCAGATGGTGCTAAAACACCTAAAATTTAAATGATCAGTATCGGAACTTGTATACCTTCTTCGTGAACATCATCAATCCATTGCAAGTGTAAATGCCTGCATCTTGAAGCTTCTTGACATCTCCAGCATTAATACCTTGATTGATCACTGCATACATCACAATTTACAAACAAGGAGAATGGGCATTGAGCAATAAAATATAATTAAGTTAAATCTTCAAAGTAAATCAAGTGAAATTCATCGACAATATTGCACTGAATATGAAGGCGGAGCGAAATCGAGAGTCGAAGTTGATGAACAGAAAACAATGATATATGAGTGAAATTGGAGTTGCTATTTAAGAATCAACAAAAGCACAGAAGGCAGATCATCATTTGCACATGAATCAACACAAGCAAGCAGAAAAGGCGAAGAAAGTCGAGAATCGAAAGGAAAAAACAATCGGTGACGCAGAGAGAGAAAGAGAGCTCATAATTTGTAGCTTACACTTGTCGATGGCTTCGAACAAATCGTCTTCGTCATCCATTTCTTCTCGCTCCACCAGCTGTAGCTGGTTTTGCTCTTCAGCTCTAAAAACAACCATCACGTGCACAGACAAATTTAGGAACTGGTAATAATTACTACTACTGATTATGTCTCTGATCAGCCAATCAATCAATCCAATGATACTACAATTAAAGATCAGAGGAGGGAGAAAGTACTATTAGCTTAATCGACTAGACTTACTTAAGAGTAGCGGTCATCTTCGCTGGTTTGCAGTAGAAGAAACTTCAACTTCAGTGTTTGTTAATTTGTTACAGAGAAAGAGTGAGAGAGAGAGAGATTTTGATTTGAAAGGCGAGATGTGTGAGTGATCGGCATGGATTTAAGGAGGCGGGAATCTGAATTCAGGGAGGTTTTTTTAATTTTAATTTCACACTGACGGTTGAGATCCGTTATTATTTCAATCCGTTGCCGTCCGTTTGGCTCTTCGTTGTTTTTCTATTTATTATCACTAGTGTATAAGAGCGGGTATGCTGTTCCGTTTGGAACCAATTCTATTAACAACCCATTTGGTATTGCGATGATCGTTATTTGTTAAAAGTGTTATATATATATATATATATATATATATATATATATATATATATATATATATATATATATATATATATATATATATATATTAAAATAATATTTTTAAGTTTTAAAATTTATTTTATATATTAGAAAATTAAAACGATATAAAATTATTAAAAAATTAATAATTTAAAGTAAAAAAATTTAATTTTTAAAAAACGCTTTTGAAACATAAAAATAAATAAGGTTTAAATTCATTTGATATTATGATAGCGGTTGTTTTTCAAAGTGTTTTTTATTTACAAATGCATTAAAATAATATTTTTTTATTTTTTAGAATTTATTTTTAACATCAATACTTCAAAATGATATAAAAGCATAAAAAAATTAATTTTTTAAAAAAAGTGTTTTTGAAACGCAAAAAAAAACAGTGTTTTTGAAAAAATTTAAATCTTGTTTTTTTAAAAATTAATTTTTTTATATTTTTATATCGTTTTGATGTGTTGATGTAAAAAAAAATATTTAAAATAAAAAAATATTTTAATATATTTCTAAATAAAATATACTTTAAAAAACCATCACTATAATAATAATAATAATAATAATAATAATAATAATAGATTGAATTGAATTGAATTGATTTCTAATTAAATTTTTTTATTTGGAATAGGTATGAAAATTATAGAGTTTATTTCAATTGTGACAGTGTAAATATATCATTTAACCAATTTGCCCTCATCCCCAATCCATTATTTTTTCGCTTCTCCAATTTAACTGATCTATCATATCATTTATATTTGCTATTTCCAGCTAAATCCCGTTCAATCATCGAACTTATCCTGATCACTAGCTAGTCTTAGATAGTGTTTGGCTCTGCATTAGCTTCTATTTTTTATTTTTTTTCAAATATAATAGCATGATATTTGGTTATTTTCAGAAGTTGTGTTTTGGTTAACGAAAATTTGATGTTTCACCTGTAGTTCTGTAGTTTTGCGCAAACAATTTTTTCATGTTTTTCTTGCACTATTCATCTTAATTGCATTGTTCAATAAACAGTGCAATCAACATGAACAGTGTATATTGGTACACTGTTCATGTAAACAGTACGAGAGAATTGCACTGTTCACTATAAAACATGCACCGCGTGAACTTAACTTTTTTTTTTTGTAGTGTGTTAATTTTTTTAATATTTTTTTAAATTAGTTTAGAGTGAATTTTATACCTGATAATATTTTATCTAATTTTATTATACGCTAAAATAATTATGGAAACTGTAATTCTTATCGGATGTATTTCGTACGTAATGGAATTGTAGATGCTTTCATGAAATAATAAAAAATATTTTATATTAAGTATGATTTATTTCACGAAGTAATAGCAATAGTTAAATCCATAATATTTAAATTAAAAAGCATCAATATTAATATATATTTTTTAAAATTATTTTATAACCTCAATTTTAAAAGCATTTTTAACCAAACACATTAAACTACTTTTTCTTCAACCTCAATTTCAACAACAGTTTTAACCAAACACTTATTTTTTCAAACCAACCTCAACTAAAAGTACTTTTTATAAAACAATTTTTTTCAAATCACAACCACAACAGCTACCGCAATATCAAACACATTCTTATGCGTAGCAAGCCACTGAGGTAATGTTTGAAAACATGGTGTAAATTATATTTTATGAAATTTTAAAAAAATATAATTTATTTAAATTTAAATATTTTTTATAATTTAGAATTTTGATGTATTAATATCAAAAATAATTTTTAAAAAATAAAAAATATATATTATTTTAATACATTTCTAAACGAAAAATATTTTAAAAAACAATCGTTATCATACTTACAATACCCTCTAAGCTACTATTAGGGAAGGCGGTTAAAACTGTGTTTTCTTAAATTTTAAATTTTATTTTTGTTAAAAATTATTTTTATGTTTTTAGATTATTTTAATATGTTGATCTTAAAAATAATTTTTAAAAAATAAAAATAATATATTATTTTAATTTATTTATAAATAAAAAAATACTTTAAATTACCATAGTTATTATAATCTTAAACAAACAGATACTAATTAATCAACGCTTCTTAGTCATTTTTTTGTCTTCCCTCTTCGAGAAATTAACACCCAACAAAATCAAGAAGACTACCATCAACTTGATCTTCTTCCCGTTCTCAACGAGTCCAGTAAATGAATGTGTATTTGATTAATGTTGTCTGATAAGATTCTGGGTTTTTTTATTCTGAGTATATAGTAAGAAAATTCGGATTTAAAAGAACATTGGCTAATTAAATATCGGTTTTTTTATTTTTGTTTCCTTGCATTTGTGATCAGCCCCTATTTTTCCCGAGAACATCATTAAACCAAACTGTGTCCCCCGAGAATACGGGAGTTGTTGTTGCCGATCATACAGGAGGGAGGATGAGTATTATTATTAACAATATTTAAAGGTGCGAGGAAATTATTGTTCTTCTATATCTAAATTATTGTTGATTATATTAGTAATTTACAGTATTTTTTTTAATACTTTTTTTTGTATTTTTTCCAATTTTTCCTCTCTCTTTTTTTTTTCAAAATTACTTTCCTTTTTTTTCAACTTTCCTTTTTTTTTCATTTAATTTTTTTTAAAAAAATTATCTTTATTGATTTTACTTTTTAAATATTGAGCTGATTAAAAATTCCGCTTTGTAATTTTTCCTTTAAAATACGATGGATTGCTACGATGTTTTCCCACATAGTTTTTCTTTTTTATTTTTTTATTTTTCAAAATTATATTTGTCGATTTTTTTTTATATTGAGTTGATTGAGAATTTAGTTTTGTAATTTTTTTCTTTAAAACATTATTGATTACTACAGTGTTTTTCCGCATGGTTTTTTTTTTGTTTTTTTATGATTTTCTCCAAAATTATTTTATTTTATTTATTTTTTAATATTAAACTAGTTAAAAATTACAGTTACAATATGCGAGGAAAGCATTGTAACTTTCCTCGCAAATTACTGTGGATTACTACAGTGTTTTTTCTCATATGATTTTTTTCTATTTTGTTATGTTTTTCCCTAAAATTGTCCTTATCAATTTTATTTTTTAAATATTAAGCTGGTTAAGAATTGCGATTACAAGTAAATACAAGTTTTTCCTCACAAAAAACTATGGATTGATACAGTTTTTCCTCACATGGTTTTTTTGCAGTTTCTTTTGTGTAGTAAATACAAGTTTTTCCTCACAAAACACCATGGATTGATACAGTTTTTCCTCATATGGTTTTTTTCCAGTTTCTTTTGTGTTTTCTTTTTTATAATATTTTTTTCCAAAATTATCTTCGTCAATTTTATTTTTTTTAATATTGAGTTTGCTATAATTTAACTTTGTAATAAAACTTAATCATGTAGGGAAAGTACTATAACTTTCCTTACAAAACATTGTTGAAAATTACAATTATAAGTCATTACAAATAAGGTTAAATCATGTGGGAAAGTACTGTAACTTTCATCACAAAACACTATGAATTGCTATAGTGTTTCCAACATATTTTTTTCCTTTTTTTGTGTAATATTTTTTTCTTAAAATTGTCTCTGTCGATTTGATTTTTTTAATATTGAGTTGAGTAAGAATTTAGCTTTGTAATTTTTTTTTCTTTAAAATACTGTGAATTATTGCAGTTTTCCCATATGATTCTTTTATTATTTTTTTTAAAATTATCTTTGTCTATTTTTTTAATATTAAGTTGGTTAAGAATTATAATTACAATAAAATTAAATCATATGGGGAAAGCGTTGTAGTTTTTCTCACAAAACACAATGGATTGCTACAGTATTTCTCTAAATGGTTTTTTATTTTATTTTATTGGGGAAAACACTGTAATTTTCCTCACAAAATATTGTTAATTGCTACAATGTTTTTTCTCATAGGTTTTTTTCCTTCCAAAATTATCTTTGTTGGTTTTTAAAAATATTAAGTTGGTAGAGAATTTAACTTTGTAATTTTTTTTGCTTTTTATTAATAGAAAAGTTAAATCATGTGGCGAAAGAATTATATCTTTCTTCCTAAAACATTGTGGATTGTTACAAATCATTTTGTTCAGTCTCTAAATTTTAATTACCAACATAATTTTTTTTTCTATTATAAAATAGACTTCATAATATCTTTAATTTTTATTATATATTTAGTATTAATTCATAATTATAATACTATTAAATATATTTATTTTATAAACTCATGGTATATGTGAGCATGCATCTCATACTAATGAATAGAGAAGGGGGTATCCCTGTGTCCCCCAACTGTCAGCAAGTGTGTGTTTGGTTTAACTTTTGTGGTTGAGTTTGAGGTTGGGTACAATCCATTTATGCATAAAACTCAACCACAAAAGCTATTTTTTATTGCTTTTCTTAGCTTTTTTATGGGTCCACACACAAAACTACACCTCCACCTCAAAAACAAACACCCCCAAAGATGGACCCGTAGCAACTTCAATAATATGGGAAAACAATGACACCCACTACCTGACAAAGATGGCAAAAAGAAAGCTTTCTGCAGGTTGAGGGTTGTTGGCACAGTCACCCTCTCCCTTGTTTCATCCTTTTCCAGTGGACAAGACAGGAAAAGATAGAAATGAGAGAAGGGGAGACGACAGAACTGAGATCGAAAGAAAGCTTGGGGGAGGAGGGCGACTGGGTTTGATTTGGCCTTCAGGATGGATTAGAAGAAAATTTTATATTTATACTGTTTTTTTTATTATTAATATGAATATCCGGGTCAATTTGTATGCACCTCGACTAATTTAATGGATTATAAAGTTAACGACTACGTAAGCTTTCAGTGGCTCTGAGGTTTGTGAAACTCGAATTAGTGATTTTTAGGAAATAAATTTAGAGTCTAATCAGTTAAGTTACATCCCTCAAGATTATATTTATATTATTTTTTTTAGTTTGTTTTTGTGATTAAATCGGTTTAGTCTAGTCTAGTTCAATTAGTTTTAAATTTTTAAAATTGAAATCAAACTGAACTAAATGTTTTTAAAATTTTTTAATCGGTAAATTTATTTATTTTAGTTTAATTTTATAGTTTTATTTTTTACACCTGGTAAGTATTGATTCTGGAAAATTATAAATAATAAATTTGAACTTGGTAACTCCAGGTTTTGAAAATTTGTGTGTGAATATGCATTCACACTTCATCATTTTCTATTTACAAATTATATATCACAAAATATTATAATATCGAAGCCTTAGTGGCCTAGCCAATGACCTTTAAGTCTGTCTATTACTCTAATCAAGATTCAGAGCCACCTCACCATGCACGTAAGATAACATGTCTCCAACCATCTAGGTGGTGGTCCAGTGGTAAGAACTTGGAACTAAGAGGTTTGCTCCCTCTGTGGTCTCAGGTTCGAGCCCTATGGTTACTCATATGATGGCCACTAGAGGCTTACATGGTCGTTAACTTCAGGGTCCGTGGGATTAGTCGAGGTGCGCGTAAGCTGGCCCGGACACCCACGTTAAACTAAAAAAAAAAAAAAGATAACATATGTCTCCTCTATATTATTTAAGATTGTAATTATGATTATTTTTTAAAATTATTTTTGATATCATTGCATCAAAATAATTTTAAAATACTAAAGAAATATTAATTTAAAAAAAAAATTAATTTTTTTAAAAATACTTTTAAAATATAAAAACAAAGAGTATGTCGTCCTTCCTTAAGTTAGTGTTATTATAACCATTTACCATGATGGGTGCGACTATGTTTGTTTTGTCCTCCTGCGAGTGTGTTCAGAAATGTGATTATGGTTGTTTTTTAAAATATATTTTACTCGGAAATGCATTAAAATAATATTTTTTTATTTTTTAAAAATTATTTTTGATATCAACATATTAGAATGATCTGAAAATACTAAAAAGATATAAATTTAAAGTAAAAAAATAATAAAAATCTAATTTTTTAAAAATATTTTTAAAATACAAAAACAAATACTATCATAAAGCTGGCTAATCCAAGTTAGTTGCTGTATTTTATTTTGTTGGCAATGTGTATCCATGATAGGAAGACAGTCTTCATCTTTCATCAGAATACGTGTACTGTGGATAGAGGTAGAGTATATGTTTCATTTGGTGCAACCATGAGATCGTCGAATAAAATAAAATATACAGGAAAAGACCTACAGTTTTTATTCTATGATGATATTTATGAGTCAACTAGATTTTTCCCGACATAAAAAAGAAAATGTCCACGTGTGATGATAACCTGAATTATCCCAGAATAAAATGATTAACATGTCATGTGAGATATGAGATAAGAGATCAGTAACTTCACATGAAGAAAAACAGAAAAAATTATAAAACTTGAGGCTGGAAACCTAAAATTAAATAATTAAATTAAATAATATATATAAAAAATATAAGTCAACTCAAATTAATTTGACTAATCAATTACATGCAAAATGAGACCAGAATAAACAAAATAAATTTTTTAAAAAAGAACATAAAAAAAACCAAAGTTAAATCAATAAAAAAAATGTTGAAAAGAGAAAAATTGATTCTATTCATGTTAAGTTGACTAACCCAAACTCAAACATAAAGAAAAGTGGAAATATCACAAAGCTCAACAGTCAATAATTAAATGCAAAAGATGAAAGTGAGAAAAAATAATTTTAAAAAAAAATATCAAGAAAAAAAAATCGAGTCAACACAGGTTAATCAACTAACTTCTACCCGGATATGAGATTAAGATAACCAAAAAAAAAAAAAAACAAGTCATTAAGTTAAAGGCTCAATATCGAATGATAAAATTGAAAAAAAAAATCTAATTTGTAAAAAAATGCATTAAAAATATCAAACTTAAATCGGATTGGTATTCAAAACTAATGACCTAAGTCATGAGAGCGTGATTAACTCATAGAAAATAACCATGAAAAAATAATGAAGTAGGATTCTGAATTATGAAAAATTAAAAAACCAGACAAGTAGCAATCAAAACAATAAAGATCAAATACAATGCAAAAAAAATAAATGAATGAAAAAAAATTAGGGATTAAATGAAAAACAAGATTAAAAAAATAATAAGCAATCAAAAGAACAAATACCAAAAATAAATACAAAGATTAAATGAAATAAAATGCTAAGAGACAAAATTGAAAAAAAAATCAATAAAAGGATTAAAAAACAACAATCCAGATAATGAGAATCAAATTTGATATAAAAGTTAAATGAAATAAAATAACGAGAAACAAGATTGACCAAAAAGGTTAAAAAAACATAAAAATCAACACGGGTAACAATCAAGACAACAAGAGCAAAAACTAAAATAAATACAAACAAAATGATGCAATTGGATTTTGAAAGGTCATATGTGAATCCCCGGGGCAAGAGAGAGACAAGAGATGGGAGGAGAAAAAAAGTTTGTCGTTGTCGAATCGTTGTGGATTGAATTGCATGCTCCACTCTGTCATTGCGCTGTCACATGACAATTCAAGAGACACACTAATTGGCCATTTCTGATTGTCAGACGTCGATGCACACGCTAACAATTTTTCTTTTTTATAATATTTACTATGTATTAAAAGACTGATTTGCCCCTCGTGTAAACCGAGAATAATGAAGAAAAAAACCAATACAAAAGAAGAAGAAAAAGGCCCTTATAACATGTTTAGTGTTTTTTTTTTCAAGGGTATTTTAGTCTTTTAATTGTTCTGAGACAGGTAAAAAACCATGAAATCCATGTTAGTCCGACAATTTTGTTTCATTATAAGGGTAAATTAGTAATTTCATCATGCAACAAAAATGTAAAAAGACCGATCTGCCCTGTTTATTTTGGAAAATACCTATCAAACCTCGTGAAAAGACTACTAAGGCCCTTAAGTTCCAACAATAAATTTTAAGTGAATTGTCTTCATTTTTCTAAGAACCCAAATTAAATTTCAATAAGAAATATGATTGTGTACATACAATCAAGGGTCAAGGCTAGAATGAACATAGTCATGGTTACTAATAGACGGGCAACAATAATAAAATTCCCAGGACTATATCTAGAAGAAAAATCCTAAAATCAAGTCCTTAACTAAATAAAAACATCACCATCCATGAGGCAGAGGTGGGAGTCCGGAGCATGATTCATGCTAGGAGCATTAACCACGATCAAGTTGTTTGTCTTTAGTATAACCAGCCCGGATACTATTTGCTTGGCTACTGACAAATCATAAGTGGCTGTTACTAAGATAGTGATTGAAAGAATGGTAATAATTGTTTTTTTACTCGGAAATACACTAAAATAATATTTTTTATTTTTTAAAAATTATTTTTGACATTAGTATACCAAAATAATTCAAAAACATAATTTTTTTTTTAATTTTAACAAAAAAAATAAAAATGTAGTGAAACGTAGTTCCAAACAACCTATAACTCTCTAACTGCAATTTTCAAGCTGTTGAGAGACTTTTTTCACATGTTGCCATCATTACAACACCTTTATTTCTTGTTAAGAACAAGCCACATCCTATATTGATCGTAATCCATTATGTAGTTGAGGGACACTGATGAAGTTCTAAAAATCCAAGCAGTATAGGAATAAGGCTCCCGGGTTGAATAGTCATTTAATTAATTGATTATAGCAATCTCATCCATTTTTCCTTACCAAGATGGATGATAACTTATATTTGGTGCTTGATAGGTCAATGCAATTTGTGGCTAGCACCAGGTCATTTTTAATGAAAGTTAAGACTTTAGAACGCTTAAATAAATACATCTTTAGAGAAAGAAAATAAATAATATTTTAAAGAGATGATCTCAAAATATATATGTAGTAGAGAATAAAGATTATGAACTTCTATTCTAAATGTCCAATGATGTATTTATAGCTTAAAAGTCTTGTCATTTTATGAAAAAAAGGGACTGAAATGTAATTTTAACTCTGTGATATTTTGAGTTACATTATGAGCTGTATTCCACTCATTTTATCTAGTTAAAAGATAATGACATGGCTAGCCATGAAATACTTTAATTCACCTAATGATCTTGATGGATAATAAATTTTTCTAATTAAATCTATTTGTTAAGAAATAATTTATATATAATTTTATATAAAAATTTATGGAATTGATGATGTTAGACCCAATTATCTATTAAGTTTGGCCAGCGTTAAACCCAATGTACTTGAACTTGGCATACGGCCAAATCCAATTATGGATGACTCTGGCTAGTTCTAAATTCAACATATCCAAGATTTGATATACTGCCAAACCCAACTATGATAAGGTTAGATTAGTGTTGGACCCAGCATGCCTGAGCTAGATATGTTTTCAAGCCCAACTATAACTAGATCAGCCTGGCTGGACGCAACATGCCTCTACCATGACATATTTGAATTAACAAAATTTATACTTGTAATTTTTTTTAATCCAGCGTTTTTATATAAAGATATTCCCGTAAAATCTTGAGTCATGAGATACCATCTCTGCATCAGTGTAATCTCTCTGCCATCACTTTTAGGAGCATTTGCCATGAAATACTCTAAATAAATCTAAAGTGTCAGCAAGAATTCATCCGAATTTCATGTCATGTCATCCCTTTTCAAGCCAGCGATTTTACAGTTGACGAGAGTCTTTTCAGAATATTTGAAAGTATACTTGTAATTATTTTTTAAAATATTTTTATATTTAAAAATATATTAAAATAATATTTTTATATTTTTTAAAAATTATTTTTAATATCAATACATTAAAATAATATAAAAATACTAAAAAAATACTTATTTAAAGTAAAGAAAAAAATAATTTTTTTTAAAATTTTTTCAAAAATATATTTTAAAATATAAAAACAAACAGTGCTACCATTACAAATCTAAATCACCTTTTTCAATTACACAGTAGAAAGTATCTTTAAAACAGTCTGTGCTTTAACCAACACTATCATTTTCGTATGATTTTAAATACTGGATTTAAGATTCAAATATATAAAAAAAGGTTAAGCTTGTCGTGGATAACAAGAGCTGTCTTGTTACGTGTGAATTTTACAATAATAGCTTGCGAAGCCTGCTAGTCCTGCAGTGATGACGGAATCAGATAGACCATCATAAGTTTCAGCAGAGGAAGATTGAGTTTTTTTTTTTTTTCAAATTTTTTTAATTTTTTTTACTATTTTTAATTTTATATCAATACATTATGTTAAAAATAAGATTTTAAAAATAAATAAAAAATATTATTCTAATATATTTTAAAAATCATTCGCTATGGCAATTCTAACCACCACCGAAACCTTGTTCTTCGTAGACATGCACCCAGCATGTGCCTTATAAATGCTGACTCTCTTGTGGAGTTACTCCTCCAGCCCTCGACCTTAATGACTTTTTTAATTGTGATTTATGGTTCAATATTATTTTCATAACTTTTTATTAATAGAAAATTATTGTTATGTGAGAAAATTATGGTAAAAAACAAAATAATGTTCATCACCTGTCGACTTTTTCCCAATGCGAGAGGGCAACCTTCGGTTTGGCACAGCGTAAATACAGAGACTCTGATTACAAACTGGGCAGATCGTTTGTTTTTTCCTTTTCTTTTTCCTTATGAAAGCCCCTGCCGACCCTTCTTTCCTCAAATAGTGACTTGTTTAAATCACGGTACCTTCCTCTAGATTCTAGGGTTTCTTTTCTTGCTCAAACAAAAATACACAGCAAAGGGGAGCGGTCCTCATCTCTCTCTCTCTCTCTCCCGCTCCTCTAATTTCTCACGTTCCACTCTCTTTTCGTGATTTTTTATTCTAACTCTCTCCCCCAACCCCACCCCCTCTTACTCTCAAATATCCCCCAAAGATCTCCTCTTTATTTTCACAATCACAACTTACTCTAAACCCCCCTTTTGCCAACAAAAAATAATCCCCCAACAATTCAATTCCCCTCTGATTTTCTCTCAATTCCATCCAATGCAGCCTTCCAATTCCACCGAATCCAATTCTAAGTCCACCGATAACCCCGAAAACCCTAAATCCCCAAAATCCCCCTCCACCGAATTCAATGCTACCGCCACGACCGTTACCGCCACCAGGGACAGCAGTTTTGAAAAAAACAGTGAAAATGTGGATGATGAAGTAGTTCTTGATGTTATAGGAAAAAGCCTGGAGTTTGATTTATTAGAAAAAGCTGACGATTCAGTGGAGGGTTTGTATTTGTATAAAAATGCGTTTAGTTTGGTGCCCAAGTCCGTGGGGGGTTTAAAGAAACTGAGGACGCTCAAGTTTTTCGGGAATGAAGTGAATTTGTTTCCAGCGGAGTTTGGGAACTTGGTGGGATTGGAGTGCCTGCAAGTCAAAGTATCGTCGCCGGGTTTGAATGGGCTGAGTTTTAATAAATTGAAAGGTTTGAAAGAGCTTGAGCTTTCGAGAGTGCCTCCAAGACCTTCGGTTTTGACGATTTTGAGTGAGATTTCTGGGATTAAGTGCTTGACAAAGCTCTCTGTTTGTCACTTCTCTGTAAGGTAAGTGTTGTGCATGTGGGTTTTGAATTATGAAATGTTTTTCTATGTTCAGAGGATTCAGTAATGGAGGGATGTGAAAACTTCAGTGAAAGAAACTGAATCTTGTTCTATCAAGAAAAAGAAAAGGACACGAAATTGTGTAACTATGCTGTTACGGATTCGAGTTAAATTAACAGTTTTTATTTGATTTTGCTTGCTTTTGATCTGGTAAAAGGTTATTGGCAGGTTAGCCAATAAAAAAAAAAAAAACTTGAATTGTATGAAGTTATGAATTTTAGATAAAATATGAAATTTTATGTGTTTGTCTATTGTTTGGCTGGCATAGTAAAAAAGAAAATACTATCTTCATTTTGAGTGGAAGTTATCATTTATGCTGGAGATGTTGATTTTAAATGACGATGATTATTGAGTTCTTGTAAGAGTGGCAGTAAGGGGGGGTTGTTGGCCAAAGAGAGATTGTGTTTGTATCTAACAATGTGATTCTTTTATTTGCTCATTGGTATTGTCAGCTTGAGTAATTGAACAATTTTTTTTTCAAATTATATGATGTAGATTTTTTCACACTAGAATTTAGACAATAAAGATATTGGCTGTAAGAAACTCAATATGTAGTTGAATGATCACTTCTTTTATGGTACAACTTTACAATCAAGGATAGGTTTAATAGCTAAATGTTCTAGGCTACTGTATGGTCTCAAATAAGAAAATGCAAGAATGAAGCGTGGAAATTGTCTGCTTGATATGCATTCAATAAGCTTACAAAGTTCTTTTTCATCCAAACCTTAGTAGTTTAGCTCAAATGAAAAACGAGGAACTTGTTAAGTCAGTCAAAGTAGCTTGCTAGGTGCCTCACTCCTCCTTCCTTTTCCTTTTCAATACCCCAAGAATTTTTTATCTATGTCCAGCTGCTTCTGTTTCTATATATTAAGTTATAGAATTATCATGTTCAAAACAATGGCTGGACATTTTGAGACATGTTAAAAGGGCTTTGCCAAATCCAATGAAACAAGATAGAGTAGCTAATGCTTGAAGTGTTGAAGAAACAGTCGAAGGTTAACGGGTAGAGAGTATCAAGGTAGGAGTGAGAGCAAAAAAAATTGGGAGCAGAATTGCATTAAAGTGATAGATGAAACAACACAATTGGTATGGATTATGTTATTTGGAAAGGTATACAGCCCATAATCTTTAGTGTTACCCTTACTCAAATTTTGGAACCTATCTAAAATGTTGGCCTTGATAATTTTGTAGTTATGTGTGTAACACCTCCAAGTAAATAAAAAATGAAATCCAGTTTTGGTCTTCAGCATTTCTGAGATGTTGTATGTTAGTACCAAACTGTAAAGACAAAGTTCTTCAATATAAATTCCCAACTTTAGTTAGCTACTTATTGTTTATCAGATTGTTGAAATATGGAAAGAGAGATTTGATTATGTACTTTTTCATGCAGATATCTTCCTCCTGAAATCGGCTGCTTAAGTAATTTGGAGTTCTTGGATCTTTCATTCAACAAGATTAAGAGTCTGCCAAATGAAATAACCTATTTAAATGTCTTGATATCATTAAAAGTATCTAATAATAAGTTAGTCGAACTACCCTCAAGTTTGTCCTCGTTGCAATTACTGGAGAGCTTGGACCTCTCAAATAACAGGCTGACATCATTGGGATCTCTTGAACTTACTTCAATGCATAACCTCCAGCATCTAAATCTTCAGGTATTTTTCTATGAGCAAACAAAGATCCATTTCTTTCACAAAACTTTTAGGGTGGGTTGTGATTTACTTTCAGTTTCCAAGCATTTAATGGTTCCCAACATTCAGTTCATTGATTGCTCTGAGATGTAGTAATTTGCTCTCCAGAATATTACTTAATACGGCTCAAAACAAATGCTATTGCTACTTTACTGAAAATGTTACACAAACCTTTTGCATCAAGCAACTTTAACCATTTCATAACTAACCTTAACCCCTAGACCTCTGGTCGGCTATTGGTAAAGGGCTGTTCTTTGTTTAGCGGTCATATCTCTTGTCAAAATGTTAAATATCCACTTTCCTATCACATTACCTCTCATTCATGTTTATTCTGTTTCTCCATCAGAACATCTATAATTCACACACTTCTATTTTTTTTAATCAGGTTTATGTTGGTTTATCTTTCTTTCTTTTGTGATGCTAACTTCTGCTTCTTTTTTTTCCGTTCCTTTTCTGTTGTTTTTAGTTTAGTGCTCTTCAATAAAGTTATAATACCCTTAAAGCATTCAATGGCTTTGGCTTTTTGGTGTGATTAGATCTTTTATCCATCACGTCTCTTAGGCTGTTGTACTCATAGCCATGCCAAATGGTGGCCGCAATAGTTCATTCTTGATATCAAGAACATGATGTCCATGCATTAATTTCTTTTTATAATCATTTTGATATGTCAGCAAACTTTGTAATGGAAGGATAATCAATTGTTTAAGCTCTTTAAATTTTTATGCTTTCATGGGTGCAAAGATTGCATGTCCAAAACCTAACATGTTTTTTGATCTTCTTACTGCTTATTATTTTCTAGTACAATAAGCTTCTTAGTTGTTGTCAAATACCTTCATGGATATGCTGCAATTTGGAAGGAAATGGCAAGGACTTGTCAAATGATGAGTTCATTAGCTCATCAGTCGAAATGGATGTATACGAAACCTCCTTTCAGGAGGATGACAGAAAGTTTTCTTGTAATGGTGAGGACTTATGAGTTATTCTCTCTTTATGCACTTCAAAAGTTTTTTTGTTATAGATATCTAGGGTTTTTTATGCTTTGTCTCTACTTTAGTCTCAAATGAACTTTTTGATGATCAAGAATGCGATGCAGGTTCCAATCATTCTATGTCAAGCATGGTGACTGGGCCTTCATCAAACAGGTCATTTGCATCTCGGAGGTCTAGTAAGCGTTGGAAAAGACGCCATTATTTGCAGCAAAAAGCTCGTCAAGAACGATTAAACAACAGTAGGAAGTGGAAAGGTGAGGGGTGTGCTGAAGCTTTGGCTCTAAAGGAAAGTGAAAGTTTCAAATCGAACAATCTAGATGTCCTTACCCCCGAGGTGCATGAAGGGGGCACATCAGATGTTGTAGGTGTGGATGATGACAATGAAAAAGTTGAACTTTCTGTTGAAGCTGAAGGAGAAAATCTGCATACCGGTGTTGAAGATGATAAAATCAGCTCAAAAAAAGTTTTTTCTGTGGAAAGCTGCTCATGCGATCTTGGGTCTATAAATAAAAGTGAGGAAGAAGTATGTTGCGTGCAAGATGAACCTTTAGCCTCTACACGGGATGAAGCTGCTAGTCAGGATGAAAGTTCATCTTCAGAAAAATCCAAAATCACTTACAAGTCAAAAAGGCATCATGATAGGGATATTGATAATCCAAAGCCATGCAAATGTCGGAGACCAACAGAAGATAGCTCAAATTTGTCCCGTAAATATAGTGAACTTTCATTTTGCAGCATTGAGGACCGACTACCAGATGGCTTTTATGATGCAGGACGTGACCGACCTTTCATGCCACTGAGGAGATTTGAGCAAATTTTGCCTCTTGACTCACGTGAGGTCATTCTTTTGGACAGGTCAACTCTTATTCATGACCTCATTTTCATATGAATCACAAGTGCTCTATTATTTTGTGGTTGGATAATGTTTATTTAGTGTGAATGACCTTAATTACTTATTGTTTCTTTTAGGGAGAAGGATGAACAGTTGGATGCAGTAGCTCTCTCTGCTCAAGCATTGGTGTTTCGTTTTAAGAGATTAAATGGTTCTGCCAAGGAGAGAAATAAGGTTGCTGTTGATAACTTGCAGATTGCTTCATTGCTCGCACTTTTTGTTTCTGATCATTTTGGGGGCAGTGATAGAAGTGGTGCTGTTGGAAGGACTCGAAAAGCAGTATCTGGTTCAAACTACAGGAAGCCTTTTGTTTGCACATGCCCAACTGGAAACAATGAAAGTATTAGTTTAGCTGGTAAACAAGCTTTGGAAACTGTAGAAGATATTATTTTCTCTGATCTCTGTGAGAGATCTTTGCGATCTATCAAAGCAAGACGAGGCTCCATTGTGATTCCTTTAGGGAGCTTGCAGTTTGGTGTTTGCAGACACAGAGCCTTGCTAATGAAGGTATTTCTTGTCATGCATCTCTTTTCTATAGTACCTATTGAATGTTTATGTTCCTTGCGCTACATTTTCGGTTATTTTGATCTAATAAAACTGATATTACTCCAGTATCTATGTGACCGAATGGATCCTCCAGTACCTTGTGAACTTGTCAGGGGTTACTTGGACTTCATGCCGCATGCCTGGAATGTCATTCTCAGAAGGAGGGGTGATTCATTGGTCCGGATGGTGGTGGATGCATGCCATCCACATGATATCAGAGAAGAGACAGATCCAGAATATTTTTGCAGGTTAGTCCTGCTATTCAAAGTGGTTATGGTAATGTTGTTTCATCCAATATGCTGTGCATGTGGATGCTATAGTTTAATTCATATGCTCAAGTCTATAATATCACACAACATTGATTTTGCCCCTGGCGTGAATTCTTTTATGTAAAGTTATGTTTGGTAGGAGGTGAAAACCTATCCCTATAAACTTTCACCTCCTTTAGCGTTGTTTGGTAAAACAAACTGTTGCGGGTTAAACTCTTACCTCCAAAAATGGGGTGAAACATTACTCCCTAGCCATCAGCTATAAGATTTACTCTTGCTTTTATTTTATTTTGAAATTGACCCTCTTATCTCTCACTGGAGTCCTCTTTCCTCTAACTTGATGCTCCTTTCTCTCTCTGCATTCTCTCTCCTCTGTCTCCCATACAGCCCTACATCCAGCCCTAGTGATATTTTATGATCTCTCAAACAGAGATCCAGCACATAATTCTTGGATTTGTTTGACACAACTTCCCTATTGCTTAATGCCTTATCCTAGCCCAATCTCCTCCATCTATAAACTGTCATCTTCACCTGTTATGTTGTAATCTCATCCAACCTGTCTCCAGCTTCCTATATGACAAATCTGCCACTCACACAAGAAAAAGACAAGTGTTTTGAAGAGCACAAACGAAATTGGAAGAGACAGAATGGGTGTTATTAATATATGCAAGTGATTTGAGAAAGTTACCAAACAAAATAAATTTTTACACCCTCAAAAATTCTCCCCCTTAAAATTTACACCCTCAAACTAACTCTCCTAATAATTCACCACCACCGTTTTCACTCCATTCCCAACACAAACTAAACAATTAAGAATTTATGGAGTGTGAGTAGAAACCTTTTGCATAATTAATTAGTAGCTTTGTTCTAGTGCTATTTAAAGATTTGTTATATGATCTAGTGCTGTGTCTTATCTATCATGCGGCAGGTGCTTTTAAGGGCACTCCAGCTGAAATATCATTGTTAAAAGATTGGAACGCCCTTGATTTTGATTTGTGTTTTGTCTTATTTTTCTGTTTTGGAGTACGACTATTTTCAAGTTATCTTTTGATCAACCACTTCATAATGGTATCTTTTTTTTTTTTTTTCATCTAATAAAATAAACAGAGATTTCGAGGGATTCTGAAAGAAATGGAAGAGTAAAGCATACACTGTATGAAAGTTTAGTGTTCAATGCGTATTCAATTACTGGAACAAACTAAGTAATTATTCTCCGAACAACCTCCAAGAATAAGATTGTCTTCTTGGTCCATGTCTACTCCTTGTCTACTTGTGCATTTTATTTTATATTCTCATGAATTTTGCCGTCCTACAGGTACATTCCTCTTAGTCGGACTAAAGTTCCCCTTTCAACTGAGAGCGTTCCTGGTCCTGGTTGTTCATTTCCTACCATGTCAACTTCTGACAAGATAGAAAAGGTGGGTTCCAGTACTCTTATTCGGTGCAAATTTGGATCGGTTGAAGCTGCAGCAAAGGTACGCGCAGCCTTTTGTGGCTTGTATTGCCTTAAGCAGAAAGATTCCCGTTAACAACATCCAGTGGTTGTGGGCACTAATTAACAAACTTTTCTGATGCTGCAGGTGCGTACTTTAGAGGTATGTGAGGCATCAGCAGATGAAATTAGGAATTTTGAGTATATTTGTCTCGGAGAAGTAAGAATTTTAGGTGCTCTGCAACACTCTTGTATAGTTGAAATGTATGGACACCAGCTATCTTCAAAGTGGGTTCCATCAGAAGATGGAAATCCAGAACGCCGCATATTACAGTCTGTAATTCTTATGGAGTATGTAGATGGGGGATCTTTGAAGGTAATTTTATTCTATTATTTTTAGTTAGCAGGTGAAAACATGATATTATCAGAACTAGTTACATGCCCTAGTTTTGCCCGGGGCTGCCACGAAGAATCAAACCATAGTTATGAATCATTCATTACTTCTAGTCATTACAATTTTTTTTTTATGAAGCAACTAAATAATTCTGTAAAAACTATATAGTCTCACGCCATCTTTAAAAAGGCAATCGACAAAATATGTCTGATTTTTTTCTTTATTTATTTTTCTTTGCATGTTAGACTTATTTTTTCCTTATCCAATCAAATCTATTTTGTTTTCCTGCCTCTTATGCTTTTCAATTTGCTCACCTTGCAAACCCGGTTTAGATGTTTTTCATTATCCAATCAATAACCTTAATAGTATAATATAAAACAGGCTTAATCAAACATGTCATGTAGTAAAATCAACTTATAATATTCATGCTTGGTTTTGAAAATTAGCCACAACTAAATTATGAACTTATGATCATTCATCATCTATATTTCAGAAATATGCAAGTAATTAAGTAAAATTTTAAATATAGGGACTGAAATAAAATGTTTAAATGGTATGGGAAGTGGGATTAGTTTTTAAAAGACTATGTGAACTATATTATAGACGAGCCTAATCTGAAAAAAAAACACTCTTGCCATTTCACAAGATTGCTCTTAAAAACCAACTGTTTACTGACACATTTAAACCCTCATATTCCTGAACTTTGTGCCACATGCCATTCAAAGCTTCATCTAGCACCTAAGCATTAAGAAGCCGCATGTCATTCATTCCTCAACACTCAAAAATTCATATAATAGTATAATAACATCACAGAAAGGTTTGGCCTTGTTAGTATGCCAATGAGAAATAGGATCCACAGCTTGCTAACTAGTTTATGACCGAGACATGGTTGAGCTTAATTGTATTTCTTATTTAGTTATTTGATGAATTTCCACATATTTCTTGCTGATTATTGTTCTCTTGATGCAACAGAATTATTTAGAAGAGGTATCTAAAACTGGCGAGAAGCATGTACCGGTGGAAATGGCATTGTGTATAGCACGAGATGTTGCATGTGCATTGGCAGAGATTCACTCCAAAGACATAATTCATCGTGACATCAAAAGTGAAAACATTTTGATTGATTTAGATGATACGAGAGCTGATGGCATGCCTGTAGTGAAGCTCTGTGATTTTGACAGAGCCGTGCCACGCAAGTCTTTCTTGCATACATGTTGTATTGCTCATAGAGGGATTGCACCTCCTGATGTTTGTGTAGGAACGCCACGCTGGATGGCACCTGAGGTTTTGCGTACAATGGATAAACGCAACACTTATGGTCTGGTATGGTGCTTCTCCTGTCAGTTTGAAAAAGATTTTTAACATCAATAATTCATAGTGCTTGACTTCATATTTTCTTCTCATGTAATCATAAACATTTGAGTATAATTTTCTAACAGTTGTGTGGGTTCTGTAAAAGTTCTATGTTTGGAATGAGAGCAATTTTTATCAGTCATGATGTAAAAATAAAATTAAAAACACATGCCTGTAAAAAGCCATGCATATCTAGCTTTCATTACCTTGAATTGAGAATGGAGAGGATCTTTTGGGGATTGTTAGGAACCTGGTGGATGGATATGAGAAAGTGCCTTTAAAGGCTGAAGGGATGCAACAGCTGTATATTAACACCAGCATAGCCTTTCAAATGTTGTTTATCAACTGCAATGAAGCATGAAGTTAGTCATTACTTATGCTGTTCTATACTTATCGACATAATATGTAGAATGTGCTGGATTCAAGAAATTGAGGGTTTTTCTGAGTTTGGACTGGCTATACATTCTAACAGACTTATCATCAGCAAATACCAGCTTTTGAGGAACTGGTTGTTGCATAACATCTGATGCAGGATTCAAATTTCTGATTTCCCAAAATGCCACTGAGTTCTATAATTGCAATCTCTGATTCAAATGTTGATATCAATATAACAAATGTATCAGCATTGGCTAGAACTTACAAGATGGACTTTGTCAATTATGTACAATCTTTTCAATGAATTTGTGTTGGGCTATGGCCCCATACTGCGTTGCATATGCTTTAGTTTGTGCAAGTTAATAGTATGAATTGTGATGGGATTTCTCTTTTTGTTGTAGGAAGTGGACATTTGGTCATATGGATGCCTACTTCTGGAATTGTTGACTTTACAGGTCCCGTATGCTGGCTTACCTGAATCGCGCATACATGAGCTTCTACAGGTACATCACTCTATACACTGAAACTTTCCAATGGATAATAGAGGGTAAATAACAGTTAGATGCAAAAGTTTCTAGTGTTACCATTTCACTGTTGCGTGGTGAATCAGTAAATCTTTATTTTCCCATGGTGCTATTAGTGTTTTAATCTGCTTGATTTTGCCACCTCTGGTCTTGAACTGTTCCATTTTCTTTTATTGTTTGGTCTTGACATAAGCAGTCAGGTAAACGACCACCACTAACTGATGAGCTGGAGGCTTTGGGGTCCATGGACGAGCATTTGGTTACTCATTCTGGCTCAAATCCGGAGGGACCTGAGGCTCAATCAGAAACATTGAGATTCCTTGTTGATTTATTCTGTCGATGCACCAAGGAAAATCCAGCTGACCGTCCCACAGCTTCAGATATTTACAAACTGTTGCTTGCACGCACAAGCATTCACTAGTTGAAGGAACAGTATTAGATTAATCTTTGGGTAATGATTTGTATTCCCAACCCAAATTTTTGTAGCCCTAGGATGTTGTGTTAATATATTTAATATTTATCGGTTCTAGATCATATCTTTGGGTTTTTTTCTAGCCCTGGGATGTGGTGTTATTATGTTTTAAAATTTATCGGTTCTGGGATCAAATCTTTGGGCTTTTTCTAGAGTTATGTACCATCATTGTAGTTGGAGAACTAGAATTAGCAGCGCGTTCAACTTTCTTCATGAGTAATGTTAAGGAGATAGGTGCAAATTGGGCACTTGATATCCTTTTCCTTTTCTTTTAATCTGATGGAAGATCTGTAAATTTTCTAGGTAGTTCTGTGTCTAGTTGAGATGTTTAGGCTTTGATTTATTTTTCAGTGCAAGCAGACATTAAATAAATTGACATTCTCAAAAAAGGAAACAAAGGATTTCAAACCTGGTTTAACTTCTTTGGAAGAGGAACATGGTTTTGATTTTGTCAGATTTATTTTTCAGTGCAAGCAGACATTAAATAAATTGACATTCTCAAAAAAGGAAACAAAGGATTTCAAACCTGGTTTAACTTCTTTGGAAGAGGAACATGGTTTTGATTTTGTCAGTTTTTGGAAGGATAACTTCAGTTGTTCCGACTTCCGAGTTGCTAGAAGGTTGCTGGACTTTCTATGGTTAGTCTGCGGGCTTCTCGAAATATTCAATTTCTGCATCTTCGCACATTTCGAACTTATGCTGAAAGTCTTTGTATCTTGAAGCATTATGCAGTCAACTGAGCAGAGTGAGTTGGGAGCCTGGGCTGGGGCTCCGTTGTGAACAGGGTAGTCAGGTTGTGTTTAATGAACTCTCCTTAATGAATGTGAGGGCTGAAGAATGTTCTACCCTTGGATTGTGTTTAGTAAAACACCATGGAAGGTAATTTAATACAAGGAATCCTTGTTATTTTTTACCCTGCAATGTTATTTTTTACGTCCACCAGAATAATTTCCAATCCGCAGCTCATGTTGTTGGAAGCGGCTCCTGGCTAGTGGTTACACCGCGAGGAGAGGGAAGGCTTTCCACATGTCAAATAAAAAAACGCTCAATTTTATGATCAAAACAACACAGCAAAACCTACTCGTGCGTGGTTTTCCTTCCTTCAATATGACGAATTAGAGAAGCAGGAGTGGGCGTGTAGTTAACTAGAGCAATCTCCTAGGAAGTGACAATTACACATGCTAAGTATGTTCCGAATAGAGGTGGAACCATATGGATAAATTACGGCCTGTGTTTTTGACTTGCTGCAACCAGGTACGTGTAATCATGTAGCCATTTTCCACTTCCGCAACTGTTTTTGTTGGAGAGAGAATGATGCCATGCTGTGCGGATCTAGAGACTAAAAATTAAGCAAGGAAAATGAGATTTAATTGGAAAAGATCATCAGTCGTTCCATTTCGTCTCCTAGCATACCATTTTTTCTCTATCTTCAGTTTTGTTTTTTGCGATCGAGAATGAGATAACGCAATATATTTTGGACGGCCAATCAGAGTGCAGCCAGCTTCACCGTGTATCAGCGTGCAATGACAAGATACCATTTCCATCTTGCAGCTCGACTGTGTTATGGAGTTATCTAATTCTACCTGACCCTTTACGGTCATATTACAATACTCTAAGGCCGGGCCTCCGGGGACCATTGTAGCTACCTCGCCGCGCGCATTGTGCCCTTAATTCTGCATGCCAAGAAGGACCAGATAGGAAGATACAAGAGTTTTTCAATAATCTTGGCTTTATCGGGGTTTTTTGAAAACACACATAAAAAACACCCTTGTCTCTCCCTCTGTGTCATGTGTTTTGTGTAAAGTTGTAGTTAAAAAATATGAAAAAATAAAATAAAATAAAAACTACCAGGAGGACAGCGGGGGGCAGAGAACCTCGGTCCTCAATGAAGATACTTGTTGGGTTTACACGCATGTTTTGACGTATCTCGTGGTATCATATGCTCCATGGACCCCCTAGATTAGGTGCCTGGTTTCGTATATAATTATATAACGCAAGCTTACCTCCCCTTCGTTTTCTTCTTTAGTATCAATATTTAACTTTTTTAAGTGACTTTTACGATCCATATATTCACGAATGTTGACCCAAAAATGACACGCGATGCTTTGATAACGTAAGACCATGAATCTGTACAAGCTAGGTTCTTGATAAAAAAGGCTTTTTTTTTTTTTTGCTGGATGCTCTGCAAGATTGCAACCCTCCGACTGGAGGGTTTTACACGGACCATGGTGGTTCAATCGGTGAATCATGTGTTTTCTAGAGATATTGACATGCAGAACTGCCGAGGAGGAATAGTTACACTTAACTAGAGGACAAAATCATGCACGCCAGTGTTCAGCAACCGGATCTCAGCCAGGTCTCCACAAAGTATGACCCGCCCATTAAAGTCTTTGTGGCTTTGCAAGGGCCTCTCGTCAACGTGATGATTCAATAATTTAGACCAATTATATTAGCAAATTAGCTCGGAGGAACGGATTACTTAGAATGTGAGTAAACAATAAGTAGAAATTTAGACGTTCCATAATCAGTTGGTATTTTGATTCAATTTAATTAGAATAAAAATAAATTACGAAAAGTGATTTTTTACTATGAATCATAATTTAAATTTTTTTTAAAAAAAATAAATTGAAAATATGTTTACTAAAAACAACTCAATTTTTTATTTTTTTAATAATAGATGCAGAGTACGTTTAACATGACTTATAAAAAGTGATTATTGACTTGGAATCATAGTTTAATTGAAAGTTGTTTTTCATAAATAACTTATGACAAAAATAAATTTAAATGATATTTAGTAAAAACTTCTCCAAACAATGACAAATATATGTAGTATAAGTTAGGATCTATAAATCAAGAGTTCAAATTATTAACTCTTGGTTAAATCAAAATCTTCACTCAATATTGTAACACAAACTTTTTATTTAAATTAAAAGTTATTTTTATCTAAACATATTTCTTTATTTTTTTATGATTTAAAATTAAAAAAAAAATTTACAAAATTCATGCCAAATGAAACCATGGTATAAGTTAGAATTTATAAGCTAAAAGTTAAAAATTTAACTTTTTGAACTCAATTTTGTAATAATTTTTTTAAAGTAATTTTTTTTAACTAAACATATTTATAACTTTTTTATGAATTAAAAATTAAAAAACAACTTGCATCAATCTATAAAAATCAAACCAAATGAAACCTTAGTTGTTATCGTATGCGTTTTTAATATGATTGCTTCGTTTTTTCGTACTTAATTAGATAATTAATCTAAATAACGATTTTAATATAACTAATCGTCTACCAATACATCAATCCAATGGCAAATCTTACTATTTTTATTGGTATTTTTGTGACTTTTTTATTTTTAATAACTAGAGATGATGTAATAAAAAAAATTGACGTTTTATGAAGGTATTTATTTGGTTAAAAAAATGAAGATGAAATGAAAACGAAGAGTGAAAAAGTGAAAGAAAAGTTTGACATAGCTTCTTTAATTACTATATATATAGGTGGTGTAAAAAAAAGAGGAAAGGGAATGAGATTATTTTTTAAGAATTATATATTATTTTTATTTATAATTACATACATACTCTTACACCACTGCCTTTATCACCACTATTGATGGTGGTTGGTGTCAATTTTTTCTCTCCCAAAAATACAATGCTATTAATTAATTATCCTTAATGTCATTGGTGATAAGATTATTTTTTAAAAAAATTATTATTGTTATTACACTATTAACATCATTTTCATTATACAAACCATCGCAATTAGTCATTCTAAACACAATATTAAATTTAAAAGAACACTTTGATTCTTTATTTTGATTCCTCAATTGTCATTCCAACCCTCTCATATCTTGTTTAGGGAAGAACAAGGTAAAATATATATCCCATTAATTTTATCAATAGATAGTGTATCAAAAATTTTCTTTCTTTAAATTAATTAATTTGATATTTCTTCGTATCATTGACACCATTCATGTTAGTCCTAATAATGATTATATCATCCACATAAAAATATATTATCACACCAAAATCATTTGTAAATTTAGAATAAATATATTTATCAACACTTTAAAGCTATATTCTAAAATTTCAGAATTAAATTCTCATGCCATTGCTTATGTACTTGTTTCAATTCATATAAACATTTAATTATTTTGTAGACTTTATGCTCATTTTCTGGTAAAAAATACCCTCTAATTATTCCATATAGACCTCATCATCCAATTCACCATTGAGAAAAACTACCTTAACATCCATTTGATGTACATATAAATTATAGATTGATCATAAAATTAAAAGTATTCTTATAGATGTTATTCAAGTCACCATATATGTATCAAAATAGTCTATTCCTTCATTTTGTCTAATGTCCTTGGCTACTAACCTTACTTTAAAAATTTAAATTGATCCATCATTATTATATTTTCTTTTAAAAATCCATTTGCATCCAATTACCTTGGAGCCTGGAGGCAAATCAATAGTCTAAGTATTGTTATACAATAATGAATTCATCTCATCATTAACTATCTCTTTTCAAAAAGCTAGATCTTAGAACATCATTGTCTCTTTGTATATTTTAGGATCATTTTCTATTATTAATAAGATTTGTATCTTATTATGCACATTAGTTCTATTGACTTCAACTAAGAAAATAATAGATTGTGAAGATATATAATCTAAATGTAAATTATTTTCTTTTTTATCACACTAGATTCTCCTAATTTCAACACGATGATCCACTTGAATTCTTTTATTTCTAGAACTTGATCAAAACCTGCTTTATTTGTTAACTTTATTTTAATTTTAGAATCATTGATTCATTCACTAATTGAATTGGAATAAGTTTGAAATTTATTTTTAATAAACTCAATATCTCTAGATCCACAATTATATTAGAACTCGAATCTAATATTTTATATGCTTTTGAATTTTCAGCATAGCCACAAAATTATTCTTTAAAGCTTTAAGTTCTAATTTTATCCTTTTAGCATCCGGAACTGTATAAAAGGCAAGACAACCCAAAACTTTAAGATAATTTAAGTTTGGTTTTCTTTTCTTTCATAATTTGTACGGAGAAAATTTTAATTTTCTAGAAGAAATTCTATTATGTATATGACAAGTAGTGAATACAGTTTTTTTCCCCACAAACTAGTACATAACTTGGCATTTCTTGGACTTCATTACATATTAATACCTTAAACTTGTTAAGTCAATGTGTATAAAAAATAGTTTTGAGACGTGAAGATCTATCTTTAAGGTATTAATTGTCTCTACTATATTTGTTTCATAGTTAAAATAATATACCTTCAAGATACAACAAATTCTTGAAATTTATAGATAATAACTCTATAAGTTTCTTAAGAGTTTATAATAAATGTTAATAGAGAGTTTGTAAAGAAAGACTAGGGAGAGAAAAAGATTATTTTCTAATTAATTTCTGTCAATATCAAACTAATATTTATAAGAAAAATAATATCTTTTTAGATCAATATGTCTGTACAATTTAAAAGTGCATATATTTAGATCAATATGTCTATAGAATCTAAAAGGCAACTTTTCAAACAAATTAACTGAATAACTTAACATGAGATGTCATGCATAATTTATTAAGTCAAAAATAAAAAATGATTTATTTTACATAATACCAAGTGGCCAAGTGTCATCTCTCTCTCTCTCTCTCTCTCTCTCTCTCTCTCTCTCACACACACACAAACACACACACACACACAAATCTCATGTTTTTTTTTTTATTATGATCTAATTTATGATCTTTCCATCCTTCTTTATTTTCATCCTCTATGTTTTGAATTATAAAGTATTTATGGGATGCTTTTCTTTCAATTTCAGTTATAGAGCACATTTTGGATTCAAAATAAAATTACAAAAATAGATTTTATTTGTATTTTCACGGTTAAGGTCGGGTTGTGATATGGAATATATTGAGTTGGCGGGTCAGATTCAAACAAAAAAAAATACATAAACCGACCTGACCTAAACCATGCACACTCTTAGTTTGGTGAAGTCAGGTTCGAATAGTCAAATAAAAAGAAAGAAAAAAATTGTTGGAATTAATTTCCCCCCCTCGTATACTTACACTAAGTTTGGTGACTATATGCAGTCCACTACATTAATTATATGCGAGACTAGCACATTAATTATATACATGCATTCAAAGCGTGACCTTGAATTATATCTCTACCAGCAAAATAACATAATAATAATAATAATAATAATTATTATTATTATTATTATTATTATTAATAAGTTGGGTGAAGAGCTGTGACAGAAGTTGATACTAAGGTAATTTAAATCTCAAGTGGGAATCATTGAGATTTTATCAAGGGAATATGATTTTTGCATCAAATCATGATTCAAGAAACTTTTTGAATCCATCCTTGATATATATGCATGTTGTGGTCTTGCGTGGCAGCCATTTATTATGGAATAGATGCTACCCTGGATTTTTAAATTAACTATCTAATTATTCTGTAATTAATTCAATTCCTATTATATAATATACTAGTTCAAAGAATATTTTAGGGGGAAATAATATTTCTAGTTAGGTTACTGACAATTCATTGATTTTAGAAAGAATTCTGCAATCAGGCTGATCAATTATTGACACTGGGCACTGTCAGATATACAAAAAAAGCAGCGAGCGTCGACTGCACAAAAATAAAAATTAATAAATTAAATCATGGTTAATTATAAATAAAAATATATTATCTGGAATATCTACAACCATATAGATATATATGAGATATCCCGCATGGATACCGAAAGCCATACGCAGCCCTCTATCGCAAATTGTTTATATGAATAGATAACCAAACCTTTCAGTAAACTACGTACACCCTGAGATTGCTTTCTTATCATAAAAAGGAAAAGGCATGGAGTTTTTCTGTAAGCTTGATAGATTAAGTTCGACACCATATTTGAGTAATTAACTAATGAAATATTTGGACAACGCATCTAAGATATTATGTAGATCATATGCGCAGAATATATGTGTGTGTGTGTGTGTGTGTGTTGGCTATAAAACCCTAGACGAAGGTAGATATTAACCTAGGTCTTCAGAATTGCAACGTTGAGTGTTCATTGGTCCACTGCAGAGCAGATACAGTGAACTTCTAACGATATTACGCATCAATATTCATATGATGAGGAATATAACAACGAAAAGGAATCTATTCCAAGAGAGAGATCGAGAGAGAGAAATTCTTAAAGAAATCATCAACGCGATAAAACAAATGTTGAGATCAGAAAAAGGTATATAGTTGGGATTTTGAAATCGGTAAATGATATCCCGAAAGGTTAGGCAAATCGAATCAGGGCTTGGGAACACTAATTAAACTCCATTATAATTGAACTGCATCATAAACTCTATTCACTAGCTATGACACTGCGTATGCACCTGGTTCCATCATCACACCAAGCGCATCCAAAAGAGCTGCTTAATTCTAAATAAAAAGAAACACTTAAACAAGCAAGATTTTCCTGATTGTCTAGATCAGATATGTTTCTAATAACTGGTAATGATGTGTAGCTGGCACCAATTAATCAGATGTAGGATTGGCAAATATCCAAGATATGGCAAGTTTGCAAAGAAAAAGGTTATTACCAGCGAACCAAGAAGAAATGCTTATATGGAATTGGGTTAAATGCACATCAAATTATCGTCAGAGAGAGAGGGCAGCAAAGAGAGATTCACTAAATTTTCTTCAGTGGAGATGCTACTCCATTTCCTTTCTTCTTTAATTATGTGTGAACCTTATGCAATATTTGCCTTTGTAACCATGCAAATATATATTAGATGATTAGAGATATGGTCCCCTCGGATACTAACTAGCGTCCCTTTTGGCTCATGGGTTGATGCTTTACTTCTCAGAGAGATAGTCCCCCACTCTCTCAGGCCCCAGCCTGAAAAGTTATTAATGCTCTTACAATATATATAGAAATACTCACTAACCTGTCTGCAAAACTGCATGGTGCTATTCTTGGCGTGACAATATTCAATTTGCATCCTTAGGGACCACCTCTCACATTTTCCATCTATAAATCCTGTTTTTAATATTTATAATATTAATCTTCACTATAGCTATAGCTTTTTCACAGTCCTCCTAGCTATTTATATATTCCATCTACCAATAAATAATTAAATAAACCTGATCATAATTCAAAATTCCCTTTCAATCCTCTCCTCATCCTTCTATTTATACCTCTTTTATCCTCTCCTCTCTTCACATCAAAGCACCACCAGAGAAACTCTTGTGCTTGTATAAAATTGGCAGCTCCTGGTATTTTTAATCTATACCATACGCTAGCTCTTCTGATGAGACTGTGCATCTTCTTATCGTGCATCACTATCAGTTGAAGCTGCCAGCATGATCTTAACCTCCCTCCTTTGTCGAGGAAAGAACAGATCATGTGGCAGTTTCACCTGAAGTTGGTATCACGAGAAACCCTAATTTCTAATTCTAAATAAACCCTAATTAATTTCCTCTTATTATACTTTCTTAGATGGCTAGCTAATATTAGGTTTTCCTTGTCCAATCCCTAGAAAGGTAAGTGATCTTCTTTATGAAGATATATCATTTAGGCTCATCTGTAGTTCTTGGGGTTTGCTTCTTACTGTTGTGTTTGCACTAAAAAATTGTTTTATTTTTGTGTGTGTGTTTAGTACTGTATTCTTTGTTGTGTTTCAGCTCTTTTATTATGTGAGACTCGTGCGGAAAATTTCCAGTGCTAAGGTTTGTTAGGGTTTTGGGTTACAGGATTTTTGCGTCTCGGTACAGTTCCATGATTTCAAGATCCCTCCTGATGCTTTGGTGATTGAGCCCTGAGAGTCCTATAATTAGCCAATTGTACGGATCTTGTTAATTAATTTGGTATGCCTCCGATCTATTTCCTGTAGATTACTTATAATTTATGTATTATCTTATTTTTCTGTTAGGGTTTTATAGTACGGTTATATGAATTAATTCTGGCTTGATTAGATCAGCGGCAACAAATTTCAAAATAATAGCATTCATTTAGGGTTTCAAAAAACCTCTCATATCACCTTCATTTTTAGTTTATTTGGAATTAAAGCTCACCTTAATTAATAGAGTGGCTAGGGTTTCTGTGAAGTGCGTTCCTTGCTAGTTTAACTGCTTACAAATTAAAGTGTGTGTGAGATCAGAGAAAAAGAGAGGAGCCAATGTTTTCTTTAAATATTTTGCATTTTTAAAACTAGCATTTCTCCTCTTGATTTGCACTCAGTATATTGTTTAGTGGGCCAATTGATCCAGTTATAGATTCATGAAACAGAAACTAAATTTTTATTCTTATGTTTTGAAAAAACTGCTCTTTTTTCCTTTGTTGCTTCCCTTTCCCAGGTTCTCATAAGGTTGATCTGTTCAGTCTTCTCACTTCGTGAGTTGGATCTTGGTCATTTTCTGTCTTAAATCTTTGTTACACACCCACACCACACACCACCCAAAGTTAATAGCTGTCTTATGTTTTGTGGGAAGGAGTTGAGATCGTAAGATATCATCATTAATTTGAGACTGGTCAAGAACCTTTGTGTGTTTTTGTGTGTGTGTGTGATTTTGCAACTTTGAGCAGTGTAAGATTTCATGGAAATAGTAAGGTGGAGAGACTACTTGAGATCTGGAGAATATATGTGGTACAGTAATAGAATAGTAAGATTGTCCTATTTGAAAAGTTGTTTCTTTAACATTTATAGATCCTCTTGTGGGTCTCTTCTCTCTTCTAGCTTATAGTTTCAATATGACGAAAGCATGAGTTTTACGGCATACATAATATTATTCTTTGAAGTTCCTGTCCTGTTCTGATGTTAGATCACTTTCCTGTATATTTCTTCCATGTTTGATGACGATGAAGAAGAAAAGGATGGTACTGAAAATGACGACAAGAGAGATTATTAAGTTGAAAACAGTGTACTCTTTAATTTTAGGAGATCCAGTTGTGAATTATGAACATAATGCGAAATAAATAACCTTCAGAAATGAACCAAGTATTTGCCTAGTTTCTTATTTACACGTGAAAAGCAAACTTAGCCGAACTTCTGAGTTGGCGTGACCTTTTGGCCTCTGAATGCCTGTTTGATTGTTTGATATTTGGATGCATTTTGGAGAAGCCTGCGAACCAAAGCATTGTTAGGACTATGGTGTGGTCGTATGCACCAGTCTCCTCGAGACTTAGGCTCTATATTCGCGGACCACGACAACGCAGATCGTGTGGACTGGCTAAACGAGCATTAATGGCGATGCTATAGCGATGGACGGGACGATTTATGCTGTCATTTGACCGCAACCCCAAACCTGATATAAGATTTCATACTACAATTTTTTTAAAAATTTTATCATCCTATATTCAGAGTGCTGCAAGACCACATATCTAGTTAAATCCCAGGTCACGGTAAAGTAGCCTTTGAATTTTGATAGAGAAATCTGTCAATGAAGTTTAGATGTAGAAATGTTAGTTTTTCCACATTTATTTCTACATCTGGACTTCGTTCGACTTATTTTAGTTTGTGATTGGTGCTTGTATTTCATTAAACTCACATTTCACTTTAGCTTGAATGTGAACCCCTTAAACTGATTCGAGTCCTTGAAATTTACACATTACTACATTATAAAACAGCCATGTGCATACAAGAGAACAGAAAATTAAAGATGCTAATATATACGTGTGTGTGTGTGTGTGTGTGAAGGATGATGGTTCCGAGTTCCGACCCTCGAGTTATCTCTATCTTTCCTAGCTAGTATATGTCACATCTCTCTTTTATCTAGACGCATGTACTCACTGGCAAATTTTTCAAGTACACAGCATCCACACAAACATACGGGAGATGTTTATGCTTAGATACACGAAGTCTGGCTCCTATCTTGGTAGTTCAAGTTTGGCACCTCTCTTTTGGTAGGAATCTCCATGTGGACAAGATTCCATATGGCTTTCCTTTTTCCAAAGAGTACCCAAATAAGCAAAAGCGTCACTAGTTTGATTCTCCCAACTATTACCGGAGGTTGCAGTTGTCATTTTCATCAAGGACATTGGGTGGAGGATCCGCTGATAAGGCCTTGTTACATGCCATTTTAAGGATGGTCTTGGGAGACCGTAATGCTAGCTAGACAACGACAATACAAGTGACTTGTATTCTTAAAGGGACCCGGGAATGGCTCGCGTTCAATTAGTGAAAGAGAGAGACCAGTTGAAAATGTTAGTGAAGTGCACGTATGAACCTATGCTGGGATTGTGTTTTAAATGGATATATAAAGCTTGTATGTACTCTGGTTCACAAATCATATGCGGGGATGGTGGTTTCTTTTATCTCTTCAATAGAAATTAATGCATTTATAAGGTGATTTGTTTTAGTTTTTGTTGATGTATTAAAAAAAAATGTAGTTTAGAAGTAAAGTTTATATCTTGAATAATCCGTTAATTTATCATCTTTAATCTATTTTTATTAACCATAACACGTTTGATAGTCGATATCTACAATAAGTCCCTTTAATTCTTTTAAACAAGGATTTTAAAAAGAAAAAAAAACAACTTATATATATAAAACAAGTTGATACATGGTTGTTACAGTTTTGCATGCCTAGCATAGCATCACTTGAAGTTCAGAGATACATATGCCTAGCTTTCGAACGTTGGCTTAATTAATGCATATAATATGAGTTCCATTTTCAAGTCTTTATTTTGCCTACTCGACTGTGTTTCTGTTAATGTAATAACGGGCTAATGATACTTTCTCTCAGATATGCAACTGTGCTAGCTTTGGTGCAGCACGAAGTGAAAGCAGATGATTAGGCAGTGGATTGTACTTCGTCTACTCAGAGATAATGAAAGATTAAGCTACTATTAACTGTAATATTTTCAAATCATTTCTATTTTTTGAATTAAGTGTTTCTCCTTAAATGCGTAAACTTGTTGGTGGTGAGTTAATTAAATAGACGTCACCTGCATCCTTATCATGGAACCCGCTAATCATAAAATTTAAATAAAAAAGAAAATCAAAATTCGAAATTGAGAAGAAAAAAAAATATAAATTAAATAACAAAGATGTAAATTGTGTTTTAGGAGGAAAATCGCTTCCATCCCCTTCTCTTTTTGTGGGCTGTCAATAAATACTAAGTAATCCGGAAACAATTAACGATAAAAAAAAATGCCAAGTTTCCCTCATAAAACGTAGAACATGATGTTACTCTCTTTCTTATGTTCATCAAATTATGTATAAACAGTAATTATTAAATCTATATTTATAGAGTCGAGCTGGATTTTATATTTAATTATATTAAGAATTGATCTAGTTAAATCAATAAGTTAACAGACTCACCAAATAATATTATTTTAATTTTAAAAAAAATCTTGAAAACATATTATTTTGTATTGACCAAGACAACCTAAAAATTGGGAATTAATTAAGAGACTTTTTGAGATTTAAAACTTGTTATTTAAAATCTTAAAAAATTCTTTAATTACAAAAATATCAACAATGCTTACATTGGTCTTAATTAAATTTACTTAGATAAAAACTATGGAATGTTTTTATTCTGATTTCTTTTTTTCATATATTATTTAAAAGAATTTTGAAGCATTCATTTTTCAAGTAATTTTATTTTCAGAAAAGAGTCTTGAATTTAAGCACTGTACCCTTAATCGTAATTTAATTCAAACAGCACAATAATAGATTAATAAATAGTAAAGTGATTTTAATTACTTACCGCATGATACAGTATTTTATATCAAGCAATTTGATATGTTTAATCGTACGTATAGCATAATGAATAACCAAATGCCGAATTTTTGTACTACCTTCACCCATACTTAAATACAAAATTAATATTTATATTTAATTCAAGTAAAGTTTTAGGATATCCATATCCATATTTATATCTAATTCATTGACCTATTATTAAAATATATACCATTAATTAATTATACAAAATCATTTGTGCTATGATCAAGTATAACTGAAAATTTTATTACACCGTTGTTGACACCCTACAACTTATCAAAAAATTCAATATAAGAGCATCTCCTGTACGTGGAGATGCTGAATGTAGAGTTAAAAATAAAAATAAAAATAATTATTCTAGTTCTTCAAAAGCTTACTTTAATTATACTATTCAAGAAAAGTGCTAAATAAAATGCTATTTTATTATTTTTTTTATAAAAATATTATTTTTACATGTCTTGTAAAAATACTAAAACAATATTCATTGCAAACTCGAGCTTAAAGACCAAAGAAGAAGGTTGTCGAGCCAAATGATGGTTTTTGAACCCCAGGTCGAAATAAAAAGAGTAATGTGAGGATGAAGAAGGAGAAGAACAAGACTAATTTTTAAAGCAAGGTGGAGATTGTGGTTTTGTGGGTTTTAAATTGGTTGTAGCTTGCTAGAAGAATTCTCCTCCAGACTGGTGTGCGAGAGAATAGTAGGACATGCCGAGGAGAAAATCAAATAGCCCTGGCTCTGCTGCAGTCCATTTTTCCTTCGGGGTCGGTTTCATGGAATGCCAGCAGTTCTTCGGTGTAGGAACATTTCACGGTTAGGTGGCCCGAATCTAAAATAATTGGGTTTAGGAACAGTCCTTGCTCCTCCCTTTAAAGTATAATTACAGGGTTGGGCTCGAGCTTAACATTTAACTTCATGCGAATAAATCTAAATTTGAAATGCTTTGGCCTTTCTCCTGTTAATTTTATTTCTGTCAGTCTTAAATCTGTTTACGCAGTGTCTCGTTATAGCCCCAAAACTTTGTTTTATCTCAATCACCCCCTTCAAGTTTGAACAATTTTTCAATTCTCCTTCTCTACATCTCCGTTTACGAGTTAGAGGAATTGATGGTATGGCATTCTTATGCTCAACTGATCTCTTGAAGTTAAAAAAATAATCTCAAACAAGCATCATTCCTGAAATTCAATAAGAAAGTTTCTATATATATTAGGTGAGACCTAACAACTTAAATTTTTTGGGTTGATAATTTTTTTTAATATGGTATTAGAGTTTTATTAATTAAGCGGTAATGAGTTCGAATCTCACTACTCTTATTCTATTTAATAAAAAATATGCAAAAGGTAGTGTGAGTCGTTCAACGAGCTTTCACTTGAGATGATGTGTTAAAAATAATATAAATTATATATTAGGGCGTCATCTACAAGCTTAAATTTTTACGTTAAAATGATTTTTTGGCACTATAAATATTATTTTGCATCATATACAAATCTAGAAATTAACACAACCATTGTACCAAAAACCAAATTCTTAAAATATTTAATCGGTTAAATACTTCCTCGAAGCAAGAATGATTTTTAACTTCTTTTAACGATCCTTTTATTTTAAATTAGGATTAAGTTTTTTTTTTCTTTTTTCAACTCTGTATTACGTGAATTTATAAACTCCTAATATATTGTACGGGGAATGTTGATAAAAATACAAAAAAAAATCAAATTATAAATTCTTAATACAATTTACAAGAAAATATATGCTCATATTTTATTGAATCGTGACCTAATTATACCAAGTTAACATAACTTGCCAACGTCTCTTTTGAAGAAAAACAATATCGTGCATTGGTTGTATATAAACTGCAGGTAAATATAATATTAGTGATAGTATCAACAACAATAATTATTATTTCTACAAAAACTATTCCTACTACCACTACTACATAATGTTATTAAAGTATGTTTTTGTCTAATTTTTAATTCAAATATAATTCAATACTTCGTTCAGGGAATATGGTGGATGGAATTGAATTGAGATTTAATTTGCAAGGTACTTCATATATAAGCGCATACAAACATACATGCAATATAATGCTAATTTTACATAAATTTGATGGTTAAAAATTCCCAAGTGATTCCTTGAAAAAATCTATCGGTAAGATTATTCTATAGGGACAACCATCATTTAATTAGTAGTTAATCGTTTTGGTTTTTTTTTAATAAAAAACTTCATATTGAATTCCTATATTTTTACATGTTTATCCCTTGATGTTTCGATTAGTTTTTGTTATAATTAATTGTCTTTTTTATCCGAATTACCCTTTTTTCTAGTCAAATCTGAAAAAAAATCTACGTGTTTTGAGCTTGTGTTTGTACACAAATCATCATCACATATCATTAGAGAAATTGACACATTGGACCCAGACCAAGGAAACAGTAGAGCCAACAGAGTTTGCTCCAAGTCAATTTCTGCTGCAAATTCTCTACTCGGATTACTTGTCGTGAAATTGTTGGGTACGAGGGCTATTGGCTGGGTCTCATTCCGGTGCTCCATGCTGCACTCTTTGCATTGTGCCCCATCAGCACCCAGAAACCTTGGCGTGGCTTCAATTTTTCACCAGCCAACTCTATGTCTTTTAGCCTTTGCAATACTAATTGTCATTTTCGTCTGCATTGCAGTCTGGAGAAATGAAAGATAACGAGCTGATACTTGCATATGCAATCATACACACATCTCTTAAAACTTCACCAACAACTTAAGACAGCACACACTTGGGATGAAACCTCACAAGTCAGCAAATATGCACTCTTCAAAGTGGCAAAATTTCCTACATCGTGATTAATTCATAAATGAACATTTCTTTACAAGGCCTACTTTGACATTCTTCCCATCATCTATGGCTACTTGGAGGACTAGTGCTATCACCTGTGTTTTGTGGTGTTTCTCACGCTCAACATGTTAAAGAGAACCACCGACCATAGGCTTTTTGGGGGTTCTAATCACTGAGCTAGAATGAAACATCCTGCTATCATGTTCGTTGTTGCATGTACATGAGAATTCTCGATTCTAGCATCTCGAACTACCTATTCCTGAATCCAACTTCCATTCCTTCCTAACAATAAAACATTACTCTCTTTACATTCTCTTTCAAGGCTGGAAGTGGCCGGACACCAGATTCTCCTGTCCGTGTTCCCTTAGCACCATGGCAAGCACCACTGCCTGCTGAGCCATTCTCCTGCATTACTGGCTCCGTGTAAAATCGAGCACGAAAAGCAGCTAAATGTGCATAGTATGCGGGTGGAACTGCACAAAAACCAGTAGCAAGTTGTAAAACAATGTGCTGCGATACAGCTGACAACATCGAAAACTTAGAATAAGGCATTCAACACATTTCCATATTTTGTTGGTCACATTGATGTAATACAATAGCTAAAAGCCTAAATTTACACGAATCATTCATCTATGGGTTTTGGGGGGGGGGGGGGGTGTGAAACAAATTTCCACGGTCGTTCTCACGTTCTACTCACCATCCAGGAACCTCAAAAACAAAAATTCTTAGGTATTTATGCCACATTTAACAATTCAATACATCACTAAAAAAAGGAGTCTCCGAAGATTTTCTTAGTTCTGCAATAGAGGTTAAACTCAATGGACAATGTACCAATATATTGTCCACAGGACTTACCCACTGAAACAGAGCGCGTGCACCTTGCGTATGTGTAGCAGAGATTGTTTGTCAAGGACTGGATTCCATCAGCTGTGAAATTGTTCTCATCCCACAAAACATGATAGTGTGCTGGTCTACTCGTTCCCTGTCACATCAGATAGAAACGAGTTCATTTCAATCACGAGGACAGCAAGCCAGTGCATACAAGCTTGTAAACATACTGATATTCAACATATGGAAGAAATAAATCATCCTTATTTCACACTGTCAGCATTTGCAAGAGATCCTCAGCAAAGAACACAACCAGTAGGGAATTAACAGAACCAGATAAAAAGCAATCAACAAATCACTGCTCTAAATCTCGAATTTGGCAGCTTCCACTTCTGCTTGGAAATTATATCTGACACAAGTCTTTGATCTTTCAACCAATCTGATTTTAGTGTAATCCAACCTAATATTCCATCCATTCCCATTGAGTGGGTATCAAGCTTCTATCTAGCTCGACAAAAAAAAAATCTCAGGACTCTTCCATTGGCACACGGGTAACCCATTGGCAAGTAGCAATGAACCAAGCTTATTCCAAGCCCAACTAACATGGTTCAGAGTCCCAATCAAACTGAGTTGTCCAGGATAGCAGAGTAATCACCCAATTGCTACCTTGGTCATTTGCACAGAGCACATGAGCAACAGAAGAGGTATAGACATCTCTAGGAATAAGAACCATCTGACCATGACAGCCTGTCCAACATAGTTTTTAATCTCTAATCACCTGGATTGGAAAAGAAATACAAGCAACTGGCCCTGTATTCCTTTTCCCCTCTCTTTGAAAGAGTTCATCTATTATAACTTCCCTCATCATTTACATGATCATCATAAAATGGTGAGGCAGATAGGCTAAACATATATATGCTATGATTTATGAACCAACAATTCGAGTTTCTTAAGGAGATTTACATTTAAGAAATAGAGATTCTACCTGAATACCAGCATGGCTACAGAGATAAAAGTCAAATTCCGTTGGATGACAGATTTTAGAATCAACCACAGTGCCTGAAAAACAAAAAAATCAAGAAATGAATTTGAATAACATAAACTATTAGAAAAGATAAAAAGTAGGTAGATAAGAGCGCCTTTGAGCACATATATAGCCAACAGGATATTCTGAACTTCACCAGGTAATATGTTTCCACTCTTGTCTGTGCTATTCCTGTCCCTATGGTTGTTAGCAAACAATCTTGTGTGGTGACGTTTTTGTACAACAATGAAAGTTACCGGTGGCTGATAATTTGGCTCCAAAGAAGCGCAGGCCTGTAAAGAAATTATTCAATTAGAAATGTTTCCACTTTTGTTGAATAAGAAACATGACCCTGAAATTTAAATTCTAACCTTCCGAATTGCATCCAACTCATAAAGCAGAACTTGATAAAATTGCCCTTCACTAACACCATCCCTGCACAAGTTACATGCCATCACTTTATGAATCAGAAGTATGAAGGTCTAAATATAATGCATTTATCTTTCATTTATTCATATAGCAGATCCCGCAGGCAGATTTGCAAGCAAACAAGCAAGCATTTCAGGCATTTGAAAAACAAATAAGTTGACAATAAGCGCAGGTGTGCATGTAACCATGTGCAATCATCTCGGCCACCATGGTTTTAGAATGACTGATTATAGTGGTAGTAGGGTGCTTGCACCAAATAGGTTGGATACAACCTTGGTTTGAATCTAAGTGCTGATGGAACATGCAGTGTCATGCAATGGTCCATACATTTTATTACAAATTTTTTGCATATGATGACAATACTCACCTATAAAATATGATCCTTAGCGGCTTTTGCCCCGTTGCTTTCCTGAAAGAAATCAGGAGATCTCTGCACAGGAGAATGTAACAAGTCAAATTGCAACATTTCTAACAAATAGATAACAAAATTAAGAATTCAGGTAAAAAATATGCCAAGGGATGTGAAATTTCTTTACCTGATCATGCCACCACTTACAGTACCACGAACAGGATCTTGCCATGTTTTGTACAAGTCCTGTATGAGTTCCTGTCTGTGAGCTTGAGCACATACCAATCCAGCGTATTTTGTTACTTCAGGCCAGTCCTGAGAAGCTACCACCTGCAGGAGGGCTCACGTCTATCAGCAGCCAGATCTTAATAATTTTGAAGAACAAGTTCAAGAAAAAGGAATTTGGTAAAGAAATTCCACAGCAGCAATCGAGGGGCTTGAGTCCTCTCCATTCTCTGGGTGAGTCACATCTGCTCCAAAAATAATTGTCGGTATGTCGCTAACTAATGGTATTCTGCAGCTTATAGCATCTAAAAGGACGGTATTCCTACCACCCATCTGCACCAAGAACATGGAGAAAAATAAATATCAGGACCATGAATGATTTAGTTAAATGTTCAGGACAAACTTCAGACATCGATACGGAAATTAAAAGAGCAAAGTATAAGAGTAAAATTATAAATATATGAGAAAAATCTAAACGTGTTCCATCTTTCCCTAGTAATTCAATAACTTCACCACGTACTTGGTGGTAGTTTTATACATATTCAATTGATAAGAGTCACTTCATGACTTTAAGAATGCTCCAGACATTTGTAGAATATTGCTATTTTCATAAATCAGAAAGTTGATCTGACCTTTACATTGATCTTGAGCGACAGGTTTGCCAAGTACTGCTTACTGATCTTGAAAACGTGTTTTGAGAGACAACATTGAGTTATTAAACCAAGATCAGTTTCACATATTCGCTTCAGATCACCTAAAAACGAAGTCATGTTACAAAATTCTAGTACTGACTCATATCTTCATTTTTCTTTGACAAAAAAAAAACAATCATAAGATGACCTGGATAGATCACAACCACTAAATCCTTAGCACAAATGGCATACCATAGAGGGACCCATTGTTGTCAGGTAGAATAGCTAAGAGAAGCTCTAGCTCTTTTCCTTTGGTTCTGTTCGTGGATGCATGATACACATGCTTCAAAGCTTTCTCTACATGCTCAGGCCTGGCATTGTAAATAGGGATCACAGGCTCTGAATTGAACTCCTAAAAACAAACAAATTATCCGGTTAATAACTGTTCAGGAAAAGGAACAGGTGCTAAAAAGCAGTTTGGGCTATAGAAAAACTACCATTCCAGAAACTTGACACATTTGGGCAAGTTCATTGCAAAAGCCACGAGCAACACTCTCTTGCACACTCCTAGAGAAGTTAATACATGCCCACCGGCTTACAGTCATTCCATTAATCATTTTCTATTCATATGGGAATCAGCAGACCATGGGATCATTGTTAGAAGGCATCAAATGAATAAGAGTCGACTAAAATGAAAATGATAGATTTGTTGAAACTCTTAATTCTTCCGGAGAAAAAATATGTACTTCAATTCACAACAGGATAAAATATTCTCTCCTTTCTAAATTATATCTTCTCTAAAGCAGAAGTTCTCCAATTTCATAATGCATTCCAATATTCAAAGTCCATTTTCAGCTTAGAGTATAACATCATATCAAACAAAAAGAAACAAATGATAAAACAGAGGAAGAAGAAGAGCATACATTTAAGGTCCTAGTGCAATACCTTGTTCATCATATTCCATTGCCCAACTTGAGGCAAGCAATCCTTTTCTTTTCCAGTTTCATGATATTTCAGCTGGAGGTTCATGTGTCGTATCAGATGATGAACAAGTGACAATGCCAACTTTCTATAAATAAGCAAGAACTAAAAAACTGAAGACTTTATATTACCCAAGGGGCAGGGAGAATTCGAGCCTCAACAGAAGCTAGCTTTTCACTGATTTTGATACCAAATTCCTTTGCATAAGGATCTTGATCATAAGCATTATGCTGAACTGTCTGCTTGTATTTCAAAATGCTCAGAGTATGGAATTTAAAAGGATTAAAATAGGAAACTAGAACACCATGCAAAACATTAATGCAAATGCACAGGACACTAGACAACATGTTAATTTCTAGCACATTCGTATGCTTCTTTGTGAACAGGAGTAGAACTTATACTTTGCGCAATTATTTTAGCATGGAAATGACAGCAGCTATTCCATCAATGTCAGTGCCTATTCAACTAAAATGAGAGTACTTTATGTTTCTCTCAAGGACATCATATCTAATTCAAAAGCTTAAAGCATTAGGTGGCACTGCAGTCATGGCATAACATGGGATATTACTTGTAAGCTTTAAGATTGCACCGTTTCTATGTTCTCTAGTGAAGGACGCAAACAGTGTACAAGTAAGGGAAGGGAGACCAAAACATCATAAATACCTGTAAAATGTCATTTTCTCGATCCCTGGGTCTTTGACATGTAACTCTTAAGAGGGCAGTAATTTGCCTCTCATTCAACCTTTTCGTATACCGCTGCCCCTCCACAATTTTGCAAGCCTATTTGGAATCCCAACAAGTCAACAAGAGTTAAAGAAAGACAACTGAAAGCAAAGAATTGAGCAGAAAAAATGACCTCAGCTCACCTCCATAGGTAGATAGTTTGCTTTCTTCTGGTTTCCAACCTGAAGGCAAGGTAGATGTGTATGTTGAATGGTAAAACCATACATCTCCTGGAAGTATTCAACAACTGACTTCATGGTCGAGTTATCATCAACAGGAAACCTAAACCAGAAGACCTTTGAAAGTTAGAATACACATAAAGAAATTCACAAGTTCTTAGAAGAAAGCACAATAAGAATCTTCAGTTTTTTTTTTATCTATTTGTTAGCTGAATCACCTCAAATAACTAATAAATTGCTATACCTTTTTCTCATAATTGAAAATCTTAATGGCCTAGAGAGAACTAAAACTTACACAAGTTCTCTTGTAGGCTGAGATGTCAATCCTGAGACACGATACTTTCTTCGTACACTCCCTCTGTGAGTTACTTCAACTTTCACTCCTCTGAGACCCTTCTTAATCTGTTAAAATGTTTTTAATCGGCAGCTAAAGTTAAACTAAATTCCAAAAGATCATAAATAAAAATTGCCTACTTCTACCCTAGATGTTAAGTACCTTAACTCGATCAGAATCAGACAATGGCCTTGATAATATATCTTTGCCTAGAAGCTGGGCAACGAACTCTATCACAGGAAGAGGCTCGATGAAAGCAGCTGAGGCCATATCTACATCACAACACGTTACAAAGTAGAATAAATAAATATACACACACACACACACAATGAACATAAAAATGGGACTGAGAAAACTTCATGCAAACTGCTAAAAATTCCTATTCAACACACTTCAATTTCTTGTAATCAATTTACCAATATTTAAGGAAAGTCCCATTTGAGTAGGCCTTATACTCTGGTAAAATCCACACCAGGACTCTAAGCCATCACCAAGTCGTTGTGGTGCTCTTATATCAGGTGAAAAGAAGGATCTTCCGACAGGGCAATACCTTGACAGAAAAAAGACCGTGAAATAATGAAGCTCGATTCAAGAATTACAAAAATACAGGCGACAAAATTTAAAATGAAATGTAGACTCCATGAGAAATTGTACCTCTTTGAAGATAGCTCTCTCAGTACAATGTCAAGAATCTGTAGAGCTTCCTGCGGGGCATCAGCACGTTTCCCAGCTAAGAATTGACCTAAATGATACATATTGGCCCTCGCGACAAACTTGATCACCACCTTGTATTCCCTCCCTCTCCTGAAGAATTTTTATAAGGGTCAAATAATTACTTCATATCCGCAAATAAAGAGAAGGAACATCTAGATTACATTTTAAATGTGATAAACAGGAAAGTTTTTTTCTTTTCTTTTCTCAAACTTAAATTTTTATCTCTCACCCTCAATTTTCCATGTTCTTAAATTGAGTCAGTGGAGAAAAACAAAGTAAAATAGAAATGAAAAAACAAAGCAGAGATAACAAATACTTACTTGGGACCATTAATACCATCCTCTTCATCAATAAGCTTAATTATGAACTCCTTCCAAGCAAAAGGAAGCTCACCGGCCGTGTACAAGCTCTTTCTGCCATCATAAGCAGGCAGTCTCATTCCCAAGTCAGAATCTTTGTAAAGCCTCACGAGCTCTGCCATAATATCTCTGTTCACAGTTCTTGATGCCACTTCAGGAGTTATGGTAACCTGCAAGCATCAGAAGGAACAGATGATGAAAAGAGGCAACAAGCAAAAAGAACAAGTTAACGGCCAAATTTAACACAACAGAAGTAAAAACAGAACCTATTCAATTTCATCTGCAATGCAGCAGCAAAAGATAAGAAAAAAACAAAAGTATAAACACTTCCGCTGTCAGATTTAGGGCCATAAATTAGCAATGCCACAAATTTTCTTCAGCAAAGAAATTATAAACTTAAATATTCTACAGCAGCGTATATTAACAGCCATGTTCAATACTGTAGGAACCCATCCAAGAGACGGAAACGGGGGGGGGGGGGGGGGGGGGGGGGGGGGGGGGGGGGGGGGGGGGGGGTGGGGGTGTTATTATCTGTAGGCTCAGTGTCAGATTAAGGGCCCAGATGGTGAATATCACAAATTCAAAAGAAAACACTTGGGAGGAAAAAAGAAAAGAAACAAAAGACAACATCTTTCCTTCATTGCATTCAAAGAATGGAGCTTACATCATACTGGTTCAAGTCCTTGTCTGGTAACTCTGCAAGGAAATGGTTGGCTTTAACAATACACTTAGTCCCAACTTGACCATAACCAGGCCTAGGAGCTAGACTCAAAGACTTGCTTGAGGTAGGGAACCCCAAACCCATCTCCATTTCACAAACATTTTTACTATTCTCAATATGCCCATTAGAAGCATTTGCCGGGAGATCACCAGTTGGGTTCAGAACAGGTTTATGTGCCACTGTACAAGGCCTTGAACTAGGCCTCGTACATACATCTCCTTGATCAGACTTTCTACCACCTCTGCCTCTCCTCCTCCCTCTGTTCTTTGCAGGAGGTGAGGCCTGGTTTTGGGGTTTAGTGTTGGAACTTTCTTGTAGTGGTTGTGGTGGTCCTTTTCCATTTTGAGCAGTTTTGTGGTGTTTTTGTGGTTGGTTCATGGAGTTCTGCATGTGGGTTTTTATCACTAAGTGCTGCTCCGAGCTCTCTTTCATTTGCCTTACAGGCATTGCTGGTCTTTTCTTATACTTTCTTCCCTTCACTCACTGAAACTTTATATGATAGGCTTGATAGCACCAGGATACTCTTTCTTCAAAACAGTAAAGATTCACCAAATGGCACAAATATACTTTATGTATCTTTAGCCTTTCGCTTGTATGTCTTGCAGGCTTGGATTTAAGCCCCACTTATCCTCTGCAACCAAAAAAGGTACAAAATAATAATAAGAGAGAATGCATGTCAGCCAAGTGAACAAAAACATTGCAGATACAGTAAAGAAATAGGAATAATAATGATGACGGTGCAATTCAACATAGTTGTATACGCAAAGTAAGAGGGTATGGATAAAAGGCCGCTACTTTTTTGCACGTCATAAGCATTAGTATTCCTTCCCAAATCTTGAAACCAAACTATTCAGCCCTCCGATTCAGCATATAAACCCATAAACAAATAAAAAGTACAAAAAAATTGAAAACCCAAAAACAAGTTTTACAGTTTGTCTCTGACTTGTGAATCGTTGAAGTGGAGAAGGCAAAACATGAGACTTGAGAGTGCACATTGCATTAATATCACAGGCATACATACGGTAAAGATTGTTTGTTGAAACTCAAAATAAATTGTTTTTCCCTTAAAATCTATGCTTAAAGTGTAAAGGAAAGGAAGGGCGTGAATGAAAACACGAAACCCCAAATAAGACCAGCAGCTAGAAATGAGCTCTGCAGCTCGAAAAATGATACAAGATGCAAAGACAAAACTGACCATCACCAAACCAATAACCAAAATCTTGTTATAGATGGTTCTAATTAGCAACCCCAGTGAGCTTGAATCAAGAGGACAAGGACAGGCAAAGGAGTAGAGCAATAGAAAAATTGAGTATACTGGTACAAGGAGCTCAGCAAAATAGATTAGATATACCCAGTAGACAAAATCACAACCTTAAGCATGTTCCTTACACAAAACTGAAAGTTGATAAATAAAATATCAGGCAGAAGACCAAACAGATAAAAACTCAACAAGAGCATTAAAAAAAATTATATTTCATTTTTAATAGAGATTTGAAACCCACGAGAGTACACATGGAAGGAAACAAAAAGAACAAGAAGGAGGTGAGGTGAGGTGAGGTGAGGTATATACAAAGAGAAGGAATAAACTTTGAAAAGAGCAGTGAAATCACTATCGTACCAATAAAAATTTATTGCTTTGACAAAGATGTCACAGGAATAAATACCAACAACGACTCCAAAAAAAAAAAAAAACTAGTATATACAACACGCACCTACTCAATCAGACACGCAGTAGCCAAGAAGAAACAAACCAAAACGCAAGAGTTTAGGTTGCAAGGAGAGAGAGAATTTAGAGAAAAAGGGAGACAAAGAACGTGAAATGATGGGTTAAAGGAGAAAGGAAAGAGGAAATAAAGATGGGTTTTTATGGATGCTCAAGTTCTTCTGGCTTTAGATATAAAAGAGGGCAAGCAAGAGAGAGAGCGTTTTAGGGAGATGATGGTGAATCTTTTATACACGCATGCAAGTATGCTTTTGGTGTTTTCTTTATCACGTGTAAACGGCTTTGTGAGTGAGGCCCCCCGCCATGCCCCCTCCCCTCTCTTTGCTGCTTTATATATTACGACTACCCCAGCTTTTAGCCCCTCTCTGTCTTCTCGTTTCAGTTCTTGATGACTGAATTGCGCGCAGCCTGGAGGACGTACCATTGTCTGAACATGGTAGTATTTCTTAAAAAAGAAATCCAAAAACAAGCAAATATATATGTATTCGACACACATAAACAAAGAGAAGAAATGTGGTCGCTAGCTAGAGAGAAAAAGGAACATTAATATTATTGTTGTTATGCGTATAGTCCAAAAGAGCTACTGAGTAAATATAAAAGCAATCATCCACAGAAGAAGAATAATTCGAACTTGCAGTCCTCATTCCTGCAGATTTCTACATATGTTATGCAATGTTCACTCTTTCTCTCTCCCTCTTCTCTTTTTTTAATTTTCTCTTGTTTTTGTAATTTCTCTTATTCTCTAGTCCCTATGTAATGCCTTGCAAAACCCTTCTCTATGTGCCCAATAAACAAACAACGCCCCCGTCCATCATCACGACCTTGGTGTGGTTCCCACTGGCCTTTTGTATTGATGACCTGATGATCTAGCGGGCATCATGCTCTTCCTTCGATTCACTGCCTTGGCCCACGCCATTTTGAGGGCTTTGACGAGCAGGAAAGCGCAGTGCTTGGTTTTTGTTGCTTTCTTGTGTTGCTGGGTTAACAGTGAAAGGATTTCAAAAGGATCGAATGTTTGGAGGAAATGGTCATGATAATGGGATTCATGGGTTTGTTCATGGGTTGGGAAGTACTTGATGTGGCCTTGGATTTTTTGACAAAAAGACAGGAAAAATAAAAAACAAAGGGAGAGAAATGGTAATAAGGGAGAGTAGTCATCATGAGATCCTAGACTTGGGGAGGGGCAACGGTCCCACCAAAGACATGTTCTTGGTGGAAATAAAACTAAAGTATGATGCAAGCCCATTCATTATATTTTGGATGGTTGTGATTGGGTGGTCTGGTGTGGGATTATTGCTTTGCTGACCAGGTTTGAAATGCTTGTGGGGTGCATGTCGCTCTTGTGCAACAAGCAATGGTCGGCAATTTAGGAGTAACGTAAATCCTTGCCAGCAAAAGAAAATAAATTAAAATGCCTGGGAGTGCATTCTATGTCTGGGTTTAGTAATTTTCTTATTTAAAATTATATTAAAATAATTTTTCATAATTTTTTTATTTTTTATTTTAATATATCAAAATAATTAAAAAATTAATATTCATAATTTGTTTCGGTTTGTTTTTTATTGGGTTATTCTGGTCTCATGATCAGGATCATGAGTTTGACAGGTTAACATCAGTTAACTCGGGTTATTTTTAATTGAATTTTTTAAATTATATTCTTTAATATTAAGTTTATTAGAAATTAAACTTTGTAATTTGTTTTGATTTACTTTCTGTAAGGTTATTATGATCTTATAACTTGGCATACAGATTGACAATTTAACTCAAGTTAATCTGAATAGATTCGATAAGTTGTTATCTTGATGTTTATTAAAAAATCACATCTTAAATATTTATTTTAAGTCAAATTATATTTTTATTGATCATGCAAATTATCATTTGACCCACACGGCTACTGACTCTTATCAAATTAATCTATACATAATTTTTTTTATTATAAAAAATATTACCAATACTTAAATATTTTTTATATAAAAAAAAACTAAACCAGCAATACAAGCCAATTATCTAACGAATTTAATTATGAGCCAGAACAGGAAAAAAAAAAAAAAAGGCATATCCAGCCCTTCATTGCCCGCCATTTTAAAATGAAAAACTGAAGAATGTCATAAATACATACAACCGATAGTCAACGATACCAAACCATCTACGTCACATGTTTCCGACGACACCATAACAAGCAAAGATCATAAGGAATGATGCCAATGAGCTTGAAAGAACAGCCAGCCACTTATAGATTAAACCTGTTTTTTATTAAAAATTAAGCTTTGAAAAAAAAAATTGTAATTTTTTATCATTTTAATATATTAATATCAAAATAAATTTTAAAAAAATTAAAAATATTATTTTAATGTATTTTTAAACGAAAAGTACTTTAAAAAGCAACATTAATCACACTCTTAATCACCCCCTTTAATCTAAAACTCTACTAGATAAGTGGTTCATGTTGCGCTATAGGCTGATTTATTTATTTATTTAATGAAAAAAATATATCAATATGATATAAACTTTATTGTAAAAAAAATTGGGATTTTAATAGTCGACTCAAAAGGATTTTATTAAGCTCAATTAATTTCATAATGTGATTAAAAAATAAGATACTAATAAAAAATAAATAAAAAATCAACAATGATTTAATACAAAAGATAAATGCTTGCTAAAATTATAGAAATGTATCTCAATATTATTTTTAAAATGTCTCAATGATCTTATTTATTAATAAAATAAAAATTAAATGAGAATATGATAATTGTATTAAGATAAAAATGAAAAAAATAACTCTACCACAAAAGTGAATTCTTAAAGAAAATATATCTTCCCTCGACAATTGAAAAAAAAAAAATAAAAAATAATGAAAAAAAGGCATGGGTCAACTCTAGTGAATCTGTTGAATCCATGACCTAGAATATAATATCGGAATTACTCTATAAAAATGAAAGTTTGAAAAATAAGAAATACCAATTTCTAACGAATCTTATAACGAGGAATGAAATTAAAAAAATAAATTAAAAATAATTAAAACAAACTCAGTCTAATCTTCAAGACTTATAACCAAATCATGAAACCGAATTACAACATGAAAGGAAAACCTGAAAAAATAACAAAGTTAAATAAGCTAAAATAATTAGGGATAAAATTTAAAAAGCAAACCCAACAAAAAAAGAGATAAAAAAATAAGGATCAAATATAATACAAAAAAATCAAATCAAATTATAAAAGATAAAATTAAAAAACAAATTTGATTAAGAAAAAATAAGAAAAATAAAAATGGGGGCAGATGATTGTCCACGTGACCCGAATAAACGAGAAAGTTGCAATCGTTGGATGGTTTTGGTGCCCATGCTCTCCACTGTAACATGAATGCACCAAATCATTACCCCCACGAGATGTGAGTGGGGGAGAGAGAGAGAGATTACATTTTAATGTAGCCATAGGGGACTGTGACTTTGGGAAGGGTATGTACGGGCTTGTATTGTTTTCGAGATTGGGATTTGTTTTTTGTCACCAAATAAAATAGTGAAAGCCTGAAAGGTATGTATGCTCGGCTGCTCACCATGTTAGAGTATTTGTGGACAGATTAGAGGCATATTTGAGAATGGAGATGACAGTTGGGTGGAGTTTCCAGAGTAAATGTCGTCCCCTGAACGAGAAGAGAGAGAGAGCGTGTGGCGGGACCCATCATCGCACATAGCTAGCTATATTTGCATCTTCCTGGGCTTGCTCGATTGCCTCCATTGATAGTTCCAACTCTCGGTATTAGGAATCAAGATAAAAGGAAGATATAGTGTGGTTCGAGGGACAATGTTCTGGACAGTAACTCACACATGTAAGAAATTGTTTGAGGTGAACAGATCAAATAAATCAATCACCTTAAAAATGGTTATCCACATTTTATTTGGGCGTCGAGAATGATGCATGCCCCCGAGTGCATGCCCTTGAAGTTGAAGTGGGTTTGGAACACGACCAATCATTAATAGGACAAGTTCCTATCATGTCATGTGAGCCCCATCCACAGTAATGAGTGGTAACCTAGTCGAGATTCATCATGATCTCTTGAGCACTTTTATCTTTATCCCCTTTTCCATCATTTAGAATATTGGATGATCATGTAAAATTGGTCTGAATTGAAAGAAAGTGAAATGGTTCGAGGATAATCGATCTGGCTTGTGCGTTGGTGGACAGTATGGCATTATATTGGCTTGTGAGTTGTGATTAATCATCAATGGATGCACCCACCCATGTGTTGAAAAAATAAATAAATCCAGCCTACCGACGGTCAGGCACGATACGAGGTGGAGTTCTTTTGTAATATCATGTTTTAACATTCAATTGAGAAAGGAACTTGATGAGTATAAGGAGATGTTTGTTTCTAGAAAAGTAATTTTTTAAAATTATTTTTAAAATGTTTTAGGTTTGTTTATCATTAAAAATGTTGATTAATGAAAAATACTTTCCAATCAAAGAAAAATTTGGCTTAGTTTCCAGAAAAGTGTTTTTTAAAAAAATTTAGACGGTAAATACTTTCTGGAAGTTGTGAAAAATTTAAAAATGTCATATTATTTGCTGATTATATCAAATTTGGTCCTCAAACTTTTAATTGCTATATATATTTTGTTTTGAATATTTATTTTTTAATTTCATCTCTTAAAATTTAACTTTTATATTAACTTTGGTTCTCATTTTTATAATTGTCATTTATTTTTTCCTTTTAATTTTTTTATTGAAAAATTTTATCTATCAAATTTGGTCCTCATTCTTTTAATTGTTACTTATTTTATTTGAAATAATTTATGAAATGTTAATTATTATTATTTTAATTTCTTCATTTTCATTTTCATTTATTTTTTAGATTTGATCTCTATTATTTTGATTATTATTTATTTTTTTAAGATAATTTATGAAATTATATTTTTTTTCAATTTTATTCTCATTCATCTTTTTAAATTGTAAGATTTGTTCCTCATTATTTTAATAAACTTGAGAAAAATAACACATTAATAAGTTATTTTCCAGCTCATTTTCCATGACATAATCAAACATTGGAAAGTGTTTTCCAACTTATTTTCTATTATACTATCAAACATCAGAAATTAATTTATTTTTTTAAAAAAATTATTTTCTAGTAAACAAATGGAACATGAGTATGATTCTTTCAAGTGATTTGTTCATGGAATCGAGGGTTTTATAAATGCTCTGTCGTTGTAAGAATATTCATATATGTGTTATTTGAGCACACCTTATAATAAAACAACAAATAATTGTTAACATGTATCGAGTGTGTATTTGATTAGATAATTTAAAAAACCAGAGATAATTTCAAAATCCATACACGTATATAATTAATTCACCATCACCAATTCGTATGATGTTTTAGATTGTTTACAGTTGTTGTTTATCTTCTTTTTTTAAAAAAAAAAATATGTTTGATTATAAATAACTTTCAACTTGAATTAAATATTTGTTATACAATTAATTGAGTCAATCTTTTTATTTAATCAAAAGTTAAAATTTTAAACTTGTAATTTATGAACTGTATATTTATATTGCATGTTTTATTTAAGCAAAACTATTTTTTTAGTCATTTTTATCAAACAATGTCTACAATTCAAAATTATTTAGATGTTATTGTATTATAAGTTATATATTTACGAGGAACAACCTATAAGATATGACTTAAAGTCAAAGGTCATTTTTCATAAATCATCCCAGATGTACTCTTATATCCTTTTGATTTAATTGTTTTTTTAAAAAACATTTTACTAATAAATTCTAACTTACACTGCATCTCTTCTTCTTCAACAAAAAAAAACAACCACCTTTAGCCATTTTTTATCATATATATATAACTTAAAGTCATTTTAACTTGTTTTTATCATAATTTATTTATGAAATTTAATTTTTGAATTATGACTCAAAGTCAAAAGTCAATTCTATAAGTTATGCAAGACACGGTCAAAGAGTCCGTCTGAAATGATCTATGAAAAAATAAGTTTTAGACCTTAAATCATGATTCGAAGGTTATTTTTTCACAAGTAATTTATGATAAAAATAAGTTGAAAATGACTTTAAATTAGAAGTATCTCCAGTAAAAATGACTTTTTCGAAGAAGAAATGCAGTATAAGTAGATTCTACAAGTTAAAAAATCTAATATTTAATAAAATAAAAAACTTAACTCAATTTTATAATACAATTCCATATTAAATAAAATTTTCTTTCTAATTAAATATATTTATGATTTTCTTCCAAGTCAAGAGTTTAAAAAATAATTTAAATAAACTTGTAAAGATTGTATTAAACGAAACCTAAGCCAAGATAGTTCACCAAAAAACAAAGTTCATGATTGCAAGTCACCGAATAGCACAAGTTACTTTTAGGCACTTTTGTATCGAATACGCACTTTCTCTATGCAAGCCGTAAGTACCAAGTAGTGTTTTCGTCCTCTCCTTTTTCCCTGCAACGTTAAGGCTTTAAAAAAGCCCATTTCTTTATATCAGGTTGGTTCGGTGGCACAGGAAGTGGAAGGCATCCTTCAAGGAGGATGATGAAATTTATACAATTCTCCCCGTCACGAAACATTGAGCTATCTAATCAGTATTAAAATCTAAGATATTTAGTAATACGAAGATTGCTATATTATATAATTGAATATTCTTTTTAGATCAAGTAACATAATTTATTTTTTATAATTAAGATATCCGATACCTACATGAAAAGCTCAAAAAATTAATAAGTAATAACCGGTGATGCTTGATAAGCCAAATAATTGACAATCAGTATATGCAAAAGATTTATTTTGATGAATATGAAGATTATCGGATAATAAATTCAGTAATTTTATAGATAAAAAAAATGCATTGATATTTTAAAGAGATAGACTCTGAAAATATATATACTAAAAATATTGAGAATAAAGAAATTATAAACTTATTTAAAACTCATAAAAGAAATTTATAAAAAAAATAAATTAAAATATAATTTTATCATTATAATATTTTAAATTATATTTTACTTAAAATAATAAATATTAAAAATTAGATTTGGACAGCCACTCTCTTAAACCCCAATTATACTTTGAGTATGGAATTCCGAGCCCACTTTCCTTCAGCTCTTGAATTACCAAATCCAGTTCAATTGATATTTTTGTTGTGCCTATTTTAAGGGAATTTTATTTGTTAATTTTGGGAGGGTTTTTTTTTTTTTTTTCAGGATACATCACTGTCATAACAAGGACACATGCCAAACATCAATCATAGTTTTCGATCCTTTAAGATTTTCCTGCATCTTTATATGTTATTTTAATACAAGTTTAATGCGGGTCTGCCATGTTGCATACATGTCTTCCCAAGGCGTTGATTTTGTTTCGAGTCTATAATTTAATTCGTTTCTCTCTCTTTTCCTCCGGGTCGAAGACTCAAAGCTAGAGCTAAAAGATGGTGGATAGAGTCACATAGCTGATGGGTACGATGAAAATGTGTTGTTTTATTCTTAATCTGTTTAGTTTGTCGCTCATAACGACGAGGAGATCTGAATGCTTGCACTCAATGTGTGGACTGTTAAATAATAATTAATAAATTCTCTATGGTGTTTGTAAGCGTGTCCCTCAAATTTTATTTTATTTTATTTTTAATAATTTTTTATATGTTTTTAGATTTTTTTGATACGTTGATGTCAAAAATAATTTTTTTTAAAACAATTTTTTTTATTTTAATGTATTTCTAAATAAAAAATACTTTAACCACCATCACTACCACAATTTTAAACACATCTTTAAAGATATTTTACTATAAATTTATACACTAAAATTTCTATGGGCTTATACATTAAAATTTCTCAGCTTTGAAGGCCCAAGGTGGGGTGTTATTTTCCTTTTACAGGAAATAAAATTACATGATTTTTTGATGAATAATAAAATTACCACACTATCCTTACCATTCAAATTTGCTAATCTTGATTTCAGGGGCTTGATTATTATTTCCTCATGTTTTTTTTTGTTTAGTACTAGGAATATTTTTTATTTTTTTTACAAATTAATTAACAATGTAATTACTCAATTATCTTTGCTATTCAAATTTTAGCTTTGGATTTAGGGGCTTGATTGTAATTTTCTAATGGTTTTTTTTGTCATTATTGTTTAGTCTTGGGGGTATTTTTGGTTTTGTGCAAGTTAAAAAAATAAAAAAAAATTGTTGATACGTGCCACACACACATCAGTCGCTCCGTCATTTTGGACGACGCATGTAGATGATTTCGGTGGTGGCAATCATCATTCTACCGAATCATTTGATTCATCTCGACGTCGTTTACCTTTCTGGGTGGCGCGTATATGGTGGTTATGATTGGTTTGACTCCAATTTGCTTTTTTTTTTTCTTCTTTTTTTTCCTCATATTGTGTGCTGGTAATGCAAAAAAATATATCAACCCTTCAATTTCTTTTTTCTTTTGATTCAATCATTCTTGTCTTAATTACAATTGTTTTATTTACATTGATTATCTATAATTGGATTTTATTTTTTATTTTATCCCAAGTGGTTTGATTTTGTTAACTTTTTTTTTTTTTATCAAATTTGATCTTTATTTTTATAATTGTTATTTTTTTGAATTATTTTATTGATTGAATTGTTTTTTTTCTAATTTCATCCCTAAGTATTTTCATTTAATTTTTATGTCAAATTTGATCTCAATTCTTTTAATTGCTATTTTTTGAATCATTTTCTTAATTAATTTGTTATTGCAATTCTATCCCTAAATATTTAATTTCATTTAATTTTTCTCTAAACATTTAATTTCATTTGATTTTTTTGTCGAATTTAGTCCCAGTTCTTTTAATTGCTATTTGTTTTGTTTTGCATTGTTTTTTTCATTAATTTTTTTTTTAATTTCACCCTTTAATATTTGTTTGATAAAGAATCTTACCTTTTTTGTTTTTTTTTGTTTACTTTTAATAAGGTCATCTCAGTCTTATGACCTGGATCATAAATATAAGAGATTAACCTGAAACATACCATTTCAAATTCAATATTTGTCTTGAAACATACCATTCAATATTTGTTTTTAATTAAAATTAATTAAGAATACAAGATAATATAAATATTTATAAATTTCAAATTTAAAAAGTTTATAATTAACAATAAATAATATAGATAAAATCTTAAAAATTCATCTAACTAGTTAAATTTCTAGATTGAAATGTTACTTCACATTTACATTTACTATTCAACTTAATCTTGAAGCCGTGAAACACCAGGATTCTTTTAGATTCTCCCCCTTCATGTCAGAGCTATAAAGTTAGAAAAAAGGCTCAGTGAACAGGGAGCACAATAAGAACAAACCGTCCCGAATTACTATCCTTCTCCAAGTCGATGATGGGAACAATTTCATGTATACATGTCTTTTTGGAACAATAAGAGCACTTCAATTTTTCTTTTAATACCAACCGACCGCTACGTGTGGTGTGCCGGTGATTCTGATTTATCAATCGCAAAGCGTTTTGGATTTTGGGAGAGAAAATCCTTCTTGACACAAGCACTAGTAAACATGGATCTGCATCCAGCTATCCGTTGTAATCAAATTTAAAATTTTCACACGTCGGTATTGTTTTCGCTGAGAATTTTACCTTGTTGCCATCACACTTTTCAAGTGTCGCTTGTAGGGGTAGGGCTCGGTGCATCTCCGATTATAATAATCTTTAAATTTTCTCGACTCCTTGGTCTGACTAGACGGAATAACCAGTGGACTTTGAAATAAAAGGGCACTTTCGTCCGATGAAAAAAAGGGATTTCTTAAGAATATTTACTTTATTTCTCTTTAAATATCCATTCCCTTGTCTTGTTGTTGTCTTGTTGGGCCCCACAAAACCTCCCAAATTCTATGGGCTAGTGGATGGGCCCATGTAATCCTCCACCTCCAAACATTATTCCGTACAGTGATATGGGCTTAGTACTTGCTTTTGAACTTTGACCGACTGATATTTTAAGATCCAAAAACAGCTTTGATGGCATCTTGATCCTCTTGAAAGCGATACTCAGCAGATAATGCCAGTGAAAAATGCTTTTTCACATCGGTTTGTCCAATCATGAAGGTTAGAAAAAAAAATGATCACATGATTTTCGTAAGACGATGGCTTTGCTTTGCCCGCTGCATGAATGAAGCTTGAAAGGAAAGGGTTTCACTTTCACTTTATGATTTTATTGGAGATTACAAAAGGTGAGCTTACTTGCTGGGACATCGAGAGCAAACCATCATCCATTCTGCTTTTCCTGTGTGTGCCATACCTTAAACTTTATCTTTCGATGGATCCGTTATATTTATTTTTATGCATCTCTAGAGTCCAAATACGCGTACATGTGCACATTATCACAAACATTTTCTCATTGAAACTTCTTCTCCATTTCCTACCCTGTTTTTCTTTTTTTTTCTCCTTTAGTTCAATCTAGGCGCCAAATTTGAACACGCACGCACGCATATAGATTAAGAGTTAACAGACCATATTCGTCACCAATCAAACGAATGTTCAAGACATTTTCAAACTGAGAAGAAATAGTACTGACAATTACTTATCCAGGTCACCTTTTTGCCATGATTGAGATTCCAGGCACGCACCACCAAACTTTTCACACAAGGGTTAGGTCGTCGGTGTCTCGTGCGAAAAGAAAAGCTCAATTTGGAACATATTCGGGTTCTCATACCCTTTGGCATTTATTTATTTATTATCTATCTTCTTGGTTGAAAACATCAATTTATAAATTATAATACTGAAACAATCAGCAATCAGGAATTTGGAGCAGCATTGCGCCCAGGCGTTAATTCATACGCGATTTTGTGCCAAACGTTGGCAAAAGAATTGGCTTTCAAGGAGCTGGATTCTTTAACATCTCCTGCTCATCCATCAACCCAGAGTAGACTGTGTTTTGCGTTGGCCTGTGGGAGTGGAAGGAACAGAGAGAAGACTCTGCGGGTTCTGAATGTGTTGGATTTTTCGGACTCTGAGAGTTACTTTTTCATTTTTAAAAGTGTTTGGTAGAGCTTTGTACTGGCTTCTTTTAATTTTAAACTATGTGTCAAATACAAGACAAGAACATATGTTATGCAGCTCAATCTTATATCTGTCAAGTCCAGTCTATTTCCACTTGCACTATTTTGTATAGCCTATTGCCATAACTAGGGTTTTTTTTTTTTATGCTCCACATGATATTACAGATGGGCTTTTACGAGCCCATGTAGGTTTAAAGGGATTGTCTCCTGATTTCTTGAGGTACTGGCCTGCCCAGAACAAGCCCAGTAATATCCCTCTTCGACTAACCAATCACAGAACCCGTATTCCATGTCGCCACATCATTAAACCCTAGTACAATCTCACTAACGCATCTCTCTCTTCAAAGCTGGTGGATCCCACCCACATGTCTATGGGCCTATGGCCCTTCTGTCTTAAAAGAAAAAACGATACATGATTAAGATTCTCCAAAATTAAAAATGAACATTTCTCATTACATGGAGTTTTCTATGTATGTGAATTTTATACTTAGAGCCCTCGTTTGTTAGAAAAACGAATTCATGACTCTCATCAACATTACACAGTTGCCAAAAAATTATGCCGAGAGAACAACAAATTAAAAGGAACCTTTGTTATTATTAAAAAAAAAAAACAATTGTTTTTGTGTTACACCTGATGGAGCCACTCACAAATTAGGTTGAGCTATTCACCTTAAGTTCAGACAGTAATACTCCGCCTATTTATGTAGTCTCTTCCATTTCAGCTTTCAGGGATTAAAATAGCGTGCAATTAAAGTGTGTTTGGAGCTGACGTTCTCCGATTATTATAATTTATAAGCTAATATTTGATTCGACACTAAACGATCCCATAGAGATCTTGAATTGACAATAAATAGGAACCTGGAATTATTATATTGTTACTCTATGCGTATTTGGCTGGTAATAGCTGTTGGGTGGGGAATGCAAAACACGTTTGGAGTATAGAGAGGAAGGTATAGTAGAGCTATCAATCGAGGAAGAGGCACGCCAACTGGAATCAAGGACTTGCCAGTTGCCATCAATAATGTCAGTCTATCAATCCTCGAGTGAAAAAGATTTCGGATTAAAAGAAACAGCTGGCTGAGATGGATCCAGTTGCTGGCCTTGCAGCTATAGTTTGATTCTCCTCTAATTGTGCTGCATTCGACTTGTAAATAGGGCTTCAATGAGTTTTGGCTTTGTAAAAAAAATCTTATTTGAGGACAGAGTGAACTTGTTTTTTTATATATATATATATATATATATATATATATGATCGAAGTTACATTAAGCGGTTAAAAAATTGAATCAGCAATTTGTAGCCCAAAGGATATCATACCATTTTGTCATTTCTCGTTAGCCATATTCTAGAAAATAATATAAGCTGGTGTATAACTTACTGAATTAATAGTATTTTGAAAACACCATCTACAGTGCAGACAAATCCATATCCTCTTTCATCATTAGCTTAGCTAGAGTGGAATGGTATGACTGGCTTTCGGGAAAATGAGACGCTGCTAGTGGCTGGGAGCAGTACGAGCGGGCAACGTCCTCGTACGGTTCGTAAGAAACAAAAATGGCCTGTTTAAGGGGAGTGATAACCGGCACCAGGTAGGAAGACCGTACTGTTGACAGCATAGGCCCTAATTCAGTGGACACGGAATAAGCCTACACATGCAGTGGTTTCTCCGATGCACATGCAGCTTTTATATCTTCACTCCATAATCTCAGATCCTACTTTCTTTTCGTGTAGTGGGACTCCTTCGTCAGTCAGAGACAGCAGCAGATAAGACAAGAGTGACAATCGCAAATGGTTTCGTTATACGAAACTTTATTTACCCGGGTCAAAAGAGTTGATTTAATTAACCAAGCCAGCATCATCATGAGATATTAACAAAGCTTTGCACGCCTAGTGTTTTGATCCATCTCCACTCTGAGACCAAGTCCAGCTAGTTCAGGCATATCAACTGACCCTTGAAGCTCCAGTTCAGCAACTGCCTGTTAGTTTTCTGAATTCCCTTCCAATATAGGTTCCTCCCACTTCCTTAAAATGGGTTGTCTTCATCTGTAACACACTGTTGTAACATCAGAAGCATCCCATTCTCCTGCCTAATGTCATCTTGCACGTGTTTTCTTCGGTGAGCACAATTGCCTATGACAGCAACCAAGTCCCTCCGAAATCCTTTATATGGACACAATTTAGGGAAGTATGAAGTAGTTGCTTCTTGGTTATCAGCCCGCCTCAAGGCTTTCCTGATTTTTGCCAGAGGCCCTAGTTCACGAAGCAGACATAAGAGCAAATCAAGAAGTCCAGATGAAAAAAGTGTGTCAACAACATCAACCAAATCCTCGTCTATGCCAACTCCACCATTGGTAGCACATATATCTCTTAACATGGCGAGTGAGTAACCAAGGACATCAATCACAGCAGATCCTGTCGGAAGCCCAGATTCACCTCTTGAACCAAACTCAATGGCTTCAACTGATTTCTTGAATATTCCAAATTAAAATGCACAAAGCAAAATGGTTGAGGATGGTAATCTCCTTCAGTCGCTCATTCAAAATCTCTGACACAACATTCAAAGATATGCTTGTTCAGTCAAAAATGGATTGGCACTTAAACTAATTTCCTCTCCATTATCACAATTACTACCCACACCATAGAATCTTGACAAGAGTCGAGGGAGGTGAACATCCTCTAAACAAATCCTCGAGAGAAGCAACTTCAGCCAATCTTCTCCAAAACCAACTGGTAAAACAACAACATAACAAAATCATAAATACAATACAAATAAAAAGTGATAGAGAATAGAATACTTAAAGGCTAGCGTGATTGTGCAGAATAATCAAAATATTACCTGAAGATGCAGTCCGAATAATTTCAGTGACAGTAGGCAGCCCTGGATCTCCACAAAGCTGCGAAACTAATTCACGGCTTCCGTCACAAGAAGCATAAATAATCATAAAAAGAGGATCACAAGTCTCCCAACTCCGGACTTTTGCAAGCACGGGGCGAAATTAGGAGGATGGCAAGGGCCCCGATCATTCTTAGGAATTTTTTTTTCGGTCGCCTCCTTTAACAAATTAGATTTTTAAACTTAAAAATAAAAAATCTTAAATTTTTTCCCTCCTGAATTTTTTTTCTTTAATTTGACACTCCCAAATAAAATTCCCAACTCCGCCTCCTCTTATTAAACATAGTATAGTTTTCTTTTCCAAACTAGAAGGATTATCATTACATTTTTAAATTTCTTTTTTTTTTTAGTATCTTGGCTATTGTTATTGTTTCTAAAATTTCTTTAGTATTTTTTCATAAAGTTTATTATTTTGGATAACTTTATTTACTAGTATTTTTAAGTATTGTTTATAAATAGAATTTAGTGGCTATTATTGATACTTTAGCTTCAATTTCGTTACATTTTCTTCATTTTTTATTTTTTATTTTTTATTTTTATTTAGGATACATTGTGTGATCTCCACTTCTGGTGGTATGGTGGATTGTCCTTTGAATGATTATCTTTTCTTCTTCTCCATTTATTTCTTCCACATGTATACCCTAGTTCTTTCTTGTCTTTTGGGCAAAGGTTCATTCACTTCACGGAATGACTTAAAACTTGTGAGATGAGATTGGTGATTTTTCATCAAAAACTCATGATTTTTTTTAGTCATAAGAAACCATGAAATTAGTTTCGAATACCTCTTGAAATTATATTTTTTATATTGTTGTTGTAAGACAATATTTGAGGCATGAAAAATAGATAATTTCTTCTCTAACATTTGGTCTTCTGTGATATTTTCATCACACAATTTCAGTTGTGAGGTAATTTTAAAAATACAAAATTATATTCACTAACCGATTTAAAATCTTATAACCTTAGGTGCAACCAATCATAACGAGCTTGAGAGAGTGGTAAACTTTTGGTGGTTATATATTTCCTTTAGATTTTGCCACAAAATAAGAGGATATTTTATTGTGAGGTATTCGACTTTTAATCATTCATTGAGATGACGGTGAATAAAAATCATTGCTTTTGAGCAATCCTGCAAGGATGCATTATTTTTTTATTTGATGGTTTCTCCAAGATTCATAGCTTCAAGATGAATTTTAGCGTCAAGGATCCATGAAAAAAAAGTTATTCCTAGATATATCAAGAGCGATAAATTAAAGTTTTGTTGGATTCGACATTATCTATAAAAAAAGCAACAACTTATTAAATAAAATCATGAATATAAAAGAAGAAAAATCAGTCTTTTAATACTGCTCTTCAGTTCTTTAGAAATACTATTTATTCAAGAACTATATTTAATTTATTTAATTCTCTGTAAACTTACAATACTAGTTCTTCAAGAACTTTAAATCTTGATGAATAAAAAAGAAAGAAATTTCAAAATAAATTATAGAGCCAAATATATTTTGTAAAGTATGAACAATACTAAACAAAGAAAATATTGAAATTAATACAAGTCATGTAACATAGGAGTTTATGTGTGCCAATAGTTCAAATTAAATGGAGTAATCATGCAGATAATATGTTAACAAAATAAAAAATAAGTAAAAACATATATTTAGAATAAAACATTAAAGAGAAGTTCATACATTTTCTTATATATTGTTCCTAATAATATTTAGAATATAAGATAAATAGTCTATTTATAGCAGAAAAAAATAAGAAAATTAAGTACATTAGAAAACCCCAAGTGTCATGAAAATAAAAAAAACTAAACCAAAAAATCATAAAATTTAAAAAATTCTAATATATATAATTATAGATTTTATAATAATACATATCTTCTTGTGCTTTTGTGATAAATATGAATTAGATTTAGACGCGTCTATTTCATCAAGGAAAGGGAATAAAAAAAAGAAGAAACATTAATGCCCTTTCAAAAATTTCCAAACAATAAATGACAATTGTGGTTTTGACGTATGGCATTACCTTTTCGGAAACAATAAATGGACTGCCAAGAAAACTTTGCTTTCACCTCTTCTTCCTGCCTCTGAATCTGGCTGTAAAACAGGCAGAATTCAGTATAGAAGCCGTCATCACTGTCAAAAAAATAATACTTTTTTTAAAAATAAAATAAAACATCAGGTCGACGGATTGAAAATTTGAAACTGAAAGAGATGCCTTTTTCCTTGTAAATTACTTGCGGTGTTGCATCTTTGAATTCTAAATTTCTAACGAGGAACGTTCTTTGAATCCCGTTCTTCGGGCGCCGTCCTTTTTTACTTTCTTTCTTTACGATGAAGATTATGATCAAATCAAATTACACATCAATTAAAGTTAAATTTCTTTATCGAACCCAAAACATCAGTAAATATTATTACAATAAAAGCTAATTGACATGGTGTTTTTACAAAAACTTAATTATTATTTATCATCTCATATTTTACCATGAATTACAATAATAAAAATTTGAAAATTAATTTGATTCTTGAATATTTTTTTTAACACAATTAGGTCTTTTTAGCTTAAATTCAAGCTCAATCACATGTCTTTTAAAAAATGAGAGTTGAATTGAAAGATAAGAGACTAAATGATAAAAGAGGGTCAAATTGATGGCAGATATGTAATTTGTTTGAAAAGTTCATTTCCATCCCCAATTCTTTTAAGTAATTGGGTTATCTAATTCCAATAATTTTTAAAAATATATTTTGATATCAAATTTTATGTTTCTATTTTTTTAATTATTTTTTGAATGAAGAAGAGAGAGGGGAGGGGGCCAACAAATTTCGGTTTAAAAAGAAAAAGTTATCGTTGGGGAAGCTTTAGACCACTAAAGAACACAATATTTATATCAAAAGATTTCATATAACAAGGGAAGTTAAGATTATGTGTTTTTTTTTTATCTTGAAAACACCTAAAAAAATATGTCTGAGCCCATGAAGATTTTTGGTTTCAATTTAATTTCGAGTTTTTTAGGCCATGATTTGATTTAACAAGGTTTATCAGGTATTTTGGGTAAAAAAAAGTTGAAAATAAGTTTTTTGATGGAAAAAACCATGGACTCTATTTTCCAGCTACCACAATGTTTGGATTCTTAGATTTCAGACAACGCATAATTTTTTTTATATAAATAAAAACAATAAGGCGGATGACATGTCGTGCATGGTGTTTCCAGACTGATGACCTGAGTTAAGGTCTAACATTTTTTTTTGTATTATTTTCTTTTTTAATATCATTGTTCAATATTATATATATATAGTTTTTTGGTTTTTTTCCTATTGAATTATCCTAACATCATAGATTAGAACACGAGTTTGTCAGGTTAATTTGGACTAGTTCGCCCTTTAGTGTCAAGATTACATGTCTATCGTGTTGGCCTGATTTTGTTCTTTTCTTTTATTTTTTTTAATAGTTTTTATTTTTTTAATTTAGAATTTTTTAGATTTTTTAAAATAATTGTTAAGTTTGTATTTTACTTCTCAATGATTTTGTTTTTGCTTATTAAAAAACTAATCTTTGCTTGGGTTTATAGGTTTGATAAGTTCATCAAGTCAAATATGCTTTTTGTTTTTTGATCCTTTAATTATTTTTATGAATTTTATCCTTTAATATTAGATTAATTTTTTTTTTACTTTATGTAGTGATTATTTATATAGATTGGTGCTCAATTTTGTGACTATATATTTTTATCATATAATTAAAAAAATAGTTTATAATTTTTTTTATTAAACTCAATGGAGTCCATAGCATAAATCATTGAGAGACTGAGATCAATGTAGTCTGTCATTGTTTTAGTAATTGTTTTTTAAAAAATCATCATCTTGAAGTTTTTTAAAAAACTATGTTATATTTTTATCAGTTATTAAGATTGCATTTAGACTCTTGAAATCATTCAATTTAATTCGAGTTAGCTTTGCATGATTTAGTTGGAAACTAGAATTAGTCAAATAAATTTTATGATTTCAAGATTCACTCATTAAACCAAATTTAATAATACAATTAAAAAATTATTCTCGCATTAAATATTTTTCAAACATTTTAAAAAATTAGTTAATTTACCGCAGATTGCAGACAAATGGACTAAGTTTATCGTAAAAATATTCCCCGAAACACATTAACAATTGTCTTTGATTTCAATGTCCAACAACACCAGCACAAAAAAATAACCTTGTTTTGTCAGGTCGAAATAATTCACTGCAGTGATTTCTTTTTAATTGCGAGGAAGTACTGGGATTTCTGACTAGAAACCTCAAATATCAGGTAATTGAGTCATTGTACCCATCCCTTAACAGCAAGTCCTCACGATCACTAAATTATTAAAAAAAAAGAGAAGTAATTTTTAAAAATAAAGTCATATTAATTGAGCTGACAAACAAGCATTCATGCCCTTCCGATACCAACGTGATTACGGGCCGTACATGTATATAATTTCCTTGACAAATTTTAAAGAAACCATCAATAATGTCTTAAAAAATTGCCAATTCATTCATTCTTCTCGGCGAAAGCTTCCGGTGAAGTATTAAAATCCTACATATTTAAATCATGCAATTAAAGATAGCTAAAAGACATGCTCGGACCTTCAGCCATCAAATTTGATGGACGAGCATTTGAAAAACGATGACCGACCATGTGACCAAATCTAATCCAACTTCTCTAGCTATGCAGTACTGACCTGTTTGCATCATGGGCCGGATAAAATTGGAGGCAACAAATTTGATAAAGAGCCAGATAAGCTATTATTTTCATGTTTTAAAAATATTTAATATTTAATATTTTTTTTACTTTAAATTAATATTTTTTTTATGTTTTTGAATTATTTTGATTTGTTAATATAAAAAATAATTTTTTAAAAATAAAAAAAATATTACTTTAATATATTTTCAAATAAAAATTATTTTAAAAAATAATCACATCATCACCTTAAAAAAAAAAAAAAAAAAAACACAGAACATCTTTTTAGTCGGATTATTAGTTTTGTTGTCGATTTTTCCCGACATCATTTGAAATTTGAAAATCTCACATGGAATCGTAAGAAAATGTAGGGTCCTCGTACTAGAAAAATCGTACTCTGTCACTCTATAGGGTAGGGTAGGTTTGGTCTCTCACGGGATGTTTGGTATTAGTTAATTTTTAAAATGTATTTTATTTAAAAATATATTAAAATAATATATTTTTATTTTTAAAAAATTATTATAAAAAATATTAATTTTTTTTATTTAAAACAAAAAATAAATTTTAATTTTAATAAAAAATAAATTAAAACTCAATGCAAAACAGGCTTTAACATCATAATAAAATTATAGAGTCACGAATTTATTGAATCAATTTTAAATCGATGCTATTTGTTCTCTTTAAAGAAACAACCTTGTATTGGATAATTGTTTTGTTTTTTTTTAAATCCATGGATTTAATAATTATTTATTCTATCAATTAAAGTTTAAACAGGGTAATTTCTAAACTAGATGAAAATAAAATTCGATCCCAACTAGATTACTGGTTAATATGTTATCAGATTGATACACAGTGCAGGGCTGAATTTAATAAACAGGCGAAGGACTGGTGCAGGCAAGATTAATAATTATTAAATACAAAACAGAGAAAAAGGAACCTGAAAACTGTGTCCAGGTTCATCCTCCCAATTCTCCAATTCCTATATAAATGCAATGTCTCTCGATGTCTCCTACTCCAAGCCAAATCTGCACCATCAGGCTTACACTTACCAAGCATATCTTTCTCATATTTTACTAAGTTGTTTTCCAAAGTACCCTCGTCTGCTTCATTAATCAACTGCCCTCCCAGAAATCAAACTTGGAGAGAGAGAGTAAATTGAGTACCCTGCTTCTTTCTACCAATGGCTACCATGTCTGCCCTCTTCACCAAAACCTCATATCCTCCTCACTCTCTCCCAAAATCATTCAATACCCGTTTTAGCCCTGCCCTCAAACTATCGTTTGCGCCCAAAATCCAATGGAAACGAGTCAGAATTCAATCCGGGTTGATCGACCCAGATGGTGGAAAACTTGTTGAACTATTCGTTGAAAAGTCGCAAAAAGATGCTAAAAAGAAAGAGGCAATTTCATTGCCTAAAGTGAAGTTAACAATGATTGATATTCAATGGCTGCATGTTTTGAGTGAAGGGTGGGCAAGTCCTCTCCGCGGATTCATGAGAGAATCCGAGTTCCTCCAAACTCTTCATTTCAACTCGCTCCGTTTGGAAAACGGGTCGGTTGTTAACATGTCGGTGCCTATTGTGCTCGCTATTGATGATTTGCAGAAGCAGAGCATTGGCGAGTCCAAGAGGGTCGCTCTTGTTGATTCAGATGACAATACTGTTGCCATCTTGAGCGAGTAAGAATAATTTTCTTTTTGTTAAATTTGATGCTATTTGCATGTTTGAGTTGCGTTGGTGGAGGATGAATACATGAAGTTTATATTTTTATATTTGTGTTTGAAAGTGATAATGAATTAGATTGAATCAATGTTTATATTCTTATGATGTTTTTTGTGCTTGTGCGTTGGTCTGCTTTAGATGGAAGCATCCTCTTTCCTTTTCCGATCATGCTAGGACAAGGGTACCATAGAAAGAAATGTATAGCATGTCAAGTATTGTTCATAGTTGCTGATGTCATACAAATTAGATGATTGTTCTGCAAGTTTTAATAGGCATATCCTTTGATGGTCTCATTTCTCATCCACCAACGCATGTGAAGTCATAGATCGTGTAAAGATTTTTTGCTATCCAATTCGATTGATGTTGAAGAAACTCCTAATTGATTAACCTGTATCCTGATTTATTTAGTTGTTTCTTTCTTTCAGTGTAGAGATATATAAGCACCCCAAAGAAGAACGGATTGCGAGAACATGGGGAACTACTGCCCCTGGTTTACCTTACGTTGAAGAAACCATAGCTGGATCTGGAAACTGGCTGATTGGAGGGGACTTGGAGGTGATAGAACCAATCAAGTATCATGATGGTCTCGATCATTTTCGATTGTCTCCTGCAGAACTCCGTGAAGAATTCACTAGGCGCAATGCCGATGCTGTCTTTGCATTCCAGCTCAGGAATCCTGTGCACAATGGGCATGCTTTACTCATGACAGATACTCGTAGACGGCTTCTTGAGATGGGATACAAGAATCCCATCCTTTTGCTTCATCCATTGGGAGGCTACACAAAGGCAGATGATGTTCCACTTAGCTGGAGAATGAAGCAACATGTGAAGGTATGTGCCCCCCCCCCCCCCCCCCCCCCCCCCCCCCCCCCTTTTTTTTTTGTCTCTACATGGATTCGATTGTTGTTGAGTTATTTTATCCAGACTAAAACTTCCCTGTTTCCCAGAAGCTTAGTCTAATACTGATTTTGTTTGATGATGATGATAAATTCTTAGGTACTTGAGGATGGTGTTCTTGATCCAGAAACAACTGTGGTCTCAATATTCCCATCTCCCATGCACTATGCTGGTCCAACTGAGGTGCAGTGGCATGCAAAAGCTCGGATTAATGCAGGGGCTAACTTTTACATTGTCGGCAGGGATCCAGCTGGAATGAGCCATCCAGTTGAGAAAAGAGATTTATATGATGCTGATCATGGAAAGAAGGTGTTGAGTGTGGCCCCTGGACTTGAGCGGTTAAACATCCTTCCTTTCAGGGTATGTATTTTGTTGTCATCAAAATCATTGATATTGCACATGTAACCTTTGATAGTAATTTGAAAAAAATCGTGGTTGCAATTGGATGCAGGTTGCTGCATATGACAAGACTCAGGGTAAAATGGCATTCTTTGATCCCTCAAGGCCCGGAGACTTCCTCTTTATTTCTGGAACAAAGGTATGCAGCCCAACGTATTTTTCATTTTCTGATTGTCTAAAAGATATTGGAAATAAGACAAATAAGAGGAAAAAGTTTCGGACTATGTGAAACAGAGGGAGTAACTTCGTATTTTTGGTTTATATAATTATGTCTATCCTTTTGCTTCATGTGACAACGCTTGCTTGTACCCTGCAGATGAGAACACTTGCAAAGAACAAAGAGAACCCTCCTGATGGATTCATGTGCCCTGGTGGCTGGAAAGTGTTGGTCGAATACTATGACAGTTTGAGTCTGGCAAACAACGGCAAAGTCCCAGAACCTGTTCCAGCTTAGATGGAGTTCAGGATTTGCTGTGCCATGCTTGTTATGCCATCTGATTGGGAGAAACTTTGAAACTTATTTATCTCCATCTTATGGTCCAGCTTTTGTATAGATTCTCTGTTCAGATCTCTAATAAAATCACGAGGCACTGGAGCAGGGACAAAAAACTTGCCTCAATTTGTAATTAGATTGCCCGCTGTGGCATCTCGCTTTGGCACACTAGCATGTGTGCTGGATGCGTTGTATCATAGTGCGGCTGTGCTTCTATTAAAGACATAGTTGGGGTGTTTGTTTAATGTTTTTGGGACATAGTTGTGATGCATTGTATCACATGCACTGAAAGAAGCCCTAACGAGGGATGCTCGTCGCTTGAGCTACCAATTTCCTGCACCTGTTTTAATGTGTGTTCTGAAGTGGTAGACCTTTATCATTTCAGCAGGATCCTTTCTTTCAGGTCTTTGCATCCACGTCATTTGGAATCTGTCGTCGTTCCACTGGATATGGAAGCCACACATCAGACCTGATTAATAATGCATGTTCCAGCACTCCATGTTCGTGATAAATAACAGTGAGTTAGCACTGAAGCAACGGCTTTGTGCAGTTCACTTGTTGCAAGGAGCCAAGCACACTGAGAACGGGCTTTTATTAGAATTAGCTTTTCGAGAACAAATGGATGGAGAAAAGATGTGAACTTCTTGTCTTCGAGGACAACAAATTGGCTAGGAATGAAAATCCAATCATCAAGAGTTTGCAGGAAGAAGGGAGATTAATGATGCGATGATGCCTGGAAAAGCACTTTGAAATCGGGAGAGCAATGTTGATTGCAATTTGTGCTGCATTGATGTTGGCATGTACGAGAGCAACAACACATGTTTTCGGTGAGAATGGTATTGTTTAGACTTTAGATAGCTGGTTTATGAACTACATCTGATTTGTGAACAATTTCAATTTGATGGAGGTATGTTTTCTAGGATTGGCTACACGTTATTTGATGTATTAAGGCACTTCTAGTTAATTAGTATATATAAACCAAGTTGTTTCCACACTGGAAATAGGAACTACATCAAGGGATTTAGTGGGTATTCAGAGTATTTGGCTTCCATCCCCTTGGTAAGATCGACCAAGTTGTGCAGTTTCATGCACTAGCAAAACAAAGCAAGAAACAAGCAAGTGAGCAACACATGCGCTTTTATTAATGTTCAGAGCATCATGTCTGATGCAATACAACGAAAATAACCATGATTCGCCAACATCCAAATCTAATTATAAACAATATATCATCTTCCCAGGAAGCTATAAAATAGATACAATAAATAATTCATGATCTGTATTTTTTTTCCTAGGGGTGAAAAAAGAATAAAAGAATCGTGTGTCTTCTACGGTTTATTTCCTCCAATTGAGATAGCTGAAAATTGGTTTCTCTGGAACAGGTATGCACTTGACAACCCAACAAATTGGCCAAGATAGTGCTGCGGTTCCGATACATGCACCCCATTGGCCCCAGTTTAACCTCTCCGTGTCAGCAAATTTCTTCAAAAATTCTACCATTAACACCTGTAAGAGAATGGTTATTCCAATGATTCCCAAAAACAACTTGTTCTTATGGATCCCTTTGAAAACATTCTTCTCCTCCAGCTTCCTTGCATTGAATTCATTAAACACTTGGCACAGGACAAAAATGTTGAAGATCAAAGTATCGTTTACCCTTTCTGTCACTCCAAAGATGGATTCTCCCTTGAATTGAAGTGTCAAGAGGATTGCTATCTGATACAAAGCTTGAGATAGGAGGTTCCTCCACATGATGTTGGTGATAAGAGGTTCAGTCCTACCCACAGGGGTTTTTTCCATGAGCTCCTGGGTGGGCTGCTCAGTAGCTAGAGCCAGAGCACCCAATGTGTCCATAATCAGGTTCACCCACAACAACTGGACTGCTGTTAGTGGTACTTCTCCTGCTGAAACTGCTGCTACAAAGTTTATAACAAGAGCAGCAACATTTACTGTGAGCTGGAACTGAATGAATTTCTGTATGTTGTTGTAGACACACCTACCCCACCTCAAAACTGTGGCTACAGAAGCGAAGTTATCGTCCAAAATGACAATATCTGAACTTTCTTTAGCCACTTCAGTACCTTGAATCCCCATAGATAGTCCTATATCAGCTTCCTTCAATGCCGGTGCATCATTTGTGCCATCACCAGTTACTGCCACCACATGACCTTTTTGTTTGAGGCACTGTACCATGAGAAGTTTATCAAAAGGAGAAGACCTTGCCATCACACAGATTTTATCAACCTTCTCCATTCTTTGCTCATGTGTGTAATTTCGGAATTCTTCCCCTTCAACCACAGCTCCACTGATATTCTCCGCACCAGGCTTGAGTATTCCACACTCGATCGCTATGGCTCTTGCAGTGAAAACATTATCGCCAGTGATCATTTTGACGTTCACTCCAGCTCGTTGGCAATCATCAACAGCTTTCTTTACCCCAGGTCTACATGGATCCTTGATACCCACAAGTCCTAATAATGTCAAGCAGTCTTCTTTGAGCGTTTTGTCTTCCTTTCCATCTTCATATTGGTCCTCCGATATTTGTTTGTGTGCGAAAGCGATGCAGCGAAGGCTACTAGCTGCCATATCTTGAATAATTTGCTTGAATGTATTCCTTTCTCTGTCATCCATTTCTTTCATTAATCCAGAAGCATCATAGTAACTCGAGCACATTGCTAGGATCATCTCTGCTGCTCCTTTCCAGTGAACGTGGATCGTGTGGTCCATTTTTTTCATGGACAAAACTCCACTCCTTTTCTTCTGTGAATTGAAGGCTTCGACTTGGAGAATTGTACAACTCTGCTTCATTTGCTCCATATTCATGTTCAGTTTAAGGACAGCCCAAGAAAGAATTGCTTTTTCAGTGGGACTACCTGAGAACTCAAGCTTGGATTCTGGACTTTCTCTGTAAACGCTACCAGTTGTATTTAAAGCAACCCCTTGCTTCATCAATTCAAGAACATATGGAGAAATCGAAGGATTGCTCTGCTCCATTGATTCTTGACCAAGCCAAAACTTTGTCACTTTCATCAGGTTCATTGTAAGAGTGCCTGTTTTGTCTGTACAAATGGTGGTGGCAGAGCCCATAGTCTCACAGGCAGGAAGCTTCCTCACCATTGCTTGATCTTTCATCATTCTTTTCATTGAATAAGCAAGAGTAAGCGTGACTGCCAATGGCAATCCTTCAGGAATTGCAACCACTATTATGGTCACTGCTGCAGCCACAATCCCCACCACCGCGTTCACTATATCATCAGCCTTGGTCTTGCTACCATTGAACTCCTTTTTGCCGCTCTCATCTTGCGTATTCCCTGTGAAGTAGCGAACCAACAAGACTAATAGAACAAGAAAAGCGACAGCCAATCCAACCTTACCTATTGATGACGTTAGCTTATTGAGCCTAGCTTGTAAAGGTGTTTGTTCATTTGTGTCACGACTGATATGGCTCATCATTTCTCCCCATGTTGTGTTCATGCCAACTGAAGTAACAAGCATTTGACCGTAGCCATCAGCCACCTTGGTGCCAGAGACCAAAAATGGATTTTTTTTGTGATTGATTTCCACATGATCACTCTCTCCTGTCATGCTGGATTCGTCTATTTGCAAGGAATGTCCATCGATGAACAAGCCATCAGCAGGAACCTGATCTCCAATCTTTAAACAGACGACATCCCCCACAACAAGTTCAAATATCGAAACTTCTTGCCGCCGCCCGCTTCTCACAACATCAATTTGTATGTTATTGCTGATTTTCGACAACTTATCAAACTGTCTATTTTGTCTATAGTTGCTTATAGCAGAGACAGCAATAATAAGAAAAACAGCAACAAAAATGCTGCCACCATCATACCAACCTTCCTTTAGACCATGCTCTTTGATACCGAAACCAAGAGAAAGAGCTGCACATCCTAAAAGAATGGCTATAGTAAGATCTTTGAAAGCTTCCACTACAAAATGGAAAAAGCCCTTTGTTGGCGGTTTCTTATACGTGTTGGAACCAAATGCTTGCTGTCGGCGATCAATGTCCTCAGGACCACCATAGATGCCGCCATCAATGTCGGTTCCAATGGCAGAAGCTATACCGACAATGCCACCAAAATTCTCAAGTTGGTCGAGATCTTTCTTCTTAACAAGCTCTGAAAGACTTGATTGATGAATCTTGAAGTGGTCAATGTCTAAATTAATGTTTAGCGCAGTGTAAGATGGAGAGGAAGAAACTTTGGTAGGCTTTTTCCTGACAACAGGTCTTTTGGATAGAGAGTATATGGTCCTAGAACAATAGATAGTTACGAAAGCTAAATGCCATCTTTTGTTGGGTTTGCTAAGGGTGGCAGGGACGTCAAGTAAACGCTCAATGCAAACCAAGTTTGCATGCAGAAGGTGGGACATAACGTCGAAACTCTAAAACTAGCAGAAAATGAAATGACAAGATAGAGAGAAACTAAAATGATATTTCACAAAGGATAACTTCAAGAACTTAGAAGAAACCAATAATAAAGGAAGCGCAGAGGCGGATTATTTGAATGCTAGAAAGGACGAGGAGGAATTCTCAAGCTAGCTGTGATGATCAGGTTTTTGGTGTTGCCTCTTCGTTTCATGAGTTCTTTTTTATAGTAACTTAGGCGATGTCGACCCAATTAATTATTGATGAGGAAAGACGGGTGGCACTCGGGTGGAAAAGATTGCTTGGAAGGATTGGATTCTTCTCTCCAGTTTGAAGTTATAATTAATTATTTTAAAACTTAATCTGATTTCGGGTGTCCATTATCCAGTACATATATCATTATATTGTATTGTGGATTTGACAACAAATAATCGGCGCAGCGTGTTCAATTGTTAACTTAGTTCTCGGGTATTTTGACCGGTCAAAACGCGGGAAAAAAAGGAAGGTCGAGCTGGGGTTCGCTTTCGTGTCGATTGAAAACAATGCCATCACTGAACCAATATGCTGTGTTGGTCACCTGCTCAAGAAAGAGAAAAATAAATAAATGCTAGGAAATTTCTGGGAAGTTCTTCGATAAGGAGTTTATGTTAGATTACCTGCAACGCAACTTCACTTTTTTTTTTTTTTTTGCAGTAATTAAGCCGGTTTAATCTCATGTTTTTCTAACTTTCATTTGTTCTAATTTAAAGTAAAATAATAATAATAAAAAAAACAGTATGTTTAATAAGGATTTTTTTAATATTCTATTCCATATCTTTTAGGAATGAAAGGTAATAAAATACTCCTTGAAGTTCAATCACTAGGTTGATGAACTAAGTTTTAAAACTTAAATCATTTTTATGGATAAACTTGAATAATTTTCTACTCGATATTAAATATTCTTAAAACTCAAATATAGTTTTAAATAATTAATTTTTAAAATATTGTTGAAAATAATATTTTATCATATAATTAATGTAAAGTAATTATAAACACGCTTAAACATAAAGTACTAAATGATATTAACATTCAAATTGAAGCTAATATTTACAGTATTAAGATAAAAAAGTTAAAATCTAAAAATATTTATACTAAAAATATTCATGATAATCATTTGATTTTTTTATAAACAAGATCAAACTAGATTGAAAAAACTAAAAACCTCAATTTAAGCACTATTTTGAAATTTGATATATTACTCCAGCTTAATTTAATTTACAAAGAACAATTTTAAAAATTATAATTTTTAGTGTATATTCAGTATTGTAGTACATAATATTTTTTTTAAAATATTCCTTACTTGAAAATATTTTAAAATAATTTTTTTTATTTTTTATATTAACTCATCAAAATCATAAAAAAACACAGAAAATTAAAAACTAAAATAATACCTTCTCAAAACAAATATATTTTAAAAAACATTAAAAAATAAAAGTCGAAACGCTCCCGTACTAAGTCCTCGTTTTCATTTAATTGACGGGCTAGGCAATTACAAGCGTGGTTTTTGAAAAAATATTCATTCTGTAACATTATTGGCTGATATCTGATTCAAATGCCCGTTATGACGTTGCAGCGTTAAAAACATAACTTTATTTATAAATTTTATCATTTTATCTAAATTTATATTATGTATTTACAATCCATAGTTTAAATTTAATTACTTATAGAAATTTGAATTTCAAACATCTTACAACCCATATAACTATAACTATTACATAACACTGTGATGGCATGTTTTGCTGCCAGCACATTCTTGCTTGCCATCATGAGTGAGAATATATTTGTTTTTACTTTGATTTTTTTTTATTGTAAATATTTTTAATGTATTACTGTTAAAAATAAATTTTAAAAAATAAAAAATATTATTTTTAATAAAAAAAATTTTAAAAAATAACTACCATTAAAATTACAACCATAACTACAAACACTAAATAAATTAATATTCAAAATACTTTTCATTATAAAATATATTAAAATAATATATTTTTTATTTTTTAATCAGTGTATTAAAACTATTTAAAATATAAAAAAATTATTTTTTTAAATTAAATTTAAAAAAAAAAACAAGTTAACCGCGTTTCCAAACATCCAAAACAGTGAAAACCACATTCTCGACGAAGTTGCTTGTGAAAGTGTAACGAAGAAAAGGAGGGACGTCTTTTTGTAAAAAAGTAAAGCAAAAGAAAACCTAGAAATTCATAAGCAGATGAGTCGAAGCGAGCGGAAGGTTAAAAAAATGATAACGATTTCTTGGAAAGGATCCACCGATGACCTTTGCCCCGGCAACCCTGCAATACCATCTAAATTGCTATGCAAAGATTCTTCAAATGCGACATGACATTTCACTGGTTTCGTCGTCTCTGTCCACGATTTAACTCGGTCAATCATATAATTTCCCTTTCCACAAGACTCTTGTATTTTACTCCAGTTGGTAGAATTAATTCTCGAGCTACAAGAGAATAAGAAAGAATCTATTCTCTTCATCAGTCTCCTCCGTATTTCAAATGCAGTCAGAGTTGATTCCTGAGACGGCACCGTTCGAGTGGAAGGGGCCACGACTTCCAAGAGTTCATATTAGTCCTCACACACATATAAATTCTTTAAATATGTCCATAAAGAATTATAAATTGTCTTTTTAATATAATTGTCGATGATAAATTGCACTCTAAATAAGAGCTTATATGGTTTACCTATTTCTCACTTAATTTATATCAAACAAATTCTATAAGAAAAAAAAAACGGTATAATAACACTATTTCTTTAATTTTACTCTAGACAATTAAACAATAGATTGAATTAAGGTAAGACTAATTATTAGAGGTGACAGAATTAAAACACTCTCCTAGCAACTTTCACTCAAATAAAACTCTTTTTTATAGTTTTAAAATCTGGCCCGGCTGGTTGATCCGGCGCTAGAACCAGACCGAGTTTATAAAAAAATAAAGGTAATTAAAACCCGGCTGACTCGGCAAGACCCGATTGCAACCTATTGATTTTTTTATTTTGATTTATATAAAAAAATAAGATTGACCCAGTCAAAACCGGTGACTCGAGCCTTGAGTCGGGTTTATAAACATTGCTTTTTTCTGTAAATAAAACTACAATCTAATATGGTAATTAATATGTTAGTTTTTTAATAAAAAATTTTAAATTTACTAAAACACCAAATGCCTTTTATTCGGATATCAAGTGAACATACCAAATGCCTTTTCTTCGGTCTGTTTGAGAGTAATTGATGTTGTTTTGTAAAATATTTTTTATTTAAAAATACATTAAAATAATTTTTTTTATTTTTAAATTTTTTTTTTAATATTATCATACTAAAATGATAAAAAAACACAAAAAAATTAATTTAAAGTAATTTTTATTTTTAAATTTCATGAAAACCGCAACTCCAAATAAGCACTATAAGTTGGCAGTGTGTGGTTGTGTTTTTTTTCTTTTATTTACCAGTAGGGAAAAAGCTTGGATGCATTCAACTTCCAAAAATCAATTCTCTGTCGAAAATACAATACGTTATTTTAGTATGCAAAATTGCAAATAAGACTGAGAGTAGATGAAATAAGCCTGTTCGACTGGAGGAGGAGGAGGAGGAGGAGAGAAATCTATATAATATAACTGAAGTTGTCCTCTTACTATCTAATGGCACTCTGGCGAAGTACGATGATAAGGCATCCTGTTCAAATTTGCCCCAAGGACAGCGTGGAAAAGGTGTTTGCCAGTCCACAATGTCTTATCTCTTATTGGTTGGGCTACTATGAGGCGTATGCTTGGCAGCCCGCAAGTATACCTGGATATGCTCGGAGCCTTTCTGTTTAGGATGGCCCAAGTATGATCTACCCGAGACTTAGCTTGAGAAGAAGCCCAATCCGAGTTTTTCCTTTTTCTTTTCTCAGAATCAATCAAAACCTTTCGTAATGGATCCTAATTCCTAAATCCTACCCCACAATTTCTTTTTCTTTTTCAGGGAGCCCCTAAAGAGATTTTTATTTACTTGTATTCTCACATTAGATTTTATTTACCCAACAAATTTATCCGAACCCTTTCGAGTTCCTACTTGCACCACCATTTTTACACACAACTTCTAGTTATTCCAAAGATGCCTGCATTAACCCATGTCTCAAATTTCACCATCTACGTTAGTCTTGTAAAATGGGAAAGACACTGCCCCAGATGTATACAATGCGGTATCATCATTTCAGCCGCTAATCTTTCGCTAAAAAATTTATAACAACTCTTCCTCATATTCCTTTCAACTAGAAAAAAGGAGGGTGAGGGTCCAATTTGCCAAACTTTTGAGCTTGTGCAAAGGTAGAGAGTTCCAAAGCAATGCAAAGCTATAATATGGTTAGCCTTAAAAAATACCTGTCCTTAGCCTCCCAGCAGGTGGAATAAGCTTTAAGACCAAGAAATCTTGAATAGCAGACCCACCTGTTCAAAGCCTCATCATAACTATTATTCTGCACCCATGGCAGAATATATGTTAAGCAATCTGCTACTTTACTGGCAGAACTTGACCAATCTATAACCTACATGTGGCTTAAGCCTAATCATTGGTTTCAAAGTCTCGAGTTTGAGCCACATGATTAGATAATGGCAGGGAAATCTTTTGAGTTGAAAATGGATTAAATCATCAACCGATAATAATGCATATAATTTTATGCGTGGTAAAAATTCTATCTTGGATTCTGTCCATGTCCTTGTATCCTTACCGACCATATATGTTGGTTCTGGTCGGTCTGTAGGTCCTAGCTTGAGACCCTTTTTTTTTTTCAAGCTGAATGTTGAAATCCAATATGGAGGAGGTAATTGCGTGGTGGGAACCCTATCCATGATTTTCCACACATGCCTAACATTTCTTGGAGGCTTTCATAAACAACCAACCCATTTTAACTTCGGGAAAGCTACATGGTTCCAACATGATTCTTGATGCTTAAATAAGTGTCGAACCAAATATTATACCTGTAGATCACGAAGTAAATACTGCACAAGCATCTGCAACAATGCATATATACAAAACTGCCAACTAGCTAGGAAGGCTAGGTTGGATTAGCCTAGATATTCCTTTAAGATTGCCTAGAAGGTGGAATAATAATGCTAATGAATTCAGCACATTGTCATCATAAGGGCGGGCCACTGACAGGATACACAAAGGCACATTTAGTCGCCGACAGTGAACTTTAATTAGTTAACAGTGTCCCATGGATAGTATAGAATTCCAGATCACAGAATGTCAAAGTCATAGAGAAAAGGAAAAGAGAATGGAAGGATAAAATTGGCCACTCCTTTTAGTGATGGATCGGGTTTAACTGACAGGTGACAAAAAATGAGGCTTATGCTTTAAGCAATATAAGTTAAGTAGCGAGTTTAATCAAGTATTAACACTCTGGCAGCCTCACAGAAAGATGTCCTGTGAAATGCTTGTAGCTACAGGCATGTGAAACAATGATCATCATGTATGTATTTTTTACACTTGTGGACTTTGAATTTGAATCCCCTTCAGTTCATATACCGCCACAAAAAGAGTAGCCTTCGCCATTGACTTTTGTTGAATGTTCATCTTACTGCGTCATTTATATTTCAGGATTTAGAAGATTGAACATGGGAAATGAGATGGGCAACAATAACACATCTGGACTGCGAGGTACGGCTAGAAATCTACTTCAGCTTTTCACTTGGTAATTGTGATGCTTATTAATTTGCAATGCTAATGTATGCAGAAGAAGATAGCACGACTGATGAGGCTCAGGAAAAATCTGTACAAGAACCTACTAATGCCAATGCTGTGAAAGAAGAAAACCATGTAGTTCCTGCAGGAGAGAGTAAAGATTATCATGAAAAAGTGAAAGGGTTAGATTGTGATGATCGAAAGGGTTCTGGAGATACTCATGATCATAACCAGACATCGGATGAGGCAGGTTTGTGGCTTACCAATATCAATATGGAATGCACACATATCTCATGAATTTTATCTGTTGGCTGTTGGAACTGAAGATTTATTAAGTTGAACTGAGTCATTTTAATCTGTTGGCTAGTTTCACCAAAAAAAAAAAAAATTCCTGTTCAAAACAAACAGAGCTCAGTATCTGTATACTAAGTCAGACCTTCTCTTTTGTAGAACATGCTGAAGCTCATCCAACTCCGGAGTCTCCTAAAGCTGAAACGAAACCAAATGAAGTAGGTGGTGGAGATAATGAATTTCACCCAGCTTCTTTTCCGAATGAATTGGAAGGTGATGAGAAGTCAACAGAGTCTCATTTGGAGGAGACTGTTCTTGGAGCAAACAGTAATCAGCTAGAGAGGCAAGCTTCCTTCAAGAAAGGTTAGCTTATCCTTGGATACTCTGTGAAACCCTATTCTGATTGCCTTAAAACCTGCCAGTCATGTTGTATTTTTATCAAGTGATATTTACATTTACAAAAATAGTAAAACCTAGTATAAACTTCTGTTGTTTTGCTATAAATTGCAACAGAGGAACAGGAGATCATGTCAGTTTCAACTTTTGTCACGATATCACCATCACATGATCCAGAACCTCAAGAATCTATGGACTTGAAGTTTGATCAACAGGAGTTTATTGAAAATCATTCCGAACAATCTATAAACGATAGCACTAATTCACTGGAAACAAGTGAAAATATCGTAGGATCAAATGTTGTTGAAGATATCATCACTAAGGAGAATGGTCACCTGGTGGAGACCTGCGCTTCTGACAATCTGGATGGAATTCTTGTTTCTGGGACCACTCTAAACATGGAGAAGAAAATGGGTGACTTGTCGGAGAAAGAAAAGGCATCTCAAGAAGATAAGATGCTTAGTGAAGAGAAAGTTGACGTTGAAGTTGGAAATGAGGTTGGAAATGATTTAAGCAAAACAGTTGTTATGGAGCCAACAGCGATACGATCAGATTCTCGAAGTGAGCACAGAGAGAAATGTGAAGAAGAGTTCACCAGGGAGATGGATTGTTATGGAAACAATTGCTCAGAGTCACAGCCACAGGTCAATCTTATCGCTAACTCACCAAACTCTCATATGGAAGTATCTGTGCCTGAAGATAAATGCATGGTCCTTACTGAAGAAACTGAATTCACGAGAAAAGAATCGGAAACGGAAGTTAACAAGCATGATTACAGCCCGAATCAGTTAATGAATGATTCGAATAGAGAATCAGATATTGAATTGGAACATGCATCTCAAATTGATTCTTTTCTCGGGCCTAGTTTCAAGAATAATGAGGAGAGTTCAGTTGATGCTTCTCATGATCCTGCTAGCAACGGAAGCTGTCAAGTTGAGGAGGCAAAAGTTTCTGAGAATGGCTACATTGACTTATTCAACGACATCCAGAGTGAAGCTTCTGAAGACGGCTGCAAGGAATCTGAAGGAGACACTATGATAGTCCCTGAACTTGGAATTATTCCAGAAGAGTTATCCATGTCCAACGGGAAAGGCAACGAAGGGGAAACAGATTGTAAACTGGAGGAAGAGAAGACAGCAGAGAAGCAAATTGTCGAAGAGATAAAGGAGAACACAGAAGCTCCATGTGCCATTGGAAAGGGTGCAGAAGAACAGCAAGCCGGGGAACAGTTAGTGTCCAAAACACTTGCAGTACAAGCAGAAGCATATAACCCACAGGCTCCGGCTTCTCTGTTCCAGTCTCAGGATCAGCAACAAGAAAAGGTAACGGTATCTGGCGATGCTCAAGGCAGCAATGCGTTAAACTTGGAATTGAAGCCCGAGAGTTGCGAGGAGTTCCTTGTTGCAAAGGTTTCTACTGACCAAGCGGAAGTCATGAATATTTTAGGGACCTCAGCTTCTGCAGTTGAGTTGGCAATGGTCAAGCCTCAGGAAGAAGCTTCATACTATTTCATAGCAGCTCGAGAGGTAGTGAGAGAAACCAAATCTTTAGCTTTTGATCAATGTGAGAAACGCGATTCAACTATCTTCCCAAAGGGTGGCTATGAGGCACAAGAAAGTGTGGGGAGGCTCAGCACTGAATCAAATCCCGACAACCTGAACATTCATGTACAGATGCGAAAATCTCCAAGCTTTGATCTTGATCTCCGAATAGAAGCAAGGAGTGAAGAATCAGATCAGACTCCACTTCTTTATCAAGACAAGATTACAGTTGAAAGCTTATCGGATCAGTCTGATGTCAGCCTTCAAAGTCCACATCTGCTTTCTCAGTGTAGTCAAGAAACATTGCGAGCATTGCCAGTTGAAGAGAAAGTGATTGCTCTGGAAAGAAGTGATTCTGAGAAGTCAAGAACACCATTCCTTGGTTTCTTGAAAGAAGATGAAGAGGCTCATGCTGTTGTTACACCAAAGAAACAAGAGAACCATGCTGCTGCAAAGAAGACAACTAAGGATCTGTGGAACTCACCTACAAAGGAAGTGGCATCGGCTTCTCCTAAAGGTAAAGAGAAACATAAGCGCAGAACATCCCTCTTTGGTCAGTGCATGTGTTGTGCAACAGTGATTAATTAAATAGAAATTCCCAGTTTTCGAGTTTTACTTTTCAGGATTTTCTTGAATGAATTTAATTTTAATTCAAGTTTTTCAAGAAATGGAGTCTTGATGAAAGGAGAAACTGTCGGTTGGTTCAGTTAACCCAAGAAAGAGTGATTACTAAATCTTCTGCATCTGTAACTTTTTTGTGATCTTTCCTTTCTATAATTCTTCTAATCTTGCATTGCGTTGTATTTTGATGCAAGCTCTTAGCTGATTCTCTTGATTTAATTATTTTGTAAGTTTTGTTTGTTTGATAATGTGTTGGACAGAAATTGGAAGGTTTGGAAAGGAAATTGCAAACCAGACAGCTTTGCTGCTGCCATTGATTGTATTATTTGTTTATTCTATTTATAACACAATCGTAGTGAAGATGTTTGAAATTTCGAGAGTTTTGACTTGTATTAACATTGTTTTCATGATGGGAAAAAAAAGGAAAGTCAGATCGTATCAGGCATTCCGAGATCAATAATATTAGCATTAGTGTTTTTCTAGACTCTAGAGCCGTCCTCAAGGCACACACGAAATTCTTCCAGCCATGTGGCTGGAAGACGGGAGCTAGAGAGACAGCCCATTGACAGTAGTCTGCCCTTCAGCATGCAGGGGGGGCTCAAAGAAATGTTCTCCTATTAATTCAAACCGACAATATTTTGCCTCCAAGGAATACCATAAGGTAATTCACAAATAAGCATGATTGAAAATATAGTAGGGATTGATTTTTAAAATATTTTTTTATTTAAAAATATATGATAATAATATTTTTTTTAAAAAATTATTTTTTATATGAGCATAATAAAACGATTTAAAAATATAAAAAATATAATTTCAAGCAAATTTTTTAAAAAACATCCACGAAACATGATTTCATCAGCAAAAATAAAACCCAATTGATTTTATTTATCATTAGTTGGTGTTAGATTTTGTTACTAAAATTAAGTGTTGCTAGCACTTGTATGTGCTACATCAGTTAGAAGAATGCATGGTTGGTGGATTCTATGGATTTCCTTGTAAATTTTGGCTAATAAAGCTTAGATGAATTTTCTCAAAGGACTCAATTGAATTCATCTCGAAAATCGGGACTGATTTGTCGTATTATTTTATCGCTAGCTTTTAGCATATCACAGGAGAGAAAAATTGACGGAAAGGACAGGAGGGACCTGGGGGGGTGGGGTTTGCCATCGCCGAAAGCTTTTATACAACACGTACTAGAAAGTCAGCATTGACACGATATTCCCAAATATATTTCCATTTAAAAAACATATTTAAACAACTTCTGGACTAGAAAAGAAAGAATACAATTCAGCTTTGGACAAAATCAAATAGTGATTTTTCAGGTCATTCTAATTTTCGGTCATGATCATTGGTTGGCTGGCTACATTACCACAGCAACGACAATACTAAAAATGAATACAAATTTCTTATGGAGTTAAAGATGTTATAATTCAATGAATTCTGAGCACGGCATCTTCGATCCGATCGCCTGGGAATTTTTTCACCCGACGTTCATCATCATTTTAACAAACTCGTCGTAATTAACTTGGCCGTCACCGTCCAAATCAGCCTCTTTAATCATCTGATCCACCTCCTCATCGGTAAGCTTTTCACCTAAATTGATCATAACATGCCTCAACTGAGCATGAACAGGGAGAGCAAGTTTTTAATTTGATTAGAGAGATCTCTTTCCAATTAAATTAAATAAGTAGAATGCATGCTATGAACCACATGCACTGTCCCATGAAAAATGGTTAATGTTCATTGCATGCTGAATCGTACAGCTTATCTCACACGGATTGATGGGTAAACTAAACCTTAAATATATGGTACAATATTTAATTATTTTTACCCGAATATCAATATCAAAGGGTTTACCTTTTTCATTTTAATTTTATTGTTTCTGCAGAGCATGAGCTCTTAGATAAGGTGTCCTCTCCTTTTCACGAAGGCAACATAACATTTATCACCAGTAACCTCACCTTATTGATATCATCTATTGTTTAAATTTTAGAGAAAGTGGTAATTTTTTTAAAATCTAAATAAGGATAATATGCTTCAAAGAAATTAAAATGAAACAGGTGTTTAGAATTATGGTTTATCTTACTTTTCAATTTTTTATTTGAAAATGTATTAAAATATTTTAAATATTTTTTATATATCAACATATTAAAATCATCATAAAACATTAAAAAAATCAATTAAATATCTTTTTAAAACAAAAAAAAACTTTTATAATACATTAAAAAAAACAGAAATTGTGTGTGTGTGTGTTATGGTTTATTTTCCCTTTAGAATTTGGAAGGCTCTTTTGTCAACATCATTCACCTACTTGTTTATGTTATTGGATTTACGATATATTCCCAGTTCTCGTCAACGTCAACTCTCAATAAAAATAAAAGCAAGCTAAGGGACATAGATGACGATTGTTCGATAACATGTCCAGCACTATCATTTTGAATTTGAGAATTTCTAATTTTTTTAGAAGTCTGAATTTTCAATTATGTGAAAAGTATACTACCGAATTCACAAGTAAGGAGTTTTTTAAGATCTTGAATTAGTTGTTTTCACCATATAACACTTATGGTCAATAACCATTGCCGTATATTCTATTCAATAAAAATCTCGAATGAAGATGTTGATTGATATATATATCAATGCCATTGCAAAGAAGAGGAAATGAAAAGGAAGGCCAAATTGTTTAGAGTATTACCTCATTAGCTGATATATAGCCATTCTGATCCTTGTCAAACACTTTGAACGCCTCTTTAAGCTCCTCCTCCGCATCAGTCTCCTGGTAAATTCATAAAAATATTTCAAATTATAGCCTTAATATATATATATATATATATATATATATATATATATATATATATATATATATATATATTTGTTACTAACGCGTAACGTGTGTGATATACCTTTGTTTTTTTGGCCATCAAAGTTAAAAACTCAGCAAACTCTATGGTCCCATTTCCATCCGAATCAACTTCGCTGATCATATCCTGAAGTTCTTCTTCGGTTGGATTTTGATCCAGTGACCTAATGACCGTGGCCAGTTCATCAATGGTAATGCAACCTGCAAGGCATATATCTGATTAATTAATACCAGTAAACACTTCAAACAAATGATATAACTCGTAAGCTAATCACAAACTAACCATCTCCATCCTTGTCGAACAGACAAAAAGCTTCTTTGAACTCAACAATCTGTTCTTCGGTTAGTACCTCTGCCATTTTGTTTTCAAAGACACCACAAATTAAAACTTTCTGACTAGTGGGGGAGAGAGAGAGAGAGAGAGAGAGAGTGGAGCACAATAGGCTACGAGGGGGAGAAGAGAGAGGACGTTGTTTTTGGTAGAGAGAGTGGAGCACAATAGGCTACGAGGGGGAGAAGAGAGAGGACGTTGTTTTTGGTAGAGAGAGTGGAGCACAATAGGCTACGAGGGGGAGAAGAGAGAGGACGTTGTTTTTGGTAGAGAGAGAGAGAGAGAGAGAGAGAGAGAGTTGAGCACAAAAGGCTACAAGTGAGGGGGAGAAGAGAGAGTACGTACGTTGTTTTTGGTTAAGAGAGAGAGGGTATGTTGAGTATAGCTCAACCTTAGCTGGGTTTATGTAGAACTCCAATGCGGTAAAGTACTGTGTTAAGATTTTTCTTTTTCTTTCTTTCCTCTTTAAAAAATCACGAGTCAAATCAGCTTATGTCTGGATTGGTTTTGTGGTCTTCGGCAAAGAAAGAGAATAAAAAAAAAGGGCATCTGCTGTCTCTCTTTTGGACCAGTGGACCTTTCGTTTCTTTTACCCGATCTATATTATAGAACCATCTGCGTGTAGCAAAGGTTACTAAGACTAAATTAAGATACCGATTGGTAGCCTAAGGTTTATACTTACCTACAGATGTATATATGAATTTTATATTTGACTTCAAAATTTGTACAGCTGTAAGGGTTTGAAGTTCGGGAGACAGAGCATTCAAGGAGTAGACGGGAAAATTTGGTTCCCCGAGTTAAATTTTCTACCCAAAGGCCACGGTGCTTTGCTTGCACGAGATGGGGAGATGAGATCTTTTAGAAAACCTACTTGTCCACCCGGCAAAAATCGAAATCGAAATCAACGCGTTTTGTTGACCTACAAAGATGTCTCCTGTGCCGTGCATTGCTTTAGAAATGTCATTGTAAAATGTTGTTGGCTTAGATTGTATACAAGCACACCTAATTATTAAATTAAATTATAAAAACATTACAGAAAATAGCTAAAGAGGTCGGTATTTTCGTGTAGCTACTCTCAATAATTCACTTTTGGGTTCACACAATGAATTTACCAAATTATCATTGGAAGAGAAAAATACACTGATTTAGGGGTATTTTAAAAACTTTTCACGGGATATTTGTAAAATTAGTGAGGAGTATGGACACCTTCTTCTCTATTGAGTTCACACTTTAAACTCTAAAGTCTTAAAATATTCTTAGAAGCTGATTTTGGGTTTGCTTTGGGAGATGTTTTTTTTTTAATTTCTTTTTTTTTTAGCGCAATGAGATTACCAAAATATTATTGAATTTTAAAATAAATATTTTTATCTTTAGGGGTATTTATATCTTTTACACTCTGGTTTTTTTATAATTTTCATGTGGGATCAGGGATGTTTTGATATTTATAAAAAAACAAAAAACAAAATAAAAAGTTATTGACGCTTGTTGATCACATCACGCGCCAACATGTAGAGGTTGCCCGTGCCATTTTGACAACACGTGACACCTCCTCTGATCTTTAAAAATACTCAATTGCTTTTTCAAGCAAAGCATCTCGAGGCAGCGCTTCTTCCTAACAACACGTGTTATTATAATCACTGTTGTTAGGTGGCGGTTAATTTATTTTTCTCCACTCTATTTTCTCTTTTCTCCACCAACCCAAAGTTCAAAAATGTCCTAACCTTTTATATTATTTCACTTGTGGCTCTTTTTTTATTGTTCTATATTTGCTTGAAATTCTTTTTATGATTTTTTTTAATTTCATCATTTTATTTTATTTTATTTTTATGTCAGATTTGGTCTTTTTTTTAATTGATATTTATTTTGTTTTTCACCCTTCTTCTAATTGATTTTCTTTTCAATTTCATACTTGATTTTTTTTTAATTTAGTCCATATTCTTTCAATTATAATTTCTTTTGGTTTCATTTATTTTCTTAATTGATTTTTTTCAGATTCATCCCTCATTATTTGATTTTATTTGATTTTCATACCAAATTTAATCCTTATTTTTTTAATTATGGTTTTTAAACCCAGTCTGGAGGTTTTCCCCAGACAAGTCTCTGGTCACATGTTAGATGGGTTGGCCAGAGTTACCCAGGCAACTAAATTTTTTATTTTATAAATATGTAAAAATGACATTTTTTTTGTCAAAATTTACAAAAAAAAAAATCAATGGGTTTTAAAACGGGTTCAAAAAAATTAAAAAGAATTTAACAAAAAAATTGGATTCTCATTCTTTTGATAATGATTGTTAAACCCAATCCGGGGGTTGACCCCAAGTAGCTTCTTGACCACAGGTCGAGTAAGTTGACTAAAGTTACTTGGATTGACTAATTTTTTTTATTATGAAAGAATACTAAAATTATATTTTTTTTGATAAAGATTTAACAAATAAAATTAACAAGTTTTGAGAAAAAAATAACAAAAAAGTTTATTCCTCATTCCTTTGTAGGTTTTTTTTAAATGTTCAGAAAAAATAAACAGTCCCATGACATGATGCGGTTGATCTATCTAGTGTATAGTATTGTTCATCAAAATTACTAACAGTTTACTTTGTCAAGCATCCAAAACGCAAAAGGTACATTCAATTGGTTCCGACAAAAAGCAAAAACCTTCCATCTCGTAACATGTTCGTTTTATCATGCATATATGTTGCTGATCATTCGAAGAAAAAAATGTTGCAAACATGAACTTATATCATATTCCCTTTCAGTAAACACAGTTGAATATATATACTTTTTTATGGTCAGAAAAGGTTAGGATATTCGGCCGAATCAAGAGGATAATATAATATGATGGGCTATTCGACTGGAGAATACAACGTAGTGGTTAATTTGTTTAAATGGTGTGTGATTACTGCCAGCCGCGACCCATAAATGAAGCCAGATGCATATTAATGCGACTGCCTGTCGACGCGCTTTCTCTTTATTGAGCTCAAATGTCAAAGGCAATTTCGACATTACTGATCGCAATACGGTAAGTACGTTTCAAAGAACTGTACAAGGTCCCGCATTCACGTGAATCTTGGTCCAAAACTTGGACTTTTCGTTCAAAGTTGTATAGTTTTCCCCCGGGAAGAATGTTGACCTAAGGATTATCGAAGGAAATCGACTCCTGACGACTCGGCCTCACCAATTACGAAAAGCTTTCAACTCCCTGGACACGAAATGAAAGAGATGAAAAAAATGTGGCATTCAAAGTATACATGTTTGAACAAGAATTTGATGAATCGGGATGATGGGTCAAGGCAAGTCTTCCACCTGCGAAGCCATTGATAGATGGAAATCGAAAGGATGTCCATTAGGGAAAATTGCTAGCCCAGTTCACTGTTAATCCACTCATGCTAATTTAATATACAGGAGGACCTATCAAAATGTAATTCTTGGGATTCATCAAAATAATTTCCTACTTAATTCCCTGTTTTCTTAGGAGTTGGGATTTTCTTTTTTTTTTAGACAGTAGTTTTTTTTTTAATTCTCTGGTATAATAATTTCCATGCATCTTAGACACAAACAATACACTCTCTAACATACTTACTACCTTTAACCTTTTTTCTTATTTTTCTTTTCCTTGGATTCTAACCTTGTTTTTCTTCTTGAATAATATTTCTCTATTCCTCTTTCTCATTGCCTTCCATCTTCGTATAACAATGGAATCTCTTAGAACCCTCTTTTCTAGGGCTTTTTTAATTGAAAATATTGTTACTTTTTCATATTTAAATTGAGGATTTATATTATAAATTTTATCAACAATCCAAACAATTCATTGCAACATTCAAGCTAAATGGGAGTTTTAGCATATGATTTTCGAGATTCTAAGTACTACAATGGAAAAACAAAAAAGTGAAAAAAGGGAAGATTTTAGTGGAATCAAATCATAATTAAGGAAAAAGATAATTAATGGTTAATGGTTAACAAATGCGTGTAGTTTCATTATTTCTTTACATCACACACACACACACTTGTTCTGAGCTACCCATTACAAAACACAACAAATGAATTCCTGCACTTGAAGACAAATTAGTGATGACTTCCTGATACATCATTTCCTGTTTCTTTGCGACAACACATCCTTCCACAATGACACGAACCAGTAGGCACCCTTTTTGCTTTGCAAACAACTATTACAAGCATGGTTGAATTGTACAAGGAACAAAGAAACCACGGTTCAGTTACAAATCAAGTTGGTTGACGTTCTACATTACTGTTGCAATAGCAAACCTAACGCTAAGGCCTTAAGGTTACAACCAAGAGCAATACAAGGCTTGAGGCAGGTTCGTCGATCTATTTGATAAGATGTCTCAACTATCTTGATTCAACAGTAATATAAAAGACAAGAGAGCAGGCTAATCACTGTGATAAACAAGCAGCCACTTAGAACAGAAAATGGTGTCCAATATTTTCCCAACTATCCTCCACCTTTTCATATAGGCATGCCCTTTGGGACAATTTGATCTTTGAGCCACATGTAAATTGGAACCAGAATAAAGTATGTTGCTGCCATTGCCCCGAGAATGAATCGCATAAGGAACACCAATGGATTCACTGGCTTCTCAATCTCCTCTGCCTTTGGACCAAGCTGTATCAAGATGCACATTCATGGGTCATAAATCTTACAGACAAAAGAAGCCGGGATGTATCAAATATACACATTCATGAGTCATAAATCTAAAAGTGTATATAGATCTTATGGAGAGATGAATCCAGGAAAAACCTTTGAAAGAATGTAGTTTCAAAATGGTAAACGGAAAATAATCAATGCAATGCATCAAGAACAAAGCTTTATATTTGCTGGTCACCCTGTCCTTGTCTACAATTACTTCATTTTAATCAGTGTTGTCTTGTCCAAAGAGTGAAGCACCACCCACGCTAAAGAATGATCCTCATGGATTGATATCTATTAGAGCATTATCAATCAAAGAAATAGAGAGATCTCCCGGGTGACAAAAATTCAACGAAAGTAGAGAAATTTGGTTCAATGCAAAACCCATATAGACTTACTGCATCACACTTCTCATAAATCTGAACTTCTGATGAAATGACCTCCCTTTTCTAATTATCAACAGAATCAGAGTAACAGAACCTAAGATGATCTCATACTTTCTGAAAAGTTTAATACAAGAGACAAGGAGAAAATCATCCTCATAATTACTTCAAGGAAGAAAGAAAACCCTGAGCTAATTACTATTTCACTTTGTTTTCCCCAATTGGTTTTGCTATATCCTCCCCTGCTTAAATTTTGATGCTTCAGAGTATTGCAGGGGGGAATGATCCATTTATTAGTCAGTCCAAATTCTGTTTGACTCTGTTAGCGAATATGTGTTCATAAATGGCAAGCTATGTTACATCAGTCTTATTAAATGATGCACCAATTTGCGCTCTTTATTTGATGCCCATAGCAAGCAGTAGAACCAGCCAATATCCAGCAACGATTTCATGGGCACTTCAGAAAACAGTTAGTTCTTGAAGAATCATGACCAGATCTACCAGCACATATCATGCCTCTCAGTCCACAACAGTGGAATACCAATGCAAGCTGCCAGAACTGCATTAGGAAACGCTAACATCACAAGCTAAGTTTTAATGCTTATTTGCCATTAAGACCCCGCACCACACTAATCTTTAAGTCTAACAAAATCAAGAATTTCTTGGACAAAAATCAAAATACTTGATAATTATTATGAGAAATTGTAAATAGAATGCATCCAGGTAATTACAGATCTCTTGAAAGTTTGTGAGTTGCATAGCAATTAAGGTAGTTACCATAGAAAGCAAATCAAGGAACCATAACAAGGGTTTATCTCAGCAAAAGTTCATATTACTGTATTAAAAGATAAAGTACGTCACCTGCAGGGGAGAGTCTCCTGATAATGGCTTTACGCCAGTCACAGAGCAACCCATTATCAAACCATGCCGACGGACACCACGATACCATTTTGGACCAATCCTTTTCAGTTTAACATCTTTAAATCCAGCCTTTTTAAACCATTCAATGTACTCTTCCTCTTTTGGGAAGAGCATCCACACATCAGCAAAAAATCTAGACAGCCAAAAGGTTGGGTAGACGGGACCTATAATACATGCTTTCCCTCCTATTTTCAGCACTCTGTATGCTTCTTTGATGCCACGTTGGGGATCCGGCCAGTACTCAATACTGGGATACACAACCACAGCATAATTTGATATACATTGTATTTAGAAAATTAAGTTGAAAATAGCCATTATGCACAAAAATGTAGTCTTTCATTCAGAACAAAAGACACAACATTTCTATACCTTCAGTAAAATAACAAAGAAAGAATACGGTAATAGCTATTTATAGCCTCAAATTAAACAAAACAAATAATAAATCTAGGTGTTTTAGCAATCTTACCTTCCAGCGGATACATAACGATCTGCATAATCAGTAGGGAAGGGAAGATCCTCAGCATCCCCTTCAATTATCTTGCATTCCTTCAAGGGCTTCTTCTGCTTAGCCTTAGCAAGCTGGTGAGGTGACTGGTCTAGAATTGTAACATTGTTGGCATCCACATGTTTAACAATACCCAAAGTAGTGAACCCAGTACCACCACCGACATCTAACACTGTCATCCTCCTATCATAGAGGTCAGCAGGCTCAAGTGCCTCATCCCTCATATCCTCAGTCCAATGACCAGGGTTAATGATATGATCATACACTATAGACAGGAATCTATAGAACCAAAATGCCTCTTTCTTGTGTTGTATGAACCTAGGCTGAGAAGCAGGCCTTGCAGATGATAAAGAACATCTGGGTGCTAAGATTCTTGAATTTTGATTCCTATTATGGCATGGTACTATATTTTTCGACGAAAAACAACTAACATGAAGATTTGAACCTACAAAACCTAGCCCAGATGGGGTTATGCCACCAATGAAGTTCACATTTTGAGGTCCATTGAGCAATAAAGAAGCCATGAAATGGTAAATAAAAGAAAAACCAACAAGCAAAGATATTTCTCAGATGTCAAGATTGTGGAAAACTTTCAAGTTTCAAGAGCTTGAAAATACTGTGAAGCATGAAAATTCAGCGTTTGATTTGATCACTTTGGTTTGTGGCAGTTCAATAGAAGGGTAAGGTAATGTGATTCTACAGGGAAATGGCTTACCAAAGTTATAACACAGAGAGAAAATCGGCTTGGTTTGGAGGCAGAGAGAATTAGAAGAAAATCAAAGAAATATTTTTTTTTTCCATAGCAATTTAGAGTTCCCTTTGCCTGTGTTGATATGGCACCACAAATCTTACTTCTTTGCCGACTACTGGCTACTAATGGATGGGCTGTTGTTTTCATTTCTCAGCTCTCCACTCCCACCTCAATTACGTGAAACGGCGACGTTTATTACTGTTCTCATTTTCTTTTCTTTTCTTTCTTATTTGAAAACCATTTTGTTTGTTTTTGAAAAAAAATATATTTTATATTTTCTTAAGCTTATGAATAATTTGGGGAAAAAAAAAACAAAAATTTAGATTACAATAACTCCCTTATACATAAAAATACCCCTAATTAGTATTTAAAAAAATATAGATAAATAAAAGAACTTAAAAAATAGAGAAGGACTATTTTAAAAAAATCAAACCTCAATTGATTGAAATTAAATAGTAAAATTAATATTTTTTATTTACTTCAAAAAAATAATCATTTTTTTTTTATATTCTTTCTCTGATTTGTTTTTGAATTTAACTATATTTTTCTAAGAACGATTTAGGTGGGTGAAAAGGTGTGTTTTATAAAAGAAAGAACTTCAAATAAGGAGTGAAAAACTAAAATGGGCCACAAAAGATTCTGTTAACATATCACAATACAAATAATTAAAATGGGCTTAGCATAAAATTCATTGAGAAAGGATGAAAGAGAAGAAAATTAATGGAAGAAATAATCAAATCAGACACACACCGAAACTTAAATAATAATATTTATATTATTATTACAAAGATTTTAACGAAATAAATTTAATAATATTAAAAAAAAAATTATAAACAACAACTGAAATGAGTCCCACGCACCGTTAATTTTCGTGGCTCATTTTCTTTTTAACAATTCATGCCCATCATTATAGAGAAAAATAAAAAAACTAAAAAACTGATTAAATCAAAAAAATTAAAAAAAAATAATTGAAAAAAAATGAACAATAAAAAAAAACCAATTAAATAAATTAAAATTTTAAAAAAACTGACCGGTTCGGTTTGGTTTTATAAATCTAAAATAAAAAAAAATCAAACCGAACCGAACCGGAAAAAAACCGAGCCAAACCGGTTTGAACCGGTTTTGTTCTAAAAAACTGAATCAAAACCGGTCGGTTTGAATCGGTTTCGATTTAACAAAAAAATGGTTTAGTTTTTTTTTTATATAAAAATTAAATCGAATAGAAAATAATTTGATTTGCATTGGACATTCACGATATCTTTGTTTAAATCATTGAAATTATAGACATGAAACCCTTCTCCGATTATAATACTAAATCAAGAATGACTCATTTCAAGTGTAAATATGAGAAAGAAAGCTGCATAGCTTTCGAAAACTCTCATGGCCGGTACATGTTGCACCATTGCTTTAGTTTAGAGCAAATTTTGATTAATATCTTTGTTTCTAAAACAATCGTCTCCTTTTTATAGCCTAAGCTTGTCCATTCCCCATGAATGATGGCAAGGCTTTAGTTGCCTGGCCATTAATGTTTCTGCCCGACCAGGCACAAGTTCTGTGACCGCGTTTACAAGTAAAAGCTTGTTACAGAACTACGTTTGGCTTTGCCACTAAAAAAAGGCATCAGAAAAGTGTAGTTCTCTGTAAGATTTTTCTTCAGAAGAGAGATGGGATTCATTGTTTTCTGATAACATATGCGAATTCAGATCATCTTGGATATGCTGTGGAGAAAGGGGACCCTTCTTGTTGTTCAAGCTATTGATAATCTGCGTATGGTACTCTTGTCAAACTGAGAACGATGACAACAATCATGGCTAATGCCAACACAAAAAATAATAAAAGAAGATAGCTGTTTGAATCAGTCGTGATGGCTGCTTGCTTTTTGATGCAAATGATCTATGTTTAGTTTCAAGCTGCCAGAATCTACTTTGGCGGACGAGGAGAAGTCGTATTCAGTGAGTGACCACAACCGAATTAAGTACTAGCCAGCACAGATAGTAATATTGCAAGGCAGTGCGAAATTCAATTGATGCAGAAAATCTACATCCATTACAAAGCTTTCCCAGCAAAATAGTATTTCGGTGAACACACATTCGACCACTTTCCTCTTTGATTGATGTAATATCAAGTACACGGTCTTTCACGGTATAAAGTTACAAAAAAATGCATGCAGTTCATGAGATAGCATTATGAATCATATCCAAGAAAAAAGATATTGCGACTTCAGTGGAAAACTTGTTCTTTTGCAAAGGATCAACCAATAATTATACACGACTTTCCTAAGCAACATCAAAGGAATAGATGAGAAATCGAAAGGAAAATTGGGAGCTCATTGTTCATCTCTCTCCGATGGATTCTGAACTTCCCGGAGCTGGACTGAGTTTTCAAAGCAGTGATAGAAACCATAGTGTGGAAATCTTTCATACCATGTATCTTGCTGGGTATGTGTGTCCCAGTGCTCCCCACAGCTGCTCTTCCCATACTTGTGAACCCATCCAGAACCATTGTGACGCTCACCCCAAGTGCGGTTCCACCGCTCTCCATGTTTTCCCTCCCACCATGCCTCCCCCTGCTTGACACCATGACCATTTAGATCAAAATTTTCATCCCACTTGTCACCCCACTTCGCCCAACCATCACCCTCACAGCGCTCAGCCCATTTATCAGTATATTTTGTGCTGCCTCCATGTCCATCATACTTCTCGCCCCACCTATTACCAGCAATATGTCAACATTTTTACAAACAATAAGAACAAAACTGCAATCATTGAGGCAATCACTAGAGTTGAAGATTTCAGGAAGGTAAAAGTTCTAGTACCAGCTTTGAAAAAATTGCAATTGCTTGAATATGAATATGAAAAATAAATTAACAGTCTAAATCAATTGGATAAACTGGGAAATTAGCATATAAATTTTAAAAAATAGGAGAATTAACACTGCAACAAAAAGATTTGGCAAAATAGCACATTTTTTCTTGTCCCAATTTAGAACCGAGACATCAATTAATTATCAACCGCAATAATCATAACCAAGCTTGAGCTCATCCTGGCATAGGCCCAGCAAATCACGATGCAGAGGAGTGGAGATCTTTAGTAAAGAGAAACTGCCTTCTCACTCCTATCTTCATCCTTTTCTGGTCTGCGAGGAACCGGACGAGTAGTAAAAGGAGCTGGGCAAAGCAGGGCTAAAAAACTAGGCTCTAAGACCGGGAAAGAAGCTGAAGGTCAAAAGCAAGGCGACCAAAGGCCTTAGGGAGAAGAAGAGGTATAGAGCTAAGAAAGCAGGCTAAGAAGCCGAAGGCTAATAAAAAGAAGAGTTGACTCTCCCTTGGGACTGCAACTGAAAGGGAAGAACGAGTGGAATTTTTCCAATAAAATGGAAAGAAACTAAAACAAGTGACTCATTTAGACAAGCTAGTTACAGATTGAAGAGAAGGGACAAAAGTGAGTAAACTAAAAGAATAGGACTGTGTTCCTCGGTTTAAGAGAGAAGCGGGGCGTCTGTGTGGAAATTTAATGACATGTCGTGCTTCCCATGCGAAACATTTACTAAATATCGTTTATCTGAAGCATGACTAAATATCGCTTATCTGAAGCGCAACAAGTTTAAATGTGCTATTTTGCCAAACTTTTTCAAATAATGTTATTCTATTTTTTAATTACTTTGCTAATTTAAAAAAAGACAAACAAATCAATTATAATATAATACTTACTCTTCGTTTCAATCAAACCCAAACCAAAATTTCTAGAGTCTAGGAAATAAAAAAATGTCCCTTCAAAGGCAACATTGACATTTAAGATCTCCAAATGTCATCACAAATTTGCACCACAATTTAACATGTTCAAGTATGATCATCTTGACTAGAAGTCCATGTCAGAAATGATGTTTTAGTAATAAAAAAAATGATGACAAAATTAAGATTGTTATGATGTGCAGAATTTTTTCCATCACCTTTCATGCCAAACATGAGCATGACCAGCCTCAAGGTTTGTGGTTGGATCAATACTGCACCACTTATGAGCCCATTTCTCCGCTTGACCAGATGCACCATAATGTTCCCACCATTTCTCTTGCCACTCGTCACCTTGTCCATTCTTCCCCCACTTGTCTGCAGTTTTTTCAAGATGCAAAAGCCCAGATTCCTGCATGCATCAGACTCTAGATTTCAATAGGCAAGATAACTTGAATCATCTATATCACAAAGCCTAAAATACAAAAGGAAAGAGCATTTAGTTATTGCAATTTAGAGAAACACTTCTTATGACCTGCCGCATTGATTCCCTCCAAAACTCGCGCCACACATTTCCAGTTGCATCACGCCCTGATTTCTCTGAACCAAGTTCCTTGTAGCCAAAATCATCAGCAGCTTCCCAGAACTTTTCTTGCCACTCGACCTCTTGGTCAGCACTGACCCCCCTGGTCATCGTCCACCTGCAAAGTACACCATCAGGCCTTTGCTCAATTCCTGTCTCCCTCCAACACCTTGATCCATCTGCAGTCACTCCATAGGATGACAACTCATCAAACTTATCTTTCTCAAGAGCATGTGCTGCTTCTGCTGCATATGCTGAAAATTGGACTCCAAGTTCACGTTCTTCCTCGTTTTTAGAAGGCATTTCTAGAATGGATTCAGAGACCTCTACTCCTTCAACCTCAACTAATGACTGCAGTGGAGGTATAGGAGAACTGTGGTTCGTATCTAAAAGTTTACTCTCAAATGGAATTGAGAGAAAATCCGCAGATCGCTCTTTCATTGCCACTGGGATGGTCAAAGGAGTATCTGAAGATTTCCTAACTTTCAGCACATCGCTGGAATCATCTGAATTTCCATCACTGCTGGGAGGAGTCCAGGACCAAAAATTTGGACCAGGAACTCCATCTGCAGAAGACTCAGATCGAGACACCAAGATGCTCCTACTCTCTGTTCCTGCTGCATAAGAAAAGAGAAGTGGCTTTATTTTGTTTTATTTCAGCAGCAACGTCTGGTGTATTAATTGCAAGAACTGAACTGGTCTTCAAATTGGGAAGTAAAAAGGGACATCAATTGTTTCTCGTGACAACAGCTTCCAATATGAGAAAAAAAAAAAAAAAACATAAGCAAGAAATGTGCGCTGACTGTTTCTGATTCGTAATTCCTAAGATTATGTTCAAGCATTTACAGAGCTGAACAACGGCTGGCTTTAAAGTACTAAAGTTAAAGTCTTTTCTCAAATTTTTTCCAATTTTAAAAACCACTATCACTTTGATATCACCATCTTAGCTCCAAGTTCGAAATCATACAGAATACTTCCTTCTCCTTTTTTCATTTATTTCTATTCAAGAAGCAAGACTTGAAGCTTTAAGTTGACAATATCTAATATTTTCTTCATTAGCAAACACAAAACTCGCGTGATAGACATATAAAGCGTTAAACTTAAATCCTATTAACTCCCAAAATTAACTTAAATTAAACTTACTGAACTTGAATGAAAATATAAACATAAGACCAAAATTTACCTCCTTGTTGATCTTCCACTTCTCCACCCATGCTTTCGTGACTCTTGAAATCCTTATCAGCGGACTTTTTTTCCCTGACAATATCGCGAGCTGCCGCAATGGCCGCCGCGGCACGATCAATGACTTGAACACGCTGAATGCGGTCCCTCTCCTCCTTGGAGACTTCAAGGATCTTCTTGAAGTCCTCGCTCTTCTTCTCCAAATCAACAGTAACATCATCATCATCATCATCATCACTGTCATTATCGGTTTGAGCTAAATTTCCAGCGATTTGTTGGAACTCGACGGTCTTCCTCTCGCGATCAACAGCCGTTTTCCACATGTCCAGGTAGGAGTTACTGCCATCATTTGAAACCCTAATTCTAGTGATTTTGGTGGTTCTTGTTTTGCTAAGGAATGGTGGGGACTGTATAACAAAGGAGGTTCTGGTATTGGAGAAGAGGGAGGCGCGTGGGGTCGCGCGTGTGTAGGCGCCGAGATTGGCCGCCATTTTTAGTTGCCGGGGAGAGTGTTGAGAGGGAGGAGACAGGAGAGGACTGAAGAAAGGAAAACAAAGCAAAGTGGCGGTGGATTTGATTTTTTGAAGTTAGCGCGTGATGGAGTGAGGTGGACGTAGTTTGTTAAATAAGGAGGAGGGAGGGAGAGGTGATTACGTGTGATTGGAGGAACGGGGTGATGCCTTTTTGTTGGTTTATGATTGGTCCAGGTTTATTTCATTTTTTTATTTAGACTTATTTATTTTGAACGGCTAGAAAAATATCAAGATGGGATGACGCTTTGATTGGAAAGGAGATAGATTTGGGGGATCTGCTTTTTACGGAAACTTGACAGCTGAGTAAACGGAAATGGAGGCTCCAAATGTAAGATTGCGAGTGGCGGGTTGCTCGTTTCCTTCTCAAAATGAGTTTTTCCTTTAATATTCACGGATTTGAAAGGATTTGTCATTTGTATCATAATGGGGTGGGACCCAGGTTTATGATAAAGCTAGTAAAGAAATGCCAGTTTCAAAAATCGCAGGTGATGACAAGTGTTTTCAATGCAATTAGAGTCACGTTCGGGTTATCCAAAGTGTGATGGTTTGAGTTTTTTAAAATAATTTTTTAAAAAAATATATTAAAATAATTTTTTATAAAGTTTTTATATTAATATATTAAGACATTCAAAAGCATTGAAAAAAATATGATTTTAATATTTTTTAAAACTACAATTATTTTTTAAAGGCATATGAAAACAAAAGTAAAAATTTTGTAAAATAATTTTTTTAGATGGTGTTTAATTTTGTAGTAATGATTTTCTTAAAAGTATTTTTTAGTTAGAAATTAATTAAAATATTTTTTAATTTTTTAATTTATTTATGATATTAGTACGTAAAAAAAATTAAAAATATAAACAATTTTTTAAAAAAATCAAATTTCGGCAAAAAAGGAGCCCAGCCGACTTGTGAAACACAATAAGGCATCTCTCACTTTTTCATTGAGGTAATTAAAGTTGGAGACTTGGATTATATTCCTACCATTTTAACGAGAATATGTGCTTGGAAAAGTAATCAAATTGTGGGACCATTCCAGCTTTCTAGAGTATTCACTATGTTCCATGATTCCATGAAGTGATTACATGTTCTTTATTTTTTTATTATTATTATTATTATTATTATGTGAATTTCATCATCTTATCAACCAACATGATTTCTATAAAAATTTATATTTTTTTTAAAAAAAAATAATTTTTTTATATGATTTTGATCGTTTTGATCACTGATTTTAAAATAAATTTTAAAATATAAAAAAATATTATTTTAACATATTTCAACACAAAACACATTTTAAAAACAACAACATTTTGATTTCTCACAAATTTTACCTTTCGCATCATAACTGAAGATTTGACTCTAATGATTAAGGAGAGATGCAGATTCCCCTTCAAATCATGAAGTCATGAACGCAATGATCCAACACTATTCTTTAGCGATTCTCAAAATATAAAATATATTTTCTAGTTTTCTATATTTGATTTACACAGACAAATGTAAAATATTCTTAAAGTGAAAAAATTAAAACAATTGAAATAAAATTATAACTTTTAAAAAATAAAAATAGTTTACTAGACTAGTCTTGTTAATAAATTATGGGCTTCATCATTAATTAATTCTTATCGGTTCCTTTTTAACATATATTTTTCACGTGCACTAAACACCAAACTTTTATTTTTAAATAGATTTCATTAATATTCCAGTAATAAAAAATAAAATATTTAAAAAAATTATTTATATATGAAATATTTTTTTCTCAAAACAAATAAAGCTTTAAACTATTTCGTATTTTCAGTAGGTATTTAAAAATGTGATAACTTCTATTTTTTTATATGTTTTGATAACATGTTTCAATTGAATTTTTAATTTTTTATGGTTTTAAAATACAGTTGTTAAAAATAAATAAATTAAAAATATTTTTTAAAATTACTATGTATAATAACATCTAACGCACACTAAATGAATGTACTTCAATCATCCGTTTGTTCATTTATATATATATATATATATATATATATATATATAAGAAAAAAAAACTTCAATCAATGAATTTTTTTTTTCAACGGTGATCATGTTTAGAGCTCTTTGCTTTCTTTTACTTTTTCTTTCTTCGCAATGTACAGTGTTAAAACCACAGAAAAGAAAAGGAAGAATAAAAGTTTCATTCGCTATTTTTTTTTTTTTTAGTTTAATGTGGATGTCCGGGCCAGCTTGCGCACACCTCGACTAATCACATGGGCCCTAAAGTTAACGACCATGTAAGCCTCTAGTGACCATCATATGAGCAACCACATGGCTCAAACCTGAGACCACAGAGGGAGCAAACCTCTTGATCCCAAGCTTTTACCACTGGGCCACCACCTAGATGGTTCACTCGCTAAATTTATTCGTACTCTATGTTGTGTATGTTATAAAGTCCTCGCTGGTCGAGTTTTAAGTAAGAAACTCAAGGGGTTATATGTTCTGAATTCTTTCCATTGATTGGAATTCAAATTATTATATCATCTTCATGCTATAATTCTCTTATATCTTTCAAGTAAGCTATTTATTCAAGGCTATAAAATTCATGAGAATTTTGTTTTCACATCCTAATTTGAAAATTAATTAATCCTAATGACCAAGAACGGAACACGACGGTCTTTACCCCTAAGATTAAAGAGCACATGACATTACTCTATTGTTAAAAATAAAATAAACTACAAGTTTAGAGGCGGCACTGTTGTTGGCGCGATGTGGATGGAGGTGGGTTTTATCAAATAATTTCTCATAATAGGACTAATTAATTCATTTTCATAAACTACAAGGACTAATTTTATAATTAGCTCCCAACTCCATATGCGTTCCTATCGAGCTCTTATAGCATAAAGTTCCAAACATAACTTGACAAATTTAGCACAGCATCACTTATATATAGAGAGTTAAAAGATCGGTTGCACAGCCAAAACAAGGATTGTAGAGGCATGTATGCTTTGACATCTTCTTGGACTTAAATTCCAAGATTGGAAACCGAGAGAAAAGAAATCATAACTATATATATCAACTAACAAAGATATAATTTTCCAAGGACCACCATTTCATTAGACTACATACAGCCCAGGTGGTGGTTTAATATCTGTCGTATCCAGTGGAGGGTCAACATCAGGTGGCGGGGGAGCGGGGGAGGTATAATATCAAGCGGCAACTCAGGGGGCAGTCGATTTGGTGGCGGAGGCCAAGGTGTCCCCGGGGGTGGTAGTGGAACGTCAGGAGGCGTTGGTAACGGTACTGGAACAGGGAAGTCAGTGTTAAGGTTGCTTAACAAGTGAAGAAGAAATGAGGTGAGAACAGAGGAATTGTTTAGAGAGAATACGAGGGAGAAGAATTGAGACTGAATTTTCTGTGTGTATATTCTATATCCAACTGATACCCCTCCTGTGTGTTTTATAGTAGCAGAAATAACTACTAACTGATTATTCTAACTGACTATAACTGTTGTAACAACCTGCTAACTAACTATTAATAACAAACTAACAGAATTAACAGCTAACAAGGATTGCGTGCTGCAGACGTTATCAACTCTGCAGTACCCTTGGTTCTTCTACCATATGTTGTATCCTTCTTAGAGAATAGGTACGTAACAGTACCCCTTCCATGCAAGATTCTTGTCCCAAGAATCGAAAGCTAGATCAGTTCACATAGCAATATTGAAGTCTGGAAATTGTAACTGCAACTCTGTCAACTCCTCCCATATAGCATCTTCAGGGAACGAATTCGACCACTGGATTAAGCCCGCCACCACAGCTGTATTACCCTTCTTCATAAGTTTCCTTTCTAATATTGTAACTGGGTACACTTTTACCCTGCCCTCATCATCTACGACTGGCAGGGCTTGAGAAACGATGGCCACTTCTCCCACTTTTTTTCTTAATAACGAGACATGGAACATAGGGTGCACTACACTTCCTGAGGGTAACTGAAGCTTATATGCTACTGCACCAATGCGTTCAAGGACTTGGTAGGGACCATAGTACCTGGGATTTAACTTGTAATGCTTCATGTACATGACACTGCCCTGCCTATAAGGTTGAAGCTTTAGAAAAACCCAATCTCCTATCAAAAATGTCCTCTCTGATCGTCTTTTGTCTGCCACTTGCCTCATCTGATTTCGTGCCCCTTCCAGCAGGCCTTTGATTAATTGATCTATATTGATCCTTCTTTGAATCCACTCCTCCATAGCAGCTACTTGAGGAACCTCAGTAAGCACCATCTCTCTGGCTGGAGGCTCATATCCATACAAGGCTTGGAATGGGGACATGCCGATAGTGGAATGGAAGCTGCTATTATACCACCATTGTGCTGTGGATACCTATTGGTGCCATTCCTTTGGACAATGCACAGTAATACATCTTAAGTAAGTCTCGAGGCACTGATTTACCCTTTCAGTCTGCCCATCCGTTTGAGGATGGTATGATGTACTTAGTAACAACTTGACCCCTAAGTGTTTAAACAATTCTTTCCAGAATAAGCTTGTGAAAACCTTATCCCTGTAGGTCAAGATCGTGGCAGGCAAGCCGTGGAACTTGTAGATGTGATCTAAAAAGAATTTAGCAACATCCTGGGCTGTGAAGGGATGTGCTAGGGTGATAAAATGTCCATACTTGGTGAAGCGATCAACAATGACCATGATAATATCCCTGCCTTCGGATTTTGGGAGCCCTTCTATGAAGTCCATGGTAATATCCTGCCATGGACCATATGGAATGGGAAGAGCTTGTAACAACCCAGGGTAAGGCACCCTCTCAGCCTTGGCTTATTTATAAATGTCACATTGCTGCACCAGTTGATAGACCCTTTTCTTCATGGAAGGCCAATAAAAATGAGCCTTAAGTCGCCTATAGGTATTCTAAATTCCTGCATGCCCTCCAATATAGGAGTCATGGGTAGTTTTGACAAGTTCATCTCTCAATGACCCTACAGCTCCTATAACAATTCTCCCTTTATACTTCACCACCCCGTTAGTGTAGGTAAAATTTGGAGTTTGTGTATCATCCATCATTTTACCCTGTATGATGTCCTGCAGCCTGGCATCATCTTTGTAAGAGCTGTAAATCTGGTCATACCAAAAAGGAACCACTTGTGTTATGGCTGTGAGCCATCCCTCTATCATGTCTGTTCCTTGGTAGCTATCTTCACTCTGCATAATCCTTCTTGATAAGGCATCAGCAGCCTTGTTCTCCTTTCCCTTTTTATACCTGATTCGATAGTTCAATCCTAACAGCTTGGCCAGCCCCTTCTTTTGAATAGGAGTGTGGATTTTTTGATCAAGTAAGTATGTTAGGCTTTCATGATCAGTTTGTATAATAAACTGATTTTGTTCCAAGTAATGTCGCCACTTGTCTACTGCCATCAATATAGCTAAGTACTCCTTCTCATATATAGACAATCCCAAATGTTTTACTCCCAAGGCCTTGCTCATGAATGCCAACGGCCTTCCTTCTTGGCTAAGCACTGCCCCAATTCCAGTGTCACAGGCGTCTGTTTCCAAGACAAATGGTTTGGTAAAGTCAGGCAAGGCTAGGATTGAAGTCTCACATAAAGCTTTCTTTAAATTTTGGAAAGCTTCCAATGCCCCTTCGTGCCACACAAAATTATTCTTCTTGAGTAATTCTGTCAAAGGTTTACTAATGACACCAAACTTCCTGATGAACTTTCGATAATAACCAGCCAAGCCAAGGAATCCTCTTAGCTCCTTGATAGTCTTTGGAATTGGCCACTCCTGTACAGCCTGTGTCTTATTAGGATCTGTGGCCACCCCTTCAGCAGAGATTATATGCCCCAAATACTCTACCTTTGGTTCAGCAAACGTGCATTTTGATCTCTTTGCATACAGCTGGTTGGTCTTCAGGATCTCCAGAACTTGCTTCAAGTGTCTGAGGTGGGCTTCTAGAGAAGAACCATAAATGAGAATGTCGTTAAAGAACACTAAGATAAATTTCCTCAGGAATGGCTCCAGAATGTCATTCATCAAGGCTTGGAATGTTGCAGGAGCATTCGTGAGGCCAAAGGGCATGACTTTAAACTCATAATGCCCTTGGTGAGTGCGAAAGGCTGTTTTTTCTATATCTCCCTCATACATTCGCACTTGATGATATCCTGACCTTAAATCCAGTTTAGAGAAGAAACTAGATCCTTGCAGCTCATCCAGCAGGTCATCGATCAAGGGAATAGGAAATTTGTTCTTGATAGTGACTTCATTCAGCTGCCTAAAGTCTACACAGAAACGTCAGGTGTTGTCCTTCTTTTTCACCAAAAGTACTAGTGAAGCAAATGGGCTCACACTTGGCTGAATGATGTTGTTGCATAACATCTCTTTGACCATCTTCTCAATCTCCCCTTTTTGAAAGAAAGAGTTTTTATACGGTCTGCGGTTTACAGGTTGAGCTCCTGTCTGCAGTGGAATTCTGTGATCATGCCTCCTCCTTGGTGGTAATGCAGTAGGTTCTTGGAAAACCTCTGCATAATCAGCTAATGGTTCCCCTACTTCTATATTAGCCAAAACTGCCACTGATGTCGTGGTTGCTTCTATCAGAAAAAATTGCCCAACGAAGCCCATGATAGAAGTTTTTAAGTTCTTTTGGACCTTCTCTACTGTCATTGGCTGGAGGCTGACTGTCTCGATGATGCCCTTGAGCTCCAACATTCTTCCTTCCTTCTTAAAGGTGATTTTCATCTTGATGAAATCGAATAAGATTGGGAAGAATTTCCTTAACCAGTCCACCCCTAACACCATGTCACACCTTCCCAACTTCAAGATCCTTAAATCTGCTACGAATTCATAGCTCTGCATAAACCATGTAAATCCTACTGTATAGGAATCACATAGCATTATACTGCTATTAGCAACAATTACTGCTAACACATGGGAGTTTTCTACATAAATTTGTAGTTCTCCTGCTATATTGGCATCCATGAAGCTGTGGGTGATGCCACTATCAATGAGAATGATCAGATCCCTGCCTTGATAGCTTCCTCTAATTCGTATGGTGTTATGAGCATAATTATCTGCTAATGCATTCAAGGATAAGCCATATTCCTCAATCTTGCTATCAGGTGCCATTTCTGTACTATTGTTTCCTATTGCAGCATCCATAAATTCTTCCTCTTCCCAGCCTTCAATCATGTGCAGCCCCTTGATAATGCACTTATGTCCTGGCATAAATTTGTCCCTACACTTAAAACACTATCCCAACCTGCGCCTTTGCTCATACATGGTTTCTGAGACCTTTGGTGTCGGCAGATTATTGCTCATATAGTTGGATTGTTGATTACCAAATGATCTTCCCCCTTGACTCCCCATTACTGGCTTGGTAGTGAATCTGTCCTTCCTTGCCAAGATATTGTTTGACTCCTCCTGCCACTTAGCTTGATCAAAGGCTGTCATTAACGTGCCTGGCTTCAGTATCTTCAACATTGGCTTGATGTCTTCCTTTAATCCACTAATAAAGCTGGAAATGTAGTAGGACTCTGGCAGTAATGGATTTAGTGAATGCATCAATGATTTTAGCTCTTCAAACCTCTCCACATACTCTTCCATACAGCCTTCCTGTGTTAGTTTATTGAATTCCTCCACGATATCATCTCTATTACCAAACCGGCTACATATAGCCCTTAAGAACTCTTCCCATTCTAGACTAACATCCAGTCCGCACATATATCCTTCAAACCATATTTCTGCCTTCCCTTCCAAATACAAGGACGCTATTTCCACCCATTGCTGCAATGGAGTTGCATTGATTTTGAAAAACTTGCTGCACCTTCTCAGCCATCCTCTAGGATTGTCTCCTCGAAATATTGTTAGATCCATCCTAGGAAAACCTGTATTAAACATTGCTCTTTGCGGTTTCTGTCCATAATTTGCATCTCCCCTTGCAAGACCTTTTCCCCTTGAAAACATTCCTTCAGGATTGCCCCTTGCTGGAGTCTGTAGTATACCTTTAGAGGTACTTTCGATCTCTTTTCCAGTCACGTGGTGAGCAAGGAATGCCTGGAACTGAGTTGATAGTGTTTCAATTTGAACACTAATCTGATCAGTCTTCCTACTTTGTTCCCCAAGCTGCTCCTGAATTCTTGTTGAATGCTCTGAATTTGTTCCTCTAGTTTTTTGCAGTGTTCTTCCACATTTTTAACCATGGTGTGAGATTTTAAGGCTTTGATACCAATTGTTAAGGTTGCTTAACAAGTGAAGAAGAAATGAGGTGAGAACAGAGGAATTGTTTAGAGAGAATACGAGGGAGAAGAGTTGAGACTGAATTTTCTGTGTGTATATTCTATATCCAACTGATACCCCTCCTGTGTGTTTTATAGTAGCAGAAATAACTACTAACTGATTATTCTAACTGACTATAACTGTTGTAACAACCTACTAACTAACTATTAATAACAAACTAACAGAATTAACAGCTAACAAGGATTGCGTGCTGCAGACGTTATCAACTCTGCAGTACCCTTGGTTCTTCTACCATATGTTGTATCCTTTTTAGAGAATAGGTACGTAACAGTCAGGTCCGGGATTAGGCAACTCTGGAATCCTTGGAGGTCTTATGTATCCTTCATCTGGTGGACTAGTCTCGATCTCAGGACTGCTTGGAAGTTCTGGTACTTCTGGTGGAACTGAAGGCAGATCATTATTATTAGAGTACCTTCTCAGAAATTCTAGTGGGTTCTTGCCTGGAATCTCAGGCGGAATATTAGATTGGTTATGGACTGTAATCGACATGCAAGAGAGATAAGGCCTGGTTTTCCATAAACATGGCTCTTGATAATCTTTCTATTTAGAATTGAGGAGGAAAATAAAAGAGATGGAGTGTTTTTTAAAGTTCTTACTACGGTCGAGTTTGGTGTAGAAAATGGGATGGCTTTCTTCACGAGGTTGGATGATATTGCAGACATCGAAGCGGACATTTTTCTCCGTGGAGACAGATATTAGTCCAGCAAAACAAGACAGCAAAGTACTGAATCTTGACTAGCTAGGATGGTTGAGTTGTGTCATGTTATAAGAATTACAAAGTACCCACGTCACAAGTAGTATTGGACATGAATGACACTTGTATTCCATGCAGGAGTATGTGGTGTTGAAACACGTACCATCTAGACATGCTGTACGTCCTTGGCCGCAGGTGGAATAATAATTTTTTTATATAAAAAAAAGTAACAGGTAAAAAAAAATTAAATGTTAAAGTAGCAATTTAAATAATACCAAAAAAGCAACAATAAAAAAAATCATAAAAAAAATATCAAAAAACAATAACAAAAAGAAAGATAGAAAGAACCACATCACAGCCTATCTCAATTATCAAACAATTCGATGCTAACTTAACTAAAAGAAAACCATAAAAAAATCAATTTTTTTTTAAAAAAATAGCTTTAAAAAAAGAAAAGAAAAAAAAACAAAACAATCTTAGACAAACCTTTTAAACCTAACTTAATCTAAAAAACTTGCAACATGTTAGATCATGAACTTGAGTTCAATTAAAAAACTTAAATGTCATCCAATTTAATTTTGAATGATGGAATTGCTGAAAAAAAACATTAACAAAAAAAACTTGCAAAGGAAAAGAAGTAACAAAAAAAAGAGGCCTAAAATCCGTCGGAAAAAAACTCAATAAAGATGAAATTTGAAAAAAAAAAGATTATCCCAAAAAAAATTACAATTAAAATAACCGGGACCAGACTTGAAAGATTACAAAATTACAGGGGTGAAATTGAAAATCATTTGTAATATGATAGATTATTTAAAAAAATTTAAAATTATAGGGGGTGAAATAGAAAAAAGAATGTTGAAAGCAAACCAAAATTTTTTATCCAGATTCAATCAAGAAGCATAATTCTCAGCCAATTTAATTTAAAATGATGAAACAATAGGAAAAATATTAATAAAAAAACTTGCAAAAGCAATAAATAAAAATTAAAAGAATGAGAATTAAATTTTAAAGATAAAAAAAAATAAAGAGTGAAATTGAAAACATATGTAAAAACCAAGTAAACGACAAACATTTTAAACACGGTCAAATTTTATAAAGCTCGCAACCTATAAAAACTTGGATCCAGGTCCTGTCAAGAAATTTATCATAAGCCAATTTAAAAATATAAATTTGAAAAACTTGTGAAGGCCAAAACAAGATAACAAAAAAGGCCTCTAGCAAATCCGACAATCAACTAGGGCTAATGAATTAGACATATGACCTGGAACACGAGACTAAGATGCTACAGATAAAAAAGCTTAAAAAATAAAAAATGAAAGTAAACTTAGGCTATTTTTTTAGATCTATGATCCAGGTTATGAGATCAATGTGACCCCATCAAAGGCAAAGCTGAGAAAACAAAAGAGCCAGATTTTTTACCAAACAAACATCAAGGAATGAAATTAGAGGAAAAAAACAATGCAAAATAAAAATAAAATAACAAATAAAAAAATTATGACTAAATTAAAACCAATCCATTAAGTAAATGATTAAAAAATAGCAATTAAAAGAAGTTGGACCAAATTTCACACAAAAATTAAATGAAAATAAACACCTACAAGTGGAATTGTAAAAAAAAAATCAATTCAAAAAATAATTCAAAACAAATAGAAATAAAAAGGAAGAGCACCAAATTTGAAAACAAATCTCAAAAATACAATAGCAATGAAAAGAAGCTGGACCAAATTTCATACAAAAATTAAATGAAAATAAATATCTAAGAATAGAATTGTAAAAAAAATCAATTCAAAAAATAATTCAAAACAAAAAAAAAATTAAAAGGAAGAGCACCAAATTTGAAAACAAATCTCAAAAATACAATAGCAATGAAAAGAAGTTGGACCAAATTTCACACAAAAATTAAATGAAAATCAATACCTATAAGTGGAATTGTAAAAAAAAAATAAACAAATCAATTAAGAAAATAATTCAAAATAAAACATATAAAAATTCAAAGGAAGAACACCTTGCCCCGTTTGTTTGCTGGAAAGTAGTTTTCTTTTGGAAAGTGAATTATTTTATGATGTCTGGTAGTGTAATGAAAAATAAGTTGGAAAACACTTTTTAGTGTTTGGTTGTGTCATGGAAAATGAGCTGGTTGGAAAATAACTTATTAATATTTTATTTTTCTCAAGTTTATTAAAATAACAAGGAACAAATCTTACAAATTAAAAATTTGAATGAGAATGAAATTGAAAAAAAAATATAATTTCATAAATTAACTCAAATAAAATAAATAAGAATCAAAATAATATAGATCAAATCTAAAAAATAAAAAAAATAAAAGATGAAGAAATTAAAATAATAATAATTAACATTTCATAAATTATTTCAAATAAAATCAGTAATAATCAAAAGAATAAGGATCAAATTTGATAGATAAAAATTTCAATAAAAAAATGATAAGGGAAAAATGAATAACAATTATAAAAACGAGGACCAAAGTTAATATAAAAATTAAATTTTAAGAGGTGAAATTGAAAAATAAATATTCAAAACAAAATATATATAGCAATCAAAAGTTTGAGGACCAAATTTGATATAATCAACAAATAATATGACATTTATAAATTTTTCACAACTTTCAGAAAGTGTTTTCCGCCCAAATTTTTCAGGAAAACACTTTCCTGAAAACCAAGCCAAATTTTCCTTTGACCGGAAAGTGTTTTCTGTTGACCAACTTTTCTAATGACAAACAAACACAGGAAAGTTTGGAAAGTGGTTTCCTGGAAACCACTTTCCGAGAAACAAACATAGCCCAAATTTGAAAACAAGTCTGAAAATCAAATAATCAGTGATTAAAAAAAAATTGATTAGAAAAAAAATTAATATAAATAAATTAGCAATCTCCATTATCTGACAGTGTTAGCACGTGGCATCAATGACTTCCCAAGCGATATCATGTCATGAAAGAGGTGTTTAAGAGTGTGGTAGATGTTGTTTTTTAAAGTATTTTTTTTTTTGAAAATACGTCAAAATAGTATTTTTTTTTTTAAAAAAAATTATTTTTAACATCAACAAATTAAACGATAAAAATCACTAAACAATAATGTAAAAGAAAAAAAAACAGGTTTAAACGTTTACGAAGTGCTTAGGTCTGACAACATCCCAAACCCATGAAGTTTGGATCTAACAAATATGTCTTTTTAATGGCACGGACAGTTAAGTTAAAAATGTCAAAGAAACTTTTTGTAAAAAGATAAAATTAAAAATTAAAAATAAAATTATTATCATAATTTAAAATAAAAAATCTCTTAATCTAAAGTGATTTTTTCCATACCATTTAATTTTTGTTGTAACGTGCGAAGGGAAGTTGATAGGCAGAGCACGTGAGAATATGTTGTGCTAGTATTGCAAATGTTGTGCTGCGTTTGCTATGTTATGCTGTGAGAATATACATATCAAATTTTTTTGATAATGAGTTAATATATTATAATGTAAATGAAATTATATTAATTTAAATCATTATTCAAGATGTAACTTAAATAATATATTTTCTTTACAAGACTAGATGAATTGTTTAAGACTTTTTTTTAAAAACACAAATATCATAAAAACATACATAAAAAAGAAACAATATATAATAAAAAACATTAAATATTTTTTTAGATAGATTTTAAATATATTCCAAAACTATTATGATATCTTCTACAAAATGATGTTATTTTTTAAGTAAGATTTGGAATGGATGAAGGTTTTTAATGATAAAAAAGGAAATTACATGATGAAAAAAAAATATTCTTTTTCCGCAAAAATATCCCAGGTGATACCAAGAAACACCCCATCCACACAGCCAATCAAACGCAACCACGTAACCAAACTCCCGAGCCAAAATCATCGTAGCATTTTCCCTACCCTCCTAATTTAGCCGTTGCATCAGACACCTACCACTGGAAACAAACGATCCCTGTGTCTCCATCCAGCCCTGGCGATATCTACAAAGCTCTTTCTCACTTCACTCGCTTCGTTACATCCGCCCCTTTCCATCTCTTTAAAAAACCCTTCCTTCCTCGTTAACCAATCCCCAAACACACCCTCCCTCCCTCCCTCCCTCCCTCCTTGTCATCACCAGACTTCACATTTTCCCGGTAACCATGTCTCAATCATTACACTTCTTCACTCCCTCTAACCTCACTTTCTCCAAACAATCTCTCCCTAAACCCTCCTGTAATCGCCGGTTCCCGGTCACCACCCTCTCTCCGAAACTTATCTCAATCAAAGCCTCCACGTCAGCAGATCCCAACTCCTCCACGACCCCTCCTCAAGTCCTAATCTCCGACAATGGAACCGGAGCGGGCGAGATATTGTCTTCTACACCACAGGACTACGATACGCCACCTTCGCAATCATTTCTATCCGACTCGAGCTCGATCGATGTTGATGCGGTGACGGAGGTGGAGTTGAAGGAGAATGGGTTCAGGAGCACAAGGAGGACGAAACTGGTGTGCACGATCGGACCAGCGACGTGTGGATTTGAGGAATTGCAGGTGTTGGCTGTTGGAGGCATGAATGTTGCACGAATTAACATGTGTCATGGGACGCGTGAGTGGCATAAGGGAGTAATTGAGCGAGTGAGGAGATTGAATGAAGAGAAAGGTTTTGCTGTTGCTATTATGATGGATACTGAAGGCAGTGAGATTCATATGGGCGATCTTGGTGGTGCTTCCTCTGCTAAAGCTGAGGTAACATTGCAATTTTGGCTAATTCACTAACACTATGTTGTTGTTATGGATGTTTTGTGAATTCAATTGAAGCATTAATTCATTAAATTATTATATGTTTTGCAAAATGATTTGCTTAGTAGTGTTATTTAAATGTGCACTGAGATCAAAATTTGGTAGCTATTCGTTGAGTTGTTGGATGTGTGTGTGCAGGATGGTGAAATATGGACTTTTAGTGTGCGAGCGTTCGATTTGCCCCGACCAGAACGCACCATCAATGTGAATTATGATGGTTTTGCTGAGGGTAATGCTATCCTTATTTGAAGGAAAATATTACTCCTACTTTGTTTTGCAAGAAACTATAAATCTTTAGCCTAATTCAAACCTGCAATTGATTTGATACAGATGTGAAAGTTGGGGATGAACTTCTTGTTGATGGTGGAATGGTGCGGTTCGAGGTGATAGAGAAAATTGGTCCAGATGTCAAGTGTAGGTGTACTGATCCTGGATTGATGCTACCACGGGCTAACTTGACTTTCTGGAGGGATGGAAGTCTAGTACGAGAACGTAATGCCATGCTCCCAACAATTTCCTCAAAGGTTGGCGCCTCCGATCTTTTCTCTGTTATAGAAATTGGTATCTTTTTTTTTTCAAGTGCGAAAGTTGCCTTTCACTACGTCTGAGAGTTTGCTTTTCATTAAGGTTGGATCTATATGACAGATTACCAAGTTCTAGATTCTTTAAATCTTTGCGGGTTTTTTTCTTTTTTCTTTTGTTTTTCCTTTGGGGGGTGGTGCTTAACTAGTTATCCAGATCAAGTTTTCGGGATTCAAAGGTGTCCAGGTGATTAACTAGTTATCCATGTCAAGTTTTTGGGATTGAAAAGGGGTTCAGGTGCTTAACTAGTTATCCAGCTCAAGTTTTCGGGATTCAAGGGTGTTCTTTTTCTCTTTTGAATGTGAAATTCACTCAATTTCATAAAAATGTTAACAAGAAGATACAAAACAGAGGAGCTGAGAATTTTCATAATAGTTCAATTTCTTTCATAGTTAATTGATTTAAATTTTCAATCACTTATCTCACTTATTGAATTATGAACTAGAATTCTAGATATGCTTTTATTAATTTGAATTAATAACATTGTTGCTGTTATTAATTTGTGTCTTTCATTTGTACTCTCTCTCTCTCTCTCTCTACCGGCATATTGGTTCTCAAAGTCAAATGGCTAGTTCATTTCCTCAAGCTGCAAGTAATTTCTTGATAACTAAAGCTTGTCCATTTTCATGGATTCTCAAGATAGAAATTCTATTACTTCACAAATGGAGGGCATGTCAACTAATCCATATGGTTTTGAATGGAAATGGTCAATCATCAGTGTTTATGTTTTTGGTTTATACATAACTTTCTTGGCCTATCCATTATATGATTCATTGAGTGAATGAACTTTCATACTGAAATATCCTTTTCTGCCATGCCCCCACCATGCACTTTATATTGGTACTTTCTTTGTTGGAGAGGATACCATCATCTTTCGAAAATAATTGTTACACGTATATTATTGAAATAATTTGCATTACAAAAAATTAATATATAATCTAAGTAAAACCTTGGGTTGGGAGTTGCATTCATTTCTAGGTCAACTCATTCCAGAAGTCTATCTTGACCTTAACACCTGGAAGAACTGCAGTCTGGTCATTTTTTCACAATTGGAGTTGAAAGCTCCCTCGTAAACAGGGGTTGTAGAGTTCATTCTGGTAAACCAATTGCAGGTCTCCTGAATGTAAAAAAATTCAATTGTAGCAGTTGCATGCAAATGCGACTACCATGTGTAGCAAAAATTATGTTTGCATAAATCTTTAGCGATTTGTGTACCACATCAATTTACTAGTTATTGCTCATCACCCATCTCCACTGCACCTTTCTATCTGCAAATTATAAAAATGTTCATTTGTTTTAATTCCCATGTTTTATATATATATATATATATTTTTTTTTTTTTTCAGGATTGGTTGGACATTGATTTTGGGATTGCAGAGGGTGTTGACTTCATTGCGATATCATTTGTCAAGTCTGCTGAAGTGATTAATCATCTTAAAAGCTACATAGCTGCTCGGTCTCGTGACAGGTGAGCCTATTGAATTGATATATGTAATTGTCTCCACTCTCATGATTGAATCTAATCTTAAAACAATCTGCTGAAGTGATTTTTAATTCTGATGTAGTGACATAGCTGTCATTGCAAAAATAGAGAGTATTGACTCATTGAGGAACTTGGAAGAGATCATTCAAGCATCAGATGGAGCAATGGTAGCCAGAGGAGATCTAGGTGCTCAGATACCATTAGAACAGGTCCCGTCAGCCCAACAAAAGATTGTTCAGATTTGTAGGCAGCTAAATAAGCCAGTTATTGTTGCCTCCCAGTTACTTGAATCTATGATTGAATACCCTACACCTACCAGGGCAGAGGTAGCTGATGTTTCTGAAGCAGTTAGGCAAAGGGCAGATGCTTTGATGTTATCGGGTGAGTCAGCCATGGGCCAATACCCTGACAAGGCACTGGCTGTTCTGAGAAGTGTCAGTGTGAGAATTGAGAAGTGGTGGAGAGAAGAGAAACGCTATGAAGCTATGGAACTCCCTGCTGTAGGATCCTCATTTTCTGACAGTATTTCAGAAGAGATCTGCAGTTCTGCTGCCAAGATGGGTATGTGCACGTTATTCCTATCTTCTAGATATCCTGAATTTGTGGACCTTTTACAATTAACTGTGCTATTTTCAGAATCAGAGGCTTTACTCAGCCAAAATTCTCTGATTCAACTAGTTAAAAAATGAAGCACTTCACAGAAACCATGTTTTAAAATACTTTAAGGGTTTCTCTTTTCTTCTCTTTCAAGTTTGAAAAGCCAGTTTTCCACTTATCAACTCATGGATAAGTGGAAAAAATAGTTGGTCAACACATTTTCAGTTTTTCAATTCTGAAAACAAAAAAATTTCATTGAGAAACCATTTTTCAGGGAACATGAATACCAAAGGTAAAGAAAATTGGAAAATGAAGAAAATGCATCCATTATATTTTGATTGCAAAATTACACCAGCAGTTTAGAACTTGCTGTTGTACTTAATTGTGATGGGCGCCACTTCCTGAAGTGGTCTAAACTCCAAATTTAAGGATGTTTGATGGGTAATTTTGGATAATTATGTTTTCAATATCGTTTTAAATCTTTCTTCCATGTTTTACTGCATGATCACCTATTGTTATTGTTTCCTTTTTTTTCCTTTCTTCTCTTGTTTATTGCCATAAACTGAGTTGCCTTTTTTTCTCCGAACATTGTCACGATACCATTGTAAATTGTCTTGAGTCATCTAAATATATTATGCTGGTTCAACTTAGCACCTTCTTTTTGTTTCCCCTGCTCTGGCTCTCATGACTTGCTTACTTTATTGTTGGTGGTTATCAGAGTGCTCAAACCTCTCTGGTGATTAGATTCTAGACCACCCCTCCCCTTCTCGTCCTTATTTGATGGACCACTTTATTTTTGTTTGTGTACCTGCATGTTTTGTGTGTACATTAAATTTTACATGGATTGTAAGTTATGATTTGTGAATTTGCAGCTAACAATTTGGGAGTAGATGCACTTTTTGTCTACACAAAGACAGGCCACATGGCTTCTCTCTTGTCACGTTGCAGACCTGATTGCCCAATCTTTGCCTTTACAAGCACAAAATCCGTAAGGAGACGCCTGAACCTACAGTGGGGCCTGATACCTTTCCGTGTGAGCTTCTCTGATGATATGGAGAGCAACCTCAATAAAACGTTCTCATTGCTCAAGGCTAGGGGAATGATCAAATCAGGTGACCTTGTCATTGCTGTCTCGGACATGTTACAGTCCATCCAAGTTATGAATGTTCCTTAGATTTTGGGTTAGATTGTCATCGCTACTTGGAACCTTCTTTTGTATGTCCATTGTTACCGGTTCGACAATTTGGTGGTTGCTGCTAGAAAATTCTAGTTGCTATAAGATGAACTCATCGTGAGGGTAGTCTTGAGTTCATCCTGCTTTCACCGGGCCTCGTGCCTGATACTTGAAGGAAATCCACCCATTCAACCATATAAGGTTTGGCAGATCATTCCACTTGAGCAGCTGTAATTCTTTGGCAGGTGATCACAATTTTACCCAAGTGACTTTGTTTTGACATGTTGCTAAGGGTACCAACGGAAGGCAGAACTGTATTTTCTTATGTATTTATGTGTGGTTTTATATAACCAGCGTATTCCAGATTGTTTCAAGTAGTATTTTCAGTTATTGCTTGTATCCAGATTGTTGTAATTCCGTTAAATGCTAAGAGAAAGCAAAATCAATACAAGTTATTAGCAGATTTGTTTGTGGTATTCAATTATTGCCTGTATTTGTTCATGCATACTCATCATCTTTCCATTTCATTACTAGGGTTTTTCAGCTTGCTTACTTGTACTGTCCAAGCATTCGGTGTCCTTAACAATCCCTTATTCCCGTCCCTCTGTTAAAATGTCGTTTACCATCCTCTCCATGTAACCCTGAAAAGCTACTTTCGGCCAAAGATGCCTTAAAGCTGCCTCTTTGCAATTCAGTTTCAGAAAATGGGAAAAAAGGTGGGTTTGGAAGTTCGGGATCGGAGAAAGTAGCTGACTATCATCTGTCTCGACCGGAAGAACTTCTGGGCCTGGGTAGCTGGGAGCCCATTTGGGATTCTCGTGTTTTATCATTCCGAAAAACAAGATTGACTGGGGAATTATATTAAAGGCCCACAAAACAGCATATTTTTTTTTAAAAAAACTGTAAATCTGTGTAATAGAAAATTTAACAGACCGACAGAAAGACGTGGTGTGATGGAATTGAGACTGACTGGTCTTATTTTTTTATTTAATTTATTTAATGGAAGACGGGATTTTATGCTTGGAGCGAAGGAAAAATATGCCGTTTAGTTTAATGGCCACATTCCGGGTCGCCTGAAAGCAAGAAGAAAATATTTCACATATTCCAGACGAATCGATTTATATCTCACAACTTATTCCGCCATGGGGATATTGGTTTATATAATTAGTGGTTGGTAAAATAAAATTATCAATAGTGAAATCAATATAACGGCAATATAGTCACGGTGGCGGTGGTGGTCCTCCGCTTCTCTCATATATCTCTGTGTGAGATCTTATTAGTTCCTGTCTTCACGTCACCATAAATGCTCCACCGCTCCACCGCTCCACCGCTCCGATGTCAATTGAACTAGCTACTCTCTACTCTCTCCTTGTCTGCTTCTCGTTGTTGATGTTATAATTTACAATTTTACTTGTGCCCGTTCGTCCCTCTTCTCTTATTCATAACAGGAGGATTAGAGTGAGTTTTATTTATTTATTTAGTTGAGAGGAATAGTTTTAAGAGAGAGATTTTTTGAAGAATGTTGTCCATAATCCACCCACAAGAAATCTATATCTGATCTCTCTTCTTCATTTCTTGAGAAAAAAGAGAGAGACGTCGGATACAAGATGCAGTCGTGCCTGGCCGTGGCCAGTGGCGAAAAGAGGCGGAGGTTAACGTTTCATGGAAGATGGATTGGCCAGAAACCATTGTCGAGTAGTTTTGTCCACGGTGTGGGCTCCTGCTATCACAAAAACGACATAATTTACCGGGCCCACTTTTCTCAATCCAGATTAAGAAAGAAAGAAAAAAGTTATGGAGGTGACTTCAACTTGCGAGGCTACTGCACATCACCTGCTTCCATTGAAATCATAGACTAGGGAGTGACTTTGATAGCTTTCACTATTTCACCGTTGATTTATTAAACAAACATCCAATTCTACTTTTTTAATGGCTTCCATCAACGATAATAATGTCAGATAAATAGTTTTAAACAGCACCTCAATTTCATATCTTGAAAGTTTTGATGGCATTTTAAAATATAATTTATATTATTTTTTTATATTTATAAATAAAAACTTTTAAAACTTAAAATTTATATAAGTTTATCTTATTTTATATTTAATTTTTATTAAATAAATAAAGATAATAGAATTTAAACTATGGATATTATATTAAAAAAATAAATTTAATTCAAAATATAATTTATATTATCCATAAAAAAAAACTTATTCATATCACCAAGTGAGATTTTTTTTTCCCAATAATGTTTCCCATCTTCACGTCATCGTAGATGGGCCCATCACCCTGAAGTGGCCCAGTGCTCTATCAACTTGAGACTCGTTCAATCCAGAAGATGTGAAAACGGGTATCCCTACCACCATCACGAAACAGATGGAAGCAGGCAAATTATATTTGCACAGTGACCTAAACCCTATTGCTATTGCTATTGCCAAGGAACAAATAAAGGGAACAATGGTAGAACGATACCTGATTTGGCTGTCTGAGGAAAAGAAGAAAACCTGAACTTACAAGAATCCAACCACAACAGTCCCACGGGAGAGAAAGTGGGTTTTGGTGCTGGAGACAAAGAAATACCCATCATTTCTTTTTCAGCTTTCCTTATCAAACACCTTTATGTCTTCATCAGTCATCATCTCTGTTCTTAATTATAAACCTAAATTTTATTTTTGTGGCACCAACTTAATTTGTTCTGATTGATACGAACAAAGGCGTAATTATTATTGTTGCTATTTCTGAGAATAACAAAGGTTTTGTTGAGTTTCTTAATAGAAAAAACAACCGATGAAGTAGATCTTTATCGTGGACGAGGTATCTAAGGCCATGGATTTGGATTAACTTGCTTATATAGTCAACACAAGATAGCATAAATACCTCTGGTAGTCTGTCTATATATATATATATATATATATATATATATATATATATATATATATATATATATATATATAGTTTGTAAAATGATTTTTTGTTGTTTCGACTGGTTTATGGATAAACTTGTTCGCGCTTGAAAAGGGAGGATTAAAGGAGGAAGATGGCTAACTTCTATATTGTAATTCACAGTAAAAGCTCAGTAAGTTATCCAACAAACCATACAAATATATATCCAATTATGAACATGTTAACAACCTTTTAATCACATCTGATTTAATTAGACCTAGCCACTTGATCTAAATTCAACTGTGCAGGCACGCAATGCAGGTGAAAACCTTGTCCTGGAATATGCGTCTCAGGTTCAAACCATCACGTAGAAAAAACTTAAGGTTGCAGGAGGGGAAAGTGAAGGGTCTTGGATTGGGTATTAAGAACTATTTATTTGAGATTTGGTGATATTATAGAGTAAAATCAAACCTTAATTTGATGTTATTACACTTAGCATAACATTCTGGACGTTATCTGTGAATAATAATAAAACTGTATAAGCATTATTGGCAATTTAGACAAGAACGCCGAATGTGAGGCCAGCGATGGCGCGTGTCCAGGGTCGGTCCTGCGCGGGGCTGGGACACCCCATAGCCATCCCGAACTTTTCAAAAGTTTGATATGAACATCTCTGTTTTGATCCCCCGAGTTATATATAAGGTTGAAACGGTGGGTTAGACCTGCACAGTGAGCTATGCTATAGAACCTACAAGTAAAACTTTAATCACTTCGATAGACGTTGATGTTTGATTAGAAATTAAATTGATTTATCGAGTGATAGTTGAGTGTGTGGAGGAGGGTTGAACTTCATCAACAATAATGGAATCTCATATAACTTACGGCTTACGTACGTGCCATTAATTTAAATTTACATAGCAACAACACGGATTATATTAAGGGTTTAATAAAAAGATTATCTTCGAGACATTGTCCGTGCTCGAGAAAAGTAGACATTACCAAGCAAAGCATAAAAAATCTATGCGGAAAATAAACAAAGCATGTGTGCTCTGATGCAAGCAAACATTGTTCGGGTCCCAATACCTAGTCTATATTTTTTAGGTAAGGTAGAGATGACTGGCTAGGTTTTATGTGGGATTAGAGAATTTGGTAGGCCAACAAATTTGGGATTAGACATGGAATTTGATATTAGTACTTGTGACGTTTGCTCCTTTATTGGTCAAGTAGATAGCATTTTTTGTTCTAGTATTCGAGTACGTATGCAGCTTCTTTCTCTGGGCTGGTCACCAAAGTGCTCGGTGAGTGTGATAAAAATTATTTATGCAGGCTTCTATGAAGTGTAATTGCATATAAAAATTATAAGTGTGAATTAAGATTTTATGCTATATATATAATTAAATATATTAAAAATTATGTGTATTAAAAAAATTATTAACAATAAATGAAGATAGAAATAGAAAAAAAAAAGTATGAATCAAAATATTTTAAATTGCAACATGAATCTTTGACCCAATTATGTTAAATGATTTTATCTAATAAAATTAATTTTTTATTTAACAAACAATAATAGAAATAGATACATGTTAAATTTATTAAATAAAAGAAAAGAAAAAAAATATTATTTAAGGTTACATGTATTATAAATATTATATAAAATAAATACTTTTTACTTATATAAAACATAAAAAAATATAGAATTAGAATAATCTCTTCAAAAATCAAATGCATACAAAATAAAAAAAAATAACCATCATTTAAAATAAGTTATATAAACAAAATAAATAAGGGAATGAGTATTAATTTTTTTTTAAAAAATGCATATAAAAAACCACCAATTAAAAAAAAACAAATTTAGATAAAAAAAAAAACCAGTAGGGCCGACCTATTTTGTAAGGCCCGTGCACTTGAGCTCTTAATATTTTTTCAAACGTAGATGAAATAATTGACATATCGTCCCATTCCATCTTTTTTTAAAAAAAAATTTAGACTATTTGTTATCTAATTTTATTTATATTTAATTCATGTGATGGCTGAGAAATCAAAACTGAAAAATTAAAGCAAAATATCAGGCCGAAAAATTGAGACGAAATATCTAAGTTGAATCATCCTCATCTAAGGGACCACTATGATGTTTTTGGGCAGCAAGCCTGCTGGTAATCAAAGGAAAGGTACGACTTTTTTCATACCTGGACCATAGTACCATAGCCTAGTACAGGACCATCCTTGTTTATGTTGGAAGAATTTATATTAATTCCGAAAGATTGTATCATTTTTGTTGGTATGGTGGAATGAAAGAAGAAGAAAAAACTAGCCTCCACTAGAAATAAGCACAGGAGTTAGCTTTTTTTAGTCTATAAAAAAAAACTAGCCTCCACTATAAATAACCCCTGAAAGAGAGGATTTACAACTAAAAAACTCAATCATCTGTTCAAGTCTTATCTTGGCTAAGAAATAAGCACAGGAGTTAGTTTTTCTTAGCGTGTGTTTGATATAAACCTCTCAATACCTGGCTAAAATATCTTTGATCTCCAGATTAACAACCTCAAGATCGACAATGGAACTGAGTATGATCATCATTCATGCACTACGCGTAATGCTTCCAGAGAATCTGAATTACAAACAATTTTTTGAAAAAAAGACTCTATCATTTGCGAATGAGGTTAATTTTCTTTATATATATATCAAATCCAGATTAGAATTCTAGCGTTAGCACTTAGAAAAAATTATTAAAAGTTTTTAAATGCATCGAATATTTTTCTTTGTTTCTTCTCGGCCAAAATTATTTTCGATAGATCTCTCGCATTGGAACCGGTTGAAAACAAACTATTTATTCTGCAACTAAATCCAGGTATTTATGGTCAATATATACATGAATGCGGTCAAAATCGAAAACCAGAGCTAAACTCCCACCAGAAGACAGCAACGTCTGTGCATGATTATATGCCAACTATTTATGTTGACGCCTCAATAATTTGTGGAGGACCCTTGTGCCATACATCACAGTCTACTAAGTGATGCGCAACCTCCTGTTCCGTGGTTAGGTCTAAGCAATTAATGGTAGAGGATTGGATAACAAACTTTATGTAACTACCGATCATATCCAAGTGATCCAGCGTCGAGAAATCACTGTTATCCAGACGAGGGTCAAGAAATGGTCACAGGCACACCACCTCTGTGGCTTTCCTCGTCATGAATCTGTGAATACCAGCAGCTCCGGCAGTGGGGCTAATGTATTTGAGAGCAGTGTCGTTTTCAGGTGGTCTCACCACACGTAGATTAGACCCCCCATCTACCAATGAATATAAAGGGAGGAAGGCCCTACTTCATCATCATGACTTGTTTATATTTATCCCTTTCATCTGTAAAATATATATTAAAGACTTGATGGATAAGGGCACTCATTGGCTTTAGATTAATGCTCCACTCTTTCCCTCTTTATTTCATTATTTCCTTTATGCCAAAATAAAGCTAATGTTTATCTTAATTATCTTCTCTTTGTGTAAAAACAGTTATAACCAAGCTCCTTGTGTTCAAGAGAAAAAAAACCCATCTCTTTATGTGCACTCTTTAACGCAATACATTAATCCAATTCTCCATAGTGAATAAAAGAAAATAAAACTTTAAAAATACGCTGATTAACAAGATGGATTTACTCTTGATATGCTACTGCTAATCCTAAAGAATATTATATATATATAAATAAATAAATAACTGTACTTATGTTAGGGTTCCGGGGACATCATGGCTGTACTATGTCCTGTGTTATTGGAATTCTTTCAACACATGAACTTTTGTCAAATATTATATCAGTTCCAATGTCTGTAACTGCACTAAATCCAAGGGAAACTTTCAAGTGCCGACAAAATAGCACGCTATCAGCCCGTTTGGTTAATTGAAGGCGAGGATCTGGGCAGGAGGTAAGTTCCTGGGAATTTCAAGGCAATTAAACTTTTTTAAAAAGGGGCAGATTAGGGTTTCGAGGCACTAAATCCGGAATTATGAAAGTAGGGCCTCCTCCTAATACGATTGTCTAAAGTCCTTCACTGTACAGAAAAATTCCTAAAGTATGAAACTTTTTCTCAAGTCACCCAAAGTAATCCATTGCAAGTAAAAAGCATCCGAGCCTCCAAAAGCTAATAACAACTTAACAAGCCCATGCCCCAAAAAATAAATAAATAAAGGAAAAGGAAAAGGAAAAGAAAAGAAAACGAAAAAGGGTTTTAAAGAGAAAATCATTAAGTTCTTAAAAGAGATTCAATAATATCAAATTATCAATAGACATCATGAAAAGAAGTTCATCAAGGTGGCATCAACAGTCTTGCCACGTTAAAGTTGCAACACATTCAGGCTATAAACCCAACGGATTGGCGACAGATCTCCGATTCATGGAACCTGGTTTTTTCTCTCGGATTGTCAAGCTTTGTCTTTTCATTAAATAAGAGAAAGACACAAACAGTAGTCGACAATGGGAAATTCTTAAATGGGCGTAGCAAGGCCCCACTCGGTGTTTGGAGAAAGTTGATACATAATACTGGTTATTTAAAAACCTCGGCGACCCTTTACTTGCACAAGAATATAGGGTGCTGGTAGATTAACTTTTCAAAATGATTTTTTTATTTAAGGCAGAATAATTTTTTGATCATTTTTGGACACTGAGACTATATTTTTCTCTGGTATAATCTTAATGTAGATCACTCGAAGTGGAATTAATAACTTTGCAGGAATAATTATTTTTAGACGGTTTAGATGATCGATAACGTAGAAGTATACAATTTATTAATTAAACCAAGTATCTAAAAATAAAATCCTAGATGATAAAAAGTAAAGAACAAGTTATATTTTGGATTGCGGATTACACTTTCATTGCAGACGAGCCAAATCTTACAATGCCATGTGTAAATGTCCATAAGTACTCAGAATCCCTAATATAAACATAATGATTGTGCACAAACTTTGTGGGAAATCGCTGTGTCCCGGATTTACCAATGAACAAGGACAGTTTAATATGCTTTAACTTAATCATGGGTTCTCTCTAGTTGATTCAAAGATCTGTGCCATGAATCAATCCCATTTGGGTTAGTGCTTTGTAAAAGATTTTCCATCATGCACAGCCAGGAAATTAATGGAGTACCCCACCCTCAGCCATTGATTTTAGCTTTCTCTGTTTATTCCCCCCCTCCCAGCTCTCAGTACCCAGATACACAATCACTGCTTTCTTAGGAGATGTACATGAAATCATTATCTTGGTGTTCTTGTAGCTTTGACTGTGTTGAGAATGGCCAGACATGCTTATAGATGAAGAGTCATGCTTGATCGTTTTCCGCCCTTGTTTCCTCTTTCACACCGCGAGGCATAGACCATACGATCCAATGGTTCGGAGTTTGAACTGCTGCCTAATCATAGCTTAACAACACGTTAATTTTTTTTTTTAGTTTAACGTGGGTGTTCGGGTCAGCTTGCGCGTACCTCGATTAATCCCACGGGTCCTGAAGTTAACGACCATGTAAGCCTCCAGTGGCCATCATATGAGAAACCACAAGACTCGAACCTGAGACCATAAAGGAAGCAAACCTCTTGATCCTAAGTTTTTACCACTGGACCACCACCCAGATAGTTAACAACACGTTAATTTTATATGTATCCATGGTAGGTCCACGCCTTGTTTTTCAAAATATTCTTTTGCATTGAGGATATTTTAAAGAATTATACTGGCAAGAAATCTCAATACCATTCTCTCGATTCGATTATTATAAAAATTACAGCCATGATCAGAGCCAGTTCAATCATTAACTATAACTAAAGTAGAGCTATTTTTTAATCATTTGATTTGATTCCGGTGGGCTAGCCATCGGTTTTGGCTATCATTGCCATCCTTTTTCTTTTTTCTATAGATCATGTCGATCATCCCTGTATTATTTCAAGTGACCCTTCTTTTAATTCTAAGAAAAAAGGGAGAAAAAATGCTATTGTTCTTTTTCACAAAACCAAAATTCCTGTCATAAAAATACCCTATATATTTGTTGGCACGATTTTTGAACTCAAAACAACATTTTAATTATGAATAATAGTAAAAAAAAAAATTTGATAATCCGTAGTGTTCGGGCCAGTTTATGTGTACCATAACTAATCTCCGAACTCACTGAGTATCCTGTAAATTCAATAAATAAATAAAATATTATGAGAATAACAGATGTGCATGCTGAGTCTCGAATTCGGTGAGAGAAAAAAGAAAAACCTTACCTCTATCACTAGGCTATAATCCCCTATAAATAATAGTACATTAATTTGCCTAATGAATGCCCTAGCTAGTACGGTGAAATTTTGCTCCGTTGTTTGTGGAGAACATGGATGTATAGCTTCTTTGATCAAATCATAGGTGACTAAAGCAATGTTTGGCTTTACATTTCAGGTGTTCGTTACATAGCTCTTAAAAAAAATAAATGGAAGTCTTTAAATTAATATTTTTTAAGTGATTTTATTATGAGATTGTCAAAATTACAAAAACATAAAAAAAACCACCATTACTATGTTTCTTTTTTAAAAAAATATTTTGAAATAGTATTTTCAAGCATTGAACACATGCTAGATACTTGTTTGGGAGTGTAATGTATCTATTTGAAAGTGTAATAGATGTTTTTTAAAATATTTTTTGTTTGAAAATCCATCAAAATTTAATTATTTTTTTATTTTTTAAAATTTATTTTTGATATTAACATATCAAATTAATCCAGAAACACACAAAAGATTAAAGTTAAAAAAATTAAATTTTTTTTAAAAATATAGTTGGATTACAATGTCAAACATTAATTAAAAGTTCATTTTGTGTTGTGGTAGTAATTGCTTTTTAAAATGATTTTTACTTGGAAATATATTAAAATAATATCTTTTTATTTTAAAATTTATTTATAACATCAGTACATTAAAATAACATAAAAATATAAAAACATTAATTTAAAATAAACAAAAAAATCTCAAATTTTTTTGAAACATAAAAATAAACCAACTCTAAAATCACGAGTCTAAACAGATTTATTTCACTTCAAGTTGTTTTGACTTCCAAATTAACGATTTAAGATCGATAAAAACCAATGCTATTTCGGATAACACATTTGAATCATAGGGGAGCAGTAAGAAATATATTTTCTGTCGGCATACTAATTTGAATGTATTAATTTGTTTAGTTAAGATCAAAGTAAAAATAATTTGATCTTGAAATACGAAGACTTGACAAATAATTGAATATTAAAGTATATCAGAAGGTTCTCCGATTAAAACCACAGCACATACTCGAAGAGTCAAGTCGGAAGGTGAAAGGGTCTCCCAAACAAATTATGAAAATGAGACATTTAAAGAGCAATTTATACAACACTGACAAACACTGTGAGATATATTTTTTTCCCCCAAAATCGGCACTTGATGATCATCTATGCACCGAAGATGGCCTTATTATGTAATTAGAATTAAAATTGTACAGTGATTAGGAGTAATTATTCTCTTAATTAGATTTTATCTTGTCCTACGTGTGTACTGGCAAGTAACCTTTCGCGATAAAAAAAAATAAGAGGTCAGTGTCATCATTCATGTGGCGTGGAGCCTTCGATCTAAATAAAATATATAAAAACCCCACCACGGTGGAAATTATTGTTTCTGACTGTACTTACCAGGTGACATGTTAGCATCTTGCTTTTAAATTCTAGTATTTTATTCTGCTACCACCTGCGCAGTTGAAAACCCGCGCATAGACGACACTAATCGAGCAATTAAATAAAATAAAAAGGATATAAAAAAAATAATATAATTTGGGAAAATCTATTCCATGAAAAATCTTATGTGTACAAGCGTCTCGACATCTGAAACTCGGTTATATTAAAGAAAACTTCACAGAAAATATTCTTTGTTAGATATTTTCTTAACAAGCAATACAAATATTACGCAAATGCTGCCCGATCAAAAAAATGGATGAGATTGAGACCTAATTCTAGCATACATTATATATATATATATATATATATATATATATATATATATAGAAAAACATAATCTAAAATCCATAAAATTTTCAAAACTTCCTTACCTTAATGAACCAGAAGAACATTGCGATCATTGTTGCTTATTTTTCTTGGTAGTCGCAACATCTCCGGCCTTTGCTTCAATTATTTTAAGGAAGTATTTCTTCGTGTTGTTAATGATGTTTTTTTAAATGTTTTTTATTTTAGAATATATTAAAATAATTATTTTATTTTATTTTTAAAAATTTATTTTTCATGTTAGTGTATTAATACGATTTAAAAATAAAAAAAATAATTTAAAATAAGAAAAAAAAATCAATTTTTGCTACCATCATTAGCGTGCTTTGCAATTTATTTTTATCTAAGCAACAAAGTTACTTTATCTCCCTCGACTAAAACACCTTCTCCATCGAATAAACACGAAGGTTTGGGGCTTTGGGCCATCCATCATCTCTACATGCATCTTCTCCATGCCATGGATGCTATATGCAATCTTTGTTGTGTCCGAATAACGTTCACTTTCTCTTGGCGTAATCCAACGATACAATTATGTTCGAATTTATCAATCTCGTGTTTCGTATACATATTCAGTTTTTTCACACAAACCTACAATCTATCTTGAACATAGCTCCACTACTAGATTTTTGTGCAGAACTTACACAGGCCAGGTAATAATACAAAACGAAAATGATGCAAGATTTGTCATGGTTCAGCACAGTCATGAAAACTTCACTGTAAAAATTGAAGACTACAGTAATTAATTAATGTAAATAGGAATACCTCACTACCCAGAAACCCGATTACACCAAAGAAAACTCTCACAAAAAATACTATATTAATTCCTTTTTTCCATGTATATATTATGCAAATGTTGCTTTAATAAAGATTTATTGTGATCTTCTAGATTCTGGCTTACATTATATACATCACACACATGGGCGCTCACACACTTGCTTGTGAGGTTGGTTGCTACAAATTCAAACTAAATAGGAAAAAAAATATTAAAAAAATTAGGACAATTGTTTGGTTCTTCAACAAGGAGATGGTAATATTCAATATCTCGAAATTTACAAGATCTTCATGTACTCCTTCACAAGACCACAGGCTATTTGTTCATCTTAATGCTTTATTTATTTATTTACTTACTTAATATAATATCTATAACCCACATATATTTTTGTTTAACTCAAAGTTCTGTTTATCCATTTATAGAAAAATACCATCGTATGTTCTACATGCTATAAATTTGATAAAATATGTATAACAAATTAAATATAACAAGATAAAACAATAATTTATAGAAAATACCATACTACAATATTCTACATGCTTTATATTTTTTTACTAAGAAAAATAAAGATCCAATGATAATGATAGAGACTAAAAAGTATAGAAAATCTATAGCCAGTATAGAATTTAGGTAAAATATTCATTTTCTTCATTTTACTTCTGCTTTTCAACTTTAATGGTCCATGTATTATTTAAAAATTCAATTTTAATCTAAAATTTTATTTTTTAATTCTTAGTTAGAAAAAAGAGAAAGGGGAGGAGTTTTCAGATTTTGATGATAGAGAGAGAAAATCATCGTTGACACTAATTTTAAATATAAAAAAGTCATTTCGAGTGTTAACAAGTTTCATTCAACGTGAAAGTCTGAACTTTAACATTAAAAAGATTTTGGGTTTCAGGTTGATTTTTTTTTTATCCTTGAACTGATTTTTGGGTTGTTTGAGGTATAAACAAGTTTATTTATGTTCATAAATTGTTTTCTTTTCTAAATGTTATTGGGTAAGAAAAGATTGAAATGATTTTTTTAGTTAAAAACCCATTGCCTTGATTTTTTAGTGACACTCCAATTAAAGAATTTTGAGCTTGCCGATAACACATCATACGCATATTTAATTGACACATAGTCCATTTACTTAGAAGATGAGTTGTTTGCGTAACTTTCTTTTTTTTAAAAAAAACAAATGACTTGTAATTCATTCTTTAATATTTGAAAAAAAAAATAGAGGCCCAAATCAGCTAATTCCTTTAATTTTTTTCAAACTTGACTTGAACTAGGCCTCGAGTCAACTAGGCCATGAGTCAACTTATCAGACCGATATGATTTTTATAGCTATGGTATTTTCAGCCCCGTAAATTAAACAATATTATTTCATCATTTTTTAAATATTTTAAAGTTTTTTCCTTTTGAAAAAAAAACCTTTTCTTTATCAAAACTTTTAAAAAATTAGTTCTATTTTTTTTACTCTCATGAGCCATCCGTGTGTTTTTTTAGAAGAAAATATTTATTTTTATTGTTTTATACACACACACATATATAAAAACTCACATATTTTATTTTATTGATATTATAATTCAAAAACACAATAAAATTATAATTAATGTACCAGTTTATAAAAGTCAAGTTTAGTAAAATACACACACGACTGATGCTCCTTACGTGTTACACAATGTCAGGCATCAATCTCCCACTTCTATTCAAATTTCAAATTTACCCCACTAATCACAAACATCACCATTGCACGTACCCCCGCAACCCCAGCACCACGGGAGGTCAATCTTGTAATTACACAAATAACAAGCCAATCACGAACTCCCTTTATTATTTTTTTGTTTAAACAGTTGCAGGTGGAATTATTGAACCAGGTCCACATAAAAAAACTACCTGCAAAATCAGGAGGAAACCTGCCATTTCAGAGTCTACATGGCTTGAGAAATCCACGTCAGCAACACCATTTTCTCCTATAAATTGTCCAAACCCCATTCATTTGAGCCAGTCCATCAGTCTCCACACTCCTCCTTAAAAGAACTGTCTCTCTGAGTCTCCTTTAATCTTCTTCAAATTTCTAACCATAGCAGTCGATTTGCATCTCGCCGGAGAAATGAATATTCCGGCGATGACTTATTCTAACTCTATACGCAATGTCCGCGTTTCCGACCATCGCCGTCATGTCTTACACGAAAAGACCCAAAGCTAAAACCCATCGTCCTCTCTTGCATAGTCTCCAAGTTTCACTTTTGTTCTCCTATATTTTTCTTTTGATCAAATTTTGGTAGATTTAACTCATTTGCTTAGGGCTTTGAGTGGGTTTTTTTTTTCTGGGAAAAGGGAGATAATACTGGTAGCTTAGCAGAGGAGGTTTAATTTTAACCAACACGCATTGATTTTTCATGAAAATGTACAAAGCAAGATTTATCAGGATCAGAATGAATCATTGATGATTAGGCGGTCACTGTCTAAGTAAGCAAATCTATGAGAGCGGCTAGCTAGCTCTGAATATGGAGCAGCTGAAGAACTGACAAGCAGCAAGTGTTTAAAATTCCATACCAATCAATACTTATTAACCTTCAATCTCTGTTATGCCTTTCCCTATGAAGATCCAACCTATAGATATCGATTCTCAGGCACCGGTTCGAGCTGAACCGGCTAAACCGGTTCTGAAATCACGTCTGAAGAGACTCTTTGACCGGCAGTTACCAAGCGTGCTGAGGATTTCCTCTGTGGACAAACCACCTAGCAGTATTGAAGCTCAGTATGGGGCTAACAGTAAAGATGAGCAGTTCGAGCCAAGCTCGGTTTGTTTGGCTAAAATGGTGCAGAGTTACATGGAGGAATCCAACGACAAGCCATTTCGTGGCCGCCACCGCTGCAATTGCTTCAACGGAAATGGCAACGACAGCTCCGATGATGAATTTGATGTATTTGGTAATGGTTTCGGAGAATCAATGGGTACAGCTCCTTCTGGCGACGCCTGTGATTTTCTCAAGGTAACTAAATAACATAATAAGACTCTTTCTTTCAATTTTCTGAAATAAATCATCAGAGAGAGCTAAAATGGTGATTTGTTCGCTTGGTGTTTAAAAATGGCAGAGTTTGATTCCTTGTGCGAGCGTTGCGGAGAGAAATCTACTAGCAGACACTGCAATGATTTTGGAGAAGAACAAGAATCACAAACAGAAAGATGATTTTTTGAGGAAGATGGTAGCCGATGGATTAACATCTCTCGGCTACCATTCCTCAATTTGCAAGTCTAAATGGGACAAATCCCCCTCTTTCCCTGCCGGTACATATACAATTCCTTCCCTGTTTTTTGTTTTTTCAGTCTAAAACTCAAAAAGAAAATTGTTGATTTTATTTTAATTTTGTTCTTTGATCAGGTGAATACGAGTACGTGGATGTGATAATTGAAGAAGAGAGATTGATAATCGATATTGATTTCAAATCGGAATTTGAAATAGCGAGATCGACTGGGGCCTACAAGGCCATCCTGCAATCGTTGCCGTATATCTTTGTCGGAAAATCAGATCGGCTTGGACAGATCGTGTCGGTCGTATCGGAGGCAGCCAAACAGAGCTTGAAGAAGAAAGGCATGCATTTTCCTCCTTGGAGAAAAGCCGAGTACATGCGTGCTAAATGGCTCTCACCTTATACCAGACTAAACGAAAACGTTTTGAACAACAACAGCAACAAAACTGAAGAGCAAAACGAGAAGTCCTTGGAGATCAGTGACGATTGCTGTGGAGAGTTTGAGCTGATTTTTGGAGAGGATACGCCGACGTTGGATTCCGAGTCGTTAATTTCTTCGCCGAATAAAATTTCGGACGAGGATGAAAAAAAGGTGGAGACAGTGGCGTGGCAGCCACCGGCGGTGAAACCGAAAGGCGTAGAGAGAGGGGCCAGGATGGTGACTGGATTAGCTTCTCTCCTTAAGGAGAAACCATAAAAAATTTTGGATTTTTTTATTTTTCCGAGGCATAAAAAATAGAAAAAAAATATTAGTGCTATATATAAATATGAATATATCTTTTTTTTTTCTTTCTTTTTTCGAGGTGAAGGGTTGTGTAATATCTGAGGCAGGTGAATCTACCGTCAATGTAATAAAAAACCAATTATGTAAATACTAGAAATCAGAAAAAATACTAAAAATATTAAAGCACCTGAGGAACCTCGTTACTCTAAATGTCAGGCACTATCGATTACAAGTTTGGGGGTGTCATATCCATTTCCATGAGGTATTGTTTCCAGAAAGGGAACAAAGGAGGATGAAGCTTTCCTTTAGTGTTTTTTTTTTTTAAAAAAGAACTCATCTTTCTAGGCAAATTACTTTTTAAAATGTATTTATTTTATCAATTTTCTTTAAGAAATATTGCAGGAGTGGAGGTGCCTGGGGGGTGTTGCTATTGCTGTCGATGATGACGGCAGTGGCTCGTGGAGTCTCGGACTCCGTGAGGGAGGATGCAAATAAAAACTTCACTAGAATGGCGTGATATTCTCTTTAGCTTTTCATGTTTAAAGCTTTTTTATTAGTCTAGCACTACTCCACCTGGGTTTTTGTTTTTTATTTCGTTTTCTTCTTTTTCTCGGGAGACCTAAAAAACGCCTCTTTTACTTCAATGCAGCTCTTGAATCCATTCATTTCAATGGTTTTCCCAGCCTTCAGGGAAATTTCTCCTTTCATTCTACCGTCGGTCAAGGTTTGTGAGTTTGGGACTGGAAATAAGGGTATAATCTAGGAAGATGCTGTCACACGTGCAAGATAAGCACTGGTTGAGGTTAAAGAGGGAGGAGGCACTTTGACCCTCTCGGGAAGCACTTCAGATTTCTGAGTTGATAATTGGTCAACAGGTTTTGAGAGCATAAACTCTGATATTTTAACCTTGGCTAGATGTTAGTGGAGCAATCTGTAAAACTGAAAGCGAATCCCGTCCTGTTCCTTGCTATTCGAGAGGCATCTGGGTCAAAATGGACCTGGAGCTCATGGGATTGAATCCAGGCTCCCTCTATATTTTATTGTGGAGGATAAGAGGGCCAACATATCATGTCATAATTTGAAATCTTTTGTTTTTTTCATCTGTAACCAACCACTCCTTAAAGAAATCAGCTCCTTCAGGCCACTCATATTATTTAAATCCCATTAACATGTTGAAGGTGAATTCACCTGTCCCCTGTGCCCTTTCCCTTTCCTTGGACGAGCGCACCGTTGCATTAACTAAACAACTTCAAAACTCGGCATGTTTAACAAGAAGTTGGATGCAGTGGATTAAAAAGGACATCGCCAATTGAATGTGTGAGCTTGGATGCACATTGTTAACACCAGAAGGTGTAAAGACAGGGGGGAAGCGAGCAGTCATTTCCAAGCAGGCATTGATTGCAGAGTTATGGGACTAACAGGAGCAGGTTAGATAGGAGGATGGAGTTCTTTTCTTCAGCTCAACTTTAGGGAAACTGTTTTAAACTTAACTCTCAAGGATCGCAAGAGCCCCACCTTTAGACCTTTTCCATCATGGCAACTAAAGAGTTTCGCAAATGGCCTGGTCTGCTAGCATATTTGAGCACAGAACTCCCTTTTCATTTGGCTTACTTTGGTGTGTTAATTATCACTTTCTGATGATTTTATTTGGGGAAAACACTTCCACAATCATTGTTCTTGGGCAGTCCTGTTTGTAATAATCTGCGTATCTTTCATTATTTGGAGAAAATACTTCCACAATAAGTATTATCTTATTCACGAAGTGGGTAGGGTCGGTTACAGAGCTCTCTGAGCTAATGAGGGGATGTGGGGTCTGTTTCCTCTTCTTATTTTTTTGGATGATAGGACTATGGTGGGGCGGGCTCTCTTTTCCCTATACAAAGCAAAATAATAAAAGCAAATTTGCCCCAAGTTTGACAATAATAATGCTTTTGTGAAAGCAACCCTTCACCTACTGCCCCTCTCTCCTCCTCTCGATGGATACATGGATGGTATGGAGATTGCTTGTGAGGTGTGCTTTGATTAACTGAGTTTGCCTAGGCTTCACGAAATCAGAGCATTCATAGCGCACAACGGCAAAAGAACTTGGAAGCGCAGTTGCTCATGGCAAGAACGCTGGGCAAATTGCTGGGCTTCCAAAAACAATGACTGAAGGAAATTAAGGTGACATTTAAATTGCTACAGCATGGAATTGGAAACCAATACAGGAGAGTGAGAGACACTCCCTTTTGCTATGTACTTTTATATACATATAAAAAAGCGATTATTCATATATAGAAAAAAAGAAGAGTAAATATTCTTTCGATAGTAGTACACGATTTGGTGCTTTACTTTAATCACAAATGTTGAGAGATGTCTCAATCCAAGACAGTGTGAGAGCTCATGGAAAGTCTAGACACCTTAGCCTCTCCTCCATCCAATCAAGATTTAACATGTTGCCCACAGAGCCTACAGTCCCCCCTTTATTCAATGGCATATATCCGTTATGACATGGACTCGATATTAGGTGGCATGTGGCCCTTGTGCGTGTGTTTCAGCCTTGCCCTTTCTCCCCCCTTGAGTGCTTTTCCTCACATGTTACTGTTTCTTTTTTCGGACTCTTGCCCTGTTTTTCGTATAGTCAAATCTTGAATGAACTAAAATTCAAAAAAGCATAGAACAGCCACATGATTATACTATACTACAAGGCAACCATACTTGTGATCGATAGTGTTACTTCGATTCACCAAGCTTATATCTCGAGAAGCATTGGACCATCTACAAGTTTTACTTTGTGTTGATGTAGTTTATGCCTCTGACTGGCTCTGTTATAGCTCACCTCGTCGAATCAATAGAGCAGGTTAAAAGTTTCTCGGGTCAACATTAACCTATAAAGGGTAAATCACAAAGCCCTTCTCTGATCTTCGGGGGTTCCGTCACTTTTCCCTTTACACTGATAACTTTTTTTAATCACTTCCATCAAATTTCACTTTTGTACGTTTTCAATTTCTTCATATTTTTGGGTTATGCTGCATAACATAATTCCTTGACAACTTTATAACGATCACTTAACCATTGCAATATCCTCCATGAGATTTGTGAACCTTTTCCAATTATCACCCAAAGAAAATAAATTTAAGTATTCTATTCTTGGTAATTGATAAAGTAAAAGCTAAACTGAAACCTCACCCCAGGCCCAGGAGTATGTTTAACGAAATTTTTGTTTATGAAGAAAGTTGACAGAACTCCCGAGGTTTGGTAGTTTATCCAGCTATAAGCTATAAACCAAAAAATAATGAAAGGATACGAAGGCCATCGAAGTTTTTTTTTTTTTTTTCCAGAAATCAGATTCGATGTGTATCGGACTGTAAAGGTGGTAAAGCAACCTTGGGGGTTTGGTTCGTGCAATAAATTCCAATTCTTTAAAAGAGCAATTTCCTCTGCAGATGTGCATTTACAATTCAGCTAGTCGATGTTCTGTTATGGCAGTCTTTACTTCATTAATATGAGCTTATTTCAAATGCGCCATTACAACGTACTCGCCAGTTGCTATCCAGCAGTACTTTTTATATTTGATCCAGTTAGTTAATGTTACTATGAACAAAAATGCCACAATCCCAATTAAATACACCATATATGGACATTTTGGAAACCAGCAATAGAAATAAGAAATAAAATTCACATCAGATGTCAATTAATATGTATGAGATGCTGCTGCTGCATTTACCAGCCTTGAGTTCCAGCTACTGTATGTAGCTGAAGAAGTTGCAGACGGCACCAAAATAAATGATTTCGCAGCATCCCATTGAATCCTTATGCATAAAAAAGAAAATAGAACAGCTCAAAGAAAATGACCCAGCTAGCGAAATATTAATAGCAAAATCAGCAATAAAATGCAACAGAACTTCGATATTTGTATCAGTTACCACGAAGTCAGTGCATACAAAGCATGAGTGATTAGCATTCCCATTATTAGTATTTAGACAACGCTATATGACACGAAATTGCTTCATGGTCTTGTTTATCTTTGTTATTTTCCCCTTTCATTTTTTTTCCTTACAAATCTCACAACTGGCAAGCATTTACTGTTATTTCTCCAGTTATAATTTTGAAATGGACTCAACCAATGCTATCTAGAACGCATTTTCCAATAATGCAGTTCATGAAGATTGAGGAATATTCATTATCCCAGTAGAATATGCCAAAGCAGAGCTAGCTATGGCAGTCATGCAAATGGATTCCCAGTTGGGCCAGCTTTGCGATGAACAAAGAGGTCCTTTAATTTCTCTAATATTTGCAATGGCACAAGGTGCTAAGAAACAAACATTCAACACAAGAAGATCGATACGCGTTTGGCTAAACGTGATTTGTAAGCAAGGCATCAACTATTTATATTCACTGATCATTAAGCTATATTTTTACACTGCCGTGCAAAGCTAGGCAAATATTAGAGATGGAGCGCAAGACTCGGGATAAACTTTTTAGCTTTGAATTGATAAGCTCTATTAAATTTCTTGAAGCAAGTCTCACGGAAACTTTTTACATTATAATTTAATCCGAACAGTATGATTAGACATCCTTTTTTTCCCCGAAGAAACTAGAAAAGTAGTATCACTGTACCGAGTGATGTAATCATTTGCAATTAATAACTTATAATTATTTGTTAATATGAATGTTTGACCTTGAGATTTATGACAGATTTGTTCTAAACTTCAGAATCAAAGCAGATCACTTGTCGATGTAAATGATGTCAGAGGACCCTTGTATTACGGCTAAGTAATATAGAATAGTAATTTAAACTATACAAATTAATATTGCTCTTCAAATACATGTACATGTGGTGATCAGATCTCAGTTGGAGTTTCTAATAAAACTCTCAGTATTCTGTTGCAAAGATGACGGTGAAAGGATAAGATACCGATCAAGAAGGATTGAAACATAGAAAGACATTAATACACAAATGAAATAGTATGGATCATATAAACGTAATGGATCGTGTTATTCCTAACTTGAGATCGAAGACTTTAATACCTTGCGTATATACATGAAAGAACACATAAATTTTAACCGTTCATCACAGATGTAGTCAAGATGGTGTGGCAATTTTCAAGGGTTCCTTACAAATCAAGATTTTATTGGTATACTTCATCAAAAAAATATTGAATCAAGAAAAACATGTGTATAATTTTCTTGATTTTCAGGTGTGTTAAGCTAGAATGCACCGTTATAAACATACATCTCAATGAAGATGCTCTAAATCTCTGGTCAAAGCCAGATTCAATAGATAATTGGATCTAACATCATTAATTTTATAAACTTTTATATAAAATCATATAGGAATTATTCCTCAACAAATAGACTTAATTAAATAAGTCTACACTAGCTCTACCGATATCATTTGATGTATTAATGTTTTTCATTGTCAACTATGTCATCATCTTTTAACTGGATAAAATGAGTAGAATACAACTTATAATACAACTCAAAATATCAGAAATATTAAATTACACTTAAGTCATTTTTCTTTATAAAAGGATAAACTCATGAGATTTTCAGAACAAAGATTTGCAATCTTCATTCTCTACTGCATGTATATTTTGAAAGTATCTTTCTCTAAAATATCATTGTATATTTTCTTTCTAAAAAGATATTTATTTAAATATTGAAGAGTCCATACTTTCACCAAAAAAATTTTTTTGCAAGTAGGTCAAGGGGAGCAAGTTGATTAAAGGTAGCGACAAACTACTTTGGCCTATCAAGTATGAAATATAAGCTATTAATCACTTTAACTAAGAAGAAATAATTAATTAACCAATTAACCAATCCGGTAATACTGTTTCTAGACCACTTGAATTTTTAAGATATCATGGGGTTGATGATCTTGAGATATTTGAAGTTCTACTGTAGGATTTAAAAGAAAATTATAGTATAAAGCTAGTTTAGATTGTAGCAATTTTCCAATGTTTGCATTTCTATGTTAGAAAGAAATTAATAAATCTCTTTGATTAGTCTCATGGAGTTGGAGCGAATATTGTTAGCTAATGGCTTTACATATAGATGGAATCAGAAGAGGATTTTTTAAAAAACAAACCAGCCAATGGAATCTTCATCAATATTTGGTTGGCCCTATCTACCGCACACAAGGGCAGAAAGATTATTGAACAGTTGCGTACAGTATTAGTTTCTTAACCACCTTGTTGATTCCATTGGCTTCCTTGTTAATTTTCAATATAATATATGAATCACATATAGATAATTTAAATGATTAGCCACTCTCTTCTTCCCAACCCACGCAACGATCCTCTTTGTTTATCCGCATAATAGTCATCAGAAGTGATGGGAAAACTATGAGCTTGACACAGATTCATTTCTTTATAAAAAAGGCGAGAGATTCGATAATAATCTTGAACACAAAATAAACCAACTAGCTAGATTCCAGAGAGGCTATAATTATAATGGCTAGCCAGTCTCATGATCAGGGCGAATCAAGCAAGAACCTTTTAATATTGTCTATAAGAAAACACTCCATGAAAAGTTACAGACCCGCCAGCTACTGTGGGTTGGAAATTGTCATTAGCGATACGAAAAATTGTAAAGATAATGATAATCTTATCTATGGTTGATTGAGTATCACCCTTTCTTGCAAGTAAATCAGCACTGGTATGAAAAGATTATAAAAGTATTTGATTCTATTAGTAACTATATCTCAGAATCAACAGATCCACGAACCGCCTCTTCCGAGAGATATCGAAGTTTTAAGCCAGAAAAACAACGGCCGTAATCATCTTTTTGAGGAACCAAACAAGAAAGGAAGAAAACCCAGTGAGACCCTGATCCATTTTGTATAACAGGTATTTCTAATGTGCGATGCTTACTGCAACTTGTGTACATGATAGTGCTTGTATATCATTCTCCTAAGGACGAAACCCTAGATACTTCGTTTTGGTACCTCGTAACTAGAGGAAATCTTCATTCCAAATTCACATTTCGGTCTATGAACCCCAGTTAATTCTATCTGGTAGTGACAAGATAAAAAGAATCTTGCTACAACCAAGAACGCGTCCCTGAATGTTCCTGTGATATGAGCAAAGCTGCAAAGCAAGAGTGATGGGAAGAGAGGTTGATTTGAAGATTTTAACGTATCCATCTTCCACCAACATGTGGGCTGTCAGAACTTTTATAAAGCCAGGCCTGTAAAATGATTTCGAACTGCTTTTCTTGGTTTGTAATCCAGTACAGAATCAAGCCCATCCTAATTATTCATAAAGAGTTGCTTACTAAACTGATCCAAAATCAAACAGTACCCTCCCGCTCCCAGGCTTCACCACCTGACCGGCCTTTTTCAGGAATTAAACGACCTGAATATCATACAAATGCCGAAGGGTGACAGCTGCGCTAACCCCTAAAATAAGCGGCCTCCATCAGCAAGAAGCTGCCTAGCCCAATCATGGTAAAAACACGCAGAGAAGAATGCGATGAAGTTTGTAAGAAACGACCAGCAAGCAAGGAATGAAGTCCTCCATGGATCATTTTTTATATTGTGAAATATTTTATATATCTAAAAAACCTTAAAGTAAGGTTTTCCATAATTAAAAATTCAAATGGATTAACGATGTTAACTAAGAGTTAGATATATAGATTTTTAGATATGAAAATATTTTTATGGATACGAAAATATTTTGACATTTATTTTTGGATTAAATATTATTTTAGAAGGGGTTTTGGTAATTATCTCAATTTGTTTTTTGATGTAAATTATTGAGCTTCTAACATGATTATTATGTTGCAAATCTTTAAAACCCATTTCTGTATGTAGGCCCCAACGTCTGATGATCCAGCAAAACCAAGAGCAAAAGCCCAAACCATCATAATCAAATCGGATTCGGGTCAAAACACTCCCTGCCCGACTGCCCCTGAAAAATAGATCCCGCGGTCGCCAACCTAATCGCGATAGCCAAACAAGACCGATACACACACAAAATAATGCAGAAGCGGGACCTGAACAAGTCCGGTGGCTCAGGGGGCGGATCAGCAGCCCCAGCACCTAAGAGAGGGCGCCCCTTCGGCAGCACAAGCGGCAGCGCAGCCGCCTCATCTGCTGCAGATTCTGTAGCACCGTCCACTCTCCTCGGTCCTTCACTTCAAGTTCACACCTCATTCGCCGGTCAGTTTTTCAAAAAAAAAGAAAAAACCCTAACTTTTAGTCTTAAAATTAACATATCTTCGATTAATTTGTTAGCTTCAGATCAGAATAATAAAAGAATAGTACTGGCACTTCAAAGTGGATTGAAGAGCGAGTTAACATGGGCACTCAACACTCTCACATTGCTTTCTTTCAAAGAAAAAGAAGACATGCGCAAAGACTCTCTCGCTAAAATATCTGGCTTGCTTGATGCTCTTCTTCAAGTCGTATGCATCTCGCTTTACTCTCTCTCTCTCTCTCTTAAAATCTCATGGTTTGTTGAATTATTTTGTTTATATTTTAGCAAAACTTAATCAGGTGTATGATTGTTTTATATTTAGCAATTTGGTGCTAATGATGACGTGTTAAAACAAAACAGATAGATGACTGGCGTGATATTGCGCTTCCCAAAGAACTCCAAAAGACTCGTAGAGTAAGAACATTAGGTTCTAATTCGCTTGTTACAGGATTTGGTTACGAGTACGAGGCATTGGGATCAAATGACAATGTCAAGCAATCTGGGTAAGTAGGATTTTTATTAAAATCTTGTCTTGGTAAAAGTGGGATGTGAATGTGGGGTGATGTCTTTGTGGCAGATTGACGGATGCTTCTGTGCAAAAGAATGCAGCCAAATTTCGTCCTTCAGAGTGGTGGTATGACGAGGATGGTTTGTTTAATTTAGATGATGAAGGGAGGGCAGAGAAGCAGCAGTGTGCTGTGGCTGCTTCAAATATCATACGCAATTTCTCTTTCATGCCAGAGAATGAAGTTATTATGGCTGCAAATCGGCATTGCTTGGAAACAGTGTTCCAGTGCATAGAGGATCACAGTACTGGTGAGGACTTAATAAAGCAAAATGCTATTTCTGTTATTTATCATCCAAGTTGAATATCATCATCCTCATCAAAATTTTTGGAAAATTTACAATTGTTTCTCTGAAGCAATCGCGGGATAATTTGAGATTTCATATGGCCAGTTGCAAATAAAGATTGTGTGAACTATATCTAGCAAAAAACTGCAGAATATGGTAGACCAAGACACTAGAATTTAGGTCATCTAGGGTGATTAAGCTGATGCTCAGATTGATGAGAAACCTCGTGGGACATCCTTGTGCTTTAGAGCTAACTTTGAGGGCAGAAAACTTGTCGGACATGTAGTTGCTCATTTGAATGTGGAAAGTGAAGATTGTGTTGTATGACCTAGAATTCAGGAGTTGATATTGATGTGAATTATTTTTCCTGTTTCCATTTTCTTTTCTTTTTTTTATTAGTTTTACATTTCTTCCCTGATCTTATTATTTTGTTTCACCTTCTACCAAAATGTACTATAATGATAAGGGCCATTGCTGCTAAGGTACATGCATGAAATTTTAGGTTTGTGATCCCTGAATGAAAAGAGAAACACCCATGCCTCCTTTACATGTCATGTGCATATGGGAGGTTCTGAAACAATGATCTAGTTCTTCTCTTAGTGCAGTTCATGCTTCGGTATATTGGAGTTTGCAGGGATTGGGAGCGTATAAATATGTGATTTAGCCTTGAGTTCGTGATCTTAGAATTTGGTTGAGAAATATAGAGATATCAACTGCACTCGCTGAGTCAGCAAATGTCCTTGGAGAATAGCACCAGAGAACTCTACATATATATTTACATGTACATAACAGAAGGAAAGAGTTAGATTGTTTTAAGTTGGCTTACTTCTCTTGATTCTATTTTATGATATTAGGGCTGGCTATTCCTTTTAGTTTCTCATTGTTGATTCTAATGGAGTGATTTTTCTGATGTGAGTTCACCAGTCAGAGAAAAAGTTCTTTTATGAATTTAAGATATCTTCAAAGCCTAATAAACTGGATTGGGATAGTGATACAATGCAAACACTGCACCTACTGGAATTTTAGCATATTCGTTCACGTTGAATCATCAAAGGTGGTCTGATAATTGCTGATTGTTGCCATGCTAAACTAAATCTTTTTTGCCCTTTTCTGTCTGCCATCTGTCCCTTGATCACAGCAAAAGAAAATGTTTTGCCGAAATGCTTCACAAATACACAAGTATAGTCTATGAAATCAAAGTTATTTTTGGTGAAGGAAGTAGGATGTTTAGAAAGGCAATTTCACGTGTTATGCTTTTGAAGACTTGAGAGAGGATGCTGAGCTTGTAGATTCTGTCTTATGATTCTTAAAGGGTAGAGTTACATTTGTTCTTTGTATGACGTTGTGCAAAGTCATTTCTGTTTTCACTATTCTTGTGCTGCTCTTATTTTCATGTTGTTAGAATCCCATTGTCTACTACATGGTTTAGTATTGTTAGAGAAATTTGGATTTTGATGTTGCTTTTATTAGCCATTTCCCTGTCCCTTGTGCACAGCAGAGAAAAAAAAAGGTTGTTTATGACAAAGTGCTTCTCAAATACACAAGTATAGCCTGTGAAATTGAACTTATTTTTGGTGATGTAAGTAGGAAGATGTTTAGAAAGGTAATTGCACCTGTTATGCTTTTGAAGACTCGAGAGAGGATGCTAGCTTGTAGATTCTGTCTTATGATTCTTAAAGGGTTGACTTACATTTTTTCTTTGTTTGATGTCGTGCAAAGTCAGTTGCGTTTTCACTATTCTTGTGTTTCTCTTATTTTCCATGTTGATAGAATGTCCTTGTCTCCTACACAGCTTAATATTGTTAAAGAATTTTGGATTTTGATGTAGCTGTGATTAGACATTTCCTGAAGGCACACAAGAAATTGCGGCAGCTAAATGTTGAACTTCTAGGTGGAGTTACGTCACTGATTATATTCCCGACATAGCAGCTTGAGTATATAAAATGTTTGTCCTGTCCCTTGTTTCTTTGATATTGGCTGTGAAAGTTTAGGGGCAAATAGAATGTCTATAGGATATTACTACTTAATGAGGGAAAGTTCTATTAGGTCTCCAAAGGATCCTGTGTTGCTATAGAATTTAGAAGAAAGAAGGTTGATACAACATTATTAGTTGGGAATGTGGAGGGGACTAAGTTATGGAGTGACTAGCGATGTTCTCCGTGGCTCAAGGCCCTTAACGATCATCATTTTGTGGCTTTGGGAAGTTGGGACAGATTTAGGACCAGCCTCACTAAATGTAATGATATTAGGGTCCTCCATGAAATTTGTAAATCATCATCATGGATAGGTTATTTTTGAGGTACGTCGCTATGTTTCACCAACTATATACCGTGCCCATGTTTCATTAGACTTATCTTAATTATGTAGAGTTGCAATGCTCCCTTTGTACTTATTGTTCCATTAAATATTTTTCATGTAAGTCTAGACCTTATTAAGAAACGCTGAATCCCAAAGCAACACGAAGGACATCACTTTTTCTTATTGCTCATAATTGCCTTATAGTTTAGATAATCCGTTGAATCTGATAAGATATGAGATGAGTTTGGACCTCTGAGTCGTTTGAAGAGGTCATTATCCTAATAGTTGAAAGGCTCAAGTTACCATTAATGTGATGATATTAGATTCTAGCTTCACCATTACTAGTTTAGGATCTGATCTCAGAAAAGAAGGGTTTTTTGTACTCATTTAGCATCATCGCAGACTATAGTAACACTTTCATTTTCTTTTATCCTCAAGAAACACCGTAAGATTGCTTTATGTTAATGGAGAGGATATCAGTGTGGATATTCTTGTCAAATTGCAAATTATCTATAACCCTGTTCTTCCCCTCTAGCAGCTCCCTTGTGTTATTTCATCAACCTGCCACTCCCATTTTGTCTCTCTGTTTTTCTTTGTGAATAATTTTTTTTCCTAAAGTGCAAACAATTTAAGTTTGTAGCTTCTCTTTGCTTGCTTGTTTTGTTATTGACAGTTTAATTGGACTTCCTTGTATGGAGCTCTTGAATTATGTGAAGTTTGTAGTTCTATCTTTTCTCATTTGTAATGAGGCTTTCAATAATTTGAGGACCTGCTATATTCTAGCCTTCTTTTCCTTGCACCATACAATGCTGATGCAGAAATTAGATGTATATGTTTCACATGCTGTCTTAAATGCTTCTAAAAGTTCTTGACAATTACAGAGGATGAGGAACTTGTTACGAATGCCCTTGAGACAATTGTAAATTTGGCTCCGTTGCTTGATCTCCGAATTTTTAGCTCCTCAAAGCCATCTTACATCAAAATAACGTGAGAAATCTTATTTATTATTGCCTCAAAGATTAAATTTTTTATTCTAACTTATGGTTGATAAGTTTGTTAATTTCTTTATTGAGCAGAGAAAAACGTGCAGTACAAGCAATCATGGGGATGCTGGGATCTGCAGTTAAAGCCTGGCACTGTGCAGCTGCTGAATTACTAGGGCGTTTGATTATAAATCCTGACAATGAACCTTTCCTTCTTCCCTTTTTCCCACAGGTTGATTTTTCTCTGTAGATGGCGCAAGTTATATAATGTCTTTGCATAAATTTATAACGATGGGCCAAATGACCATTGCAGATACACAAGCGTTTAGTAGATCTTATGAGCTCACCTGCACTTGATGCCCAGGCAGCTGCTGTTGGCGCTCTTTATAACCTTGCAGAAGTTAATATGGACTGCAGATTGAAGCTTGCTAGTGAGCGATGGTAATTTTTCTTTTATTTTTTATTTTGGTTTCATAAATTAGAATAATACGAAGAAAGAAGGCTGTGGCAAGAAATTTTATTGTCAACGGGTTTACTGGGTTGCAGACATGACATTTTTGGTGTGTACAATTTATAAAATTCAGGGCAGTTGATCGATTGCTTAGAGTGATTCGGGCGCCACATCCTGTACCAGAAGTTTGTCGGAAAGCGGCGATGATATTGGAGAGTCTGGTCTCCGAGCCACAAAACAAGGCTTTGCTACTAGCTTACGAGAACGCATTTGCTGAGATTCTCTTCTCAGATACAAGATATTCTGATACATTTGCCAGAATATTGTATGAACTGACGTCCAGACCAAGTAACAAATTCACAGCAGCTCGTGGTGTTTGGGGCATGTGATTGGAAACCGGCATCATTTATAGCTGATCCAGCTCCGAGCTGCCAGAATGTTGTATTGAAACTTTTTTCAGCTTAATGTACTAAAGCTTGATTAAGACTTAGATTTTGTAGTTGCCTACTTGCATTTAGGGTTCTTCACTTTATAATCGGATTGATGCCTTCACATCCTTGTAGTCTTTATTTTGTATTTAAAAGTATTTCTGCTATTTTGTTTTAGTATCAACTTGCACGTTACGTCTACCCATGCGTTATTTATATTATTTTTTGTTGGTGTATGTTTTTATCTCTAAAAAATTTACTTTACTTTGGTCTCTATGTTTTATTTTTTTTTGGCAAATAAGTCCTCAAGTGAAAGTGAAAGCCTTTTTCATTGTATTTTATAGAAAATAAAAGGTTGGTCCACGATGTTTGAACATGTCAAATAAAAAAACTGATTAAAATTGAGCAAACAATCTTTTCGCGTAAGTGAAGATATCCTTCCCCAATCCAAGATTTTCTTCCTTCCCCCCTTCCCTGCTATTCTCCGTAAAGAAGAAAGAATAGAGCGATGCATCTCGAATAATTAACATACTTTTCCATTTAAACGTGAGCGATGCATCTCGAATAATACATCCAAAACCTCTGAGTTTGATTTGTTAGGTCATAAAAGGTTTGGATTATGAATCAGAGTTAGCAAAATATTTTGATGCCCATAATATTATATACTTGTTATTCATTTTAAAAGAAAAAAATATCAATCTCGTTTGTTATGGATAGAATCACTCTTTTTATTAATATTAAATGCATTCATGCTCTTAATTCATAATAATAATAAAGTGATTCTTGATGCCTTGTGTTTGATTGATCGGATCTTTCCGAGTTTAATATGCTTATTGAAACCCTAAATATATAGATGTTTATTAACATTGTTTGGAAGTTTTATTTAGAAAGGAGGAGAAGTTTACCCTCATAATTGCCTCAAGTTTTAACCTTGTGTTTTTATTTTATTTTTTATTTTTTATTTTTTCAAACCTATCACTCATTTTACTCTCTTTGCAAAGCATTGAACCCCCTAATTTTTTTTATTGTATTTAATTTAAATTTAATGAACTCATCATTGCATATGGTTTTACACATATACTAGAGATCCTTCACACTTCATTCTACAAATATTTTTCTTATATACTATTAATATTTTACCACTCAACACCTAACCCATATGTTAGTCTTTAATTTTCAATCCCGAAACGAACATAAAGCAAGTAATCTTAAGCAAAATAGGGTGTGCCTGTCGCCATCAATTTAGATTCGTAAACCACGATCATTTAGAGTTAAATTATGATGGAAATCGATATACTTGCACCCAACCTCTTTACTAATTTGACAAGACACTTTGCTTGGTTCACCGCATGCCCTACCTCCAGCTTAATTGACTCTAGCCTCCGGCGGTGGAGGTGTATACAAGCAAAGTTAACAAAGCCCACCAACCTCCTATTAAAACGAATTTCAGTGCACCTTAGCTGTGCAAGTAAACAATCCAATTGGTGCCCTGGCACTTCCTTCTACGAAATATACATGTAAATAATGCCTCAATCGGGAATGTATATCATATATATGAAAACAGGACAATCGACCAAATTGATGCTTGGCATTCTCGAGAATGCATTTGGGAATTGACAACTATGGATGGGATTAATGGGATGGCTCGATTTTGAGATAGCCCAAATGGATCTTAGAATTGGTTGTAATTATCAAAAAAGAAAAAGGAAAAAAAAAAAAACAATGGAACCATCTTCTTGGGTTGGTGTTATGATCCAAGAGGCTCCTTTTCTTTATTTTTCGGTTTCCTTTTCTCCTAGATCAATGATCCAACAGAGGCTGAGAGGCTTGATTAATATTTCGAGAGAAAGAAAAACAGATGGATTAAAGAATGTTCAGCTTTTCAGCCATCTTGAACATGAATGACATTCGTTGATTAACAACACAATAAAAATACGAAGAGAATCAGAATTTAACCATAAACAATTAATTGTCTTCACTTGCACATAAATTGCACTTACATAAAACAATTGATAATCCGTTCTCAAAAAAGAAAAATCGAAAGAAAAGAAAAGAGTTGTAAGCAATTGACATTATAACTATCTCCCTCCGAAAAGGGGAAATTGTCGAGCTTCAAGAAGCAATGGACACCACTTTAGGCACATGAACAGGGAATTCGTCAATCTCATCAATCCAGGGATTCTTCTCTTTTGCCGGATTGATCGTCCTCAATGCATACCACACCGCACTGTTACACTTGAATCCTGAACCGAAAGCAATCTGCCAAGTTCTATCACCCTTCCTAATTCTTCCTTTGGCCTCAGAGTAAGCCAATTCATACCACAACGAACTACTAGAGGTGTTCCCAAACCTATAAAGAGTCATTCTTGAAGGCTCCATATGCCAATCAGAGAGCTCAAGGTTTTTCTCTAGTTCATCTAACACAGCTCTCCCTCCAGCATGAATGCAGAAGTGTTCAAAAGCCAACTTGAAATCAGGAATGTATGGTTTTATGTTCAGTTTAAAGATCTTCCTTCCTACTAAAGTTGCAAAAAATAGGAGCTGTTCTGACATGGGAAGTACCAATGGCCCTAGTGTAGTAATATTGGTTTTCAGAGCTTCCCCCGCAACAGCCATAAGGTCTTTAGAAAGTGAGACACCAATTCTTTTGGTGTCATCCTCCTTTTGGAAGACACAATTGTAACACTTATCATCGGCACCTTTGTGTGTGCGAACAGTGTGGATTAGTTGATACTTTGAGCGGCGGCGATCGGATGGTCGGTTGGAGAGAAGGATTGCGGCACCACCCATACGGAATAAGCAGTTGGAGACAAGCATGGAGCGGTCATTGCCGAAGTACCAATTAAGAGTGATGTTCTCCATACTGATCACCAGGGCATAGGAATTGGGGAGCACCTGTAATTAATTAAGATAATATCCATCGGTTAACTTATACACAGGAGCATTGTATATACGCAGAACCCACCTTGTGCGCTTCAATTTCCGAAAAAGAGCATGGCATACAGCTGGATCATCAGTTTAACGTTCACCCAACTCAGCCAGCAAATATTTGGAGGTTGATTTATTGCAATATTGGACTAATCTTGTTTTTTGTGTAGTACTTTCTCTTTCCCTATTTATTAAGGACGTATGAACTGTTTCCAAAGCTATAAATGCAGTACTGTGAACGACAAGGATAGAGTTTGAAAGGGAAACTATTTACCGACCTAAGGTGGTTGTGTGCATGGGACTAACATTTATGTTGTTCGAACACTCCTTACTACCTTTTATTCTTTAATCAGAGTACAACTCCTGTCTGTAATTCGAAGTTCAATGAAACTCAGCATGGTATGGGTCGATCGCCTAATAACAGCTGGACATCAGCTTGTGGATGTCACCAAATTAATTACTGAGCCGTTTCATTAAATTGCATCACCCTATTTTTTTCTAGTCCAAAACAAAGGGACGATACTTGATTTTTCATACCTGCAAAAGCTGCTTGGCGAGATCTATGGAAATAAGCCCAGCACTGCAACCCATACCGCCAAGATTGTAGCTCAATATGTTCCCTCTAAGCTTGTAATGATTGATTACCATAGCAGAGAGAGAAGGGGTTGGGTTGAACAAACTGCAGTTCACTATAAGAACACCTATATCCTTAGCTTTAACCCCAGTTTTGGCCAAGAGCTCATCAATGGCTCCAAACATCACCATCTCAGCCTCCTTCCTTGCGTCCTCCATGCACGGCCTTGGTGTGACCCGCATCACAGCCTCGGGGAAGTAGGTGTTTTGTCCTAAACCAGACCTCTCGAGGATCTTCTTTTGAAAGGCCAGGTTCTCTTCACTGAAGCAGCCTGCTACTGCTGATTTCTCCATGAAAGTTTCTCTGGTGCACATTCGAGCAGGTTCAGGCTTGTAACATGCAAAATCCACCAAGAATATTTTTCTAGGACGGCTCATGAAGTAGAGAGTAGCCAAGAAAACTACAAGACCGGAGCACAGAGTTACTGAGACAAAATTGAACTTGAGGTGGTTCCATAGCTGGACAAAATCTCGGATAGTGAGTGTTGAAAGATGAGCTGATGCAATGAATAGGAGTGGAACAAGCAAGAGATACATGGCACTAGAGATTAAATAATGATAACCAAGCTTCACATATTTGAGTCTAACTGATAAGAGAAAGTATGGGAGCCTGTTTCTCTTCGTCTCAGCATCAACTGTGACTGATTCTGGTTTCGGTTTTTGTTTGCTCTGATCCTCTGCCATTTTATTGGAACTTCAATGTATAGCCTAAGAAATTAAATCGGAGTTCTTACTCTTTTTATGTGGTTAAACAAAAAGAGGAGAACCCACAAAGCTATAGAGAAGGGAAGGAAAGATCTCTGATCAGTGTGGAAATTATAGCTAAGAGGGCCGGATTCTGTGAAATGAGCACAGAAAAAAAAAAAAAACTTGAAGGTGTGCTTGCTTTGTTGTATGATAATTGAGAAGAAAGAAAAATGGCTTGCAAAGAGGGAAGAGATGAGTTGGGATTTAAAGAGTATGGGTATAGATAAAGAAGGGAGAGTTGCACTCGGGAGGATGCAACTACCCCAGCGAACCTTTAATTGTTAACCCGCCATGGAATTCAATTTGCCAACCAGGAAAATACATGTATTAGTTTTGTACACAAGTATTTTTCCCTTTTTTGTTTGTACAATTCGATCTACTTGTACGCATCTAATTTTGAACTTTGCCTCTCCTATCCTTTGATGGCAATACATTCAACACGGCCCCTTTTGGGCCATATGTCAAAGGATTCATAAATAGTCTGTTTCGTACTGTAATAATAATTATTTTTTAATGTATTTTTTATTTAAAAATATATTAAAATACTATTTTTTAAAAATTTTATTTTTATATCAATACATCAAACCATTTTGAAAACATAAAAAAGTTAATTCAAATTAAAAATATATATATTTATATATATATATTTTTTCAAAAAAAAATTAAAACATAAAAAACAAACAAGTTGAAATAATAGTGGATAACAAACTAACACTTCAAACATGTGAATCGTGCATGAATGCTAGGGGGAGGCTAGGGTGGTCCAGGGTAGGATTAAAAAGAACAAAATTCCAAGATAAGAAACTAAGATAGAAAAAACAAAAGGCAAAAAATTAGTTTTTCTAAGTTTGGGCTAAACATACATTTTGGTACTCTAACTTTTCAAATTATAAACTTTTAATCTCTAAAAATATATGAAATTCAATTTTGATCTCAAACCTTATTTTTCTTATTTTTGATCCATATATTCATAGAAAAAAAGAGAAAATGACAGTAATGGTAGAGAAAAAAAATATTGATTGAAATCGATTTCAACAAACAAAACAGGTGGTTTTGATGTTAATGGTTCCTTTTAATGATGAAAGTTTGCACATGGTGTTTTTTCCACTTTAAACTTATATGAAATAGTAGATCTGAATCCGAAAATAATTTTTATTTTGGGTTAATTGTAGTTTTGGGAACAAATTTTTTTTTTGTTAAAGGCTATGTATATGTTTTACAAGATTTTTAGGGTCACCAGAATTTGGATAGTGTCAGCATCACGTCGCTTGTTTTTTTTTTCAAACCATTAAGTGGTGAACTCGGCACTCGGCCCTTAAGAAAAATTTAAAAAAATAAGATCCGGAAACATGGGCTACTCCGGGCCCTGTGCTTGGGCCTTTTCTAGAGGCCTAAGAACTTTAGGTTTTCGTTGTCCGAGAGACTAGGCCTTTTTACTTCTTTTTTTGTTTCACTTTTATCTATTATAATTGCATTTGTTTTCTTGTTTTTTATTTCAATCTCATCACTTAATATTTGGTTGATTATTAATTGAGTAACATAATTTATTTTGGTTTGGTTTTTTTTTTCAATAACTTTGATACTTTATTGGTTCATAATTTTTTAGGTGTTTATTTTAAATGAAAAATTATATATATTAAAAAAAAATTAAACTCAATTGATTACATGACTTAGGTGACATGTTTGGTTTATTAACTTTGGCTAATTAGAGATTAAGTTTCTTGATAATATATTTTTTTTGTTGCATAAATAGTTCTTGATTTATTTAATAAAATTATATATATATAAAAATTAAACTCAATTAAGTTAATAACTTAAGTCACATGTTTAACTTATTAACTTTTGCTTAGTGAGAATTAGGTTTAATAATATTTTTTATTATTATATAAATAATTTTTAATTTATTTAATTAAAAATATTTGAATTCCAGAGATATTTTTATATGCAAAACATGTCTTCAAAAGCCTACTGCCTACATACAGGTTTTTTAATAAAGAAAAAATTGTCAACACGCGGTGTTACGAATTTTTCACAGTAGTTCGTTCTATTTCAAAGGACACACAGATGTAACATAACGGGTCCCGACACGAAGCCGAAGTGGGGTGTCATAAATACCGCGAACCATTATCTGCAGTCCGAAGTTTATTTATTGTCTATTTGAAAGTATAATAATTATTTTAAAAAATAATTTTTATTTAAAAATATATTAAAATAATATTTTTTTTTATTTTAAAAAATTATTTTTAACATCAATATATCAAAATAATTTAAAAACATAAAAAAATATTATTTTCAAACAAAAAAATAAATTTTTTTAAAAAATACTTTTAAAATACAAAAACAAACAGGACTCAAGTATGAGTCCAATCCAACCATAAATAGTAATCGCACACTCAACGTAATTAGAAGATTATTTTTTGAAATATTTTTTATTTTTTAAAATTTATTTTTGACATTGATAAATCAAAACAATATTAAAAAAATTTAAATAATAATTTAAATAAAAAACTTTAAATTTAAATAAGAAAACATATTAAAATTAAGAGACTAATTTATTGTGTAGTAGCTTGCTTTTGTTTACGAGAAATAATAGTGTGATCTTCACACACGATTTAAAGAATCATTTTTTAATGTATTACATTAGTGAATCCAGTTTATAATTTAATTCTTAAGTTTTGAAAATCTTAAGCACACTCTTCAATTTTTTATGTTTTGTATTTATAAAAATCAATTGTTTTCTTATTTACCCTCTAATTTTAATTTTTTAGTTGTGTTTCCAGTGAAGTCAAAACATAGAGTTAACTGACTACTTCCATTTAAAAAAAAATATATAGCTTCTAACTTTGAGGGATGTAGCTCACTGGTCAGATTCTAGGTTTACTTTATAAAAATCATTAGTTCGAGTCTTATAAATCTTAGGGCCACTGAAGACTTGCATGGTCTATAACTTTAGGGCTCGTAAGATTAATCAAAGTACGCACAAACTGACTCGAATATCCACATTAATTAAAAAAAAAAAATACAACCTATAAGATGAACAATAATCTAGCGATCTAGATTTTGGCATGGCAGGTTTTAGGATGGGTTTATGACCACTATAATTAGTGGGAGAATGTCATTTGGAGCATTTTTTATATTTTTTTGGATACGTTTAAAAAATATAATATAATTAAAAATATATTAAATTAATATTTTTAGTATTAATATAAAAACTATTAAAAAAAAACTTTTAAAAAACATGGTCCAGCAGTGCTCCCAAACTTTCTAGACTGATGGATCGGCATTGAATTCGAGTAGTCGGGTTTACATAGCTGCCCTTTGACCATGACAGCCGTCTGTTTTTCTCTCTTGAAATTGCGTGTCCAAGATTGAGGCATATTTCCACCAATTTCATTTACCAAAACTTCTTCCTTTAATTGATTGAACGTCCAGTCAATTGGCACCCACCAACCACCTTTGATATTTATACCGCTCTAGCGTATTTATCACCCTGCATGGACACAAGCACCAGCTTGTTGGGCATGGTAGGCAAGAAATACTCCATGCACGAAACCCCTACCCACATTTTATTTATTTTTATTAGGTGGCAAGCGTCCAACAAATAAAGGAACCTGTAGCTTCTTCGCCTGGATTCCGGGAACTTTGAGAGGCGTATGGCTCCATCCATGCATGTCCCACTCATTACAGCTTTAATTTCTTTTATGTGCATGGCCCCTAACTTGAAAGTCTTAATAATTTTAACCCAAGATTTCACCGGGAAAATACACGGGAAAACTCGGCCCCTCTTTACTCTAATATGGACTTGGGCTGTAAACGAGCCCAGGGCGACGCTTTGGCCCATAACAAGTTGAAGCAGGTCAAATTTCGGACTTGTGCACTTGCCGAGCTTAAGATTAGCAAGAACTCCCGAGGAGGTCGCGGACACGAGGGCTCCACTCGGCATTCATTTTTCATCTGAAGGGGCAGGATGCCGTACCGAGTCACTGGCCACTGGCACCATTATTTCATACTCCGGCCAATATCCCAACTGTCAAATAATTCTGATTAGGAGATAAAACCAATCAACCAACTCATAATTGAGCTCTGAAAGAACCCACCATAATGAAGCCCTAAAATTCTTTCTGAGACCTAAGATTCTTAAACTTCTCCATCAAAATAAGATGTCCGTAAGTTACGTCCCTGACACATAATTGGTTCTTCAAGACCGTGTTTAGAAGTGGAGGATGCATTCCCTCCATTACTAACTTAAAATTTGAGATGATAAACAAAAGGTCCACGTAGCATGTACGAGTACCTCAATCTATGTGGATATTCGTGTCCGACAGTATGAACAATAGATGAAATATCATAGATATCAGACCCGGTTTGGGTATTGACCCGGTCAAAGGAGTTGGATCCCGGGTTTTATGGGTCAATCCGGGTCAACTCGAGTCAACCCGAAAATTTTTAAAAAATAAATTTTAAATGTTAATATTTTATAAAAAAAATTCATATGAATATAGGGCTATGTATATTGTAAATAAAATATTTTTCTAATATTTATATAATAAACTAAAAAAAAAAGTTAATAACCAACTAAAAAATTATAAAAAAATACCCACATTTAAAAAATAAAGAAAAAAGCAGCCCTGGAATCCACTCCCGTTTCATTAAAAAGACCATTATTCCCAATCTCAATCCCACCACCTCCACCACTCTACATCAGCAATTGGTCATCCTCATCCAAAAGCAGCTTGCTTTCTCGGATGCTTGCGCTATTGTCCTTCATTTTTATTTCTGCTCCTATTATTCTTGATTCATTTTTCATCTTTATCCTCTATACTTCATTACTCGCAACCGCTGCTTCTTTTTCTTGCCAACACGTAATCTATTTTTTGTAGTTGGATTTGCTGTTCCAGGTTGGCCATGATATTGCTTGCCTTTTCTTTCTTCAATCACTTTCTTACGCAATTCTGGGCTTGGATGCAGGAACAGTGAGCTCCAGGCCATGTCTACGCGGTCTCATATATATGCCTTCACAAAGGGTTATGAGTGTTCTTTTGTGGTCCTTTGAGAAGCCTTTCTCAAGTCTTTTGAAGTTAGATCTTAAATCGCCTGGCCTTGTCTCCCAGTAAGGAAGATTGTGAGGCTCATCATGCCTGGAGGGGTTGGAGGTGTCAAGAAAGATCCAGATAGAGATAAGATCTCAAATCTGTCATGGAGAGTCACCCGAGTCTCGCCCGGGTCGCTTGGGTCATGACAGGTCAATCAGATTTGACCGGGTCGTTGCATAGACTGGTCTTTTGACAAATCCGAACCGGTCCAGCTACTGGATCCCGGATCGACCTGCCGGACCGGTCAGGTTTAATAACTATGGATGAAGTAAAACACTAAAGAAAAATAAAGACAGGGCAGACTCTTGTAAGGAAATTCTTCCTACATCAAATCAACATTTGGGTATTTGTAACGTCATCAGCAGCATTCAACTAACACTTCTCCAAACAGGAAAAATTATTTAATTACTGAAACAAAATCCACAAAGCATACAGCTGCATATTACAGATATGTTGTTGGTACAAAATAAAAATAAACACAACTGCGAGGCTACAATGGTGACTTACAGTCAGCATCAATGGATATCCTTCCTGCGACCCAACGCTCGAGCCCTTTCCCTCATTTTCTTCTGGTGATGGAGGTCTTACTGTATTTGATGGGAACACTATGTATGAACGCTTCACACAAAAGAAAAAACAAATTATGACGATTACAAGAATTGATCAAAATTGCATTTCAGAAAAACAGAGCCACTCCTTAGACAAACACTTAAGACGCCATGCTCATGAAAGGACTTGGCCAACAAAGAAAACAAACAGTTTCAGAAAAAAAAACTGCAAAATTTTAGGTGCGATGCATCCAAGTGCATATTGCCATCTTACAGCTCAATTGAGATAATGTAAACTTGTCATTGCCCTAAAATGTGCAACTCTCACAAACTAGAATACAATGATGTCAAGGATATGGTGTAACCCAGGGATCATACCTGTCCATTATCACCTAATGTCATTCATTACAGCTTAGGTTTTTTCCGCCACGTTCCACGAGCATAGTTCAACACAGGCATTGGTTACTTTGTTGTGGAGAACAAACCCTTACTAGTTTTTGGTTAAGTTTAGTTTTAAGTACCACAGATACAGGTGGATCTATATGCAAGGAGACAATAGTAACCTCTTAAGATTTCCGAGAAAACATGATATTTCATAATTTAGTTGAGGATCTACTACCGAGTTGCCTCTAGAATCTGCTCTCCCCCCCCACCCTCTCTCTCTTCGTGCATGTACTTACTTTTCATTTCTGAATTATGTTCAGACAGTGCCTTGGGTACAGCGTAGAGCATCCAGGATGCATCCAATGTCCTCCCACATTTATTAACTCTTAAAAACTACAACATAAACCTTGAATACTAACAATTCTTCCAGATCTTTTCCAGCAATTTAACCACCCCAACATATACCCATCCATCTTAAGCTGCTGCCAAGAAAACCTGCCATGGAAGTTTTGAATCCCAGCCATTTAAACTTAATCCTTAGCCCTCGATCTGACCTGATGAAAATACAATAAAATCTTATGTGATGTCCAAAACCAAAAGCCCCCATCTCTACCAAGTCTTAGCCCAGTCACAAGTACTCCTAACCTGTTGAACAGCAGCTCGTGCAATTCCCTGATATGCTAAATATAAGAATATTTTTATTTTTATTATTTCAAATTTCTCTTAGGCTAACTGGATAACCTCTGTGCACTATACCCTCATTGTTTTTTCCCTTAATATTTCATATTCTCTCTGTCTTGTATCTCACTTGCTAGAACAGAACCCACAAGAGGTATTCCATCAGTGTTGATACTGATCATGGATAATGACACGTTTAGATCCTCAAGTCTACTCCACTCCTTCCATAGCTAAAAGAAACTTGTGTCCGCAATTCTTTTGTCAGCAACATGAAAAATAGGCACAAATAAATACCAGAAAATAATCGCAGCTAATGCGCGTAGAGAATTATATTAAACATGTCCTAAACGCGGCATTAACTCAAGCATAGTTTGACAGAGACATGGGCAGGCCAGAAAGAAAGAAAGAATAACAGATCTCATCAAGAGAGAGAGAGAGAGCATGAAGAAAAAAGGGAAAGAGAGTCTCAGTATCATTGATACATACATTTCCCATGAATTTCTGGAGATTGTTGGTATTGTTAGCGAAGCTGTACATGAGAACTATGGGAACGGTCACATAAACTCCGAATTTAGCAATCTCCAAAATCCCCTTTGATGTCCCCAACGACGACATTTTTCTTTTTTCTTTTCTCTCTATCAAGATACCGAAAACTTTCTTTCAATTGTGATCCATCTGAATCATTGACATAACAAAAAGCTGGGTCTCTCAGATGAGATGGAGGAGGGTAAATAAAGGGTTTATGGATAATAGATGAATGAAAGGAACAGCGGAGGGGATACGTGAAAGGATTGGAGAGTGCGAGTCGCTTCGGTCGCTCATTTCATGTGGAAATGGGCCAATTGTGGGCTGGACTTGGCCCAGCGGCTATCTTGGTGTTATTTCAACAATTTTCACTAAGTTCTAGTAAGGTATATTTCACTACCATAAAACTATTTTGTTTTCCTTTTTTTAAATGAAAAAAATAGAAAATGTTTCCATTTATTTATTGAGAACGAAGATAAATCTTTTCATTGAAAAAACAATGCATGAAGACCATAACCATTTCTCATGAAAAAAATAAAAACTATAATATATAATAATCATCTTAATATTTTGTATTTGCGATATTAGTTTTCAATTCATTAAAATTAAAAATTATCATGAAAAAATATATTACTAACTAAAAAAATTAAATTTATGAGACTAACTAAATATTAAAATAAAAAATAATATTCTTAATATTTTACATTGTTAAAGGTTTTCGTATTTAAGAGGAAAAAAAAAGTAATAATATTATTAATTAATATTACTATGTTTCCAAACAATCACTTCACCTTTCTTCTATTACACAATCTCCATTATTTTGTCTACACTGAACTTGAAATCACTTCTATCAGCGAAGATTGTTCAGTGGCCTTGGAGCTAAATGTCCTTTCAGGGATGGCAAGGGGTGGGGGGCTTAGGAGTAATTAATCCAGTTATATAATTGAAGCTGGATAGATACCTGCAGGTGAAAAATAAAAAAGAAAACAAAATATTCAAAGCAATTCTTTTACAAGAAATTAAAATCTTTTTTATTTTTATTTTTTTCTTTGTTTGAAATATTTTTATATATTATTTTAATTTTTAATATGTCAATGTTAAAAATAAAATTTTTAAAAATATAATTATTTTTAGATTTGGAGTTCATACAAATCTATCGATAATTATTAAACTTTTTACACAATTTTTAAAAATAATTTTATATTAACTTTAATAATTTCAATAAAAAGTGTGATAAATCTTCATTTACGTGATAGGAGTAATTAATTTTTATATTTTCTCAATTCATCACCCATGCATTTTATATCTAGTGAGACACACTATAACATGCCAAAAATCCTAAAAACTCAACCATTGATCCTTTGGAATTGTTTACGCTGCTCAATATTATCTAATTCTAGAGATTTATTTTTCTTTTTAATTTCTCTGACAATTCATGTGATGATTTATTAGCTGAAAATCCTGGTTAATGATAATTTTTACATTTTAAAAGTGTTTTTTAAAAATTTAATTTATTTTTTTGTTTCAAATTAATATATATTTTTAATATTTTTAAATCATTTTAATACATTGATTTTAAAATAATTTTAAAAAATAAAATAAAAATTTATTTTAATTTAAATAAAAAATATTTTAAAAAACAACAAAACTACTGTAATTTCAAAAGTAAATCCATGCCATGCCACCATGTAGAGCGAAAAAGACTATTTTAACCATCTATTCTCAAACTATTGGCACCAGAAAACTGTGGATCTACTATCTAGTATCTACACAATCCAGACCACAGCTCCTGTCCTTCTGTCATTTACTCTACAGTGTTTTTTCCCCCTCCGTCTGTGCTTGTCAATATCACTTTTTTTTTTTTTCTCTCTGTTGTACATTAAAAAAAGAGAGGGTGATATTGATTATTGACATGCAAATCTAATACTCTTCGATAATTGTTCAGCGAGGCTCGTTAGCGTCTAATGACCGGTTAATGTTGGTCCACGTGGACAATGGATCCAAATCGTCCCACCTACTTTGTAATATAAAAAAAAATACATAAAATATCTAGAACATGATTACAAAATTTCCAAAGTTGTTAATTATTCGAAGCATTACTTGTAGGTGCTGTGTTCGGTATTTTGATGTGATTTTAAAAGTGATTTTTGTATATTATTTTTTTATATTAACATATTAAAAAATGATTTAACACCTCCAATCATCTCTAATCATCAATTGATTTTTCTTACGCTAGCTAAGTGGCCCTTGGTGAAAGGATTAATTAGCTAAAGAACAGTTTTTGCTCCCTTTTTTAAATTATCTTAAAAAATTCACTTGCAGTGGTAGGTGGATGGAGTGTTTATTTTTGAAAAAATTTAAAATTTTTTATTTAAAATTAATATTTTTTAGTGTTTTCAGATTATTTTGATTCGTTAATATTAAAAATAATTTTTAAAAAATAAAAAAATATTTTAATATATTTTTTAAATAAAAATACTTTATAACCCATACCCGCAAGTAGAATGAATATCTGGTTAACTTACGGTGGCAAGATAAATATTCAAAAACTTTTAAAAAGCATTGTAGAACCCCGGCAGTAAATATGATAAGAAAACTAAAAATCAAGGGTGCTCATTCACTCTAGCCTTTATTTAAGATATAAATAAATTCTAATTTTAACGCATCTGAGACCGAGATATTAATATTTAATCATTGAGTTATTTTCGTCTTGTCAAGAGAATGCGTGCTTGGCTTGTTTACGTTAATTATTATTATTCTTACTTCTATCCTGCTTAATTAATTACTTTCTAGCTCGTTTGTGTGGGTTCGTGTTTTTGACTTACGGTCCCACAACCCTGACCCGGAAACACACAGGTCATGAGTTTTCCCACGTGGCACGTTAATAACCGTCCAACTCAAGGTAGCAATGATGCCAGCAACTGCCAAAATAACATAGCTGGAGAGTGACCTCCGAGCCCACACCACCAAACACGGCGTAATCCGCCTGCCTGCAGCTGCTGCTTCTGAAGGAAGTCAAATTGCGCAGATATCACCAGGAGGCTACCCTATATGGCTCGTGAAATCTGACCATCTGAGCCCATGATCTTCACGCGTTAAAAAACAAAACAAAAAAAAAAAGCTAGACAAACTGTGCAATTGCGGTTTCTTGGAATATATGAAGGCGGTTTCCTCGAGGAACTTTGCTGATTAAACAACATGCTACTGTTTGAGAGTGGTGTAAAAATTAATTAATTTTTGAATTTTTTTAAAAACATATAAAAAAGAACAATTTAAATCTTAAAAAAAAATAAATCTTTATAATAAAAACAACAGCTGGAAATCAATGATAAACACCACCTAACTCGACTAAGATCAATTCTAGGTTGCAGAAAAAGGGAACTCTACGCCATTGAAATAATATCGCAAGATTGATCTTTTCTCTGCTTTTGTTAGGGAGGGCCAGTTAAGTCTTGCTGATGATTGGATGCTTTGAACATTCCAGTCGTCCGCCCACCATTTGGAGAAAAAGAGACAGAGATTCAAGAAATTTTAGACTCCGATGGCATGAAGTTGATCGTTGGCTAGCTGGACTCGTCGTCTTCTCTGACAGTGAGATGATAGGTTATTTTATGCATGATAAGCGTCGGCACATAACTCTTTGCGTCTCATAGTCATTAAAGCATTTTAATTGCTCATAGTGGTGAAGTCCTTTTCAATTGCAGTGCTCTCTCATTTTGAGGCGTCGAGGCCCTCAACTTGAGAGCAAATAAAGCTTAAAAAAAGAAATAATATTCCTCGACCAGATTCTCCAAGCAACAGTTGGATTCTTGGATACATCACCTGCTTCATATCTTGCATATTAATAGAAAATTACTATCGAGCTTTGTTTTCTTTTTCCTTTTTCTAGTCTTCCCACCACCACTGGCTTGCCGATTACCAGCATTTATTAGTGCAGTGGTGGATGTTTTTCAAGGGTTTTTTATATAATACAAATATATATTTTAAATTAAATAAAATTAAATTTTAAATTAGATTTTATAGTATTCATACCGTATTTATTATTTATAAATAAAGTAATTAAAACAAATTTATCAATTTAGATCGGTACATTATGTTGGAATTAAATTAACATCCTTAATTGTGTCTCAAAGGGTGTTTGTTTTCTTTTGTGCTATATTATTATTTTTTAAAAAAAAAATGCAAGTTATAGAGATATTTTAATACAAAAAATAAGGGAAATTAAAAAAAAAAAAAAAAAAAGAATTTAGAAGACACCTGAATTCTAAATGAAAACTCCAACCGGCACGCGCTCACCCACTTATAAAAGCAACCCTTCCCAACATTAAAAGCCGATCCCCTGCACGCTCGTGTTGCTTGCTAATTTCCTCCCCACAACCGCCTACCCTGCACGAGCCATGGAGCCCCCGCCACCATCAACACTGCAAACGACCACCTCGATACCGACCACGCTTCTCAACAAATACGAATTAGGCCGATTACTAGGCCGTGGTAGCTTTGCAAAAGTCTATGCAGCCCGCTCTTTATCCGACAAGACACAGCTGGCCGCGATCAAGATCATAGACAAAACAAAAACCGATGCTGCCATGGAACCTCGTATCATCTCCGAGATTTCAGCCATGCACCGCCTGCAACACCACCCAACCATTCTCAAAATTCACGAAGTTATGGCAACAAAAACCAAAATCTACCTCGTCATGGAACTTGCCTCAGGAGGTGATCTTTACTCTAAGATCCGCAAGATTGGGAAACTCAAAGAATCAGCCGCACGTCGTTACTTTCAACAACTTGTGTCTGCCCTCCACTTCTGCCACCAAAATGGTGTCTCTCACCGCGATATCAAGCCTCATAATTTACTCCTTGACGGTAAAGGTAATTTAAAAATATCTGATTTTGGACTCTCGGCTTTGAAGAATGGTGGTGGTGACGGTGTGTTTTTGCTTCAGACTGCTTGTGGGACTCCAGCTTTCACGGCACCGGAAGTTATGTCGCGGCAGGGTTACGACGGAGCTAAAGCGGATGCTTGGTCTTGTGGAGTCATTTTGTTCTTTTTATTGTCGGCTTATTTGCCATTTGATGACAGTAATCTTGCATTCTTGTATAAGAGAGCTCATAAAGGAGAATATCAAGTGCCCTCTTGTATATCAAGGCCGGTTAAATCGATTATAAACCAGCTTCTAGACCCAAATCCTAATACAAGAATGAGCATGGAAGCTTTAATGAAGCATTCTTGGTTTTTGAAGAAGTTTGACTTGCCAACTCAAAGTAGTGTGTTCGAGTTGGATTATAAAAAATATTGTAAATTTGATCAAAAGAGTGCGGTTGCTAGCATTACTGCGTTTGATATAATTTCTCTATCTTCAGGGTTGGATTTGTCACGGTTATTTGAGGTTAAGAATCGGAAAGAGAGAAGATTTACATCAAGCGAAACGGTGGAAAGAGTTACAGAGAGAGTGAGAGAGGTTGGAGGGAGATTGGGGTATAGGGTAGTGGAAGGAAAGGGTGGGAGTGCTATTGGGTTGGGGAAAGGGAGGGTGGGAGTGTTGTTTGAGGTGTTCGAAATAGCGGAGAAGCTGTTGGTGGTGGAAGTTATGGTGGTGGAGGGTGGTGAGGTGGAATTTGAGGAGGTTCATTGGGGAGAACTGAAAGATGAGCTTGAGGACGTTGTGCTTCAATGGCATAATGATGTCATGTGAAGAGAGGTTCATGTTGTCCTTCAATGGATCAGTTTGAGGAGGTTTGAGGATGTTAGTAACAAAGTTAGCCTAATTACTTGTTCTCGGATGGATGCGTATATGGTTACTGTTCTAATCGGGGATGGATAACCTGAGCTGATCTTTGTTCATGAAAGAATGTGTTCAGTTGTTGTATATTTTTCACTATTTACTTGTGTTAGCTTGGTTTGTGATCTTAACCTCTTGGTTTAAGCTTGTTAACTTGTAAAGGTGATAATCTCACTCAAGTTGGAATAATTAAATTCTCTTTGTTTGCCTTGTTACTTTCTGATCTATACTTGTGTTCTTTGATTTGGCATGACACAAAACCAGCACTTCAGGATATGCAAAAGAAGCACTAGCAAGATTTTTTTTTTATCAGGAGCTGTGTAGACTATGCCTGATAATTCATCAATGGTCGCATTGCCTCACCTCTAATTTCAGCTCTAAGTTTCTTTTCAGTTTACAGCATTGTCAACTTTTGGTTTTGGTTTGATGAGACTCGAGATTTCTGGCTGTAGATACCCACTGATTGCTCGTTAGTCATTCATCCATTGAATTAGAAGCCATAGTCACAGGCGGCCAATTGTGAAGAAATATGCATAGAGAAAAAGAAAAAAAAAAAGAATAAATGAACACAGATGAAACCCCCGTGAAGTCATGAACTAGAACCCTAAAATGTTATTCACACTCATTGAATTTTAAACCTCCTTTTTTAAAAAAAATTTATGAAGCACAAAACAATCCAGGTACAGGTATTATACACCCTAATCGTTTGTTGATCCAATGCATGACACAATAACATGCAATATCAGAAGGAAGGAAGGGTACAGCCTATGACTGCAGCGTAATATTTCCACCGAAGTTCTTCAGAGATGTTAATTACTCTTCAATTATCATCTCCTTGGTTGCTTCCCACCTGCCAAAGTATAAAGTTATTGCGTTCTGGAGAGTTCTATCAAGAGTCAAGTTAGTAAATAATGGTGATGAATTTTATTGTATGGTTGCTCATGATATGAGCGGTATTGTATTCATTAAGTTATGGTGTACTTTATTATTGTGAAGTCTGGAAAAGTTTCCAGCTTTTCTATTCAACACAATGGTCGTGTATCTTTGAAAAGGAAATAGTGAATGAGAATGATTCTTAACTACACATTCGATTGGCATTAACTTGTGGAAATGGTTCTTAACTACACATTCAAGTTTATGCAGTGACAATCTTGTGTTCTTGGCAATAACTAACATTTCAAGGTCAACATCCAGGGGACAATTATGATTAATTCCCTGCATGAAACGGAAACGGAAACTGAAACTGAAGATTTCGTTTTTGCTTTTCCTCCTGTTGACTGAAAATGAAGATGTTTTAGTAGAAATGAAGACAAAAAATGAAATCAGTTGAGAATGAGCCGAAACACTCTGGAATTCTGACAATTTTTCTAAAGAACTTATGTACAAGTTAAACTAAAAGGATTGTTAAGAATTTATGCAGATGTTTGCCGATACGAATCATGATGTTGTTTTGCTTTGAGTTTTGTCAACAGTAGTAGCTGTTGATCATGATCATGAATTGCCAACCTTGACAGAAATGAGCCAACCAATTTCGCTAATACTAAACAGTACCGATGTAATTGACGTGGTGATGGTATATATTCTTACAACTGTTTGTGAATGATAGCCAGAGCAATCCTAGCTGGAAAACTGAATGATCAAAAACGGTTTTGTAATACAGAATCTTTTCCAGAGATTTGGGAGTGTTTCAGAATTTACTTTCAAAATGTGGTTTCTGTGAACTCATATTCTGGATTTGTTTAATTTTAATAGCATTCAAATTTTGTACTTTTATCCAGCTCCAGTGATGAGAGAGAACTGTATACAAAATTGCTTGCCATTTGAGGGGAAAAAAGAGTAAACAACATGTTTTGTTTTGTTTTTTTTCCGAGTGTTGGACTCATCTCGGAGATTCTCTTTTCTTTCTGACAACATTTCATGCATTTTTAATGGAGAAAGTTAAGGGAGCAATTGGAAGCTGGGAACCAAAGGAGCCACCTCAGATGAGCTCAACAATGACGGTGTGAGCCACCAGAAATTTGTGGTAACACGTTTGGTTTTGTTTTCAAACTTGGGCTGGCATATTTAGAAGATTTTTATGAAAAAGGAGTTTATTTTTTGGCGTGACGACTAATATAATACAAGAATTTTTCAACACTCTTGGTAAGGTTACGGCTTGATGTTCATTGATCTCAGCTGATCAATTTCAACTGCTGTAACCAGTAAAAATAATTGCATTGTTTGAAAAATGATATCGAAGGCAGCTTATGTGATAATCCCACTTCCTTACCTCATCTCTGAAGGAGGAAGGGTCAATTGAGTTAAGAACCAGATGAGGTCACAGGCACTGACTTGAAGAAATTCGCTCCATCGAGGTGTCATTGAACTCAAATTGAACACTGTACATTTGACTCTACGCTTTTGTTGATCCTATCCATTACAGATTACAACGAGAAACAACTTCTGCTACCCTAGGAGCAAGAGAAAAGGGACTGCAGACCATAACCACAACCTAAGTTTACTCGTCATAATCATCATCTACGTCAGCTACAGTGGAGAGACCTAACATCCATGCCTGCAAGCCATTCTGATAATCATTTTTCTTAGTTGCTTCAAGCTTGTCAACAGCCTTCTTTGATATTCCACATTTTACCAGAGCAATTCCAAGAGAATTGAACATATAATCGTCAGGTTGAATGGAAGCTTCTACCTTGAACGTTCCCAGAGCCTCTTTCCATCTGCCATCCAATGCATACAACCCAAGCACATTGTTATAGCACAACAAGTCAGTCAAAAGCACCAACTCTCTCGTCTGTTTTGCAATCTGAATGGCTTCCTCAAACCTCCCCAGTCTTTTCTACATGCACAGCATCATTGCAAAGGTAATCATTTTCATTCCCTTATCTTTTCAAGCTCTCAAAGATCTCTTCTGCTTGTTTGACCATGGGTTTTTCGCTTCACAGATCTATCATACAATTTGAAGAAAATGCATCAGGACCAGAATCGGACGGCTGCAGCAGTTTGTATGTTTCTTCTGCTTCTTTTGAGCACCAAACCTCGGTAAAAAGCTTGATTAAGGACTTATATATAACTGTATTTCCAGGCAAGCCTGCTCTTTTCATTGCATCTACATAACCAAGAGCTTCTTTAACACTTTCAGCATCAGCAAAAGCATTTATCAGTACACCATAAACCACAACATCTGGCTTCACATCAAGACCTATCATCTCGTTATAAAGCTCCTCAAGCCATTTCCAGTTTACCTATTTTCACAACGCTTGAGATCAAAGCACAATAGGAGATGCAATCAGTAAATAGTCCTGCCTCTTGCATCTTCTTCAGATAATGTTTTGCTTTATGTGGCAAGTCAGCACCAGCCAAAATTTGTATGTTAGAACTATAGGTACATTTATCTGGAACTACGCCACGACTCTCCATGCTGTCAAACAAGCGACATGCTTTACCATAATTCTGCGCTAACCTGTATGCTTTAATCATCACATTAAACACGAGGACAGTCAGCATCCACAATATGGCAGTGCTTCCCGTATGCATCAATGCTGGCAGAATAGCACTCAAAACTCATATTTCCTGTGAGATGAAATCTCCTGAACCGTAGCCATGAAAACACACGCATTCCAGCTTCAATGTGCATCCTAGTCAGAGCAGACTGAGTATACCCATCAATCTCCAAACCCTTTTCATCCATCTCAGGCACCAGGTCTTCTGCATCACTAGAGTGTGTGTGTGGTAACTGACACGATCCGGCACTAAACCAGTCTCCTTCATCCTTTTAAAGTAGCTAGCTTCCACGGTTATATTATCATGCTTAGCACGAAGGGAAATGAGAATATTGGGCATCGGAACTCCTCCGACTAGTCTCCTTCATCCTTGTAAAGTAGCTAGTTTCCTTGTAAAGTAGCTAGTTAGATTGTCTGAATCAAAGTTTGTCAATTTCATTTTGTTTTGTTTAAAATGATCAACATATTTTATAGTAATTTAAAAAATAAAACAAAATAAAATAATTTTTATCTCATTTTAAATCACGGTCCGTTCCGAATTTTTCAATTAAATTTCAACTGGAATGTTCTGGTTTTATTCCACATGTTCCGTTCTGCTTTTAAAAAGCCATTGAATTAAATTGAACCTGATTCAATTTAATTAATTAAACCATCCAATTATAAAAAGCTCTTTTTCATTATTATTTTCAATAACAATGATAATAATAATAATAATAATAATAAAAATTATTATTACTATTTTCATTAGCAATCATATAATTTTTTAAAATTAGATTTATTACTAATATATATGGTTTATATTCATGTTTTTTTTTTCATGTTTATACTTTGTAGGAATTTGAGTAAAACAAGAGATGTTTTAGATCTCATTAGCCTTAATAACATTAACCTAACTTTATATTTAAAATATTTATGTTAAAACATTTTACTTTTATAATATTTTGATATTTTGTTTAAGTTGAATTACTTTGATTTATTTAATCTTAACTATTTAGAAATATTTTAAATTTTAAAATTATATTTGTTTGACATTGTATTTGTATTTTATAATTTATAATTAATTTATTTTAAATTTAAATTTATATATATATATATATATATATATATATATATATATATATATATATATATATAAACAGTAAAACCCACTTTAAAACTAAAATATTCTATTTACCTTGGTTTGAACTTAAACATCCCTTGCAGTTGAGAGCCTTTTAATTTCTGACACCGGGTCTTGTCAACTGTTATGCTTCCAAAACAGCAGATATCACGTACAACAGATATCACGTTCCTTGCACTTGAATTTTAGTCGAAAAAGAGGATAGAGTAGCGACTCGACTCGAAGGTTTGTTCCTTGTAATTTAATTTTATCTATAATTTTAATTAAATATATATTTTTTTCAAACTAATTTTAATTAAAATTATTTTTTATAAAACAACTTTTTCAGACGACAACACAACAGCACAGCAACCGCAAAACACACCTTGCTGGAATAGTATTGCAGACACACTGTTGATTTTTAAAAAATTGATTTTTTTAATGAATTTCAAAAAAAAAAATTAAAAAAACAAAAACACTACTATAATGCCTCGAAGAAATATATAGAAAAAATATAACTCGCATCCATATTCCATATCCATAAAAAAAATTGATGCAGCATGCAGCTTTATCGAAAGTCAAAAAGGATTTTGAAAGATAACAAATTTCCAAACGAATAGCAGATGCAACAGGACATGATTATCCCTTTTCTTTACCTCATGCCTTGAGTGAGCATATTGCTTGTGCACACCAGTGCTTAAAGGGCCCATAAACTTTCTAATACAAGACGGTGAATCATTTGTTACATTTTAGAATGACTGTTTTACATGGTGGGTTGAGCATAATGATCCACCCTTTACCAATTACCCGCAACCAGGCGAGCAAATAGTTTGCTGATTATTTTTTGTATTTTGACTTCGTTCCGCATGAGCAACATTTGGCAAGCCATGCATGCTTATTTACAATACTTGTTGAACCATACTGCAATGTTAAGGAAGCCTTCGTAGTCGGATTGGGGTCTGCAGAAAAGCAATGCGGATCAGGCTTTATGTGAAAATGAATTAGATTTGAGCTTCGTTGTAGCTGTTTACACTAGAATGTGCCCCAGTAAATGTTTTACCTTTCAATCGCATGGACATCATTGGGAAACATGAGGATTTTGACCTCAACGCCTTTCTCTTTCAATGCCCGTGCATACTACAAATTTTTCAAGTATCAAACCATTAGTACCATCATATTATGCAAGTAATAGAAAAAAAAAAATAAACTGTTTGCGATTTTTTATCTTGTCTATCACTCTTCCAGCTGCTTTTTTCAAAACATACACTGGAATAAAATTTTAAACAGCCAGCTTGTACTTGAAGAGGGAACGAAACTTACTTGCAACCCATTAGACAATGGAACACGAAGATCCTGAGCACCTAGAACAAAAATGGTCGGTGTTTTGACCTGTGAATGTTATCAAACTAAGAAATTCAATACCATGACTTGAGGGTTTTGGTACTCAGCATAGATAAAAAAAAAATCCAAAAGAAACGCCAATCACTGTCTCTACCCGGCCAATATGACTGAAAGCATGAGGGAAAAAGTTGATGTTCTGGCAAACACAGACACATAGTTGATGTTATGGTAAATAACCAAAGAATTTTTTTACCATAAAGCTCAGATTCTTCATTCTCAACATATTGTTTTCCTTTGCATTGCACAACTGCCAAAAGCAGAGCTTGGCTGTTGTTGTATAGCATTCCATGCATCTTGCTAGTGCCAATGCATTCCATGCAGGTACAATTTCTAATCCAGTACAGTTGTCCACTGCAAGTTGCATGGAAACGCATTGTGTTTTCTGACACTAGCTATACTAGATTTTTCCATTGCTTTAAAGTTGATAGCATCCAGCATTGTAAAAGCAACCGCACTACCAGGTGTTGTATTGCTGTCGAGGCTGCAGACCAGCCTGTTCATTAGGAGTTTTTTGCAGTAAATTTTATTTGGTTTGGACCATTCTATTGCTATTCTTAGTGCTTCTGTCTTAAGTCCCAAAAATACTAAGAAATAATATATATATATATATATATATTGAAAAATGGAAAAATATTGTGTCCAATAGGATTTGAACCACTATCAAAGGTTTTGAAGACCTCTGTCCTATCCACTGGACAATGGACACCATCACATATCACCTAATAGAAAACAGGTCTCTCTAGAAAGTACCTTTGAGATGTGTGATATGGGAGATTTGCTGTGAAAGAGAACCAGGTCCTCAGCTGAGGGTGCTTCCGTAAATTTAGTTTTCCCCTCAACTCCATAGGTTTCCACATAGCACCAATCAGGGATGTCTGTTATGCCAACCATTGATGCAAGGTTACAGACGGGATTTCTCGCAACTGCAGCAACAAATTTATCTGGTGCCTGCAGAAAGTTATACAGATATGTTCACTATATTAGAGGTCTATGTAATAACAAAAATCTCGATATATAGTCTACAAAAGACACCTGACTATCACAAGGAGAGAGCTGGAAATGCTAAACCTGGCCAATTAAGTGAGTTGTGAGAAAGCCACCATGGGAACCACCAATCACAGCTATTTTGGAGGGGCTAGCAACACCCGTGTCAATCACATGATCTATTGCTGTAATTACATCATTGACATCCTGTGCATAGTAAGCTATAAGGTTAGAATTTGCACAAACTCCACACGATCTATTGCTGTAATTACATCCTTGACATCCTGTGCTTAGTAAGCTATAAGGTTAGAATTTGCAAACTCCCCAAATGTTTGAGATGCTTGAGTAGATATCTGTATGTCTTCTAGGAGAAAATGGATTTTTTCCAAACGAGGAAAAAGAACAAGAAACCAGGAAATACAGGTAATGTGTCCTGATACTACTTGCAAAAGATCATTAACAATGAAGAATCAACACTGGGGCAAAGGGAAGTGGAGAAAGTAAGAGAGAAATATGCAATATAGGAACAAGAAAGTTGACTTGTTTGTTTGTAGCTTAGTACTGCTTAGAGTTTAAAGATTATTTTGATAACTTTCTAGGATTTTATTGTTGTTGTTATTAGGATATTTATTTCTTATTGAGTTCAGGTAACTTTCTTGTTCCCAAACTACACCAGAGAATCCCTTCATAGAAAAAAAAAGGACTCAGAAAAACAACCTGATGCATAAAGCCTTGATTTTTACAAAAAGCATGCCAAACAAAATTTAGGAGAAAGGACAGATTTGCCCTCAAATTATTATGCATGTCCCAAATGAATCCTCCACCGATCAATTGAGTCCCCATTTATTAGGGTTGGTTAAATCATCTCCAATGTTATCTACAGTGAAAAGGTCTGTTCATTTTTAACATGACTCCCGTGCCTTCAGTTTAAGCCAATATTTTAGGCAAGTACTCGCACAAAACTGATGCTCCCTCAGACATTGTGGTGCCATATATATTCATTAACAAGGATCTTGACACTAAAAGTCACCCCACATGATGCATGTTAATGCTCAAATATAAAAAGAGGTTATAGCCTATTTTGTGTGTTAAAGAGTCTTGCACATATGGGTGTGATTTTTAACTCCAAAATATTTTAGGCTCACTTTTGTCCTCGAAATCAGGCTAAAAGAGCTTGCACCCGCAGGGGCTAATTCAGAAAATTCTCAAAGGATGGGGACTCGTTCGAGATATCGATATATGGGGGGCTCCATTGGGATAGACATAACACTTTGGGAGTAAATTTGTCCTTGGACTATAAACTTTAATAAGAATGAGTACCTGTGAACCAACTTTCCCTGGAAGAGATTGCAAAGCTTCCTCACCAAATCCTAGTGAACCTCTGTGATCAAAGACTTAGTTAGAAAAATCTGGGAAAGAACAAAAAGGACAGTCACATGCTGGCACTCTATTGTGTGTTTGGGATTGTGGTACATGGTGCTTTTTAAAATAGCTTTTCACTTGAAAATGCATCAAAATGAATTTTTTTCAGATTTATTTTTTTTATTTTTGACATCAGCATATCAAAATCATCACAAAATCATCAAAAAGCATTGAAAAAAACATCAATTTGAAACCTTTTCAAGCCAAAAACACTTTAAAAAAACACTCAAAAGCAGAAGCACCCCCAAACACACCCTAATACCATTTTAACGACTGCACCAAACTTTTTGAGCATGCAAAGATGAAAATTATCAAGGGACCAAATGAATTTTATGGTAAAGTTACGTGAATTTCAAACTGGTGTAGAACCACCAGCAAGAATACAAAAGTACTAATTCTCTGAGGAAAAACTGCATCTTGGTGATAATCAAAATTCAATGTTCTTTTGAATATCTGGGTAGGGTCTTTGTTTATAGACGGTAAAATTAGAAAACCTACTAAATAGTTCTCATCCAATAATAAAACTAAAGTAAACTAAATTCCAATTTTGAAATTCCTAAATAATCAAACAATATTTCCTGCTGTTGTCTTTCTTCGCTCCCGTTACAATGCCATGTAAAAAATATAAAACATCAGCTTGGAGAGAGATTTTTTTTTTTTTTTTGCAGATTATATTTCCATGGGTAAAACAGTCTGGTGGAGCATAGAGAAATGTGCATTGATCTGAGTTTCTGATTAAACTTAAGAAGAAAAGGGAAAGGGAAAGGGAAAAGCTTTAAAACACCTGTAATTTACAATCAACAAGCTGTAACCTAGTGAAGACAGAAATGCATAGGACTTTGCAAAGCCTGACAATGAGACAGAATGTGGGCCTCCATGAAGCACAACTATTAGTGGATCACAAACATCATTCTTCTTAGACTGGCGAGACACAAAAATAGCTTCGAAAGGTTTGCTAGCACCTGAAAGAAACAAATGTACAATGAAGCAAAATTCATTGCTGTGATCATAATTCAACACTTTCATGAATTGCGAAAGACTTCCCAATAGTACCAGAAACAAAATTCAATCATCCCATTCTTCATGTACAAAGTCCCTATAAAAATTCAGCTCCATATGCTGATGCTGGAAACTCAATGAAAGAATACTTCGTATCTTACTTTCTTTCCTTACCAATCAAATTCCAACACAATTTCCAATGAATGGGCTAATGCATGTAAACCAATGAATAAACATACAGAAAACAACACCCCCTCCACACAAAAAAAAAAAAAAAACCCATAAAAAACTGGCTGCAGAGCAGCCTAAACTGTAGAAATCACACTGTTTTTATGATGCATCTGAAATGTGATAGTAGACCCATGCCAATGCATCAAAGTGTTCAGAATTTTGATACAACAACATATTGATATAATACCTTTTGTCAGGCATTCAGAAACATCCTTGACTGGAATCTTCAATATAGTGAACTGACGAGAAGAGAGCAAAGAATTAACCTGTACCAAGAAGAAACTGTCATCACAAAACTAGAACTTAATGGATAAACGATACAAAATTCATGTTCTAAAAATGCCAACAATACAAACCTTCGCAGAGCATCCGAATATTGGGCTTGATACATCTGACCAATCCCATTCAGCATTTTTAATTTCCTTATCAACAAGATAACCATACCTGATTTGAGGTACATCTACTGGACTGCTAAACACTGGAACAGGGGAAGAAAAAAAGATTACATTTCCATCCTCTTCACTTTAACATGGTGGGTTATAGATAGCTTTCAGCATTTGGCTTTACCGGCAATAATGCTGTCTCCATCTAGAGTAAGAAGATTCCATGAAAAATTGGAGTCTGTGGGACTAATACGTGATACATCCCCACTGTAATTCGATAATCATACCATGAATCAACTATACAAACAGATTCTGAAGGTATGTACACATAAGAAAAGCTGTACATATATGACTTTTAAAGTTACCTCAACACATTCACAGAAAGTATAACTTGACTGCTGCCCCATGCTGAAGATACAATCATAGTGCATCCATCTGAAAGCCATGGATTAGGAATAAAATTAGAACAGTAAAGCCCTGGGAAGCAACCATCCTCTGCGCTCTGCACAATAGGAATCTGCAATGATTTATAGAAGAAAATAGTTAGTTACAGATCATACACATGAAAGAAAATCTTCCAAATCTGTGGAAACTGGTAAATGCATCATTCATAGGGAAATATAGCTAAGAGGAAATTGCCAGGGATAGCCTCAGGACAAGGGATTGGCAGTCGTCCAGCCTGGGTTCCCAACAAGTGTATACTCCTTCCCTTCATTTGAAATTCTAAAAGGTGAGAGCTCACAAGAAGATCGAGTGTAAAAGCATGGCTATTTAAAAAGCAACATTGATCCCAGAACAAAATGCAAACCATATTATATTATGAATCATTACTTTTAAATATTCACATTCTAGTAACTTATATAAAATCTGTTGATGAACATGGCAAAGTTCATCATAACTTCTTGTAAATGAATAAAGCAATAGCAAACAAAATCAGCAATTCTATACATGCCAGTGGAATTCACAAAATGAAAATTATACAGATAGACATTAAGAGCTCACCACATCAATAATTTTTAAAGAGGACAATTGTCCATTCACTGGCCAATCAATTCTGTGAAGTGAATCTGTAGCAGAATGTGCACCCGAATCTACAGAACTTCTTCCAGATAGAAACACAAGGAACCTTCCATCTGGGCTGGATAACATAGACATGTTTCACATGCAATCAGCTTTAAATACATCAATACTATCATGTAAGGAATTTTTTTTCAAGTTATACAACTTAATATATTCAATGGTTTCCAGTTAACTGAAGAATTGTTGATCATTATAGCTATACTTATAAAGAGAAGGTGAGGCAGATCATAAATAACTTTTAAGCATATAACCACCAACTAAAAAACAAGAAATAGTGCATAAGCACATGCATGGAATCATTCACACACTTAAACAGAGAAGAAATGATGCACAAGTTAAACCTGATGTGTCTGTGACACCTAAAAGGACATCTGGACAACGAATTTGCAAATTTTAATATCAACACATAGCCGCAGGGGAATCCATTAACTTAGAATAGAGAGATGGAAAATAGTGATGAAAAAAAAAGAAGGAACAAGTTTACTATGCCAGTGCATAACCCGTACAAGTCATCGATGTGAAACTAGCAAAAATTAACTGGTCACCTTTATCTTGTAATATTTTTTTACACAAAAAGAAAAAAGGTCGTGTCAAATTGGAAAGAGGAAAAGAGACATGCAATCTCAGCAAAGAAGCCATCACGCCTCTTTTGGGCTAGGGCTTTAGGATAAATTCATTTCCCCTGAAATAAAATCTTCGTCAGACTTGATTGTCTTGAAAATGTATCCAAAACTTGAGAAATCACACTGCAGAAGTTATCGCTTATCACACAGAAAAGGAGAAGAAATAAAGTTTCTAGGTCAATGTGAAGGCTCAAAACCAAGGTGGTTGTATAAATAGCATACCTGAATGATGGAAAGAAGGCACTACTTATGCTCTGAGTTAGGTTAAGAACGGGTGAGTCTTCGTTTGGACTCTCTCTGAAAGATCACAATGAAATTCAAATTACATAAACCAGAGTTAGCATACTCAATCTCCGACTGCAACTAATTAACAACTGAGAGAGACAGAAAAAACAACGAGAGCTTTATGAGAACAAGTAACCCACTTGAGCTCTAAATCATTGCCTTCTGATGCATAAACTGGTGCTCTAACTGCATATAATGCACATGGCCTGTTGTAGCAGTATTTTATGCCAAGCTTTCTTGGATTTGATGACCAACCCACAAACACCAAATACTGATGCAAGCCTTGGGTTGATGGAGCCCAGACAACTTGGCCAACGCTCAAGGACTTTGAAATTCCTTTGACAGGCTGTACTTGTCCGCTGCACAGCATGGGAAAGTTCAAATTGAGGATTTAATGTCTGACAAAAAAGTATGTTTAGCTGTATCAATGACAACAAAAACCTCTTACAAAACCTGTTAATGTCAATCAAAAAAAGTGCAGGCTGCCTTTTCCCTGCATAGGTTTCTCCCCAGTCCTCCTCCCATTCCCCCTGACCTTTCCAGCTACCACAGTCCTTATCTGCTGAACCACCTTTTTTATAGCCCGAATCATTAAATGTAGGCTTGGAGGGTGAGGCCTCCTCGGCAACATAAGCAATAAGAGTTTCGTTTGAGTTCCATGAGATCCCCTCAAACCTATGACATCTAAAAACATTCAAATTTCTGGATGCTCGAGGATGGCAGTGAACAACGATACTTATAATCAAACAAATCTACTACTAAAAGACATGAATGTACAAAGTCGAAAGTATGCAAGCCTGGCTTAGCAAATCATAAATATTAAAAAGATGTCACCCGCAGCGAAAAGGCTAGATTTATATAGTCACTGACCATCCATCACAATACACCGAACCGTGTACAGATTGGGGGATGTTGAATTCCTTTTCCACATGACCTTGATTCCAAATCTCAAAACGGGTGGGAGATTCATTTTCCGGATTCCGAACAACAAGAAGCTTCGAACCTGATGGTGATGGAACAACTGTAGACACACCGGTCATCTCAACAGGAAATGGAGACCATTGAAAGTTAACAGAATTGCCACTCCCTTTCGAGATATTAGCAGATAGAGCATACTTCCTCCTCTTATTAGCCAGAAGATTTGCTTGGCTAATCGAAAACATTGCCTGGGAACCAATTCCTGCACCAAAAATTGTTTCAAGAAACACAAACAGGAAAAAGAAAGAAAAAAAGTTAAAGTCGCATAAATAACTAGACTTACCAGTGTCAGACTTAAAAGTCCATGCCTTGTCAATGTTAGGGATGCTAGTGAATTCTTGAAGTAAACTGGAAAGGGAAGCATACTCTTCCTCAGTTTTAGCATCTAACCCAACTGGCAGATCCTTCGGCGAGGAAGATACAGAGGCGTCCATTAATGCTTGAATGGCAGAAGATCGTTTACTACAGATTGAAGGGAAAACAAAAATCATCAAAAGGGAGAACAAGCCAGCAGCGAACAACAACAAGCAAGTAGCATGAAAGAAAGCAAATTCGGTCAATCGGGGTCAAACCCATCAATTATCAAACAAGATCAATCATTAATTTAGCCGTATTATGATCAAACAAAACAAGCAAACTTGAAGAGGATAAGCAACGAAGAATCCACACTTTTTAAAGGTGGAAGAAAAATGGAGTTTTAACGTTAATGAAATAAACTAAGCATTGCGAGGAGACTAGAGAAGGAGAAGGGACGCTTACGTAGAGAGCGAACGAGGAGCGGAAAAAGAGGAGCGAGTGGGAGTGGGAGAGTGAGGAGATATTGTTAAAGAAAGAAGATGGGAAGGAGGAGGAGGAGGGAGACACGACAACCAATTAAGCTTTACTAGGTATGCTCTTTCCATTTTCGGATTCCAAATTTTGTTTCGTTTGCCATTATGAAAATGCGTTTACACCAATAATAATAATAATAATAATAATAATGTTTTGTTATTATTATATTTTGCTATGAGCAAGTATTGTTTTGTTTTTAGTATATTTTGCTATATATTTTTTGTTTGTTTGAATTACAGAGAAATTGAAAAGGGAAAAAATATATATATTTTTTATTAATATCGATGTTTGGGTCAGCTTGTGAGTACCTCAACTAATTCCATGAACCCTAATATTAACGATCATGTAATTTTCCAGTGGTCATCATATTAGCAACCACGGGGCTCGAATCTGAAATCACATAGAAAACAAACCTTTTAGTTTCAAATTTTTACCATTAGATCACCTATTAAAAACATATTTTTAAATGTATAGGGTGTTTGACAGTGTGGTAGCGGTTGCTTTTCAAATAACTTTTTGTGCTGAAATGTATGCCAATGATGTTTTTTATTTTTTAAAAATTATTTTTGACATCAACACATCAAAACGATCCAAAACATACAAATTATATTAAATTTTAGCAAAAATAAAAATTTAAAAACATGATATTGATGTGAGTTGTGGATGATGCAATGAACATCCATCATAAAGAAAACTTGATTTTGATGATGAGAATATTTTTATTAATGAGATATAGAACAATTTATCTGGTTAAAAATAGAATATGATGGTTGATAATATTAAAGTTAAAAAACGTAATGTTGATTTATTTTTTCTTCTTACATTTCCCACTAATTTAAATTGAAAATCATGCCATTGAATTTGACATGTCAAGTATAGTGTACGGATATGTGTTTTTGTTTGTATATTATTTCATTTTTGTTTTTTTTTCTCTCGAGTTTCCAGAAGAGATTTCTTTTATTTATTACTATGTTATCTAGTAAAACTAAATAATCATTTGATATAAAATGAATTTCTTTATTAATATATTATATTTTTATTGATACTTTATATATCAAAAGCACGATAATAAATTTCTAAGAATATAATATAACAGTTAAGATTAAGAATTTTTAATATAAAATACTGTATTTAAATTTGAGGAAGAGTGACGAAATGTAAGGGCTTGTTTGGCAGTGTAGTTATGGGTGCTTTTCAAATAATTTTTAGTGTCAAAATGCATCCCAATGATGTTTTTTTATTTTTAAAAATTATTTTTGACATCAGCACATTAAAACGATCCAAAACGTATAAACCATATTAAATTTTAGCAAAAAAAAAATTTTAATTTTTTTAGAAATATAGGTTAAATCGTATTCCCAAACATGCTTTAAGGATGGAAAGAGTATTCCTTAACATTATTCATCTTCTGTTGGAGCATATCCCCCCTTCAAAGTAAGGGTATAAAACGGACAGGGATGATTATGTGCTTCTTTAGTGTTTGAGAGTATCTTATTATTATTTTTAAAATATTTTTTATTTAAAAATATATTAAAATATTTTTATTTTTAAATTTTAAATTTTATTTTATCATTAATACATCAAAATAATCTAAAAATATATATATAAAAAAAATTAATTACCCTCTAGTTGAGTATCACTCCTAAACAGGGGCAAAATATAACATCCAAAAATACTGTTTAAACAGGATAAAAATATAGATATATTATTGTTGCTTTCTAATAATAATCAGGTATTTAAAAGTATAGTAGTAATAATTTTTTAAAATATTTTTTATTTAAAAATATATTACAATAATTTTTTTTAAATAATTTTAATATCACTATATCAAAGTAATCCAAAAACATCAATAAGAACTCTAAAACGTAGGTTTTTCACTCTAGCATTTTGTTTTATTTTTTTGCTTTTGTTTCTTCTTTTTTTTTCTGTAGTTTTTTTTTTCGCTTTTGTTTCTTCTTTTTTTACATGTTTTTTTCCTTTTTTTAACCCAAAATTGACTTCTTCTTCCTTTTTTTTAATTTTTTTTTCAAAATTATCTTTGCTAATTTTTTTAAATATTGAGCTGGTTGAAAATTTAACTGTGTAGTTTTTTTCTGTAAAACATTTTAGATTGCTATAATATTCTCATACATTGTTTCTTTTTTCTTTTTATGATTTTTTTTTCTCAAAATGATATTTGTAGATTTTATTTTTTTATATTAAGTTGGTTGAGAATTTAGCTTTGTATTTTTTTAAAAAACAGTGTTTCCCCTACATAGTTTTTGTTTTGTTGTAGTGTTTCCACACATATTTTTTTAAAAAATTATCTTTGTCGAATTTATTTTTTCAATATTGAGCTGGCTGATAATCTAGCTTTAGCTTTCCCTGCATATTTTTTTTTATTATTTGTTTTTCTTTTTTTCCAGAATTATCATTTTTTACATATTTTTTTTTGTTTTGTTTTTTTCATAATTATTTTTGTTGATTTTATTTTTTTACTATTAGGTTGGTTGAAAATTTAGTTTTTTTTGTTTTTTTCTTCAAAACACTATAGCTTTCCCCACGTGTTTTTTTTCCGCTTTTGTTTCCTTTTTTTACATGTTTTTTTTTCATTTCTATCACCCAAAATTGACTCTCTTTTTTTTTTCAAAATAGTCTTTGTCGGGTTTTTTAATATATTGAGTTGGTTGAAAACTTAGCTTTGTAGCTTTTTTTTAAAAAAAAAAACACTATGAATTACTACAGTGTTTTCCTTACATGGTTTTTGTTTGGTTGCAGTGTTTCCCCACATGTTTTTTTTATAATTATCTTTGTCGAATTTATTTCTTCAATATTGAGTTGGTTGAGAATTTAGCTTTAGCTTTAGCTTTCCCCGTATTTTTTTATATATTTTTTAATTTTTTCCAAAATTGTCTTTCTTCTTTATATTTTTTTTCATAATTATTTTTGTTGATTTTATTTTTTTTTACTATTGAGCTGATTGAGAATTTAGTTTTTTAATTTTTTTCTTTAAAACACTAGATTGCTACAGTGTTTCTCTACATGGGTTTTTATTAAATAATTTTTTCTTAAGAATTATCTTTATCGATTTTATTTTTTTCATATTAAGCTGATTGAGAATTTAGCTTTGTAGTTATTTAAAACACTATAGATTGCTACAGTGTTTCCCACATGATTTTTTCCTTGCTACAGTGTTTCCCCACATGTTTTTTTTATCGATGTTTTTTTTTTCAAATATGTTTTTGTCAAATTTATTTTTTTCATATTGAACCGGTTGACAATTTAGCTTTTTTTTTTTCTTAAAACATTGTTGATTTCTTTAGTGTTTTTCAATATGATTTTTTTTGTTATGTTTTTTTTAAAAAACTGTCTTTGTTATTTTTATTATTGAGCTGGTTAAAAATTACAACTGTAGATTTTCTCATGAAACACTATAGATTGTTATAGTGTTTCCCTGCATGTTTTTTTTCCTTTCATTTTTTTATATTTGTCAAAATTATATTTGTTGATTTTTTTTAATATTGAGCTGGTTGAGAATTATAATTGTATATTTCCTCACAAAACACTATAGATTGCTACAGTGTTTTCTTAAATGATTTTAATATTGAGCTGGTTGAAAATTTAGCTTTAACTTTCCCCACATGTTTTTTTTTTTATTATTATTTTCTTTTTGCTTTTTTTTCTTCCAAAATTGTCATCTTCTTTTTTTCATTTTTTTTGTGTTTTTTTTCATAATTGTTTTTGTTGATTTTATTTTTTTAATATTGAGCTGGTTGAAAATATAGCTTTGTAGTTTTTTCCTTTAAAATATTGGGGATGGTAACAGTTTTTTTTTATATGATTTTTTTTACAAATCCATGATAATGCACAAGCATGCCACAAGCCTGCGGCATCGGGCGGGCATGTCACACCTTTTACTAATATATTTACTTATTAATATATTATATTATTATAATTATAATAATAATAATTATTATATTGTATTATATTATATTATATTATATAATTGTTTTTTCTTTTTAATTTTTTTTAATGAATTTTTTTGTTTGATTTAGTTTGTTAATGTTAATTTTTTTTATTTCGTTATCAGATTTTCATAATCCGAATCTCGAGTTTGATGGGTTAACCTGATTTGACGAGTTATTTTTTCATTTAGTTTAGTTTGTTAAAGTTAATTTTTTTTTCTATTTAATTATCAGACTTTCATACTTTCATGACACGTATTCTAGGCTTAATGGGTTAACCAAGTTAATTATGGGTAAACCCGTCATTTTTTTTTTCTATTTAGTTATCAAACTTTCATGACGCGAATCCAAGGTTTTACGGGATAACCTGGTTTAAAAGGTTAACCTAATTAATTCAATTTTTTTTCTTTTTCTTCATTAGTTTTTTCCTTCATGTTGATTTTTTCTTTGTTTTTTTAATTAATCTATTTAATTATCACACTTTTATGACACGACTTTATAGCCAGACCCACATCCAATATTCTTGGGTCTGGTGTTGCAGCCAGGCTCACTTAAACTTGGGTCATGCAAATTTAATTTAATTATTAATATTATAAATATTATTTTTAAGTTAAACGTTGCAGCAAAATTCAAGATTCTTGAGTATAGCTTTGCAGAAAAAACCTAAAATTTTTAAATTTTTTTAATATTTTTTATATAAAAAAAATAACCTGGAACATCGCGCGGTTTCATGTATCTGGCATTTTAGAAACGTCGTTCAGAACCGATTCCAAGCAGTCCGGCACAAAGAAACTCCAGGAACACGTGTTGCAAAGAATCCAAGGTTGTACAATCAAACTCCTACGAAGCAGGGAACCCAAACATTTTTCCGAACAAAAACAACTAGATAAGAATGAAAAAGGCGGGCATTTAATTTAAAGGCTCACGCTCAACTAGTTAGCTTGGCTCCTCAGGGCTACAGCCAATGGCTACAATAATAGAACCGGATAAGGTAGGAAAGAAAAAAATAATAATAATGGCAGTGGCCAGTGAGTTCATCACCCTCAATTCTCTTGGCAAATCCAGTACCCAAAATCATCTGTAATATCCATATCGAAAATAGGGTTAGGTGCTTTAAACCAGAGAACCCTCGATAATCTTGTTCAAGAAACGGATCAAGCATCTTCTGTTTCAATAACACAAGCATGTAAGCAATCTCATTTTACTAGAACCTGAATCTTATCAAGATCATATTGGGAAATACTGAAAGAAGAATACACAACAGCAGAACCACCACCCCCCCCCCCCCCCAACATGTTTTCAAGGTGTAATAAATGTAGTGAAGGACGACAACAGATTCTCGCTCCAACGCAGATTATAAAGTCCCACTCTAGCACAGATTGCAAAGTTCTCTTGCAGCTCAGATTGAAGAGTCTGACCTCAACACAAATTGTACAAATAACAGAGTTCCAGTTTAACTCCAACACAAGTTGTAGAGCTTCCTTCCTACTGCTCCAATTTTACGATTGCTCTACATACTAGTGACATGATAGTAGTTAATAAAGATAGACCGTGAATATAGAAGAATTAATAGCCATCCTTCTTTGCTCTGCTATAACAGAAATCAATTGTATATATTGTATACAATATATACCTCTGCTGCTGTAACAAAAAATATATGAAATAAGATTATTCCTTCTCTTTGTTTCTTCATGGTATCAGGGAGGTTCTTAATACCCTGTTGATTGTTTGAGAATCCTATGAAAGACCCGTTCAAAATGAATAGTGTTGATGGCACAAATATATCCTGCACTATGCAAGAAGGAAAATCAAATTGTAATCAACGTTTAGGCTCACTATTGCTCAATGAATTTAACTATTTCCCTTGATCAAGAGCTATGACAATTGCTTTGGTAGAAGATCCAAACCTAGCTATGTGAATAGCCATGTTAGTCCTCTTAAATCTTCTTCACAAGCTTATGAAGCTTGGCAATGTAAAGACCAACTTATTATATCTTGGTTATTTAACTCTATGAAAAATCGTATTGCTGAAATATTCAGCTACTTAGAGTTATCTTTGAAACCATGGGAAGCGGTAAAAGAAATGTATAGAAATCAGAACAATATAGTTTGAATATTTCAAATCAACAGAAATCTTGTTAATCTGCAACAAGATGACAAGATCTATGTTCAATTGCTTGGAATGCTGAAAGGTGCGTGGGGTGAAGTTACACTATATCTCCCTACACAGTTGATGCAACATAATTAAGGAAACGTGAGCATGAGGACTTTACAATTTATGTTGGAGTGGGAATCTGTTGTCGTCCTTCAATAAAATGCCATAAACTCTTGGATGACATGGTCATGTGGATCAGAATTTAGAGGTGATAAACTGTTCAGGTGCAAAGATTTTGGGTTGATTCTTAGCTGATATTTTTTTTTTTAGTTTCACGTGAGTGTCCGGCCAGCTTGCACGCACCTCGACTAATCCTATGGGCCCTGAAGTTAACGATCATGTAAGCTTCCAGTGGCCATCATATGAGCAACCACAGGGCTCGAACCTGAAACCACAGAGGGAGCAAATCTTTTGGTCCCAAGCTCCTACCACTGAGCCACCACCTAGATGGTTCTTAGCCGATATTTTGCTAGATATATTGATGGATCTTCCCACCAGCAGTTGCCGTTGGGAAGTATTTCAATGTGCCGGTATTATCTAATTCTGATGCTTCCATACAAGATTTTATCTAATCGTTTTCAGGGGCGGTATCAGTTCATAGGAGCATATCTATTTATGTTTATTTTCGGTGTGATTGAGATGGATAAGCCCGACAAACCATACAACTTTGAACCCCAGATATACAATACGGAGAGAGGAGCTCGTGACAGGTTAGTATATGACGACAACACCATAAGCATAAGGGACTTTAATGAGAAATATGGAGGCCTCTGGGATTTCACCATGAAGAGGGAAGACATGATTTCACCTTGGCAAGTAAGTGACATTTTTGAAAGGTATATACCTTATTCCACCTTTTCTCTTCTCTGTAGTTTGTGCTTTGTATGCCCATGTTTCTTTTTTGTTGGATTTGACTCTTTATTTTATTTTATTTTATTTTCTTTTTGGTAGCTCCTGTTGATTGAAAATGAGCCCATTTTCTAGAATTCAAAAATTTTGCACTGCCTGTATTAGATTATTGTTGCTGTAGCTCGAGATGTTTCTGTATGGAAGAGGTTCCATGTTAACTGGTTATAGTTCTTAAGGGGTCATGATGATCATCGGCGTTTTGAGCAGTTGAAGAGTAGGAAGTCAAAGAAAAGTGACTTTGGTTATACTTTGGCGTCTCATGACTCAGATTCCACCATCATTATCTAGGTATTTTTATGTTTTTTTTAATTAATATAAATATTCAAGTTAGTTTACGTATATCTTAATTAATTTTATAGGTTCTGAAGTTAACGATCATATAAATTTTCAATAACCTTGAGATTTATGATATTCAAATTGGTAATCTTTAAAAAATAAATTTAAAATCTGACCAGTTAGCTACGCCTCTCCAAATTATTTTTATGTTATCTTTGTTATTTTTAATTATTACTTTCATGGTTTGTCTTTTGAAATTAGCCAATCACGAATAATTTGTTCGTTTTAGTCATCCTTGGTGGAGCAGCATTAAAGTCACCCAAGGAAGGGCACCTCTGTCACCCGGTCATACTGCCTATGGATTAGATAGTTTTATATCAGTGTTTTTTAAAATATTTTTTTAATTGAAAATATTTTTTTTTATTTTTTTAAATTTATTGATATCAATACATTAAAGAATTTAAAAAAATGAAAAAATCAATTTAAAAAAATGAAAAAACACAAAGACAAACTTGTGTCATTCTAGAAAATTACCTGACCTCATTTTTAACCTGAACACCATTTTTTATTTTTAATTGCAACTATGGGCTTTTTTTATGTGTAACCTTTGTCCTAATTCATCTTTAATGAAATTCTCGCTTTCATGGTTGGGGTTCAACATTGAGTTTTTTTTTTCCTAAAGCCATAAGAAAATATATAATAAAAAAATATTTAAAAAATAATATAGTTAGATGAATCACAAAATATTTAGTGAGTCATATATAATATATGTGATTCACGGGTTATAAGTGTTATTTGCACCTCTTTCAAATTACAAATTTGATTGGATACAAATTTAATAACAAGAAAAAGGGGGAAATAAAGAAAAAAGATCCTGAAGATAAAGTAAAACTCCAATGATAACATCACCAGTATCGTTGAAAAGATCACGATGAGATGAATCTAACAATACCAAAAAAAGTTATCAGCGATGATCGGAGTGAGTCACATGAGTCACCCAAAGTCAAGTGAGTCCTGACACATTTGAACGGCTAGTGTGACTCACTTCATTTACTATTTGTGACCTTCTTAAATACTATTAGATTTGTTTCTTTAAAATTTTTTCAATGGTATTGATGAAATAGACATCAGAGAGTTTATGTGAGTCTTCAAAATCCTTTTATTTTATTATATCTTCTCTCTTATCTATCTTCATAAATTACAAAGAGAAGAAATGAGAGAAAAAAACAAAAAAAAAATGATTTTGAAATCAAACTGATTTAGATTTATCTACCTCGACCAATATTTATTTTTTTCAGGAAACTTTGAGGCATCAAATAACCACCATCAAGCTTATCTCATAGAACTTGCAGACATAAAAAAAAATCCATTTTAGTGGTTAAAATTGACTTAAATAGTAATTTTATTTCTTATCAAAATTCGATAATCTTTTTTTATCTAATAAGGGATCGAAAAATAACATAAATAAATCTTTATATCAAAATTAACTTTTAAAAAATAATTAAAGAAACTAAATAGAATTTCTAGCTCCTCACAAACTAGATGGCAACTGTAGTAGTTGTTTTCATCCAGGGAATTAATGATGCTGGCCTGCTGGTGCTTGACTGCTTGCTACCCTGTGCTATATCTCTCCCACACGGCAAGAGTTATTATAACGTCAACATTTACAGTAGAAGCCAGCGTCATCTCAGAATTTAAGATTCTAGACTCACCTGCCAGCCAATCAGCAACCACGTGATCCTCGTCCTCTCGACACCTTGAACATCAGCAGCCTCATAATAATGCCATGTCTCGTTTGAAAACAGTTTGGCCATTTTACGCCCACGCCTGTGCACCTCGCAGTTTGAAAACGGATCTGGATGTTTTAGAGTTTGTGGACCCAGACCGATTGAAAACTAGCGTCAAGTCTGTTCCTTGTGCGCTCTTCTTTCTAGTTTCTGTTCGAATCTGAAACATGAACATTTCAAAGTTTGATACAATATCTGACGCCGACGGAAGAAAAATATATAAAGACTTTGAATTATTATTTTAATAGTAAAAATAGTTGAATTTATGTGAATATGTATGATGGGTTTTATTAAAGATCAAAATGAATGATTCGGATGAGTTTTGTTTTTTTTTTTTTTTTATTATAATCTTCTTGTTTATTAAAATTAGTTGATTGTATTTCTTTTAAATTCGACGGTATTTATTATTCATCTAATTTTAAATAATAAGATATAATATTAGCTTGAAACCCCCATTGAAGCTGACTGAAAGTCCACGAAGGTGGGATCCAGCAGGTGGTTGGACCCCTTTCATTGATGGAAGAAGAGAAAAGCATGACCATATTATTGACTAGAATTTTAGCAAGAGTTCCACTGACTAATATCACCTTTACCTTGAAACCATAGACATCTTTACCTTCTTCTTTAAAACAGAGCATTGCAAGGCAGCAAAGCAGAACCATCAAGAGCCAAAATGAGACCCGGATCCCGTTTAGTCTCTTCTCTCCTCTTCTTTCTCTCTTACAGTAATATCCTCCACCATTTGCAAGCCCAGCCAAGCACTCAGGGGTTCACCTGCCCAGCCAACCAGAGTTCCTTTCCATGTCAAACCTATGCCTTCTACCGAGCCTCAGCTCCTAACTTCCTTGACCTTGCCTCAATCGGTGACCTTTTCTCGGTTAGCCGCCTTATGATATCAAAACCAAGTAACATCTCCTCTCCAACCTCACCTCTCATCCCCAATCAACCCCTCTTTGTCCCTTTATCATGTTCTTGCAACCCCATCAATAGCACTAGCATTTCCTCTGCAAACATCACATATACCATCCTGGCAGGCAACACTTTCTACATTGTCTCGACTGAATACTTCCAAAACCTTACGACCTACCAGTCTGTTGAGCTTTTCAACCCTACACTTATCCCCGAACTACTCGACATAGGAGTAGAGGTGATCTTTCCAATATTTTGCAAGTGTCCTAATCAAACCCAGTTGCAAAACAAGGTGAATTATCTGGTATCTTATGTGTTTCAGCCTTCTGATAACTTATCTTCAGTTGCTTCAACATTTGGAGTTGAAACACAATCTATTGTTGATGTTAATGGCAATAACATCCAGCCTTATGATACCATATTCGTTCCAGTCAATCAACTTCCACAACTGGCACAACCTACAGTAGTTGTTCCTTCTGGGGCGCCGCCCCCTGAGAAGACAGAGAGGAAAGGTGTGATTATAGGATTAGCAGTTGGGCTAGGAATTGCTGGGCTTTTATTGGTCTTGGTAAGTGGGGTTTGGTTTTATAGAGAGGGTGTGTTGAAGAAGAGAAGAGATGTTGAGAAAGTTGAGGAGAAGCGTAGGATGCAGTTGAATGGGGGAAGGAAAGGGTTGAAGGATATAGAAGTGAGTTTGATGGCAGATGTTTCAGATTGCTTGGATAAGTACAGGGTCTTTAAGATTGATGAACTGAAAGAAGCTACTAACGGGTTCAGTGAAAATTGCTTGATTGAAGGATCTGTGTTTAAAGGGTCCATAAATGGAGAGACCTATGCCATCAAGAAGATGAAGTGGAATGCCTGTGAGGAGCTCAAGATATTGCAGAAGGTAAGTTTTTTTTTTTTTTTTCTTTCACTGATTACAGTATATACTCCAGCCTTTACTGTTTGTTTTGGTTTCCAATGAGATAGTAGGATCAGAGACCCAGTTGCATAAAACTTTGCTGTTTCCATGCTTTTACAGCTCATAAAATTTAACACATATAACCCAATTAAAGACGACTTGGCATTTTATATTTCACAAGCTTTCAATGCATACCAGTGATCAGAGTTCTAGGAGAGCAGAGGTCTAGCCTTATCGCCGGCATGAAAAACCTCTAGTCTTGACCTGAACTCCCAAGTAGCAACATAGACGATTAAGTTCATGAATCTCATCTGCTTGATTTCTGTGGGCTGGGATATTTTGGGCGATAGGAAATTTTTACATAAATCCAAATGCGGAGGGGCCATAATGAGGAATCCAGAAAAACACGGGATTAAAAATTGAGACATGACAAGGACACCAGTGTCTGACTTCCATTAAAATTTGCAAGTGTCTAATTTTTGTAATGGTTAGGTGAAGTGACCTGTCTATTCCGCAGCTTCATAATGAGATTAGGATGTCAATGTCAGATCAGCCCATTTCTTTGAGGGCGTGCTAATGCTATTGCGGAATGTGGATTCCTCATCAGATGAAGGCAGTAGTCAAATGGCAAATGCCGTCTTTTCTCCGTTCTTTCGAACAAAATCAATAAAGGCTGTCGATTTCCCAGTTAAAAGAAGTCATGATGCCATTATCAGAACATGGACTTTCAAGCCATAGCTAAATACTGAAATGTCAACCTTTTGTTTTCTTGATATCCTTGCCTTACTAAATTCTGCAGATAAATGAATGTCCCTAACTGCAAAATATTCGAAATCAAATGCTAACATATATAAATAAGTGAATGATTTTATTATAAAAAAATAGTGATAAATATATAAATAAGTGAATGATTTCATTGCCATCAAGCTACTGGAATAGCTTAGCGTATATATTTTTTTAAGCTATTTCTTTTAGCTCCATGGGTTGGACAGTTTGGGTTAAATATGTAGAATAAAATGCTTTAGCCAAAGCAGAACTGTGATATAATTTGTCTAGTACCCACCAAATTATGTTTAAAAGCTTAATGATTTTCATTTTAATCATCTATGAAAATACATTTCTGTATGGCTGTGTGGCAAACTCACTGTTCCCTGTTGAAGGTAAACCATGGCAACTTGGTGAAGCTAGAGGGCTTTTGCATAGATCCCGAGGATGCAAATTGCTATCTGGTCTATGAGTTCGTAGACAATGGCTCTCTACATTCGTGGTTGCATCGCAACGAGAAAGAAAAACTAAGCTGGAAAACAAGGTTACGCGTTGCAATTGATGTTGCAAATGGTCTCCAATACATCCATGAGCACACTAGGCCAAGGGTTGTGCACAAAGACATCAAAAGCAGCAATATCCTCTTGGACTCCAGCATGAGAGCCAAAATTGCCAACTTTGGACTAGCAAAATCAGGCTGCAACGCCATAACAATGCACATTGTTGGCACTCAAGGCTACATTGCGCCTGAATATTTAGCTGATGGTGTAGTGTCAACGAGAATGGATGTTTTCTCTTTTGGTGTGGTTTTGCTTGAGCTAATCTCAGGAAGAGAAGCAATTGATGAAGAAGGCAAGGTTTTGTGGGCAGAAGCTATTGGAATTCTGGAAGGAAATGTTGAAGAGAGGAGGAAGGTAAAGAGATTGACAGCATGGATGGACAAGGTTCTTTTAGAGGAGTCATGCTCAATGGAGAGTGTAATGAATACAATGGCTGTTGCAATTGCTTGCTTGCATAGAGATCCATCAAAGAGGCCTAGCATGGTGGATATTGTCTATGCCTTGTGCAAGAGCGATGATTTGTTTTTTGACATCTCAGAAGACGGATTGTCAAACCCTCAGGTAATGGCAAGATAAGTTGTGTTTTTGGGGAGCTGGTGATAAGATTTAGGGAGTCATTAAAGTAAAGGGTTATGTATTTAAGCTTAATAATACGATGTAATATACATATTAAGACTGAAACATACGGTGCCACTTTGCACATAAACAAATTAAAGTGGAAATTGGCCTGAAACTCTCAACTTTCCCTTCAGCTACTGCAGCATGCTCTTACCTTGACGTGTGGTAAGCTTCAAATATGGCTTCTAACTTTTGCCATCAACAGAGTTGAAAGAGAGAATGTTGATGTATACAAACTAGAGTAAATGGAAAAAAAAATTCTTGCAACGTTTTCATAGATAAATCTTACAAAATATAAGAACTGTCTCCATGCTCGTCAGGCACAAGGCCTGTTTTGCAAAACTTTTCTTGCCTTGTTTGTGTTTTTCCTTTTTAACAGAATCATGTCTTTTTTTATCCATATCATGGTTTTTGAATAAAAAATTATTTTAAAAAATAAATTTTAACTGAAAAGCAAAAAAATATGTCTGGATAGTTTCTATGTAATTGTATGAAAAATAAAAGAATGTTATTATAATAATAAAAAATGGGTTGATTTGATTGCCTAGGATTGAACCCAGTAATTCTAGGTCTTCACCAAATCAAACCTCAAGTCGGATAAGAAAATCATAATATATATATATATATATATATATATATATATATATATATATATATATATATATATATAAAACCTAAATCTAACGAAATTTCAATATGCAAAATATAACGAAGGCAGACAGTAGTGTTAAAGCAAGTCAATAAACAATTTCAAAATAGCAATTTTATATTTTGTGTAATTGAAAGATAAAATATTTTTGAAAAAAATATAAAATCATGTTAGAAATAAATTTAAAAAAATTAATAATAAAAAACTAATTTCAATCTGAAATATCCATCATTTTTTTTAATGAAAAATCTTCAACCTCACCTATTAGGACAAAACTAAAAATACATTAAGATAGGGTAATAGAAATTAGAAAAAAAAAATACTTAACAGTCAAATTTGGTAAAAAAAACTAGATTGTAATTTTTAAAACTCAAAGGTTAATTAACTCACTAAATCATAAAAAACACAGGGACTAAATTATAGTTTACTTTTAATTTTAATGTAGCACTACGAACGTACCAGTACCGTATGTTGATTTTAACAATATTATCCTTTTGATGAAATTAAAGCAAGGTGGGTAAACCTCCATTTATACGAAGTGCCCTCTTATGTATTTAAAAACTCACATATTTGAACCATCTAGGTAGTGGCCCAGTAACAAAAGCTTGGGACCAAGAGATTTGCTTTCTCTGTGGTCTTAGGTTCGAGCCCTGTGGTTGCTCATATGATGGCCACTGAAGGCTTACATGATCGTTAACTTCAGGGCCTGTAGGATTAGTCGAGGTGCGCGTAAGCTGGCCCGGACACCCACATTAAACTAAAAAAAAAACTCACAGACCTGGAGGAATTTGGCAGCAAACCAGCCCAGTATTTATTAAAGAACAATAATATTTCACTAACTAGCAAAATTGAAAAAGAAAAAGAAAAGGAGAAGAAAAACTCAGATTGATTCTTAAATATTGTTGTTGATAGATTCGATACATGTATAAATCAGACTCGTCACCATGACATTTGTAGGTATAGTATAACAACTGTATGCACACAAGCTATACGTAAAGCTGCTGTTTATACGTTTCTTTTTTCAGAAGAAAAAAGAAAGAAATAGAGTACTTAATTGGCATACGAAAGAACAAAATACAGGATTAATAAGTAGACAATGTCCCAGCCGCACTTTCGTTTTATTTTTAGGGCATGAAACCTACCGCCATATCCCGGTTGCAGTCTTACTACTGTATGGACTAGTTAGAGGCTTTGGATTGCTCAGTAACTGAGCTGGGAAAGGCAGGCGGTGGTTGACGATTGGCACGGCCAACAAAGTTCATTTCATTCAACTGGCAGGTGCCACTCACTCCAGGGATGCAAGGGGAAGCCGCAGATGGCGGCACTGGACCCCGTTGAAGGGACTCGATAAGTGGAAAGCGTTTTTTCAACAATTGCTCTTCATGCAGTGGCCTCATGGCTGCACCACATTGGAGTGTGCTTAAAGTCAACAAAATGGAGAACAAAGTGAAAACAATTGTGACACGACTATTTCCATTGCAGGCCATTTTTTAAAAATGAACTTAAGGACTCTGTTGCAGATAATGCGTATGATTGAGCAGGGGAATTCTGTTCATATATATAGACATACAACATGTCCATGTCTTACGTACGAGGCAGGAGTTCTGCTTGCTCAATCACCTGTTAATTGGTCAATTGACTTGTGCGGAACATGCTTGGATTCTTACAAATGACTTGGCATGGGTTGAAGTTTGAAATATAACATGGTACGGAGACTGGAATAATATGTTTTCATATGAGGTTATGAATGAATAAAACAAGTTATCGACAATTTCCGTATATAGGCTATGAAAGGAATAAAGAAAAGAGCAGACAATTAACCACTTTCAATTCTTTGAATTATATTAGGATTAGACTTTGATTTAGAAAATTGGTAATAGAAAAACCAACTAGCAGAGTTCCTTGTGGGAATGCCGATCGATGACTGAATATTTTCAGAGAGCTAGGAAGTTAGCTCACAAAGAGGCCAACAAATGATAAATATCATTTAACTTTCAAACAGGAATGTTCCTGGAAAGTGACTCAATAATCCCACAGGAATTCCAGCTCCTAATTAAAAGAAAAGGGATTATATTCACATGTTTTTCCATATTAGAATGATAACAATGGAAATTATTTCATACATATTAGGACTTCCTAATTAACAGATTTCATCTGCGAATTCTGTGATTTACAAGCCGAGAGAGTTTAGTAGACTATCGAGAAGGTGGTGGCCTCTATTGTAGTAAGCACTCCTAAAAAGACCTTGAATTGAAAAAAGAAAAAGCTAGTCCTCCAATTAGTATTTATCGTGTCCAAAAGATTCAGATGAACGGGTGAGTGAGATTGCTTGTGCTGCGGAGCAAAATGTGTTTCCTGAATCAATGCGTCCAAAGACTGGAAAAACCTGGTCACGTGGTATCCGGTGCATGCTAGCTGTGCGAAACGGTAATTGACTTTGATCTCTCAAACAAGCGTTGCCAAATGGTCAAGACACCCATTCATACTTGCACTTACTGATTATTTTTTATTTAGTTTGGTTTTTATTAAAAAATTAATAAAACTGGTTTTTTTATAAAAAAATCGAAACCGGTTCAAACTGAACCGGTTTCAGTTATTTTAGAACAAAAACCAGTTTAAACCGACCGGTTTGATTTGGCTTGGTTTTTTTCCCGTTTGACTCGGTTTTTTCCTGGCTTATAAAACCGAAACTAAGCCAGTCAGTTTTTTAAAATTTTAATTGATTTTTTTTACTATTTAATTTTTTTAATTTTTTTTTTAATTTTCTCAATTTAATCTATTTTTTAATTTTTTTACTCCTCTCTATCTAAAACACTATCTTTTAAGCAACGTGGAGGCCACATCCTTGAGCTTGTATTTGGTTCCTATGGAAAGAAAATTGATTCAACGTTAAGAATCGAAAGCGAGTGTAAAAGATTGGTTATAAATTTTATTAGAAGCTTGATAGTTAAAAAATTAAGTTTGAAAATTTAATTTAGGTTTAATTAAAAAGATTAAAATTTTATAAAATTTAATTTAATTTTTATCAAATTAATTGATTCAAGTCAGAAATAAAATTACAATAAAATTATAATTTTAAATTTAATTAAGGGTTAAATTAAAAAATTCATAGCCAAAAACATCATTGTAAATTGCTCGAATTATGAGTATAAAATTAGATGAAATTAGGGGGTGAATTTAAAAAAAATAAATAAATAATTAAGTATCAAGTTGCGTAAATCTAGGACAAAAAAAAACACTAAATCGGAGCTGAAATTGAAGCTAGCATTTACTCATCCCTGTCCCACGTGGGTGGTCCATGAACACGTTGTCCTGATAACAGAAAAGAGCTCACGCTTCTTATCTCGAAAATGCTTCGCTTGGTTCAGAGATGCTGAGTGGGCTGTCTGTCTGTCTGTCCTTGTCACTTTTCCCGTCCATCCACATTATCCTGCGGTGGTCTGCCCTCTCCCTTTTTTACTCACGTTTCTGATTGAGATGGCCATAGCCTTTTCAGGTAGCGTTACAGTGATTATTTTGTCAGAGAATTCTATTTAAGATATTAAGCTAATTTATATTAATTTTTAATATATATTTTCTAGTTAAATTGTTTTTAACTTGATATTTTATAAATTTAAATTATTTTATTTTTAATTTTTATCTAATAAATAAATATAATAATTTTAAATTCATAACTTGATTATCAAAACTATAATATTATATTAAAAAATTAATTTAACTTAAAAGTTTAAATTATTAGATAAGATCTCAAAATATAATTTATATTATTTTTTGATATATTTTTTTATGTTTTTTTAAGAAATATATTAAAATAATTTTTTTAATTTATTTTTAATATTAACACATTAAAATAATTAAAAAATAATAATTTTTTAAAAAATATATATTTAAATTTTTACCGAACAGCTATATGCGGCATCCACGTTACCGAGCACTACCTTATAATATAAGCATCTCATTATCCCACTTGCAACGACACTGGTATCATTACAAGGGAAGCGTCGTGTTGACTTTATTTTCTTCGATGCCATGAATATATTTATCTTTGGTGGGATTAAAAATAAGTCATTCTTCTATGAATGAGATCGCATCCCCGTGTAGTGCTGATATTTAATAATATTATAATTATAAATCAATACTAAATAAGTAATAAAAATTAAAGATATAATAAAATCAATATTTTATGATAAAAAAAATTATGTTATCGATTAAAAATTTAGAAACTGAACAAAATAAATTGTAGTAATTCATAGTGTTCTGTGAAGAAAGATATAGTATTTTTCACCACATGATTTAGCTTTTATGTTAATAAAAAGCAAAAAAAATTACAAAGCTAAATTTTTTACCAACTTAATATTAAAAAAAAATCGACAAAGATAATTTTGGAAGGAAAAAAACCCATGAGAAAAAACGTTGTAACAATTGACAATATTTTATGAGTAAAACTACAGTGTTTTCCCCAATACAATCGATAAAGACAATCTAATAAATAATCATAAAAAAAAAATTGGAGAAATGATGTAGCAATCTACAGTGTTTTGTGAGGAAAACAACATTTTTTCCATATAATTTAGTTTTATTGTAATTATAATTTTTAACCAACTCAATATTCAAAAACAATATTGACAAAGATAATTTTAGAAAAAATCATAAAAAAATATGTGAGAAAACACTGCAGCAATTCACAGTGTTTAAAAGAAAAAAAAATTACAAAGCTAAATTCTTAATCAGCTCAATATTAAAAAAATAAAATCGATAGAGATAATTTTTGAAAAAAAAAAATCATGCTGGAAACACTGTAGCAATTTAAAGTATTTTATGATAAAAGCTACAATGCCTCCCCACATGATTTAGCCTTATTTACAATGACTTATAATTGTAATTCTCAACTGTTCAATATTAAAAAAATAAAATTGACAAATAATTTTAAAAAAATCATAAGAAAAAAATAACTATATGGAGAGACACTGTAGGAATCTACAGTGTTCTGTGAGGAACGCTACAATATTTTCCCCACATGATTAAGTTTTATTACAAAGTTAAATTCTAACTAGCTCAATATTAAAAAAATAACATCGACAAAGATAATTTTGGAAAAAAATATTATAAAAAAAAACACAAAAGAAACTGGAAAAAAACAATGCGAGGAAAAACTATATCGATTCATAGTGTTTTGTGAGGAAAGTTACAATGTTTTCCCCACATGATTTAGCTTTACTTGTATTTATTTGTAATTATAATTCTTAAGCAGCGTAATATTAAAAAAATAAAATTGATAAAGATAATTTTATAAAAAAAAAACAAAAAAAAACTATGTGGAAAAAAATGTTGTAGCAATCCACAGTAATTTGCAAGGAAAGTTACAATGTTTCCCTCACATATTGTAATTGTAATTCTTAACCAACTCAATATTAAAAAATAAAATCGAAAAAGATAATTTTGAAAAAAATTATAAAAAACAAAAAAAAAACCGTATGGAGAAACACTGTAGCAATCAACAATGTTTTAAAGAAAAAAATTACAAAACTAAATTTTCAATAAGCTCAATATTAAAAAAAAAAATCAAAAAATATAATTTTAGAAAATTAAAAAGTAAAATAGAAAAATCACGTGGAAAAACACCGTAGCAATCCACAGTATTTTAAAGGAAAAAAAATTACAAAGCGAAATTTTTAACCAGTTCAATATTAAAAAAGTAAAATTGACAAAGATAATTTTTTTTTTAAAAAAAAGAATGCACTATAAATTATTATTATAATCCATCGTATATTAGGTATGAGTGAACAATGAATTCCCCATACTTATTACTTAATATTAATGGTTAAGTATCAACCTCGTCTTGTTAAATACCAAACAACTTCCTCAAACAAAGCACTAATAAGATTTTTTTAATCTATAATAATCAGATTGGATTTGAGCTGTTTTTTGTGTATTAAAACTGCTGTTCAGAATTTCTACAAACCATCTAGGATTATAAAAATTAATTCATGATAAATTATTTTCTCATAGCCTTTCTATGGAACATGATAGCTAAAAGTTCACCAACCATATTATCCAACACCTCAAAGATGTTTATAATTTGAAGGTGGAAATCATAGCAACTTGAATCCGTCGTTAAACTTGGCTTGTTAGGTCCACCAACTACCTTACCGACTAGTCTTTCTCCTTGGCCAAAGCTCTTGTTTGGCATTCTGTTTTAAATAGGGATAGACTAATATTTATTTATTTATTTATTTTAAAATTAATTTTTTATATGCATTTGAATTGTTTTGATGTACTGATATAAAAAATAATTTTTTAAAAATAAAATAAAAATTATTTTGATATATTTTCGAGTAAAAAATATTTTGAGAAGTAATTGATACATCACTCCAAACACCTCTAATTTTTTTTAATAAAATAAAATTATAAAATTGATTTAATTTGATGTAGTCAACCTGGTGAATTAATCCACAACTCCATCAATGGTTAAAAATCATTAACTTATTTTATTTTATTTTTTCAAAACAACATTTTCTAAAAAAAAATTTTAAAATATATTTTTTATTTATAGGAATAATACAGGTTAAAGTGGACTCCTAGGCCGTGTTTAATTCCTATGATCCCAAGCATTAATCCTTGTATATACACACGTGGATTTCTTTTTTTGTTTTGATTAATATGGGTGTCCAGTTCAACTTGCGTGTACATTGATTAATCTCTTGAATCTTGAAGTTAACGATCATATAAGACTCTAAAAACCATTATATTAGCAATTACATTTCTCAAATATAAAATCATAAAAAACAAACTTTTTAATTCTAAATTTTTATTAATGAACCACGAGGATTTCCTTTTAAATTTTGCCTAGAAACATCTCCTTTTTAAGAATTGAACGAAGCGGGCCAACAGCAATAACAAGATTCAAAAGTCCCGAACGAGGATAAAGGGTGTGTTTGGTTTAGTTTTTGTGGTTGAGTAGGTGGTGTCCAACCCATTTATACACAAAACTCAACCACAAAAGCTAATTTTTCTTACTTTTTATGGCTTTTTTAGTGGATCCCACACCCAACCTCAATCTCCACCTCAAATACAAAAACACAAAAAAAAAAAAAAAAAAAACAGATGGCCACTCACAACAAGTGGTCCACAAGATACCTTTGTCCTCCTGCAAGTCAGCAACACTGGCACACCTAGACTGGAAAGGGTACTTACTCCTCTTTGTCTCTCCAGTTCCCCCTTCCCTTTTCCCTCTCAACTGAAAAACATCGCACTTTCTGCTGGTACATCACATCTCACCGCTCTCTTCCTTCTCTTTCTCTCTCAGTACTTTCCTCAAACACTGGATATAACAATATAAAAACATCGAAAAAGAGAGATGCTTCTCAGCCATTTGCAGAGCTCCCACCCATGGATCTTACCATCTCGAATCCCCAGACTGAATCAAACTCCTTCTTCACCTAAGAGGTCATTACTTCTCCATCTTCATTATCTGTACGCGCACGTTCTTTTGAGTTGATGTATGTAGCATTTTAAACTTATTTTCTGGAGTCAAGTACAACATTGACAATAACAAGAAGTGGACTTCATTAATTGAGATAGTTAAGACAAGTGTGTGAACCTTTTATGGTGAATGTTGCTCACATAAAGATTTTTCCAGGAAAATATGTTGAAGAATTATTTTCCTACATAGTCGAGAATTGTTCGGCTTTGTTTGATTTCTTGGATGCAAAATACTCTGTAAGATAGGAGTTTCTTGAAGAATTTTTTATAGTATCAGCCCGATAGAGGTCTTCTTTGTTCTCTGCTGCTCTTGTTAAACAAAAATTTTCCGGTCTGAGCATTTAAGATGGCTACACTCAATATTTTTTTTTTAACAGAAAAGATGGAAAAGTGTGCTAAATTCATGTGGTGTTGGTACTTTGTTTTATAGGATGACATCAACAACTTCACACTGACAGTGTATTTTTACAGGAAATCGTTTCCATGCCGATTTTGGTGGATAAAGTCTCCAGCTTCTGGAGCTTGTAAGTTTGGATTATGCAACACTGGAGGTGAGTTTGAAGCCGTAACCCTTTACCACTCGTTTAGTGCTCAAGTATGATACCAAGGTCAGAACTGTACCTAGATTGGGGTTCTGTCTAGTTAAATGTAGTATCAAGTTCATCTATTTGTTTTACAAGGATGTAATTTTTTACTTAGAGCCCATAAGTTCTGAGGCAATAAGTTTGCAACCATTTCAGCACCTCAAATCAAAGAAAATGCTGTATCAATCTGTTTTGACATTAATTTCTGTGTCAATTGTTATCATAATCCTTCCTATTTTGGTGCTTAGCTGATACTGCATCATCATTTTTAAATGAACTGTGATAACATTTTATCTTAAAAAATACATTTTTCAGGGAATTGTAAAGCCATTAATCAAAGCACATGGTATAAGTTCGATAGTGCGGTGTATACAGATATTCCAGATAATTCACATCCCAAGTTCTTGAGTTTGAAGCCAAATAGTAGCTCTGAGGTAAGCATTAAGTGAAAGAACCTGAATACGGAACAAGTTAAAAGTTGGATACACTGTAATAGAGTAATGGGATCTTCCTTTTCCATTTGTGATGTTTCCACAACGAGAAAATAAAAGAATGGTTTGGTTGCATTGATTCTTACTCTACTTCATGTGTACAAATTTACATATTTGGCTCATAGCGTTTTCTTTTGTTGTACATCTTGTACTGAAAGAAAAGAGATCTAGATTGATATACAATATTTCTGCATATCTCGTTGTAGAAAATTTTACAAGTAAATGTGTTTGTTGTAATTTGTCATATTTATGTTGATGTGATCTACTGTATGTGCAGGATTGCCAAGCTAAACTTACAATTGGATCAATTGCAATGTGTTGCTTATTGACACACTTAAATTCTGCAAATACATTAATAAAGATTGTCAAAGACTTGCTTCCCTCCTTGGCTGGGACTTTTGGAACTACAAACTCCCCATTTGCTTGTGTATCTAATCCCTTGAACAAACCAACACCTCTGCAGTTGGATGTGTCCTTACCCTCATTTCAAGATATTAAGTGGAGCTTATCACGCCTACTTTATTTGTTCAACATGAACCTTGAAAGAAATGTTGCTACGTAAGTGAAATAATAAATATCCTTGTTCTGGTCCATGTGCCTGTTTTTTTTTCTACCAGCTAGATCACAATAAGTTTTGCGCGTTATCCCTTATGTTTTGAGGGATTAGAAGATAAGATGTCATCAAGACATTATGATACAAAGTTGATGTAGCTGCAGTTAAGGGAAAACAAACCATGGATTTGTTCTCCAGTAAAACAAAATAAGTAGAGTTCTAATGGCATAAATCCCAAGCATGTTTGTACAATCAAATGGTCTACTGATCACCAATTATGCCAAGAAGGTTTTCTATAGTTCTATCTGTCAATTATTCACTCTTAAATCTAACTGTGTTATTCTGCATTAGGAGTTTTGTGGTAAACTTGGCTGCTTGAGAAGCATCGCAATCTTTTTGAGTGTATAATGGGTTACTAGATTTCTGAGATGGATATTTAAATTAATATTTAGCAAACATTTGTAAATATGTGCACGACTTGATCTGTAGGGTTAGAATTTTGGTACCAAAGTACTTAATTGAAACCTTAACTTGAAAATTATACAGTCTGCGTATCGTTCTGGTATCTGTTAAATCTCTAAGGGTTAACATTTAGGCAACAGAGTATTTCAATGAAACCTTCACTGGAAAAGGACATGGTCTGCTTAAGGTATTTGTTAAATCTCTTCCATAGTTTAAATTCCCACAAAAAATAAGGCACCTAAAAAATTTAGCATCAGTGATTGGGTTAAATTGGCAAATTATGTTTTTCAGCATGTGAAAAGTTATGAGGGCCCTATGTTTTGTTCGTTGTTTTTCAGTGATCATTTTTGTTGTAAACGTGTTGTAGGTCCTTTGTGGTGCTACTCGTGGCTTGCTTCTCATTTGTTGTCATTGGAGGTTTCCTGTTTTTCAAGTTCAGGTAACCTACCAACAACTGCTCCCTTTGGAGAATACAATGACAAAGGAGGATAGTTTTGTTACTTTCTGATGGAAAATGGAACTGTTTAGCTTTATGCATGCCTGCACCATGCCTTGATATTTCTGCCTCCAATACCTCTTGGTTTGGAACTTTTGCAAGAATTCAATGCACTAATTTTGCCATAATCCTTTGGCTTATGCAGATTGGAGGGACTATGTGGAAAATTAAAATGCATTGCATGGATAAAGCTATGCCCATATTTTTATTTGAGGATCTTTGTGCATTTCATGCATTATGCTGTAGAGTTTAAACCAACAAACTTTTAATTTACATGTCATCTAAATGCCTATCTTGCAGGCTATCATTTTGGTAACAAAAGTTTCATTTTCCTCAGGCTTATTTTAGTCACAGCCATTGCCTCCACTCTTCATGTTGTCACCTTTTTTGGTGGATATGATGACATTTTTAAACATTTGGTTGACATTGGACTTTCAGTGCCTTCTTGTTTGTTCCTTCTATGTGCTCTATTTTCAAGTTGATCAATGGAGAAAAATGTGCAAACATTGCATAAAGAAGTTCCATCTATTGATGCCTCCATCCTGTATTTTGTCTCTTAACTATTTGAAACAGACATTGGAGAGGATCTCTTCAGGTTTGATCTGGTTATAGCTCATCTCCATTAACCAGATGTAAAGTTTCCATTCTATAAGCTGAAAATCTTCTATGTGAGCTTTTTTAGTAAAATCATTTTCCCTTTATCAATGCCAACCATTCTTTCTTCATCAAGGAACTCGCTCTAGCTGTGATCAGTTGCTTAGTTGGTTCTTCTCTTAATTAACTCTGGCTGCATCTAGTGCTCTCACTTGTTTGCTAATCTGGGCTTGTGCTATGTTTAACAATACAGGGGTAGCCAATCTCTGGAGGACTGCTTCTGGGAAGCTTGGGCATGTTTGTGTTCATCTTCTACTCATTTAAGGGTGCGTTAAAGAGGTGAATGCTTACAGGAGTGATTATTAAGGGTGTAGGGATTAAAAGCTATTTAGATGTGTTTTTTGAGGGAATGTTTAATATATAAGAAAATGCATGATTTTGTTTTGGGTGGGATTTTGTTTTATTTTTGTTGGGGGGTTGTTGACCTCTTCCAAATGCCACCATACATGATTAATAGTGGCCTTTGTAATTTTGCACGGATTTACCTCCAAGTGAACTTGGCTTTTGGAATTTCTAAAGTTCATTCATTAGAAAGATTTTCCTACATTTTCATAATTGTTTGCTTACATTTCTCTATTCTAAAGAACTTCATTATATATGGAACTGCAGCAAAGAACACGAGTTGAACGCGTTATTGGCTTTGTTCTTGCTATATGGGGTATATTGTTCTACTCTCGGTTACTGAGCACAATGACAGAACAGTTCAGGGTAAGCTATTGGAACAGGAACTACTTACTGATGCTGAATTGTATTTAAGTTGCATTCTTAAGACTGTTACTTGGACAGCATAACATGCAAAGACTCAGGGAAGGGGCACAAATGCAAGTTCTTGAGACTGATCATATCATCATTTGCGGAGTAAACAGTCGTCTTACTTTCATACTAAAGCAGCTAAACAAGTACCATGAGTTTGCTGTCCGCTTAGGTACTGCTACAGCTAGGTAATTAATTCTCATCTGCTAGGACTGTTCTGTTGCAGTATCGTGTGCTATTTGCACCTTTGATTATGTTTTGTATGTCTTTACAGGAGGCAGAAAATTCTACTTATGTCTGACCTCCCAAGGAAGCAGATGGACAAGCTAGCCGACAATATCGCCAAAGATCTTAGCCACATTGATGTCCTCACCAAAAGGTATGGTATAATTAAATCCTCTTTGCTAATTGCTGCAGGGCTTCTGCAAAATCCTTCAACCTTGTTCTTTTCTTTCCCTGTGGCTTTGCCAAGAGTTCCTTCTTTCGTCATCAACATCCTTTGGTTGTAACAGTTGTTTATTTTGGCAATAATTTAATTTCGATGCAAATATTTCATCACGTATGAATTTCTCTCTTTATAAGGCACACCAAGCATCTAGGACTTTTCTTTCAACAACTTTCTTCTCGTTAAAGAATTACCCATCAATAAAATTATTTTATAAATTCAAACAACCAGAACATATACATTACATTTGAATTTTGACAACTTATCTGTGAGTGTTCTGTTTTCACATGTTCAGCTTCTTATTTGTACAGTTGCAGCCTTAGCTTAACAAAATCATTTGCAAGAGCTGCAGCTGATAAGGCACGTTCCATAATTATACTGCCAACAAAAGGAGATGGGTAAGAAATTCAAAGCAACATTTGTAGGACTATCTGCTCATATTAATTGACATGTTAGCAATATGTCACACAAAACTGCTTCCCTTTCATTTTGTGGAAATCATCTTGTAGTACACGGACAAGCACCAGAGTTGCTTTGTTAATGATAGAGATATTCTTACCATGGTAAATGTCATTTTTAAGCTTAACTGTTAACCTGTAAATATTGTGGATAATATATTTGGATCTCGGTCCAAATTGTATCGATGAGCCATGTTTCCTAGATGCTTTATCATGATGACTGATAAGGTTTGTACCTTAATTACATTGACAGAAGGAGTGCTGTCTTTCAGTGTCTTTTGTCCACTATGGTGGTCATTGGCCCTTACCATACGGGCAAAAATTTTCTCCACAGCATTGAATTTGTATCAAATAATGTTTACAATCAGTAGTAGATGAACTCAAGATTTGTAGGAAATATATTAGACCCTTCCAAGATACTTCCCTGGATTTTGTTCAATATGCAACAACGAAACTTACAAAGAGTATGGTCATTAGCAACAAAGAAACTACAAAGATGCCACATTAAATTGACTGCATTTAATACCTTTTTGTTAATTTTTTCATCACTATTTGTACTTTTGCATGTCATTATCATTACTGTCGTAATTTAATCCGTTGATCAAGTGCTTCCAGATCAAGTACATACATAACTTGAAGTGTTCCCTGCTGTCTCCTTCTGTGCCTTTTGATCTCAATTTTGGCCTTTGGCAACTTGCTAGCGATACCAATGATTTTAATTTGCATGCACCTGAAATAATCAACATGACGACTTTGTTGAGGTGTTGGCCAATAGGACTTTGCTTGACCAAGAAATACTGTAGCTCTTATAGGGTTTACGGGAATATGGGGAAGGATAAAAGGATGTTGGATCTAATGGCCTCTGATTTTGTTAGAATGATGGAATTGACCGTTACAAGTCTCACTTCTTGTGCATCTGAATCTTGCTTCTTTTCTTAGTGAACAGATCATCTATGTTTTGGGAATGTACAGTTCTAAGAATTTGTTTGCGAAAGCAAGACTAGAAAAAAGCTAGAATTATATTGATTTTTGATCTTCTATTGATTAGGTATGAAATCGATACCAATGCATTTCTATCTGTGTTGGCCCTTCAACCTATTGCAAGGATGGATTCAGTTCCCACCATTGTTGAGGTATGTTAGGTTTTTCCTGATCACTTAATAAAGTTTATTGTGCAAAATTTAACTGAATATGGGGTTCATTTTGATGTACAGGTTTCAAACACCAAAACATGCGAGCTTCTAAAATCAATTTCAGGAGTGAAAGTGGAGCCCGTGGAAAATGTTGCATCCAAATTATTTGTTCAATGTTCTCGACAGAAGGGGCTTATAAAGATCTACAGACACTTGCTTAATTATCAAAGTACGGTGTGAATTTCCCTTACATAAATATGGCTACCAGTATTGTCTGTGAGAGAGAGACAGTTTAGGTTTCCTTTTGAGTTAATATGCTATTTCCTACTGAAAGAAAGCAGCACCACCCAAATACTACTTGAACCTTCCCAACTCTACTATTCGAAGCAAAAAAGAAAATTCCTGCCTAAACACAATTGGCTTTGGTTTAAATTAGAATGGTTCTGTGCAAGTTGGGTTAATTCTTGGGCTATTAAAACATATCCCCGTACAATACCCCTAGAAGTTAATCAGTTTAAATAGCAGAACTTTTTCCTTTTTCTATTGTATGAAATATCTTTTCCATTGCCCAATTTTGTATTTGTACAGAAAGCGCTAATCAGTATCATGTTTACTCGTTGCAGAAAATGTATTTAATCTTTGCAGTTTTCCTTCTCTAGCTGGAATTAAATATTGGCAGCTAAGACGTGGATTTCAAGAGGTAATGTCATCCACATGGTTTCAGCTAGAAGATAGCTGACATGCAGTCCACTAAGTTTGATATTTTCTTCTTCAGGTAGTGGTTTGTGGTCTCTACCGGAATGGGAAAATATTCTTCCACCCAAATGATGATGAGGTTGTGCAGCAAGCTGACAAAGTATGTGGATGTTATGGATTTCTGAACTAGCATACATGATCCTTTAGTTTGCGCATTTAGAATCCTAACCTTAAGATGCAATCCAGTGAAACTTCTAATTTCTATATGAAAGCAAAGAGTGGAACCTGAAATGCCAACCTATTTAGCCACATGAAACTGCTTTATCTTTTCAGTCTGACCCTGATTAAAAAATACTGAGGTTGTACCCAGAAAACTTCAGAATGATTTTTGGATATTGTTGCAAATTGGCAATCATATATCAGCCTCATGGTTTATTAATTTCTAGGTGTGCATTGTTGTTTTTATTGTTTCACTGTCTTATCACATGTTGCCTATGGTAGCTGATTTTAATATTTTTAAATCCGGTAAATCCAATTATCTACCTGGGAAAATATAAAGATAACAGATTAGTTTCAAGTAACAACATGCTGCAGCAGTTAGTTTGCTGCCAGGATAAATCTAACGGTTCCAAATTTGACTAAGAACGGGCATGCATATGAGCCCTTGGCCTTGCATGTCAATGAGTTGATTGATTGTTGCTGCAAAATAGTGTTGCTTCTATCTCTAATTGATGATTGCATGTTTGAGACTTGGAGTCAAATGCCTGCAGTTCACTGGATTTTACTGTATTTGGATCAGTTAATGATGGTAACTATAAACTAAATTAACGTGTATCATTAAGTGGAAGTCAATGATGCTGTATAGTTCAATGGATTAGTTAAGTTACTACCTTCCCAGAAAAGATATTTTGAGCTTTAGGTTCTAGAATTACTATAAATTAGAGCAATTTCCAGTGCATGAAGGGTCACTATCTGTCATTTCCAACCATCACTGGCTGCATATAATTGTATGGTTGCCTAGTTTACCACTTTCTTCATGTTTTACTTTGTGAACATCAATGGTTTTATGTTATGCAGTATATATCCTATATGCCATGCCATTGTGTTGTCTTATGTTATCTCATTGTCAACTTCATTATATAAATTTTAGATGGCTACTACTTCACATGGAAAGATATGTTTGCTCACAGTATATTGTTTCAAATATGTCTGCTTCACTCATGTTATTGGGTTGATTACGGTTCCCCCTTGATCTTATTTACTTGTTCTCTAATTTGCTCGCTTTTGCTACATAGATCTTGTTCATTGGTCCAGTTCACGGTAAAAGGAGCCCACAAATTGCATATTCTAGTGTCTTCAAAGAAGGAGCTTCCTTTTTTCAAAATCTGGAAGTTCCGGAAGATAACAGTGACAATTTAAATTCTGCTAAAGAATTGAGAAAAACACGGCTTGAAAATATTGTAAAACGCTCCAACAGATCAGGGTCAAAGGTATCTTCTCCTAGAGATGATTGCTCAATCAATAGTTTACTTTTGGATTATATTTGTTGCTTTGTATGATTGTTTTGCTTGTCTATGTAGGCATCAGACTGGAGTCTAGGACCAAAAGAACGCATTCTTTTTCTTGGATGGCGCCCAGATGTTGTAGAAATGATAGATGAGTATGATAATTATCTTGGACCTGGGAGTGTGTTGGTATGCTGCTATATAATTTAGAGCTTTTAACTTGTTTATTTAAATTATAGCTTTTCTCAATATTTTTCTTGCAGTTCATCTTCATACCTCTTAATTTAAATAATAATTGCTCCTCAAATTTGGTTTTGCTTACCAGAAATTTAAAATTAAATTACATACAAGCAATTATAATGAGAACATGTATGATGTAGACGTGCAACTTATCAGAAATGGTTTAGGAACAGCCTATAAAAAATTATTGCTAACCTTAAGGCAGTCAATGATCCAGGATAAATATCCCATGGATTAATTGATTAGTAAATTGATACATTTATTCTGGAGAATAGAGGAATACCATGTTGAAGGTAGCATTGGATATACACAGTAAAGAGATGATTTAGTCAGCTGTAGTCTGTATTGGAGAATTTAAATTTTTCAGATTTGTTGTTTGCAGAATGCTTCTGTAGAAATGTACCATTATCATATATATCCTTTGTTTAGCTTCTAACTCCGTGAAAGTGTATATGGACATTTTGTTTGCGTCATTGTATCCAGATTCCCACCAAGAGGGTTTCTTTGTTGCACTTTTCCAGTTTTCAGCCCACAAAGGATTTTACCAATAGCGTTTTGTCAATTTGCATTTCTTACTGAATAAGACTGAATTGCCTGTTTGTTTCCAGTCCCATTGATAACTTCTCATGTCAAAGCATAACTTTCTATGCTTTGTTTCTCCTCTTCTTCATCTTCTTCTTGTCGAGTCTTCTCTCGCATTTAGTATCTGTTTAGCTATTGGACAATTTAAGTCTGGCGTCCCCCGTGATTTGACTTATAATTTTTGGAACTTGATAGAACAGAACTTAATGTTTACACTTGACTTGCTTTCAGCTTCTAGATCAAACGTGTTGATCTATAGTTTAGTTTCACCTCCTCTACAAATATGCAGGAGATATTATCAGATGTGCCATTAGATGAGAGGAAGAGGACCAGCAGCGTTGCTAATCAAAGAAAACTCAAAAACATCCAGGTTTCCCACAGGGTACTGTCTAATTCATCCAAGCCAACAGCCATTTTACACCATTTTCTTTATTTTGTTTTTCTTGGAAACCTTCTTTTCTTTGAATCTAATGCTTTATGATCTTTCAAATATTGCAGATTGGAAACCCCGTGAATTTTGATGCATTACAGGAAACCATATTGGATATTCAGAATTCTTTCAATAAAGATGAAGATATCTCCTTTTCAATCGTGGTAATATCTGATAGAGAATGGCTTCTAGGAGGTAAAAATACGTGCCTTGGAGATAACAACATGCAAAGCTTTATTGGGTTGATGTGGCGTCGCACTAATTGTTATCTATCTTCAGATCCAACCAAGGCAGACAAGCAATCTGCTTTCTCTCTTCTTCTTGCTGAAAATATCTGCAACAAACTTGGAGTCAAGGTGAACATGATTCCTGTTAATTTCAGTTGATCATATGGATCCATGTTTTTTATTTCTGAAGATTAGTTTTGAGAGTTTTTAATCCAAAAAAATTTAGCCATAATGAATTGATCTATCTTTTCGAGAAATGATAATCAACTCATCAATATAACAAACAACTGTTCTGCAGGTACAAAATCTAGTTGCAGAGATTGTCGACTCAAAATTAGGCAAACAAGTAACACATCCTATAACAGCCTTGTTCAGCTTTATGTCAAGAACACTGTTGTTTTGTGTGGGTATTTATTAAGCTCATGCTATGTCTTCAGATTTCAAGAATCAAGCCATCCTTGACTTATATAGCAGCAGAGGAAGTAATGAGCCTTGTGACAGCTCAAGGTCTCGAATCATTGTACTCTACTTGCTGTTACACTATTCCATTATTACCATGTTCGAGTAACTTTTTGTTTACATAACAGTTGCAGAGAACAGTGAATTGAATGAGGTGTGGAAAGACATCTTGAATGCAGAGGGTGATGAAATATATGTGAAGGTAAATTCATCTTCCTTGTATTGTATTTTGGTGTCAAGCCTCCTTAGGTGAGTGAGGCATATTTCTCATCACAGAGTGACTCGGTCGTGGAAGGAGATTCGGGGCTGCTCTTTTCCATTTCCTTGAGTTGCGGGTGATGGACTAAACATTCTAGAATTAGTTTGGAGTTTATTCAGTACCAACCCATTTTACACATTTTAGCTACGTTATTCTGTGTTTCTTTGGCAGGACATCAACCTCTACATGAAGGAGGGGGAGAATCCTTCATTCGCAGAGCTCTCTGAAAGGGCATATTTGCGTCGAGAGGTTGCTATAGGCTATGTGAAAGATTCTAGAAAGGTATAGACGATTAAGAAAGTATATTAGCATTTGGTTTAGGTTTTAACCATTTTGGTCTAGACATCTCACCAACCTTAATTTTGCAGGTTATCAATCCAAATGTAAAATCAGAACCCCTTTCCCTGTCTTTGACTGACGCATTAATCGTTATCTCCGAGCTTGAAGGAGAGCAGCCCATTGTTTTGTAAACGTGAACTTTCAGTCATCATCTGCCTTTGCTCCCGCTTCCTGCATTTTTTTTTTCCATTGTTGCAGGGCATCTTTGTTTCTGTCTAATGTGGATGCTGCCTAACAAGCAGAAACAGTGTCAAAATCATCCCAAATAAAAGAAAAATGACGAGAGAGAATATTAATGGTAGTTTAACTAAAGGAATGGCTACCCAGAGCAGAGTCATACAGTATACAGTGTGTAAATATGCGGGAAAATCCCTTGTCCTGTATTTTTTGCCCCAAGGAGGTTGGCACAGGTGATGCTGGTTGATAATTTTCATATTGGTTTGTAACCAGAATTTAGATACCACTTTTAGCTGTTCATCTAATCAGAAAACTTTTGCGAGGATGGGATTATTGTAACCATGACTTGAGAACAAAAATTGTGGCCGCATCCAATCAACCAGTAAGCGGGCACTTGATGACCCTTGAGAGCTCATAGCATGGTTATTAGAACCGGATTGGACTAGTTGGTTTAACCAGTAAATCGGACCTTGGACCGGTTTGGTTCAAGGGTTTAGTAATTGATTCGTAAGAACTGGATTGATTTGGCCTGAACTGAATCAGTCAAGAATTGGATTCAACTGGGTTGATCCGTTTCAAAGCCAGCCCGTCACATGTCATTTGATAAAAAAAAGAAAAAGAAAAAAAATAGCTCTTTTTAGGGACCCTCGTAGATCCAAACTCTCGTTCAGGTATGATGCACTCTGGCTCAAAGCTTTGTTGCTTTTTCTATGTAACTTTGGATGTATAGTTCGATCTATCTTTAAATAATTGAACAAGTTTTTAATGTTTTTAATTGTTTCAATTATATATTTGAATGGTATTCAATTATTTAATATGTAATTAAATTTAGAAGAAATGTGAGATCTGCGAGTATTGAGCAGAGCAACATTACACTGAAATGTTTGTGAGTATAGTTAGATTGTGTTTTTTTAATTTTTAATTTTTTTTAAGCTTTAAATTAATATATTTGGTTTTCTTATTATTTTAATATACTAATATTAAAAATAAAAAAATATATAAAACAAATATTTTAATATATTTTTAATATTTTAAAAAGTATCCTCCGTCACACTCTTAAAAAAAAACTCAAGTGTATTCATTGAGGAAAATTAGAGCTCCTTTCTTGAACTGTAAGTGATTTTTTTTTATTTTTTAATTTGATCATTAAATTTTTATTTTTTATTTTGCATCTTTTATCTTTTTTTTAATCCAAATCGATACTCAATTTAATTTTTTTTATGGAGAGTTGAATTGAAAAATAAATGACTGAAATGAAAAAAAAAATGAAATAGATGGTGGTTTTGAAATTTATCTTAAAAGTTTATTTTTGTCCCTTATTTTTTTTACTTTAGGTGATCATTTTTTAAAAATCTATTTTGATACCAATCTTTATTTTCTTTATTTTTCAACCACTCTTTTGGTGGTGGGAGAAAGAGAGACTCGTCGGGTTTTGATATTGAGAGAAAAAATTATCATTTGTGACGATTCTAACCATTAAAATAGTCGATTTATTATCAAGTGATTTCATACAATGAGAAGAATTTAAAGTAAGTGTTTTTTTTTCTTTTCATTGGAAGTGCCTAAAAACACAAATATGAACATGGGAAGATTTTTTATTTCAGGTTTTTAGGTGTTTTTTTTATATTTTTAAGCCATGGATTGGTTTAACAAAGTACAGTGGTTTCTAAGTGTTTTGGGTAAAAAATGTTGGCCATCCCATCAACTTAAAAAAAAACAAAAGGCCCCGCACATGTCATTTCTTGATGGGCCAAGCACTTGGCTTGACTTGCTAGGGTCAGCAACGCGTGACCTCATTGTTTTTTTTTTATATTTTGATTTTTTAATTAACAACTTTTAAATATATATTTTTATATAATTTTTAAGTTTATGTTTTAATTAATACTTGTTCTGTGTCATTTCTTTGGCTTATTAAGCATTTTTTAAATGATGGTAATTTTTTTAATTATATTGGGTGTATTTAATTTTTTTAAAAGGCTATTATGATACATCTATAATTTTTTATATAAATATTATAGATTAAATTTATTTTTTAAAATTTTATTTTTTATAATATTTTTAATATGTGCAGCCTTGCATAATATTTTTTCCTTTTATTTTATTCACTAGTTTTTAAGTACGATTTCTGTTACAAATTAATTTTAATAAACAAATTCATTAAACACAATTAAGTAAAAAACATGTGTTGCGATATTAAACAACTTGATCTATAATTATCTTGTAATTTTCCAGTTTTGCTTTTATTTATTGTTAATTTTATTTTATTGAATTATTCTGATCTTATAACTTAGGATGCCTGATAGATATATAATCTACATATATTTCATGTTCAGGTCATGAGTTTCCTGTGTTAGCCTTGCTTTGCTCGAAATAATTTTTTTATTTATTGTTTCTATCTTATTTTTTTATTGTATTATAAAATTAATCAAAATTAAACTTGATTATTGAATTTCTATTATTTATTTTTTTAAAATATAATTGTTTTTTTATTTTTTTTGTTATAATGTTTTTTTATTTAGCCTACGGCATTGCGCGAGTCATTAAGGATTTTAAAATAATATTTAAGATTGTAATAATAATTATTTTTTAAAGTATTTTTTATTTGAAAATATATTAAAATAATTTTTTTTATATTCTAAAATTTAATTTTAATATTAAAAAATAAAAAAAATAAAATAAAAATTAAAAACACTTTTAAGAAAACAAACAAGCGAAGCAGAAGAAAAAGGTCGTATCATAGCATAGCGAAAGGATCCCAAATCTTGTCGAGCGAGTAAACGAGAATAAACAAAACAGAAGAGGGGAGGGGGGGAAGGGAGGCATATCAACTTTCGAACAGCAACATGGCCCATGGTGGCTATGGCAAACGAAGAGTGGCTGAGCGCAAACCCCCTGTAGGTCGCCGTTCCAAAGGATTAGGCATAGACAAGAAGCCTAAACAAAAGCCCAAATCCGTCTCTATCAAGAACCAAATCCGCTCTATAGATCGCATGCTCCGCAAGGTACTACTTCTTACTTCCTTTTTTCACTTTCAATTAGGGTTTTTTTCACCATTAATTAGTTCTCTTTTTAATACAAGGAACTTCCACTTCAAGTAAGAGAAGCTCAAGAAAAAAGGTTAGAGGAATTGAAGAAGCAACAAGAAATTCATACTCGTTTGGCTCTTGAACGCAAGATTTTCTTGCGAGATCGAAAGATTAAGTTTTTTGGTAACAACTTAATGTGAAATACATATATTTTTCATTATTTAGTCTCAAGCTAAATCCTCAAAGTCATGTCCTTTGTTTTGTTTAGAGAGAAGAAAGATAGATAGAAGAATACGGCGTCTTGAGAAACTGCTGCGCGCTTCATCTGGTCAGCTACCCCAAGATGCTGATGTTGCTGACCAGCTTTCTAAATTGAAAGAAGATCTTGAATATGTTAGGGTAAGCTGCTGCTGCTCTAAATGTTTTTTTTTGCAACGCTATATTTTGCCCTTTAGTTGAGCAAATATGTAATGGACATTTACTGTTGTTCTGTACTTACCTGATTGAAACTAAAGATACAGTCTACCATACAGTGTGAGATGAAATGTTGACTGTATTGTATTTAGTTTGCACTTGAGTCTTCTTGGAGGTGTATTTTAAACAAATACATGAGCTCCGCTTGTCCTGCTTCTTGTTTTTTTTCCCCTTTAAAAAAAGAAATCTTTCTAAGCTGAAGTTTTTTTTTTTCTATTTACATTACTATTTTCTCTTGGAATTGTAGTTTTTCCCCAAGACCGAGAAATATGTATCTTTATTTACTGGAGGTGATGATTCAGACATAGTGGATAGGAGAAATAGATTGCGCAAGCAGATTAAAGCCAACTTAGTTGCTGCTGCAGCCAGCGGCAAGGATTTGGAAGGTATCTTCTTTCTTTTGCTTACCTCTGCAACTTTCTAAATAAAATGATATGAACTTTCTTGCTTGGCTACTGGACCCAAAGAATGACCCTTGTATAAGTTATAGCAGTGAGTGGTGGATATGGTTTGTTCTCGAAATCTTGATGTAGAAACATCACCATTTCATGCTTGTGGATCTGCTCCATGGATTAAGTTTTTTTGCAGGCATTTGTGTTTAGACAAATCATTGTCCTCAAGAAATGAAGCTAAAATATACAATTATGTGTATCTGTATTAATAAAGAATACACTGTCGGTTGTCACAGGAAGAATGTTTTTCCCTATCTTACCATTCTGTGCACCACAATACTTTGCGAATTTGTACATAGCTAGAATGAAGAAATGAGGTTTTTGTTTGTGCCCTTGCCAATGGTGGGAACCCAGCCTCTATGCCTGGTAGATATTACTTAGCTTTAAATGTTTTACCATTTATTGGGTTGTGGGCAGATCTCTAGAGTGACAACTTTGATTTAAGATAAATGATACAGGTCATAAGCTGAACGAGCAAGCACCCACCAATAATGCTTTCCACATTACAAAAGGCTTTGTGGATTATACTCCTATTCATGCTGTTTACCTGCTAATACATTCTTATTATAGTTTTCTTGTGATATCTTCTTATTATTGTGATGAATGTTTTTTTTTTTTTACTTACCTTAACAGAGACAGGGAGTGAGGATGATGGTCTTTTGGATCTGAGTGAAGACGATTTCTTTTTAGCTGAAACCTCGAGTGATGAAGCTGATGCAGACGATGAATGGACAGATAAAAGTACAAGGTATATACCATAACTGTGAGGAAAGATTCTAGTTTCAAGATCTACATTTGCAGTTGGGCAAGTTATTTTATCTTATCAGCTGCTTGATTTATATTTCCTTCATGTTTTTATCAGTCACATTTACTACTGAATCAAGATAGCAATGAAAAAATAAATATGCATGTACAATGGTTTATTCTGCAAGCTTTATGCTGTCACATTAGACTGGAAGGCTCTGCGCACCCATTTTAGATTGTCATAATATAGTTTTGCATATGGTGTAAACTGGTTTATACCTTAAAAGGTGCATATTATAATTTGTTTTCAGGGAACCAGCTTCTAGTGCTTCTGGCAAAGCAGCATCTGGAATGTCAAGCGATGAAAGGAATCAGGTCACTTTTTAAACCTGAATATTGCACTGTTTTAATGAAATTATATATCAGCTATTTTTTATTTTTATTGTTTTGTTATTTAAAAAAGAAAATGACATTTTTTCTGACATCAATTTTTTCCATGGAGACAGACAGCTGCCAGAGCTCTAATGCCTCCTCCTCGGCCTTCAAATAATTTGCAAGCAAATCCAGTGCATGCTCAATCAAGGTTCGGAGCTTCATCAAGCAAAAATTCATGGAAACAGAGGGCTGGAATTTCTACAGCTAGTAATACATCAAGTAGCATAAGTGGATCTTCCTTTAGGGCAGGGGGTTCTTCAAGTACAAGGACAGGCCACAGCAGTAATCTAAGTTCAAATTCCGATGCTCATAAACCCCGAAGGAAGAGGAGGCCAAAGAAGAAAAAGCAACAGGTATGTTACCCTTGGCTGTAATTATGTCCATCTTGCATTCTATCTCTTTATTTCTTTCAACCATCCTAGACTGCTGTATTCATTATCTTCAAAATAATTTCATGAGTTGGAGTTTGTTAGGTGTGCAAGTCAATTTGTGTAACATGCTTCTATTTGCTGTTATATTTATTAATTATCAACCTTCTGCGGTGCATGATTTGTTTCTTCCTCCATTTGCAGGCCTGAAGTGGAGGAAACCAGCACGCATGTTACTTCACTATAATCAATTTAATTAGCTTGTCATCATATATCTATGAAATTCTTTTGCAGATCTGTTATAACCGCCAAATATTTTTCATATTTTTTATATCAACAAACAGTTGGGAATCTGTTGTTTTTTCTTTTTGAATGTTAACTTGGTCCAATGTCTCTGGAATGCTAGCGTTATTTGAGAATTCTTTCCGACAGAAACTCACTTTCTGATCTATATGTATCCCCAGACCCATTCTCCCGTTAAATGAGATGAAAGATTGGCAAACCTTGGTGTTGTTGTGGTACAGGCAGTTGGATCTGAACATGGTTTATCAGGGATTTGAATGTGTTGTCATGCGCTGAAAATTTGGCTTTCTCGCCCTCGAATTCCTTTCTTTCTAAAGAGAGTTCCTGTAGGGCTCGCTTGAAAAATGTATCCGTGCTCAATTGCTATCTTTGCCATAGCTCGTTCGAGTCTGCAACCACTTTTTCTCCAAAACAACACGATAAAGATGTTAAGATGCAATATTATTATTTTATTACGGTTTCTTATGGCTCCGATCCTTTCTTTTTTTAATGGGTGAGACGCGGGGCTAAAATGCACAAGCAAGTGATTTTCTTTTTGTGTTCTAAATGTTTTTTCTTTTTTAAATTATTTTGTTTTTAGTAATTTTAAATTGTATTGATGTGTTAGTATTAAAAATAATTTAAAAAATAAAAAAAAATATTATTTTAATATATTTTTAAATAAAAATTACTTTAAAAAATAATTATTTTCACATTCAGAAATGCTTAGCATACTGACATTGTTTCCGGAATTTTTCTTTTAATTTATATTCATAGAGGTTGTTGGGATAGTGTGAGATTTTTTATATATATACAAAGAAGAATGCCTATGTTGTGTTTGATGGATTCACCAGCAAGCAATATCTATACATAGTTTGGTACTAATTATTTTACCGGTGTTTGGATTGGATAATTATTTTTTGATAAAAAAAATAAATATACATGCTTCTTATAAATGTGTTTTTTTATAATAAAAATTTTAATTATAAATCAAAAGTTCTGCCTTCAATTAAATAAACTAATAATTATTTATGTCAATAAATAAAAAAAAAGAAAAATAAAAGTGTTAAAATGTCTATTCGACACTCTTAGTTACAGGTCGAGTAATTTTTTTTTAACATGGATGAATTAATATATAGGTGTTATTAATTTATTTTTTTATAGTAAGTAAAAAATATAACTGTGAATTAATATTTACATATGATACAATATAGTGAATATTACATGTGTTGATAAAGACATGTAATATCTCAAACTTATTTTTAAAGTAGTAAAAAAATGGGAAAATATTGCAATTGTTATATTGAAACATCATCTTCTTAGTTTTTGTATAATAATTTTTTTTAAAACATATAAAGGAAAAAAATAAAAAGGATTGATGATAAGAATATAGATAATAATATAAATAAGTTCAGTGTAGAGTGATAAATATGAATAATATTTTTTTTAAAATGTAAATAAAAAAAGAAAAAACTAAAAAAATATTATAAAAAATAGTGATAAATAGAAAAAAATGTAAAATGATAAAAATATAAAGTATAAAAAGTAATATTGATATCATATACAAATTATAAAAATGAATTTATTAATCTTAAGAGATTATAATGAAATTGATAATAATTTAGTTTTTAAAAGTTAACTTATTGTTAATTTTTTAAATTATTTTAAATATAAATACAGATTCACGTATACATACTAAAACAACACGTAAACTGATTGATGTTTGATTAATTTAAAAGCGTATTTGAGAGTATTTATGTTTTTGTTTTTTTGATGTTTTTAAAAAGTAATTTTAATATAAAAAATATTAAATTGATATTTTTTTAATATATTTATAATTTTAATATAGGAAATTAAAAAATAAAAAAAATATTTTAAAAAATAATCCATACACGACAATCAGAAACACAAAGTAAGTTTGATTTTTCTTTCAACTCTTTTTTTATTTTTTTTTTAGTTTAATATGGATGTCCGAGCCAACTTACACGTACTTCGACTAATCTTATAGACCTTAAAATTAACAACTATATAAATTTTTAGTGATCATCGTATGAACAAATCTCATGGACCTAAAATTAACAACTATAGGTGTCGAAGCATTTTCTTTCTTGTTATTACCAAAAAGGGGGGGTAACACTAACACTTACCAAATTCGGTTGGGACGGAAGGGAAATGTTTTCGTAGTAAAAGTAAAACAGAACAGCAAAGAGAAGCTCAATTCTCAGTAAGGGCACAACTCAAACACGATCATTCATTCATTCATTATATCTATTTATTTATTATTTACTGCGATATATCTTTGTTGTTACCAAAACAACAGAGAGACTGGAATCAGAGAGAGCAAGGAATGGAAAAAACCTGGAAACAACGATGCCTGCCCTTGTTGTTGTTGCTCTCAATATTATCTGCCGACACCAACCACAACAACATTATCTTCCTTCGACAAACTGCGGCTGATGGTGTCACTCCCGAGGAAGCCACACTTCTTCGAGACGAGGTACTCCCTCCCTCCTTCCTTTTTTAAATTTGCCTCTTCTTCTTTTTAATTCACCTCGAAATATCATAAAAAGAAAAAAAGAAAACTCTTCTTCTTCTTCTTCTTTAACATTGGATCTGTCATTGCTCAAGCATTCACCTCTTTGCTTTATCATCGAATTTCAAGTTTTTTAGCTGTTTTCTCTCTCTCTCTCTCTAGTAATTACTGGACTTCGAGAATTGCTCTTACAAGTTTTATAAATTTGATCCTGCCCATTTATTATTTAATTGCATTGATGAATTTATTTGCAATCACACTAATTGAAGCTTTAAGCATTGCTCAATTGACAAAAATCCCTCTATGTATTTTTTCCTCTCACGAATCTTTGGTGAATTGCGCCATCTCTGTTTTGGGAATAGTATTAATCTTTTTAGAAAAGAAATAAAGAATTGATTTCTCTTCATGTGCGTGATGTGTTTTTGTTGATGGTATGATATAGGTTCGTGAAATGTTCTATCATGCTTTTAATGGATACATGGAGCATGCTTTTCCGCTTGATGAATTAAAGCCTCTATCATGTGAAGGAGAAGACAGCCTTGGTGGTTATGCTTTGACTCTGGTTGGTGATATCCTTGTTCCTGGTTCTTTGTCTTTAAGCTATTATATGAAACTTTGGTGAACATATTAATGCTGTCGCAGATTGACTCCTTGGATATGCTGGCTCTACTTGGTGACCGAGAACGGTTCACTTCCTCTGTTGATTGGATTGGTAAAAGTCTTCGGTTTGATATAGTGAGTAAGCATTTACTATGATGATTTGAGCTCACATGTTTTGATACTTTTGATAGGAATAACCTTTTAACAGGCATCAATGCATTTTTATATTGAAATTTACATCATAGAAATTACAAGCCATGTTACCCCTCCTATCATTTTGGTCGAGCAATCAAATGACTATCCTTCTGAAGTTATAAAACCTATGTCTGTAGTTATCAGAAGACATCTTATCTAATTTTTATTTTTTATTTTTTTTGATTCTGTTATCATGTTTCCAGAATAAAACAGTATCTGTCTTTGAGACTACCATCCGGGTCCTTGGAGGTTTACTCTCTGCTCATCTTATTGCAAGTGATTATGCTACGGTAAATACAATGATCACCTTTGTAAATCTTTTCTTTGCAATATCTTTCTAGTTAAGGATAAGGAAGAAATGGGAAACATTTAGTAATGAATTTTATCGCCTTTTACTATGAATAAATATCAAAATAAAGCATTAAGAAAGCAATGCGCATGACACACAAGTGTGTGCATGCTGCATGTAAGTTATAGCTTAAAGACAGTATGTTCTTGGGTGCTAATTTATCTTATATTCGAAACTTGATGTGCTTGATTGCTCCTCAATAATGAGTAAATGCTTAGATACCCTTTCGATATTCTATCCGGGGAGAATGCCACTTCCATCTTTTGGTTGCAGGGTATGAGAATTCCATCCTATGACAATCAATTGCTTGACTTAGCTGAGGATCTGGCTCGGAGAATGCTACCTGCATTTGACACTCCTACAGGTATGACTACTAGATACTGACATTTGCTGTATTTCTTGTGGTTTTTGACATTCCATCCTCGGGAGGTGGGTGAAATCTGTGGCATGGACACAGAATTTGCACTTTATCTGTAGTTCTATGAGTGGTCATGACTCATGAGTTTATGTTTCTGGCAATTCATAATGAATTTATATTTGTGGTTTGTTTTAAGCCTATCATATTTTTGACAATTTTTTTTATTAATAGGACCTCTTAGTTATTGTCTTCAAGCTTAGCTTTAGGGGATGTGTTTTGTAGCTTTATTTTTGTTGGATAGAGTCTGTCTTACCATCAATCTCTAAATTTAAAATTTCTGAAAGCAATTGCATGTTTCGAATATTGGCCTTGCAAGTTCATAAATGCTGTAATATTATATTAATTTGATCTTAAGCTATGATGTACTGCAGGAATTCCATTTGGGTCCGTCAATCTTTTATATGGGGTTGATGAACAGGAAAGCAGGGTAAAGCCACCCTCTTTTTCTCCTTTTATGTGGATTTCTTGAGATACTTGCCAATGCTTCCCTCACCTTATAGCACCCCTCTTTTTCAAACAGTTATAATACATGTTTTTTGCTGCTACATGTTATTCATTGTAGAATTGACTCCATGAATTCAATATCCTAAAATGACTGGGTAGCTTGTGAAATGCAATTTTTGGTCTATTTAGATAACGTCAACTGCTGGTGGTGGAACCTTGACTTTGGAATTTGGGATGCTTAGTCGCTTGACCAATGATCCAAGTAAGTATTCATAGCATGATACATTTTCCAGGCTAGCCATTGAATTGTTGTTTTCCATCTAGCAACTGAGGTTTCTGATTTTCTCCTAGAGAAATGAGATGTCATGATTAAGTTGAGATAATTCTGTGTTTTTCAACCTTTAATACAGAATTTATGTATAAAAATGTTATAAATTGCATCTTCACACAAATTAGATTGTGCTTGCATTATTATATCATGGCCCAGTAGTGTTTGGCTTACAGCCAGGTTTCATATTTTGCAAATCTCAAACTTCTTAGCTTGTCAGATGTGCCATTTCTTAGATGGAATCCATAGTTTGTATATCATTTATTGAATAGAAACTCCTGAGCCTTGCAAAGCAGTGGTGCCAGATTTGTGATCTCTTCAGTTGCTGTCCATGGTCAATGGTGAGATTTTCAAGATCCGAATAGGATTTTTCCATGAGGATTGGCACGGGCAGCACCTTTGTCTGCTCTTTTTGGCAGCATGGCTGAAGAAATTTAATTTGGCTATATTATGGAAATATTAAGGCATTTATGTAATATTATTATGAATAAGACTTTCTCTAGTCATACTGTAGACAGGTACAACAGCATATGAACGTTTAGTTTATGCACATGAATATTCTAGGATATAGTGATTTGAGAAAGTTGAAACAAGAGTGACCTATTTCTCGCTCTTTCCTGATGGTTCAAATCGAAAAAACAAAAAAATGAATCCTCCTCCAAGGTAATAAATTTTTCACTTGCATTGGAATGAGCGTTGCTGCATAAGAGACTTGAGCAGAAGAGGCAGTCCATTGACTCCCTAGCTGTTGCACGCATCTCAACCTGACTCGAAACAGTGTTCAGTTACTTTATATTTAGTTAATTATCAAGCAACTTCTGTATATTGACCAGGGGCTTTGCCTCAATTATTAGTTACTGTATAACCTTTCTATAAATTCACTGGTACTTCAAACATAATAGGGTAACAGCCCCTTCCACCTCAACTCCAGAAATAAAAACAGAAGCAATCTTCACTTTCTGCTAAATTGTTCCATAATGTGGTGGTACTGTATCTAGCAACTATGGGTATTGTGTGTTCATCCATCAAGTGGACCTTACAGTGCCTTTCTGGATTCTGACTTTTATTTGATAAAAGATTAACTTTCTAATGTCAATTCAGACTTTATCAGAACGTTATCCTAAAACTGCCTTTTGTATCTCCATATCACTTTGTAACTTCTTTTCTTATATTGACTGGTTTCTTTTATTATCCTTTTACTTCTCAGTTTCTGTGGGGAATTGCAAAGGTTGATTGTGATCCACTTATTGACATTGATTATTGTTCTTATCTCATCTTCATGGAAATGCAGTTTTTGAGCAAGTAACAAAGAATGCCGTGCGTGGATTATGGGCTCGCCGTTCAAAGCTGAATTTGGTTGGTGCTCACATCAATGTATTTACAGGTGAATGGACACAAAAGGTAACATTTTTGTTTTTGAAGCATTTCAAAGTGTAGAAGATCTCGTGTTTTTAAAATTACCTGTATTTGACAGCAACATGGCAATCTCCTAGACATTTTCTTTTAAGTTGAATAATGAGGAATAATTAAATTGTGGGAGCAAATTACAGATTGCTATATGGTTTGTCTGACTAGTCCATCCCTTAAGAAAGTTGTGAAAAAAAGAACAGAAGTTTTAGAAACACATTGTAATGACCTTGTCAATTGATGTCATTGTGTGTTTTAAAAGTATGAGGAGGGCACATATTAGCAGTTTTTATCTCAGCTTCAGTATTTATTTAATTTATTGCATCCACCCACATCCTTCCTCTCCCCCCAAAACAAATGCAGCATATCGATATCTAATATGGGAACTTGGTTGAAATCTCAGTATTTAGCTGATGACATGATTTGGTTTGAGAATAAGAATTTGGGTTAATCGAAGTCACATTGCTTGATATTTTGCTTGAAATTGTACATGTCTGATGATATTTGACAACTTTGTCTTAACTTGCTCAGAAATGATGGTTGAGAGCATTTTTTTTTAAATTCCGGAGAAGGTGGTATTCTTTGCTCGTGCGCTCTTTGTGACCTTAAAATTAGGGATGGCATTCACTTGAAAAATTCAATCAAGCTTCTTGTCACATATTTCTTCATGGTTGAGTTTTCTCAACGTTTGGGCAACTCAATTCATTTTTTTTCCCCAAGGGACAATACTCATGTTCCTTTGCTGCTTTGCAGGATGCTGGAATAGGAACAAGTATTGACTCTTTCTATGAATATCTCTTAAAGGTATGTGATCATACAGTGATTCCATCAAAAAATTATTTAATTATCAGAGTCACCAAATTTTTTTCCCACTTTCTTATGACTTGTGTTCTATATATCATGAATGAGGGGGGGTAAAAATACTCAACTCAACTAAGCCTTGATTCCAAACTGGTGGGCACCATTTTTTAAAGTTTTTAGAAAGAGCACTTCAGAAATAATTGTCTATGCAGAACCAGCACTATCAAAATGCTTTAATCATTTCCTGTTCACAGATAATGGTAGAGATTTCTTTGCTATAGCAGATAAATCAGGTTCTCTTTATACAAAGAGTATTTGTTCATTTCACAAGAATCTTTGGGCTGAAAATTTTCTTCATCTTTTCAGGCTTATTTGTTATTTGGTGACGAGGAGTATTTGTTTATTTTCCAAGAAGCCTATGCAGCTGCTATGCACTATCTTTACAATGATCCTTGGTAAAATCTCGTGGCTATTTTGTGCTTCAATATAAATATATCTGTTATATTTGGTTTCTTTTGTTATTCCTCTTTTATGGGGCAATAATTCACCCATTGGATCTTAATTTTAGATGTCTTTATAGGTATGTTGAGGTAAACATGGATTCTGCTGCTATTGTCTGGCCATTGTTTAACAGTTTGCAGGCCTTCTGGCCAGGCCTACAGGTATTTTCTTTTTCTTCATTCTAGATTTTGGACTATATATTTTATGACTGCCTTTTTTTGAATCTATATTTGGTTGATTGGATATGAGTAAAGGTTTTAGCAGGAGATATTGATCCTGCAATTCGAACTCATGCTGCATTCTTCAGTGTCTGGAAAAGATATGGTTTTACTCCAGAAGGCTTTAATCTTGCTACTCTGACTGTTCAGGTATCCAAATCATTTTTATTGGAAGCCCAAGAAAGTTATTATTCATAAGTGTTCCAGATGTTAGGCCCATTCTATGGGTTTACAAATAGCTGTGCAGGAAATGTCTGTTCTGGTGACCTGACATCACCATAACTCTTGCCTTTTCCCTCCACCGTGCACTTTTCTTTATGTAATTAACTTTGCATGCTAATAGACATCTTGTGTGTTATATATTATCTCATATATTTGTATCTTTTTTCCATACATTTGTTTTATAGCATGGGCAGAAGAGTTATCCACTGCGCCCAGAGTTGATAGAGAGCACATATTGGCTTTACAAAGCTACCCGAGATCCGAGGTCAGATAAAATCTGTGACAACTTCATACTTGCATAATGTTTTTTTGTTTTTCCAGTATTGAGGATTTCTAAATTTTATATACTGACAAATATCATTGCTTCTGTATGTCTACCAAGAAGAAACCAGTGGATCTGGAAAGGATCACATACTGACATGCCAGTACCATGAAATTTCTATATATGTTTATCATAGGCAGTAGATCCCAGTTAGAAAATTGGAGAATAATACATTCATATGCATTGCTGATTTACTAGCTGTTAGCTCCTTCTACTTAACCTTCACATTTAGCATAAAATAATAATAAAAGGTTAACCAGATTTAATTACAAACAGATAACTTGGGGTAGACTGGAATTTCCTGGATGCAAAATATTACCTGGAAAGAAATTCGAGAAATATTCTGGAATGTAAGCTGCTATAAAACAGATTCTGGTCTGTTTGCCAGATTGCATAGCCTCCTAACTTATTTGTTTCAATTCCCATGCTCCACCTAATGTGGCTTCTAGTGTCACGAAATTGCAATTGAAGCCATGTCTCTAATTATCCTCTGCAGATATCTTGACGTTGGAAGGGATATGGTTGTGAGCTTGCAATATGGGGCTCGATGCCCCTGTGGTTATTGCCATATAGTAGATGTAGAATTTCACAAGAAAGAGGACCACATGGAGAGCTTTTTCCTGGCCGAAACTGTTAGTATTACTTTTGGGTAACTCCAGTCAGATATTTTTTTTTCCTTTTCGCTTGGTATTATAGAGGAACCATACCATCAAATGGGATGGAATATTTTCATCTTTGTGGATTTGGTTAATATCAAGACTGTCTGTTCATCATGTTTAGGAGTTATCTCTAATATTATTGCCCTGATAGATGGTCTTGTCATCCAATAATGGAAGGTTGTGAAAATGCTTGAGAATGTAAAGATTGTTTATGATGAGAGGGAAAATTTACCTTTTCAAATGTTTGCAATGAAAAAAATAGCATGAAGATGTTTATAAAATTCTTTTAATATGTTGTTTGGTTTCCATATTATGTTTTTTTTCCTTTTGCTTGAGAAAAGTGTGCCATTACGTGTTAAGTACACGCTAAAGAATTTCAGTTAGATACTAGGATTAGGGTTGGTGTGCAGACTGGTTAAATGGGTTATGTTCTATTCAAACCCAGCAGCTAAACTTTTTTGCCTTGGCCAAACTGAACCACTCCTATTCTGGCCAAGGTGTGCGAACCTTGGGTTTGACTGTTTGCTTTATATGAGATTTATATTTTGATGATAGCTTGTTTCCTCTGGGATAAATTAGGCACAATCTTCTTTGCTTCCCTTTTTCTGGAAAACGAAGAATAGATTTATTAGAAGAGATAAAAACTGCTGTTCAACAAGGAGGACAAGGTGTCCTCATGGAAATAAGACAGAAGGTTTATTTATTATTATTATTATTTTTTAATATTTGATATAAGAGGGATTGATGCTCATATTCTATGGCAATAAATGAGTGTGTCCTGCCATGCAGAATGTTATTTAGTGACTTTGCCTTTCCATTTGCTGTGCTTCATGAGTTTTAATCCATCTATGCCTTGATTATGCCATTGCATTTGATTAAGTGCTTGCTAAAACTGTTGTTAGGTCAAGTATCTATGGCTTCTTTTTGATTTGGCTTCGGGTCCAGATAACCTTGTAGAAAATGGGCCATACAAGTAAGGCTTTGTGCTTTTAATTGTGCTTGCAAGGTTAATTCTCTACTATCTCTTATTTTCACTCATTTGTTGGAAATATTTATTCATTTACAGGTACATCTTCAGCACAGAGGGCCACTTATTGCCTGCAACCCCACAAATATCTCTCATACATGAACATTGTTCATATTTAGGTGCATACTGTAAAGGTGGTGGCATTGAACAGGAATCTCGTAAATCAGACATCTCAATCCATCCCCAAGAAAATAATGCCAGTGTGCTTTCTGGGAGCTGGGTTCAGTCCAGCTATCCATCAGATTCCTCTTTTCTCGAGTCTACTACTACATCAGGGTTGATGAAGGTTAGTTTACCTTTTGTTTTTTCCAAATCCCCCGCCTGCATCCTCATTTTATTACTATCAAGCACTAAATCCTATATGACACCTTGTTAAAGATGTATTAATTGATTTTACGTTTTCTTGAGAAGAGGAAGAATGCTGTTAATAAATTTGATGCAAATTGAGTGTTGTTATCCCCTGGCGTGTCATTTTGAATTTCAGTGAATATCCAACTGTGAAGTTATAGAATAAATGAGTAAAAACAAGGAGTGTCAACCTTCATGTCATCTGCGGTTTGCAACAGCCTTAATAATCTTGACATGGAATGTTGATGGTTTTTCTTTGCAGGGACTTTGCCCCGGATTAACTCATGGACAAAAATATGGAATATCATACCTAGATGCAACGCGTACAGCTCAGGAGGATCACTCCACGCACCAAAGGGAGAATGTGGCTGATAGCCATTCTCTGCTGGTTGTTTCCCAACAAAGTGCTGATAATTCTCTGTCGAAAAACAAGAACGAAAAACAAGAACATTGATCATGACAGGAATGTACAGGAATCAAGTGAATAATAGGAATATCTGCTTGATGCAAAGTACTGTTTGGGCAACCAAAGATTCACAAGGCATCAGCTGCTCTCATCCTGCTAGCTTCACCGGGGAAAAGATCAGGAATTATGATAGAGAAATGGAAGAAATTTTTGACATGGCACCTGACTTTGGCCCTGTGCAAACCCTGAACTAAATGATATTTTTGGCTCCAGACTACCAATGTTTTCTGATGACTGTTTTGGGCAATTCGGCAATTGTTGATAAAGCGGGTTTCTGGCTCGGGATAGAAATATAAGAAGAAAAACAAACAGTGATCCTATATTTGTTTTACCTTGTCTCCATGTTTCCCGGATAAGGAGATGGGAATACGAGCTCAAAGCATTTGTAACTTACCATGATTCGCCATACCTTATGTACAATTATACTTATAGTGAGCCTTAAATATTGATTTTATTGGTAATTTGAGATTATTAGTGAGATCCTTGACTCCAGTACAAAAGTTGCTACGACATGGCAGCCATTCACTGTCTCTTTGCCAGGCACAGCTGTTCTTGAGGATTCAATCAGGTTTGACAAATGTTTAGTTTTTAGGGTTCTTTGATTGAATTCAGCTCTGGTTTACAAGTTAATCTCTACTTTTAGGATTCGGGATTTATCCCCTTTTCGATTCGGGATACAGGCTAGAAATCCACATCGCACCCCCATTTTAGTAGAGGCATAATCCACCGATGGGTCGCTGGCCCTGTGGTGTTTTCATGCCTGTAGCAGTGGCCAATTGCTAAAAGGCATAGAAGCACTAATTACTAAATTAATGTTTTTTTATATAAATATCTGATATAAATATATCAAAATCATTTAAAGATATTAATTCAATACTTTGAAATAAATATTTTTTTTAAAATGTATATTTAATCGTATACCGTACACAACCCGTCCATTTCTTTCTCCAAAACTCTACGCTCCTTAACCCAACAGTTAAAACCACCCTAATTCAATTTTGGCGCCATGAGATATTCGCTCTTGTAATTTTAGGCTCTATCACCATCACCTCCGACCTCACTGCTCTCTATCCATTGGTGTTGTTTGCAGAGATGGAAGATAGAGATATTGTTTGCAAGAATTCAATGGTTTTGGGGTATGGAAACAGCGAAAGAGTTTATGCTGGACAACATATATATCATGGACGGAAGAGAGGAACGTGATCTGTTTGAATAGTTTGATTTAGGGATATGTCAAGGCTGGGGACATTGAGGAGGCATTCGTTTTGAGATAGTGCCTATGAAGGACTTGGTAGTATTGGATGTGATAGTTTCTGATGCTTGGAATATTTTAGAAGCTATGCTAATTCGTGATGTTGTGACTTGAAATTCAATGGTCTTGGGTTCTGTAAAGCAGGGAATTTGGAAGCTGCAGAATTCTTTTTTGACAGGATGCTAAAAATAGCAGCCGCATAATGCTTTGGACGTGTATGAGTTCTTTAGGAATAAGGTATCAAGGCCAAATTGGAACTTTATATTGGGTATCATACTAGCTTGTTCACAGTGGTTACCAGTTTGATAGATGTGTATGCAAATGGTGCAAGAAAAGAAAGAGCTTTGAAAGCTTTTAAGAAAGGTCTATAAGAAAGATTTGCCCTGCAAAATATTACTGCCTTTGCAAATCATGGACCGAATCAAGATAGCATTCTGTTGATGCAAAGGGAAAAAATAAAACTTGATATAGTTGCTTTCTAGTGGTTTTGACTGCTTGTAACATTGGGGGCATTGTGAACGAGGGAGGAGGTTTTTCTAGCAAATGACCGATGATCATGGAATTCAATCAGTGGAAAAGCTCTATGCCGGTGTTGTTGATGACCTTCTTAGTCATGCTAGGTGCCTTGAATAAGCATAAAACCTTGTTAGTAGCGTCTCAGTCATGCTGGGTTCATCACAAGATTCAATTGGCTGAAATTTCAGGAGCTGCGTTATTCAAGATCGAGCCTGATAATTCTGGTAATCTTGTTCTTTTGTCTGATATCCATGCAGTTGCTGGAAGATCAGATCATGTTGCTAAATTGAGAGCAATGATCTGGGAGAACCAAATTAGAAAGCATAGAATTTCCAGCCGATTTGAGTTGGGAAGTGTTATCCATGAAGCTTCATGAGAGATACTTCTCAACATTTATTATATCTTAGACTCACTCAAAGATATGAAGGTTTTGGATCTATTATGGAAATTCAAAAGAGAAGTATTTCCTCCCTGCACCACGTGTCCCTCTAACATGTGCTCCTGCAGCATTTTGAAAGATGGATGATCAGAATGAAGTGATATAGAGACAAGGATGCAAATTTTCCAACAGAGTACTGCCCAGATTCATAAACACAGTTCCTCCTATAAAACTAAGTTATCTAAAATCATCCTGCTAGTAAAACTATAAGCCCTTTATACTTTTCAAAAAAAAAAAAAACCCGTAAGAATGACCTTTCATTAGATCAATACAAAAGTGGCAAGTAGCTCATGAACTGGACTTAACTTTTACCTTTTCCCTTGCTTAGGTGGTTTAGTCCGTTCAAGGATCAAATCCCAAGAAATCTCACTTCGTCAAATTAACAGTAAGATTCATTATTTATTTGGGAAAATCATCGTTTTTTCATTAATAATTTAAGTTGTTTTACGTATTTGCTTTTAGATTTGTGTTTAAAAAATTTGTTTATTGTGGGAAAGCTTGCAGTACTTTTGTCAAAGGAACCAGTTTCAGTACATATATCCTACGAATCCTCCAGAATTGGTTTCAAAATGAAGTGTTTTAGGTAGATGAAATTGTTTTCTTCAATGGGCTGTAGTTTATACCTTTTGAGGAATGTGGTCCTGAAGTTGGGAAGGTGAAAGTAATGGCTAGAAGTTGGGTAGGTGAGAGGAACTGTTTTTAATGCGTTATCTGTTGAAGTTTGGTACCAAAACCGGAACAGGATTACTTTGTAGTAATCTACTGCATTGTTATCTATCTGTTAGCTGATAGCTATCTATCTATTAGCTAATAGCATTATCTAGATTAGGATGTTTCTTTCAATTCATTTGTTTAAGCTTATCTAGGATTAGACTAGCTTGTTATACAACTCCTTTGATAAAGGAGAACATAGTTGGTACGTTTCTTTAGTGTTTCATTTTTCTATAATGTTTGTTTCCTTCTATAAATAAAACACTAGGGATGGCAGTAACCAACTGAGACATTTTCTGCTCCTTGTTCTTTCAACTGTAAAGACTTTGTTCTTTGTTCTTTGTTCTTTTTCTCAGTTCATAAACATTAATCTGTTCTTTATATATCAGTTTCTTTGTTCTTTGTTTTTTTTGTTCTTTGTTTTTTTTCTCAGTTCCTAAACATTAATCTGTTCTTTATATATCAGTTTTTTACATCATTATCTAGCCAGATTGAATGTTAGCATCACTAGGATATCAACTGAGTAACGATCTGTAAGTGGGAATGGATATTTCCTTTTCTTATGGTTCCATCTTGGCCGAAAAACACTGGAACTTGCCACCAGCTAATAGCACTGGGGTCTGATATCTTATCAAGTAAAGAACAAATTGCCGATGTAAAAAGGGAAACATCAAGATGGAAGTATTAATGTGGCTAGATGCTTACGTCCCCTGAAGTGAAACTGGGCCTAGAGAGCCTTGCTATTTTTCAATGTGATTTGTCTTGTATATACTTGTTTGTTTAAAGTTGAGCAGACGCTCAACGAGAAAAGTGAAAAGAATAATAAAAACCAGGTATCGTTTTTGAATGAGAAGCAAAACTATAGTTCGATTATGACTTCCACCAGTGCTTTTAAAGCAGTGCAGATCTTGTGCTCTCTAAGATAATAATAACATGATCCCTTGTAATGCCAGTGATGGTCTTTACTTTGTTTTGAGATCAAGCCTAGTTATGTGGTAGCGGTTCAGGATTTATGTTCCATAGCACTTTTAAATTCTCTCTTTTGTGCCACTAGCTTTGTTGCCGAAGGCTTTTTTAGTGAAAGATGATGCTTGGCTATCAATTCCTCAGAGTGACCTGAAGTAGGCAGTAGTGTTGCAGCTGGTGAAAATAGCATCATCATCAGAGTACTTAATGAGAAATGTAGCTTATTGGCAATCAACAATATTGTTATGCTGAGAATTGTTTGAGCAACGCAAGCTATAGAACACGTCAATCAGATCTTCATTTTCTTTTTGGAACATAGGAGCTGTCTCTTGTTCAAGTACTCAGTGTCCAAGATGAGAAATGTTTTTTCTAGCATGTGAATCTTGATTGTCAATTGGAGCAAGCTGGACCATAATATCAAGTTATCTTCCATGATCTTTGATTACAACATCAGACTGTTTTTCTGGTTTGCTGACAATTGTATGAAATAAGCATCACTAGAATTGTGTCAGGTCTTGTTTTTTGGATACCCTAGGAGCTATTATATATCTAGTCCGCACTAGACGAGGAGAGCTAAGATGATAATTTTGATATCTATATAGTGTTTGGAAACGCGGGTCAATTTTTTTTTTTATATATATATTTTAGATTATTTTGATATGTTAATCTTAAAAATAATTTTTAAAAAATAAAAAAATATTATTTTAATCTATTTCAGCATAAAAACACTTTAAAAAATAATTATAACTACATTTCCAAACAATTATTAAGTGATGGATGGTGTAGAAATGGGAGAAGTTGCCTTTGGAATAGTTTTGGCAACAAGTTGCCTTGTAAATCTTATATTATAAGGCAAGTTCAACGAACCTGTACATTTTAAATCTTTTGGAATGCTGTATTTTTTAATGGAAAGTGAAATAGTTGAAAAAATAAAGAAATAAAAACATAAATGTATTGCATGGAAGACATAAATATATGATGAGTTTATTGATTTCTTAATCTTATGAACCAGAAAATTGAAAAGACGCGGTTGCTTTATGGCATGTGGTTCCCAACCAGCCACCTTTTGCCTAAAGCATATCAGACAAAACAATCTTAACTAAGTTCCAAAAATTCTCTCTCTGCTCGATAAGATTTTCTTAACCAAACTATATTAGTGATAAAACACAACCAGCCATTTTATAACCTGTATAGTGATTTCGGGGTTTTAGGTAGTCATATCCTATAAAGTAATTATCAGAAATGCACAGTAAATCAATAATAGTTACACAAAAACTTGTCTTCTGAACAAATATTGGATGCCTTCTGAAAACCTCTGTGTGTAGACAGAATGATGTTCCTACAAGACCAACATTTGCACGTCTGTAAGATTTGCGCCGATTCTCTGGATTAATTAGTTCACATTGATTTTAGAAGATAGCTATCTTGAATAGGAATCTAATTATGTAGTAACTGCTTAATTTACCAGACAAGCTACAGTCTCCTGCTACTTCTGACTTCTGACTATTTACCTGTAAAACACACACGGAGTATTTAATCATGTGTCATGTGCATGTTCTTCACTATTCCCGACATGACTTACTTTCGTTGTCAACTAGCTATGCTGAAGAAGATTGATAAGGGTTAAAGATGAGCATCTTTATTAGCTGAAAGTTGATACCTCTGAAGCACTTTATGCTTTTCTTTTACTTTCTTGTTGTGGGAACACCTTGTTCCTCTTAGTTTTCACACACATCCAGAAATCCTATTCCTCTTAAGGACTCTGGGGAAGCTCTGATTGCCATGTAGTCTTTGCTGATGAGTACTTATGACCACACAACATGAATGTGAAGTTTCCTAATATTTCCTTGAGTTCTATTCCCCATGTCTTCTCTATATCGAGCAGACCTTTTCTTTTGATGTTAGCTGGATTACATCTAATGCTTTTTGGACTTCACCATTGGCAGTTAAGTTTACGATTGTGTTAATTTGGATTGTTAATAAACTGAGAAGATAGCTTATTTCTCCTGGTACTGCAGCTATTTGAAATTTACCTTCGATCGATCTCCATCTTGATGCTTATGCAAATGAAAATGACTGTTTCTTTCCTTTTCTCTTGGAATATCTCTTGATGCTTATGCAAATGAAAATGACTGTTTCTTTCCTTTTCTCTTGGAATATCTAAACAGTTGAAGTATTTCTTTTACTTTTCATGTTTTCCTTTATTCTCTTTCCCTGCTTTGAAAATCAACCACAGCCTTGAACAAACTTGATCTGGTCCTTCACATCACTGGTCAAAAAGATTAAAAGAGAGTAGGGGGGAAAAAACATAAAGTAGGACCTGCCATCTTAAGGTTGAGATTCTTTTGTTTCTTCTTCCTTAATCTTTGCATTATTTGCTTGTGTTCTTTATTTTTTAAGTGAAAAATCTATATTTAGCACCGGCTCTCTTGCATTATTAGTAAATCGAGATTCTATGAACCACCACCATTTTCTTTTACCAAAATATTCTTATTGATTGCATTGAATCTTTATGCTGTCTTTCAAATAAACAATATTTGGATCAGATTTTGGATTGGGGGGGGTGGGACGTTGGACAAGGAATAATTATGGGAGGCATACCCTTTAAAGTATAAAAAGATCATGCTAGACATTTACTGAACATCCAAATCTGACTGAAAGGTGACATATTTCTTGTGGGTATCGAACCAGTTGATCCCTGAGCAGGTGGACACATGCTGCATCAAAAAGTCTTTCTTTTTCACACTGACTAGAGAACACAGAACCGGATCAATATGAAAATATAGCCAGAATCAATTACAGGATTTGTTAGAACTTGGCAAACACACTTTTATATTTAGCTTATAGTGGTGTATTGAGAACACTACATGGCAAAACATGGACGACCCTGTCTTTCCATATGTTTCTTTCTGTTTTTATTTACATAATTGCTTGCACTTGGAGCAATATTATCTTCCTGTATGCAGTTTTGGTTTTGATGAGATTACAAGGACCAACAAAATGACACCATAGGTGTCCAAACCACCAAATATCTCTCTGCCACACTCTAGGATAGAAACTGTAACTTCACTCTGGTTTTTCCTGTTTCCTGTCTAAAACTTCCAGTCCAATTGTGGAAAACTCTGTAAGAGAGAGACGCGGATTCAGATTTGAGTTTTCTTCTAGGAGAACCCAAGCTGAAAGACTTTCTCAAGGGATGAATCTTCTCTTCGCCCTGCTCCTATGGGTTAACATGGCTTGTGGGTTTTTCATGCACCACAACCCAAGCCTATTGCTTCCGATCCTTTCATGATTCTCAGTTTCTTGCAGGAAGACAGGAACATACTGCAAATGAAAATGAACTGTTAGAATTTATTACATAATATATAGAAATAGATCCAAATGAACTTAGAGAGAGAGGGGCAGGCAGATTGGCAGAACTTACTCCCAAGGAACATCTCCAACTAGCATCCAGTCACCATCTTTGTCCTCATAAGTAGGTGCATATTCTGACCCTTTGTAGCCTTCCCTCTCAGAGTACTCACCTGGCATAGTTACAAATATCATCATCATAACCACAACAATACTAATCAAACATAGATAAACAACACGCAGTATATAAAAAGAACAACATAAAGCACATGCATATTCATCAAAATAGTCTTACCTATGGTGAGCTTGAACATGTTCTCCAAAGCCTTTAAGAGTTCAGGGTATCCCTTGTAAACCTTAAGGTCAATCTTTCTAAGGTATGGTGCTCCGTCCATGCTTACTTTAACATACATCCCAGCTGCAGCCTCGTCCTCAGCCTTCTTTGGCTGTAAGCTATTTTTCCTGTAGGATCGGATTGGTGGCCAACCCACTATTTGTACCCTGCATGTCGCATGCATATCAAATGAATAAGTACTGCAATACATCATAAGAAACTAAAGGGTGAATCGATCTACTAAAAACGAAAGACCCTGAGCCAAAAAAGAACAAGGAAAAAGAAAATTTAACATACATCCCAGCTGCAGCCTCGTCCTCAACCTTCTTTGGCTGGAAGCTATTTTTCCTGTAGGATCGGATTGGTGGCCAGCCCACTATTTGTACCCTGAAATGTCGCATGCATATCAAATGAATAAGTACTGCAATTCATCATATGAAATTAAAGGGTGAATCGATCTACTAAAAACGAAAGACCCTGAGCCAAAAAAGAACCAAGGAAAAAGAAAATTTCTGACTTACTTCGGAGCAGAGGCAGTTTCTTGGTCATCATGTTGAGCATCAGATTTACCATTTGCTCCACCCTCCTCTCTGGTCTCTGGAAATGGTCGTTTGTTGTTTCTAGCACCAGAAACTCCTTTCTCATTGGTACAACCCGTCCCTGGCAAACCCAGTCTAAGCTCAGTTTCCTTGAGGTTTAGATCATTCTCATATGCAACACCACCTTCCATGTTTTCCAACAATCTTTGTTCACGCGCAGGATCTGTAAAGAGATGATGTACACACGAGACTTGAAGATTGTTCTTGTTGTTTCCTTTTGATATGTAGATTCTTGAGAGAAATAATAGCTAGTATTCTCTCTGCGAGGGGATGTGTGAATGGAAACAAGTGTATTTTATATATAAAAAGAAGAGGTTGAGAAAAATCCGTGCTATTCTCTTCAAATGCATGAATTATGGACGAAGGCAAGCTAAGCCTGTCGGTAGCAATAGCAGCACCTTTGAGGCCCCTTGTCCTTGCATCGAGGGACAATAGTGGGACATGCACAGCCGCCCATATGGAAGACTTTCGAGAGCTTTAATCGGGGACGGTCAAGATGAGTTTTGGGGGATTGTGGGAGGGAAATCAGGAACGTTGGTTCCTTAAGAGGAAAGGATGAGGAAACATCTCCATGTGGGCGGTGGGGTCCGCATGGCTAGATCGGTATGGGCATAGCCAGGCCATGTGGGACTTGAATTTGGCCATTGAGTTTTGAATTCGGTTGAATGGGTTGTGGGCTACATGACATGTGGTATATCATGTGGACATGGTCAGCCATCCCCTTATTAATGCATAATATTATTTTTTATATATAATAATTGATTTGATTATTCTATGTCATTAAGTAGCAGAGCATAAGAACCTTAACTAAATGAATTCAATCTTCTTGACGATCAATTTAATTATCTCAAGGTCTAAAGCTGCTCGTTCATTTAATATATAAACCTTTCACATTATCCTAATGATGTTTAGTGTGCCCGAAATTGTAAGATCATACCATACATCGATGTAATTATTAGCTAATCTTTTCAGAACAAACAGCATAATCATCATTGATTTCTTGGGATGTTTTACTCTTCAAATGCAGTTAAACTTTATTTGCTTGTCCTTGACGTTCTCTTTAACGTTTCCAATTATGAGGTGTGCTTTCAAGGAGAATGGTTAACTTCTTCTAATGATGGATTTCCGAGAGGATAAAGACTGATGGTGATTTTAGGCTATTTTAGGGGTATTGGTGCAGGAAATTATTATTTTCCCAATGAAATAACAAAAATTTTTGATGAAATAACAATCTATTACATTAACACAATAACCTTGTAAGAAGTGGAGATTGAAAGGGTGCAGCATAATGGCACCTTGTCCATTTGGGTTCAGAGGGGTGAGCCCCACTCGGTCCGATGGTCTGACTCTGTGCATAGGATGCTCATTTCTAAGCTGTGCAACTCTGCATATCATCAACATCAGGGTCCAGTCCTGCTGTTGCACCCCCCGTGCGCCTTGAAAAGTTGTCCAATAATTATCATCTTGATTTTTGTACACGCTCAACAAATAATATTTGATGAAACATCATGGAAACCTCTTGCATCCATTTGAAACATTTTACTGTCTCCTTACCCGTCATTGTCGTCTTCATGTTATTTCACTGTTCCTCGAAATTTGAAAAGCAATTTTTGATGTTCGGGTTGCTCTTTCATTTTGAAGGGCTGTTGATCAGTAAATACGAGCCTGTGCATCGCAGCACCTCTGTAAATTTTGCTTTTGTTTTAACAGAGTATCGATAATAAATGCGTATATTGAAGGAAATTAAAACTCAACGTGTTCGAAAAGGAAGCTGTGATGCTGTATGAAAAATGTAACCCTACAAAACAATATTTCTAATAGTCATTTTTTGAACTCTCAAATTTAATTTAATTTTTTTAAAATATTATAAATTCAATTTATATTGATTGTAAATATAAATTAGTTTTCATTTTTTTCATTTTTTATTTTTATAAAAATCAAGTAAAAATGGACCTTTTAACTTTTCAAATGTTGATGTAACATATTTTTTACTAGTTTTTTCTTTAATTTTATATAAGGTAAGAAATTAACAAAAATAATAGAACCTTTAATATTTCTATAACTTGGTTTCGAACTTTTTTAATCGCTGGAACTAATTATAAAAAGTCGGTCAAAGTTAATATTTGATGGATGTTTGAAAATGATGGAGGGAGTCTGTGCTTTGCTAATTTAAAGGGGAAAAAAGGGATTCGACATAGCAGAAGAAAATAGAGACTCTGTTTTCAATAGCCATAAATAAGCACCTTTATTTGTTCTTCGACATGAAAAGAAGTTTTCACCAGCAATCAATCCGAAAATCCACCCGTAGAATTCTAAAAGTAATGAAAGCAAAATCTCCATGGCTATTTCTTGCGCTGAAATGATCACTTCCAGCATCCAAGTTGTTGATTTAATTACCTACCATTATATATATGCTGTGAAGGCCAGGAGCTTAGAGAAGTTCTAGGTTGAGGTGATACCATGTGAAACAAAAATTGTTCACCATCTTGATTTGCCATGTGAGTTCTTGTGCACTTGGATGATTTATGAATTTACTAGAACAACCAATGCATTCACCTTTACATATAAATCTTGTATTGGATTTGAAATAAGAGTGCGTTTGTCTAAACTTCTGTTTTTATATTTATTGTGGGGTAGAATTCTCCACGGCACAAAATACAAGAGCAAAAATATGAAACTGTGTTTTTTTTTTTTTAGTGATGTATCCTATTACTAAGAATAAAAGCAGAAGTTGCAAATCAAGCTATGTTAGAAATTTCAAGTCCAAATTACATTTTTATCTGCACATTTTTCTAATTCAGAGCACATTCATGAATAAAAACTGTACTAGCAAAATTCAAAGCACATCCAAGTTTCCCAGCTATTATATGCACTCATATTTTGAAAGAAAAAAGAAGAAGATGGGGCACAGAAGGTTCCTTCGACATACTTAAGTTATTGTTTATGGACAGGTACTGCAATATGGTTGGAAATCTTGGATTAACTAGATAAGTCCGGTGTAATAGTGTTAAATGTGCACGAGGTGCACACTTCGGCAGGCTGTCCAAAACAGGGCCTAAGGGTGCTGGCAGCCATGCCAACAGTGGGAGAAATCGGCAGCGCAGATTGTTGAAGAACATGAACTTGACGATGGAATGTCCAAGCCAGGCAGGAAAACTCATTAGGGGCATAGGCTGACGAGAACTGGGGTTGTCGAGGAATTCGACAGCGAAAACATTGATAGCCTGCATGTAGATGCGAATTCGGTAGCGCAGGAATTGGCAGCCTGCACACAGATGCGAATTCGGCAGCGCCAGCAGCTTGTGCAAGTCAGGGGCTCGACTTGGCACAATCGAAAAATTGGATGAAGGACTGTCCAAGGCATACGAGTGACTCAACAGCTGACGAAGCAAGAGCTGGCAGATGGGGCTGCCAAGTGAGCATGCAGAATGTGGGCTAGTGGCAGTCATGGTCTTCCTAGATCATGGGATCATGGGGCAGGACGTGGGTGAAGTGGCAGCCTCCTGGGGGCAGAACGTGGGAGCATAACTGGAGTGCTCTCCAAGCTTCTGAGATCATGGAGATCATGGGGGAGAAAGTGCCCCACTATGTCCTGAAAAATAGGAGATCATGGGTGAGCCTTGCAGCTCACATACTTGGCTATAAATAGTTGTTGATGCTCTTAACATAGGGAGAATAAAGAGCATACGAGATAAGGAATGCATAAAGAGAAATAACGTGTGTAAGCTTGATTGTGTAGCATGCGAATTCTGTGCATAGCACATTCATTGTGTAATCCTTTGTTGACGAGATAAATAAAGGTTGAGAGTTCTTCTTATATTCTCGGTGTGCTTTGTGTTGTGCAATTCTTCTTGTGTATTTCGCTTGTTTTCTAACTTGGGAAAGTGGGGAAACCTCTCGGGTGAGGGAAACACTTAGTTACTAGGCAAACACGAGTGGAATTGGCAAGGGAAGGCTGAGTCTAGCGAGGGACTAAGCTGCCGCACGGGTTTATTCGCAGAGCGAAATATTAACCCGTGACACTCGGCTAACCATTAAAGTTTTAATTATTTTCTCGAAGTAGGTATTTTAATTAAGTGCTTACCGAATCATGTAACCTCAGAACTGAGCGAAAGTATTCTTCTCTGATGTAACATCTAACCTTTTCAAACCTTGATAGTAAAAGTGTTTGAGCGGGTATACTGTATTTGGGCATGCTGAAGTCGGATTACATTGATGTCTCGAGTTAATTTTGGATAGCAACATCGATGATATCCGTACAAAGTTCGCTAAATTCTGTGGTGCAACACCGATGACCACAAATATATGAAAGCTGTTTGTTAGCTTGCACTAGCTAGTGGTACCCGATTGACCCTGTGCTGGCATTTGGACAATGAAGAAGAAGAGTAACTGGCTAGATAGCGATGCCTAACGAATGAGTCCCGATTGAATCTATTTTGAAGTCTTTGATCCACAAAAATATTTTCCAGGTTCGATACGTGGATGATAAGACTGATCAACGGAATGGAAAAGAGTCCAGTTGGCATGACATGGCAGGTCGGCAAACTTTGACCGAGTAGTTGTGACATAGAAAGTTCGACAATGGTGGTGCACTCGGATTCTGATTCATGTTTGGTTGTAAGAAAATAGTGAGTGGTAGTGACAGGTCTTGAGATTTAATGTAGGAGCATTGGAATTGTTTGGTCTGAGTTTGTTTTTTCCTTTCGAGTCTATCCTTTACCCTTCAGCTTTATTACAAGTCACAGTCTTGGTCCCCGGCGGGGTTGCTTGGGACATAAAAATAATAATAATAAACGATGCCATGAAAAAATAATTGTCCTGAACTGAGTTTTGCTATATGGGCAATCGAGGACCGGACAAGATGATTTTATTCGTACTGCTGTTATAAATCTGTTGCATACGCGAACCTGTGAAAACAGGTTCCTCCTTCTATAATGTGAGTAAAAAACTAAGGCTTGCTACAATTTTGCTGAAAAATCATTGGAAGAACCTGATAGATTTATGCGAATCAAATTAATCGTATTACAGAAACTCATTGCAGCAATTACTGGTTGTAACAAATCTCTTTATATCAACTAAGAACTACATAAAAACTATATTTCTCAATCATTTAAAACAGAGTGCATGCTACGGATCTGAACATACATTAGAATTAGACCTGGTGAACCTTCCTTGTACCTAAATGAAGAAATTAAATAAGTAAACTTAGTCTGTACAAGGACAACCAGCTGCAAGTGTTTTAGATCTTTCTCCTATCAACGACATGTATGGGAACAAACAGCTGGTGTAGTGTCCATATCCTCAACAATATTCCATCTTTGTCGATCAAGCAAGCAAAACGTTTCCTCGTCTACGCAGAGGTGTCTCTTTTAGTTATCACAGATTCGTACTAGGAATAAGGCACAGCAACTCTTCTACTTAAATACTCTCCAGAATTTTGATTCCAATACGTGGCAGGGTCACAATAAGACAGACACGGAGGCCAGGGTACAGAGCGGCATGGGCTGGATTGCTTGATTTCAGGCTCTCTTAACAAGTCGGTGAGGTGCGGTGCTATTTTAAGTGAAGCTTAATCGGTCCTGCTTATCCTCATAAAACGAAACAGATTAGTAACTGAGCATAAATATGTATGGACACCAGCAAGCATCATAGGCTGTGCATGTTCTAAGTAAATGTACAAGAATAACCAGCTGACCAAGCGAAAGCTTGAGGAGCTGGGAAGAATTTCTTTGCTTCGAGAATATTGATTTACTTAACGTAGGCGAAACGACAAATACAACTTAGCTAAAGTATGGTACTGGTCCCAAACAGGCCACCAGATAATAGAAATTAAAACAATCCAACTCACGAGGAACCCCACTCACAATGGGAGGAGAACTTGACAAAAAATGTGGCCATCACATTCAATCGGAGGGCTCCTTTCTCTGCATTAAATCCGTGGGCTTTCTCTTGTTAATTTCCAACTCTTATATATTCACCTCTACCCTCAAGGACCACATTTGCACTCATAAAGGGTCCGACTTTTTCTTTGCACATATTTTTTAATCTTTTGGATGTCCAACTCCATATTTCATCATAACTAATGTTGGACCAAAACCTTTTGATTAATCAATGGCTTGATCAGTATCCCACCCACCTCGCCCTATACATATGTATGTGAAGCAGAACTGCACAAGGCACCTTGATGATCATGGTGGTGGTGGTTAAATCAATAAATCTCACTTAATTTGAGCAATTGATTTTCCTTGTAGAGTACATTGCTAGAGATATTAGAGATAAGATTTCTTTGCTGTTTACTTGCATGTTTACTTTAAAAGTAGAGATAATAATCGGTAACAGTAGATAGAGTTAGCTAGGTTCATGCTGAGTGTTTAAAATTAGTTTTATCAATTTACAAACTTGTTTTAATCCATATAAAAAATCAGTCTTCATATTATCAATTTACAATCTATATAGATTTCATTTTTTTCTTGGGCATTATGGAAAAATAGAAAGAAGTTGAAGAAATAAGAAGACAGTATTTAAGGAAATAGTTAAATGTTTGATACTTATTATGGAAAGAAAAGAGGAAATTTAAGAGAGTATGAAAGAGAAAGGTGAACAAACCAAGAAATCAATTAAGTTATAACAACGACAATTAACATTCTTGGAGTGATCCTGTGTCACTCATAATCACATTTATATACTCTTCTTTTGATGAATGTACAGTACCCCCCTCAGCTATAGCTAGTTGATAAATGATCTTTTTGATGATCTTTGCAGTTCCCTTGGATTTTAAGCGAGAATCATTGGCGTTGAGTGAATCTGAAGGATTTTAGGTGGACCTTTGCGGTCGGAAGTGGGAAGTTAGAATCCAGAGTCCCCAACGTGACGTTAAAGCGCGTTTCCGACAAGAAGACTTCAGACACCGAGTAACGTTGATACTTATTTTGCTACAAGCAGATCCACTTGTGCTCGTGTCTGGTGGATCAGAGCATCAGGAGGAGGAGGAGGAGGAGGAGTGGTAGGCTTGCCTGGTTGTCATGTCAGATCAATTGACAGAAGGTTAATTATCTAGCTATCAATTTGCCTATCTGTATTTTCTTGAAGATGGACTAGAAATGCTTGAAGTAGGTAAAGCCACGTCTGTCCATTGAAGACCATTCATGGGATGGCTTCGTTTCCTGGAGAAAGTGGGACCCAAACGAAGCTGCTAATTAACAACGTACACTACTTCATTTGTCTTGTCTACGTTTGATAATGCAACTACGCAACCTTTTCATTCGCAACAATCAAACATATACATATATGCCTGAAATGTTTAGGAACCTGTTTCAGGCCTAGATAATAGTTTTTTATGCTTCATTTTTATTTATTTTTTTCTATATTTTCAGAATTCAATTATATATTTTATTGCGGTAATTTGTCAGGAAACAAAGATTTTTATACTTTTTTACAAGGATTGAACACGTTTATGTTTCAATTTATTTCAAGAGATTTTAGTTTTCGAGTTTAAGATAATTAATCAACTCAAAGCTCATATTTATATTTCCCAATTGATTTTACTAATTAATATATGCAAGGGAAAGATAGGACACTTGAAGAATCCTATCATAATTTTTTTTTACTATATTTGGAGTAAAAAGAGTTTCGTTAATTGAATAAAAATTTCAACAATTATCAAAGCTAGAAGGAAAATAAAAGAAGAAGAAGAAGAAGAAGAAAGTACTGTAGCTCTACAAAGTAAACTAAATGCTATTTTGATTAATATGCAGGAATTAAACATGATGGCAACTTTTTTTCCCTTGAGAAACCGGCTATGTAATCGAGTTTTAAGTGGTATTTGACATTGCAGTACTATTATACTTTTAAGAATTTTTAAATATTTTTAATTTTTAATTATTTTTTATATGTTTTTATTGTTTTGATATACTGAAAATAAATATTTTTTAAAAAATTATTTTAATATATTTTAAAATAAAAAACACTTTAAAAAAAAGCATCTATTATATTTTTAAAATTCTCAAACAAAAAGATAAAAAAATCTCAAACAAGAAAATAAAAGGAAAAAAGCATAAATATCCTTCATTTTGACGGGCAGGTTTCAAATGGGTTCGAATTATTCAAGTGGGCTTAAATGCGACCTCGGGGCTCATAGTGTTGAGACTTTATCATGGAGAAAGAGTGGGAATATATTAATATATTATACTGAGATAAAGAGATAAACTGATGATTTATCAGATATGAATAATTCATTTTGGAGTCATCATTTGATCAAATGTAACATTAATATTTGACAAACATGGCATGAACTCTCTGGACAGTGATAGCTCTAGAAAACAATGTCCAAACAATGAAAGCAAAAGCAAATCAAAATCATTACTGAGCAATGAATGGAAGCAGCTACTTGTTTGAGTAATGTTAGGTAGAGCGAGGAGTGTCAGCCGAATAGTCTTTTATTATTACATTTAATTGATTTCTTTTTTCAACAAAAAGAAGAAGAAAAAAAAATCATTCATGGATTCAATACGGAATGGAATATATATTAATCTACTAGTAAACTTTTATGGTTGAGATTCTATCAGAGTTGTGATTAATGTTCGAGTAATGATAAAAAAAAACTCATTCATGGATTCAATGAATGGAACATCGACCTGTGGTATCTTAAATAGTTAATTCAACAAGTTGAGAGGAGATTTTGGAACATGAGAGACAACTTTGGGGCAGGTGAACTTCTTTCAAGTTAATTTCAGCTCCTATATAAAGAATTTCTCATTGTTTGTTTATACGTTGATGATTTAATAATATACATGAGCACTGCTCCTGTAATGCTGATGCAATTTAAGATCACGGAATATGAAATGACAGGTATGGGACTTATGAAATACTCCCTTGGTATTCAAGTCCAACAATCCAAGGGCAAGATTTTTATTTCTCGAGAAAAGTATCTAGAGGATTTGCTGAAGTGATTTCCAATGAGTAACTGCAAACCAATTTCTACTCCATTAGCAACAAACGAGAAATTGCAGCAGAATGACGGGGCACCTAAAGAAGATGTATAGCGGCCTGGTTGGTTCTCTAATCTACTTGACAAACACTAGGTCTGACATCGTCTTTTTAATTAGCCTGATCTCAAGATTCATGCAAGAACCAAGAAAATTACATCATCAGCAGGTGAAATAATTTTGCGTTATCTTCAAGTGCGAGAAAACTTGGCATTAGATATGTCAAAGAGAATGGTAGCAAGCTATTGGTTTTACAGATAGCGACTCTTGATGATCGAGCACTTCAGGGAATGTGTTTTGCATGGGAATTAAAATGGTTATCAAAGAAGCAGAAGACTATTGCACTTTCATCAGCTGGAGGAGAATATATCTCTGCAGCAGATGCGGCATGTGAAGTGTTTGGCTAAGAAGAATTCTGTCAGATTTGCTGCGAAAAAATGACACCCCTACAACCATTTTTTGTGACCATATGTCCACCATAGCCATGACAAAGCATTACGTGTTTCATAGCAGGACCAAAGACATTGAGCTAAAGTAAAGAGCATATTTGAACAATCAATCAATGGACGATACCCTGCTAGAGTAAGTAAAAGGAAGTAAAGAGCATATTTGATTGGTGGGGTATGTGTTAGCTGTCATCCTTGTGAACTTAGCAAGTTCTAGCCATGAACTTATGGCAGAAAACCTAAGCTGTATACCGACTTATACAAGTCGGTTCATGAAGCCTATATCTATAGGCAAGTGTAGAGCAGTAAAGGTCCTTATGCTCGAGTAAAAAAACACTTTATTAGTATTCACAAATCACAACTACCCCCTAGCCTCTGTTTAGTTTTCTGTATTATGATAGAACCAGTACAGCATATATCTCGATATCAGGAAGGGGATCGACATCTTAAATCTTGATGCAAGTAAGAAGTAAAAACAACAAAAAAAGACCTTAAGTAAATGATTCTCGGAGGCATTCTAACCTGTACGTAGTTGTCCTAAAATACATTAAATTTAAGAAACAATATAAGAAATATAGTCTCCAAAACGGTAGTTTAATTAACTAGTAGAATTTGAGGTTTCTATTTAAAGATTTTATGTTTAAATCTCAAATAGAAAGGAATAAATTTTTCTAAATGTATCGTACCAACATGGTTCGAAAGCACTCGGTCGTCAAATAAGAAAAAAAGGAAAAAAAAAATTGATCCTATATTTAGGTGAAGCAGGAACCAAGAAAGTGATTCGCCTAAAAGAGATCGGGGATCCTCTTGTCCGCCACAAGTGGGTTTGGTATCCTAGTGATTGCAGTCAAGCATATCGTCACTGGTGACTTCAAGCAACGCCTCCAAGAAAAACTAAAACTCTTGCTGATTTGAATATATTCCAAGCATAATTAATTAATTAATTAATATTACCAGATTATATATATAGAAAAGTATTAGTTATCGATCATTAGCATAACACCGCGTTAGTTAGGGTAGAGAAAAGGATGATCAAGGGAATGGTCGGGCAGGTTGGTCAGGCTAATTTTTAATTGAACATTCCAAGCAAAGAGTACCCTGGTAAGCCCCCACCATGGTATTCAATGTCTCAGCTTCTGCCAACATTTGGAATAATATTATCGCCGGGAAAGATTCTAATATATTGCATTTGGAGGACCAATGCATATTAAAACGATGGAAAACACTGTATTAGTGTTCATAATTCGTTTGATCAAGTAATTATATATATATATATATATATATATATATATATATATATATATATATATATTATTTTATTTTATTTTTTGAGAGGGAGAGAGAAGGGGGGGCGCCTTTAATTATGGCAGAGGGTGTGCGTTTACATTTGCATGTGATATATACTATTATATTGTTCGACATCCTGCAATGAGTTATTAATAAATTTTTAAAAAATATTAAAAAATTAAAAATATAAATAATATTTTAAATATTTTAAGTTTGATGATCTTGATCTAACACGTGTCAATAATTTTTAAAATAAAAAAATAAAAAAACAAAATTCATATTCTCTTCTACAAACACTTTATATTTACAATATAATTCATAGCAATAATTTTTCCCTGTATTTTTAAAATATAGAATAATATGTGAATATGTAATTACTGGCAAAAGATTCGTATCGAGGTATGGGGCGCTTGACCATAGATCCAGACGATCGGGATTTGGGTTTTTAATAAAGAATTGTATGGTGCATGGTAATATTTCTCAAGTTCGGACATGTAATATATGAAAGACAATCTGAAATCTTTTTAATTTCTTACATGTTCAATCTACTTCGAAGACCTTTCTTCGTTAATTACATGTGTAACTATTAAGCAAATGCCGCCAGGTGAGTGGACAGGGGCCCTGGCTTTGACCAATATTGGACACAGGAGCTCTTTTGGCGCAGGTGATGGCTTAATGATGAGGCAGTAACTTGTTTTTTATTCCATGTTAAATTAATGAATTATTGTTGTTATTATTTTGATGTTGCGTTCAGTAATGTATCGATGCACAGCTGCCATTTAGGCCCGCGAGAAGAAGACTGCTTTAACAACTTCATTTCGCAGTAATGTACAGGAATTGGCAAGGTACAGCGCTGAAATATTAATTCTACGCAAAAAAACAATAAATCTTATTGTCCCATGTGGCTATATCTGGAAAATTGTGGCCAGGAAATGACCACCGGGTCGCTCCGTTATATTTTGACTCGGGTGGGTCGAGGGTTGTATCAGGATTCAGGACCACCTCAAGAACACACTAGCTAGCAACTCAAGCCACTGCGTTACCTCAATTGGGAGTCACTAAGGTGTTGTTTGGGGTATTTTTTAAAATCAAGAAAATAAAAGGCGGTCGTTTCTTGTATTCTAATATGATTTGACTCGACCAGAAGTCCAAAAGATAAAAAGGCGTTTATATCTTAGAGAGACAGTCCTCTTCGAGGAAGATTATTTCGAAACTTTTTAGGAATATTTTTGTGATTATTTTTTAAAGTAATTTTTTATTTAAAAAAATATTAAAATAATTTTTTTATTTTTTAAAAATTATTTTTGATATCAGTGCATTAAAGTGATTTAAAAATACCAAAAACATATTAATTTGAAGTAAAAAATAAAAAAAATTAAATTTTTTAAAAAACACTTTTGAAACGCAAAACCAAACAGAAACAGAGCTTTCATTGCCCCAACATTTTTAAAATCGTTAAAAAATCAAGGATTTTTTTTTTTCAATACTACAAACTCAATCAAGAAGGTAAATTTTTAAATCTTTTTTCTTCAATCTTTGTCTGGCATGAGTTTCTAATAAAATATATAAGAGAAACTTGAATAACTTTTTTTTATTTTTTTAAAAATAATGTTGAGTGATAAAATCAGTAAAAAAATAAGCAAAAAACAAAAACAAAACGTCAAGCCAAGTAAACTTTTTAAACTAATAACCTGTAATATTAGATCGAAAATACCATACATGAAAAAAGTAGTGAAACTCAATTCGCAACAAATCTAATATTGAATGATGAATTATCACTGTTATTATTATAACTATTATTATTCTCATTATTATTATTATTGTCACTACTACTATCACTATCATTACAGCTATCATCATTACTATTATTATCAATAAGTAATATTATTATTATTATTATTATTATTGTTATAGCTATTACTACTACTACTACTACTACTGCATTGTTATTATTAATGTTGTTGTTGTTACCACCAATATCATTATTATAATTATTATTAATATTATTATCACAATTATTATTATTATTATCATCACCATAATTATTGATATTATAACCACTACAACCATCATAATAAAATATTATTATTATTATTATTATTATTATTATTATCATTAATAATTCCTATTATTATTAGTAGTAATAGTACTATCATTATTATTATAAATATTACTATCACAATTATCATCATCATCATCACCACTATTACTATCATAATATACTATTATTATTACCATTATTACTAACATTATTATCATCATCATTAGTACAATTATTATTATTATTATTATTATTATTACAACGACTACAATTAACACTATTAGTATTTTTACCATTATTATTATTATTGATGAAATAACAAAAATCATAAACTTGTTTTGAATGATAAAATTAAAAATCATAAAAATTCTGACAAAAAGGCAAAGGAAACAAATAAAAAATCAAAAGAAAAAGGACCAAACTGAAATAAATATTAATTATTACTATTGAAAAAGAAATCATAAATTTGATTTGAAGGATAAAATTAAAAACTATTACTATTATTATTATTGAAATAACAAAAATCATAAACTTGTTAAGATTAAAAGCCATTAAAAATCATAAACTTTGATTTCAAGAAAACATTTGGTCAACAATTATAAATTCTGTTGACTATGAGCTAAAATAATATTTTTTACTATATAAAAAAATAAAAAAGAAGTATACACCCCTAAATAATCTTTTAATGACTAATAGGCTAGTGGAAAAGATCAACAAACCCCCAACTTCAAAACTTAAGTTTTTTCCACTCAAATATACTTGGGGCTCAACACGCAGCCTGAACACAAAGATGTTAGGTCTGGTAGCTTGTCAAACTCAAATGTACTTGGGGTTTAGCGCGTAACTAAACTCAATGATATTTTGGCTCAGCATGTAGCCAATCTCAAGAAAATTAGGTTTGATAGCTTGCTAGACTTATGTCTGTTTGAACTCGACACTTAACTAAATCTAGGAATATTAAGTTTGAAACAAACTAGACTCAAATCATATGGGTCTGATATTCTGTCAAGTCTAAAGATGTTTGATTTTCAACTTTTCTTGGACCCTTTTAAATATAGAATTAGGCTAAAAATCAAATGTTAAAATATGCTGATCTTATATGTGTATAAAGATAAAGTGCAATTAATATTCACTTCATGTAATTAAGACAAGGATCCTTTTGATTTCAACTTAATTAGAAAATATAAATTAATTTGAAATTATTAGTATCGCCAATGGGGTGCTTTTCGTGCGTACGCGCATAGAATGTTCTATCTAGTAAATTTGTGATGTTGTGTGTCATGCTTTGCAGTTTCGTATTTCCACTTTTATTATTAGAACTCATTGTTATATATATATATATAACACCAAACTAATTTCTTCTACAAGGACTAAAATGGAATTGGATGCGTATATTAGTAGTTACGTATAAGAGATTTGAAAGCTTAGCTTTGAATTCATGATATATTCCATCAAGTGTTTGTAAATATGTTATTGATGGTTTCACGTTTTTGTATTTTATAATAAAAACTTGCTAGCGAACCCATCAAGAATTATAGTTGATAGATCTAATACTAGCATCATGAATCCACTTTAATCTATCACTTTTATGTAAAATGAAATTAATTTATTTTTTAAAAAAAATTATTTGATTTTAACTCGGTCAAGTTTAGACTCCCTCACGAATCAATTTTTTTGAATCACCCTAATTAATTTAGCTAAGTTAATATAAAATATAATTAAAAAAAATTCAATTCAAGTTGAGCTTTAATTAATTCAGCAGGTCAACTTGTTGAGACAAGTCATGTTTAATAACCATTAGCAATTAGAAAATGGGGGGACATTAAACCAGCGCTGCTCTTCATTTCCATAACGAAAAACATAGGGAATCAGACAGGCTGAGGTTCGTCCAGCAAGAATATTGTTGTCCTTGCAATTTGCTAAGCCTGTGTAATATATATATTCCCCTGCATTGTATGAATTATCGGTTCATGTGATTACTTGCACATTGGAAGGTTCCTGGCAGAATCTTACCATTAAGGTAAGGGCGTCTATATATGTCCAATTTTAATGATACACTGGCATATGAGCCGGTCGAGCATTGTATGCTCATCAGCCAACGGACCCCGTGGATCGACGGAAAAGAATATGAGCATGCATGTACAAAAGAGGGAAAAAAAAGAAAAAAGAGAGAGAGAGAGTGAATTTGAAAACCAAAGAAAAAGGTATTGGAGAGTAAAAAAGACGTAAATCAGAGAGATTATTTGCGTGATACACACACATATACCAAGTGAAACTCAAGCTGGGATGAATTTAATTCAATATATATATATATATATATATATTTGCTGCATTTATTAATCAGGAATTATAGTTCACCCCCAATTATTTAATTTTAATCTTTAAAATCTGGTGCCATGGCAACATGCCTACCTTTACGGATAAAATGAGAAGAATTGAGTTTGAAAACGACTAGAGAAAATAATAGTTATTACGCTGAAATTGATGGGAGAATGATGATGATCACTATGCTCCAGACAGCAAAGAGAAGCCACCTTTTTTTTTTTTTTTTATGGACCATTACATAATAAAAGATTCTCCAACGAAATAATTTGTCAGACCAATTTCCCTTTATAATTAAGTCAAGAAACACCCTTTGCAGTCTCTGAAATATTGTATTATATACACGTAGTCTAATTACTCCCGCGTGTCGAACTATTATCTTCAAAGTAACAGTCTTCTTTTTCTGATCTTGAATGTTATCGATCGATCTTTAATCTTCACTTAATTAATTACTTGAACTGTTGGATTAAACAATCATTTGATAATGGCAAGTTCGAATTCATTAAATTGAAAAGAAAAAAAAAGAGAGGAAAAACATCTCCATTGTTACTGCTTTTGCAGATGGTGCACGTTGACCTTTAGGGGGGAGATGTATGAAGAAGACCATTTTTCGGCTCTTGATCAGATTGATTAAATGTTCAAGAATCAACATCACAATCCACCGTCCACGTGTCCACAAACCATGGATAAACAAGTTGATATGACGTACACATGCAGCTATACATAGAGAGAACCCACCCCCTCTCCCCCTCGAAACCCCAGTTATATTATTGTGGTCTCTCTCTAGCTAGTTAGCTTGCAAAACAAAGAAGAGGACACGGGAAATCAGAAGCAAGGAGCTAGCTATCAACAGCACCAAAAACAACAAGCAATAATACAAAAACACGTTAGATCTTCCACTAAAGCCATTCATTGTCGAGCGCGCGGTAGAGAGAAATGGCAACTTCTGTGCTAGGTACCGAGCGGACTGATTTGAACTACAAAGAGACTGAGCTGTGTCTGGGATTGCCTGGTGCTGTTGGTGCCAAGAATGAAGTTGAGACACCTAATAAGGCTACTGGGAAAAGAGGGTTTGCTGAGACTGTTGACTTGAAGCTTAATCTTCAGGCTAAAGAGGGTGTCATGGATCTGAATGAGAATATCAAGAATATTACTTCAAAGGACAAGAACCACCTTCCTGCTGTTACCATCAAGGACCCTGCTAAGCCACCGGCCAAGTAAGTTTTTCTTTTTTTTCTTTCCTGCTTCAATCGTATGGTATATATAAGCTTGTTGGAGAGCAATTACAGGATAGAAGTTGTATTATTGCTGTCGTTTTTATCACAAGCCATAAATTAACCCTCTTTCTTTCCTTTGTTATTTAAAACTTTTGAAAAAAAATCATCTACATAGAAAATCCTTTTCTTCTAATCCTTAAAGGGATTTTTCTTTTTATTGATCCCCCCTCTCTTGTGTGCACTGGTACTGGTTAGTTATTTTATTTTTTTTGTCTTTGTTTTCTTTTTTTTTTGGAAATTAGAGATGTAATATTAACATGAGTGATATTGGGATTCAGGGCACAAGTTGTAGGTTGGCCACCAGTTCGATCTTACAGGAAGAACGTTATGGCTCAGAAGAACGCCAGTGAGGAAGGTGAGAAGGCAAGCACTGGCGGCAGCAGTGCAGCATTTGTGAAGGTCTGCATGGATGGTGCACCCTATCTTCGCAAGGTGGACTTGAAGATGTACAGGAGCTACCAAGAATTATCTGATGCCTTGGCCAAAATGTTCAGTTCCTTCACCATGGGTGAGTGTGATTATATATATATATATATATTGGCTATATCTCATGATGAGTTAATTAAGAGAAAAGGATTGAATACATTGAATTGGATAGATCTAATTAATATTATAGACCCAATAATCATCGTAAAACTACTTTTTTGAAGGTAATTATGGAGCCCAGGGAATGATAGACTTTATGAATGAGAGCAAGTTGATGGATCTACTTAATAGTTCCGAGTATGTGCCATCCTACGAAGACAAGGATGGTGATTGGATGCTCGTGGGTGATGTTCCTTGGGAGTAAGTTCCTCGTATCCTAAAAGCTCTAAAGCATGTAAAAAATTGATCAAATAATGAAAAAAAAAAAGAGGCGAGCTTGCAGCTCATTCTGCAATAGTACAACTTTGTTTCGAATGTTGCCACTAGTATTTTTTAATGTAAATTTACTATACACTGAGCTCAGATCTCGAGTTGATGAACTCTTTTTACGATTTAATTCTTGTAAGTAATTATTCACTCATGAGTCGCGTCCAGTAATATATCTAATATATATATATATAAAAAATAGCAAAGTGGTGACAGTACAAATTAGGCATTACACACAAGTTTTAGGGCTTTCCTAGTTCATCATCCATGCATCATATGGAGCAAAAAACATATTGGGCAGGTGCAGCAAGAATATTAATGGTTTTTTGTATTGATTTTAAATATCACGAAAGAAGCAAGAATTAGATTGAAATTTGATCACTTACATGGTTACGTTGATCTTATGCAGGATGTTTGTCAATTCATGCAAGCGCCTGCGCATCATGAAAGGATCTGAAGCCATTGGACTTGGTATGCATCTAGATCTAATTAATTATCTCATCATCATAACCATTTATAATATTTATTCTGAAAGTAAATTTGTTACTAAATATTGCTTCCATATGTTTCAAAAAAAAGAAGAAAAAAGAGTTAATCATTAATGAGAAGGTATACGACTAACTTAAACTTCATGTCCAAGTTTCAGCACCAAGAGCCATGGAGAAATGCAAGAGCAGAGCCTGAACCTTGTATACTCAATTTATTTAGCTTTCCTACTGAACTCCCTCTTTTCAGCCTTGTATCCATGAAGACTAGGAGACAAGGCACTTGTGCAACGTGGGTGGAGCAGTAGTGGTGTTTCCTGGATCTGTCTGTACTTTTTTTTTATTATTATTTTTGAGGAGATGTGTCTGCATTTTCGTTTGATCGTATATAGATATCAAAGATCTAGACATTTGTAATGGACAAGAAGCAAGAACTTAACCCCCTGTTGTCTGGATTGTTTATTACTAATGGCTTGCGTAATAATTTACCTATTTCTCTGTTGTTTGTTGTTGTATTGGCTGCCATAGTTGCCGGGTACGTACGTGTTTTATTCCTTCAATTCAATGCTACTCCTTGTTTTTTTTTTCCTCGTAAAAATAGATTCCTTGTGCCCTCATTTATTCATAAATATATGCATGAATTATTTAATTTGGAGTAGGGGAGTTGCTTTAAAATTCATGACCCAAGTGAGGGGTAGGGAACAAGAGCATGTGCATGTTGATGGGGCTTTCAATTATGACCATTAGTTTATGCTATATGTTCATGAGCTTGCGATAAGCAAATATGTCTTTGATTGATATATATTGAATGAAGGTTGTTGAGTTAATTAAGTGGGTGGAATTTTATTTAAAATTATTATTCATTTAAAAAAATATTAAATTCATGTGTTTTTAAATGATTTAAATGTGCTAATACTAAAATAAAAAATAAAAAATATTACCTTTATGTATTTTTTTTTTAAATACACTACTCCAAGAAGAGATAATAAAATAATACAAAAGAGAGTGTGGTTAGCGACATCTCCATGATGAGTTTTTGTGTTATTTTACTATTTTAATTGAATTCTGTGGGAACACTAACATTAATTTACGTCTATCATTCTATCACTTTCTCTATCTACTAGCACGCGTTTCAAGCAGAAATAAATAATAATAATAATAATTATTATTATTATTATTATTATTATTTGTGGATCTGTGCATCATGGCAGCCTCATGTTCCTAGAATAATAATTATATCTTAGGGAGATAAATGGACAAATTGTTCCTAAGTATTTTAACCAAGTGACATTAGAAGACAAGATATCCTATAACATTTTCACATGATGCTGCCTCCTATGTATGTATTTGCGAGGAGTACAATTAACCTCAAAATCTACAATACACTTGCAGTACTCTATACGTTGATTAATTATATATTAACCTTTTATCTAATTACTTAAAGATGAGAATATATATATATATAACTTGTTAAATATCTTGAAAATCTTGTTAAAAATCTTGAAAATCATAAAAGCAGTGGAATACAAAGTCTTCTTTCAAAAGAAAATGTGAATTACTAGAAGGGCAAATAACGTTGCTAGAAATGATGGAAAAAATGGCCACCGAAAGTCTCCCAGTCCGAATTTGCTTGGGCTGCTCCTCGGAATCCTTCCTTCACTATTTGATGTAGAGCATGTCAGTATAAATAAGTCTTGGCCCTGATTTAACAATACTAAAGAAAAGTTTAAGAGATCCAGGCCAGCTCGTTTACAGATTACATTTTTTTTCCTCGGAGGAAGGCCCGAAACAGAAATGGAAGAATCGGGGAAGAAATAGAAAAATCGAGATGACATTTTAATCTCAAGAGCTGTCTCATTTTTAAGATGAAAAGGATTAAAGATTTCATTCAGCAATCATTTGCTACTTCTATCCCGAAAAACAAGTATAGTTTCTCAAATATTTCTTCAAATGTCTTCGATGCATTGTTATCACGACAATATTATTGGTGCTTTTGTTTGGATAGATGAATTAATATGATGTTTCTGTATTTTTTTTTAATTTATTTTTTTAATTACTATGTTAAGTCTTTCACACCTCTTGCTAGCTAAATCTGGCAATTTATTTATTTTGGCAGACCTCATCGTTTTAGATATCCTGCCAGGATTAAAATGTTTATAATATTTATTTTTCTAGAGAATTTAATATTAGTATTATTACAAGATCTTAATACTATTTATTTATTGGATAATAAAGTATATCTTCAATTCAATTTGCTTATCCAGTGAGAGTAATTCCGTTCTTATCTTAAAATTACATCCTCTATGTCAATTTAGTGCATGAAAAAACTAACCTTCAAACTCGAGTATATATAATAAAATAAAAGTAAATATACATATTTAATTATGAGAAAAATTAAATATTATTTAAATTAAACCTCTTATAAAAAGATATAAAAGGGATTTTCTAGCTTAATTATCAGACCAATATTTTAAAATTAAAAATAAATATTATTTAAATTAAACCTCTAATAAAAAGATAGAAAAGGGATTTTTTCTAGTTTGGAGAGGGAAAATATTATACAAGCGTTTTTATACATCAATTTTCTAGCTATTTAAACCTTAGTAAATTTGAAAGCTAAAATTGTAGATATTGTTTTTTTCTGTTGGATGGCGATTCCATGTGATCCGCCTTTTTTAAATACAATTTGTGTTTAGAATTGTATTTATATGTATTTAAAAAATATTTTTGATTAAAAAAATAAATATTTTTATTTTTAATATTTCTAAATTAGTTTGAAGTGTTATATCAAAAATAAAAAATATTTTTAAAAAATACAATCAAATACACTGCTAAACCTTAACATTGCTGATCAATCGGCCACTTTTCAAATTCAAAACATTTCCGACCAAACCATGCGATATATTTGCATTTCCTTGACGGACTTTCCCAGCAACCAAACACGACATTACTTCCATGACACAACATCCCAAGATTCTCTTCCATCCTAAATTTACAGACATTTGAAAAAACAAAAAACCTCTTTACCTCTTAACACATAACATTCCATGAAATCACCTTGAAAAACCCAAAAGATCCACATTTAAAATCCGACCACCCCAGAATGGACTTCGTTGAATTGGAGGCGATCGAAGGCCTACGTTGGTCGTGGAACGCATGGCCAACTACCAAGAACCAAGTTTCATCCCTTGTAATCCCACTTAGCATCATGTGCACTCCACTGATGCAATCAACTGAGCTTCCGATTCTGACTTATGACCCTCTAATCTGCACTCGCTGTGCTGCTGTTTTGAACCCTTATGCTCGTGTAGATTATCAGTCTCGCATTTGGGTTTGTCCTTTCTGCTACAACAGGAATCCTTTTCCTATTTCTTATTCAGGTATCGGCGAAACCAATCTTCCTGCTGAACTTTTTCCTACTTACAATACTGTAGAATACAAAATTGACAAGGTTGATTCTAAATTTCGGTCTAATTTGCATTTGGGTTACGGTTGGTCTAATGGGCTTTCTTCGTCTAATGTGTCATTGTCGTCTATGATGTCCGTGGGGACTCCGAGGAGCATTGGTGGTGCTGGTGCTGGTGGGGAGGTCAGGGGATTTGCGGGGCCTGTACCGGTGTTTGTGTTTGTAGTGGATGCTTGTATGGTCGAGGAGGAGTTGAGGGCAGTGAAGAACGAGTTGTTGTTGGTTGTTGAGCAGTTGCCGGAGAATGCCTTGGTTGGGCTAATTACTTTCGATGCAATGGTTAGGGTTTATGATTTGGGGTTTTCTGACTGCTCTAGGGTTGTTGTGTTTCATGGAGGACGTGAGGTTTCGTCAGAGCAGGTACTTGGATTAAACATTCAATTGTAGAATTACTTGAGTGTTTATTAAATTGTTGATTCTAATCTTTTGAAGCTTAGACATTAGTTTCCATGTGCAATTGTATGTTTTAGTGGGTCTTGTGCATATTTATTGGATGCTTCAAAAATGTTAATTTTTATTAAGTGCATTAATTGGGAAGGACTTAAATTTTTTATGACAAAAGGATTACTGTTTTCTGAAATGACTGATAAAAATTTCTGATTAGGAAAGCCAAACTAAGCAGCAGTTTGCTGTTGTGATTTGTGTAGTCTCTTGTGCTGGAGTTTTATTTTTTAATTAGATGGCTCAAGCTTTATGCTTTTCAGGGACATGCTTGCATTGCTTGAAAGCCGAATGGGATTTGATCATACTGCTTGATCCATACTTGCCTCTAGCACTGTTCGTTCACTTCACCTCTATAGCTTGATCCACACTAGCCATTTTTCCTAGATACCAGATAAGTGAAGGAGTATCATTGTTTTGCATCTATACCACAAATCATCAAAAAACTTTTTGATATGCGCGCCAGTGTGGTTAAATAAAAAATTTCTGTGTTTACTTAAAATCACCGTTTTTCTTTCACCTTGGAACCTGCAGACCCAACAATTTCTGGGTATATACAGCACCAAGCGGCAGCATGGGAAGACTCCAGTTATCCAAAAGCTGGGATTTTTGCTACCTGTATCTGAATGTGAGTTCAATATCACCACTGCAATTGAAGAAATCTGTTCTTTAGCTGTAGTCATGCCAGGACATCGCCCTCAAAGGTGCACAGGAGCTGCAATATCAGTTGCACTTGGACTTCTTGAAGGATGCTCAGTGAATACAGGCTCCCGGATCATGGTTTTCACATCTGGACCTGCAACTTTGGGGCCAGGGATTGTTGTGGACTCAGATCTTAGCAATGCCATCAGAACTCATGGAGACCTCATTAATGGTCATGCATCGTACTATACAAAATCCTGTAGCTTCTACAATCAGCTTTCACAGAGATTATCTGATGCATCTGTTGTCCTAGATCTTTTTGCTTGTTCTCTTGATCAAGTAGGTGCAGCAGAATTAAAAGGCCCTGTTGAGAGCTCTGGTGGGTTCATGATGTTAGGGGAGTTGTTTGAGTCTGATCAATTCAGAAAGTGCTTGCGGCAAATTTTTAGTCATGACGAAGAGGGGAATTTGAAGATGTATTTTGATGCAACAATTGAAGTGGTGACAACTAAAGATGTAAAAATCTGTGGAGCGCTTGGACCATGCGTTTCTCTTCGGAAAAAGAACAGTGTAGTCAGTGACCGTGAGACTGGGGAGGGTGGCACCTATAAGTGGAAGCTTGGTACACTAACTAATAGAACATGCATCGCTTTTTTCTTTGAATTATGTGATGAACAGAGGGCTGAACCTGGGTCTGCGTTTTTAGTACAGTTTATAACACGCTACAGGCATGGGAACATGGGAGTCCGGAAGAGGGTTACGACTGCTGCAAGAAGATGGGTTGAAAACAAGTCACCAGAAATCACTGCTGGTTTTGATCAGGAAACAGCAGCTTCAGTAATGGCCAGGCTAGCCATTTACCGAGCAGAGAGATGTTTTGCTCGAGATGTTATAAGATGGCTGGATGACGACCTTATTTGCTTTGCTTCCAAGTTTGGAGACTATATCCAGGAAGATCCATCCTCCTTCCGCTTGTCATCGAACTTTTCTCTTTACCCTCAGTTCATGTATTACTTGAGGAGGTCCCAGTTCATAGATGTTTTCAACTGTACCCCTGATGAGACTGCATTCTTCCGCCTGATGCTGAACCGTGAAGGGGTAGTGGGTTCCCTTATCATGATACAACCTACACTTTTTCAATACTCTTTTGATGGGCCTCCTGTTCCTGTGCTCCTAGATGTTCGCTCCATTTTTGCCGACGTTATTTTGCTCTTTGATTCCTACTTCCATGTGGTGATTCATTATGGGTCCAAGATTGCTCAGTGGAAAAGGCTTGGTTACCACAAAGATCCAAACCATGAGAATCTGAGAAAGCTTTTGGAAGCTCCTGAAATTGATGCACAGCAAGTGATGGTGGAACGAGTTCCAGCACCCAAGCTAATAAAGTGCGATCAACACAGTAGTCAAGCTAGGTTTCTTCTAGCCAAGTTAAATCCATCCGTGACTCAGAATTCAACATTCATAGATGGGTCAGAAATCATACTTACTGATGATTTGAGCTTGCAAGATTTTATAGATCATTTGCAGGCCCTGGCTGTGAAGGGTTAACAAAGAGTAGTGTCGTGTAGTTTTTCCCACGTTTCTGTTTCTTCCACTAAACTACATTACGAGTTGAGAGTTCTTTGTACATAAATTTATCTGAGTCGAGGGTTTTGTTTCTATTTAGAAATAGAAGCACCTTGTATTGGGTACAATGAATATTATTTGTTTGTGTTTTGCAAGCAGAGCTGCTCGCATTCTCTTGCTGGCTTTGTTCAATGTTCATAGAGTTTTAGTGGATGTTCGATAGGTTTTGAAGATTTTGCCAAACAGGCTTCCTTTTACATATTGTTATCCTGTTTTCTTCCTTTGTTACTCCATATTAGTCTCTCGAGATTTTTCAACGTAGGATGACAAGAACCAGAAGAAATCCCGGAACCATACTTCCAGCAAAGTGCACTCCTTTTGGGTTTCTCCCTTTTGTGTTTAAAAACGATAACAGTGTTCATTGTTTGAAAATTTCAGTACACAGGTTTGAGTAACAAGAACTCGAGGCACCGTCTCCAATTAAACATTTAACAAACGAGGGCCAGTTCTAATACAGACGCGCTCACTTCAGCTCGTCTCGCCACAAAACGAGCTGCACAATTCTGAGCCCTTGCGGACGTGCTGTCTGTGAAGCTTGGAGGGCAGGGGAGGGGAAAAGGGTAGGGAAGGGGCTATATGGTGTTTGCTTCATTGGATTGCAATGTTATCAAAATCGAGCGATTTGATGGAGGCTGAGGATTATCATATGGCAGTTTATGAATCATTGTGGAGTTTTAGAAAGAGAGAGAAGCGTATAGAGTTATTGAATATAGAGAGGAATAATAAGGAGCTAAACTCAATAGTTTTATCTGTGTGTTTCATCAATTCATGAAAAAGGTTAATTTATTATCAATTTGATAGATTAATCACTTTTATTTTCAATTCCGTTCAATTAAATATAGTTTTTACCATATGATTTATTATTATCAACTTTAATTTCATTCATGTAAAACGGCCCACCTTTCCTATAAAATATATTTTTTTTAATTTAGATAAATTATACCCAGTTTATTGAAATTGAGAATATAGATATTTATTTAAATGAACACAATTTTTTAAACTGACTTGAGTCATGGTTTTTAATCAGATTATCTCTGATAATCCCGAATTAATTTTTAATTATTTTTTATAAAATAAAATAATGTTATTTTTATTAAAAAAATAAATAATTAATGGATTGGAATTGAATTTTTGATTTGATTAACCTATATTTTTACTTTACTTTATTTTTTTCTAAACCTAGCATAATTTCAATTTTAAATCGGGATGATTTTTGAAACTTTGTTAAAGAGTTTCATCACCTCCTCTTTAATTGTTCTATTTATCTTTTTAAAATAAATAATAAATTATTAAATAAATCTAAAAGAAATAATCATGTCTATTTTTTCCCTTGATGTTTTAGGCATGAATTAAAACTTTTATATATATATATATTAAGTAATACTCTAAAAGATACGTGGGAAAACTACTATAATTTTTTCACGCCTTTCACTTTCTCATCTTTAATATATTATTATATTATATTATATTATATACTAAAAATTAAATGAAACGCTAAATTGTTTTTTTTAGTTTTTTTTAGTTTTTTTTAATGAATTTTTTTGTTTGATCCCGGGTTTGATGGGTTAGTCTAATTTGATGAGTTAACCCGGATTTTTTTTCTTTTTAATTAATTTTTTTCATTTAGTTTAGTTTATTAATGTTAAATTTCTTTATATTTAATTATCAGGCTTTCATGACACGTATCCCGGACTTAACGGATTAACTTGGTTTGACGAGTTAACCCAGTTAATTTTGGGTAAACCCGTCAATTGTTTTTTTTTCTATTTAGTTATCAAACTTTCATGACGCGAATCCCAGGTTTGACGGGTTAACCTGGTTTGAAGGGTTAACCCAGTTAATTCAGATTTTTTTTCTGTATTATTTTTTTCTTCATATTGGTTTTTTTTCCTTTGTTTTTTGGCTTTTGGGTATATCTTTGCAGAAAAACCTAACACTCTTAGATCTTAGTATTTTTTGATATTTTTTATGTAAGAAAAAAATTAACACGTGGCGTATGCATTTGTTTTTTTTTTCCTTTTTCTTTTTCTTTTTAAGCCTTTTACTTTGAATAGTACGGTGCAATCCACAATGAAGAAGTTTATGCCTTTAGTTTATTTTTATTTTTTTGTCTATAGTTTCTTAATATTAAGTTCTTTCTGTTTAATTATCAGGCTTTCATGACATGGATCCCAGGTTTGATGGTTTAACCCAGTTGATTCAGATTTTTTTTTCTTTTTCTTCATTAGTTTTTTCCTTCCTGTAGGTATTTTTCTCTTTGCTTTTTTCTTTTTAATTAATCTTTTTTTAAAAAAAATAGTTCATTAATATTAAATCTTTTTTATATTTAGTTATCACACTTTCATGACACGAATATCAGGTTTGACGGGTTAACTTGATTTGGCGAGTTAACCCAATTGATCCAGATTTTTTTTCTTTTTTTCTCATTAGTTTTTTTTCTTTATGTTGGTTTTTTTTCTTTATTTTTTCTTTTTAATTAATCTATTTAATTATCACACTTTTATGACACGACCTTACAGCTAGACTTACATCCAATGCTATTGGGTCTAGTATTGCAGTCAAACCCACTTAAACTTGGATCATGCAAGTTTAATGTTATTATTAATATTATAAATATTACTCTTAGGTCAGACGTTGCAGCTAAATCCAAGACTCTTAGGTATAGCTTTGCAGAAAGACCTAACACTTTTAAATTTTAATTTTTTTTGATATTTTTTATGCAAAATAAATTGACATGCGGCATCACGCGGGTCATATAACTAGTAAACTACCAAAAAAGAAATCGTAAACAACAATATAATATTGTTTATTCTTAGAGGTGACTTTATGGTAAAATGCAATGTTACCTAGCTATCTCCCCCGGTGCTTAATTATAAACTATAATATTGATAGATATTGTTGGGGTTGACCATTTTCTATTCTGTATATGCCCTGTTTTTGTTTTTATCCTGTTATTTTTATATTTTTTTAAAGGGTAAGACTAACTCTGTTTAGGATTCGTGGCTGTCTTTCTTAATAAGTTTATTTCTTGAAGAACTCGTGTTCTTATTTTTTCAAGGATATAGCAGTATTTTATGCGCTAGATAAATATTTTATTGGTGTATATGCCGTGTTAATTAATATTGAATTGGAAGATGATTAAAGCACTGTTATTAAACCCGGCCCGACGGGTTGACCCGGGACCCGGTCGACCCGGTGACTGGACCAGTCCGGGTTTAAGAAAATACCTGCTATGGAAACAGCCCGGCCAAACCCGGGAGACCCGGACGAGACCTGGTTTTTTTTTTTTTCAAATGTGGGATTTGAAACCCATTGGTATATATACTCTATGTTCCCAAGAAAAAAGTCATGTTTTTTCAATGTGGGATAAAAAATCTTTTGGTTTAAATACTTCAACTTGAAAGGATAACATGGTATCTTTTCAATGTGGGATTTGAAGCCCTTTCATATATATACTACATGTTCCCATGAAAAAAGTTATGTTTTTTCGATGTGGGATTTGAAACCTATTAGTATATATACTCTATGTTCCCAAGAAAAAAACATGTTTTTTCAATGTGGGATAAAAAACCTTTTGGTTTAAATACTTCAACTTAAAAGGATAACATAATATCTTTTCAATGTGGGATTTGAAGCCCTTTCATATATCTACTCTATGTTCCCATGAAAAAAGTTATGTTTTTTCAATGTAGGATTTGAAACCTATTAGTATATATACTATATGTTTCCAAGGAAAAAGTTATGTTTTCTTAATGTAGGATACTTTTTTTTAAAAAATATTCTTTTAAACTTCATAATATGTCCATGGATTTTTTTATATGAAATATTAAAATTTTAATTTTTTTTTAATTTTTTCAGGTTAATCCGAGTTGATCCGAGTTGACCCGGGTTGACCCATGAAATCCGGGACCCGGCCCCTTGATCGGGTCAACCTCCAACCGGGTTTAATAACTATGGATTAAAAAGGAGATTTGGAATGCTAGTTAGATTCCATACAATGTGGCAATTTTGCACCCCTTTCCAAATAAAATAGAACAAAGGAAAGCACAGTGCATGTAGGAGGGCTGTACGTCTCTTTTAATTATTTGTTTTTATATTTAAAAAAATATTTAAAATTTTGATTATTTAAAATTAATTTTTTTTTGATGTCTTATGATATTTTGATTTTTGATATTAAAAATAAATTTTAAAAAATAAAAAAAATTATTTTAATAAATTTCTAAAAAATTATTTTAAAAAATAACTATTACTCTAATATTAAATAGTTTACTGTGCTATTATCATTTTAACGAGAATAATGGTGGTGGTGGTTATTACATCTTAATCCTAGTCATCATCACCACCATTATTATGGGGGTATAATGCAGCCATGATGGCTGGTGTACTTGTCATACATGCCATAAGCAAGCAGCATCAAACGTCTCTGGAATAGGGATGTGATGAGATATTGTTGTGTTTTCTGAAGGGAGTAGAAAATAAAAATAAAAACATGTATTTTTAATTTTTATAAGATATTTGGTATCATGATTTAATTATGTTTTTTTTAAATTGAATTCTTTAATTTTAAAATAATATTTTTTATATTTTTAAATTATATATTAAAAAAACTCAACTTCACCGGATGACATCTCAGTCCCAAAATTACACTAAGAGACTGTTTGGCATTGTGTTTGTAACTGCGTTTCATCAAATTTTGAAATTTTTCTTTTTTGCTAAAATTGTGTGCGGTTTGTACCTTTTGGATCGTTTTGATGTGCTGATGTCAAAAATGATTTTTAAAAAATAAAAAAACATCATTGACATGTATTTCAGCACGAAAAGCTATTTAAAAAGTAACTACTACCATATTGCCAAACCCGCCAAACACGGTATAACTAATTCACACCGACTCCTAAAATCACACGTCGATCGATTAAAAAAAATTGAGAATATGATTTTAATAAGAAATAATGTTTTTCTTTTATGTTTCAGCTTCACCGGATGACACCTCAGTCCCAAAGTGTTTGAGAATATGATTTTATTAAGAAATTAAGATTTTTCTTTTATGTTTCCACTGGGAAGCAGCCAGCCGTCAATTACGTGTCAAACCAGCATTGATGCTCTCCTAAATCATTTTTAAACAAACACCCGTCGCATGTGTAAATTAAAGAAACCACTCCCAGTCTCACATCCTTGATCTTCTTGATTGATCACTCCATCATCTCATCTCTTTCGATATCAACGCAACCGTCATTCACCCCTTCCCTGCCTTCACCCTCACCCAAATCAAACCGCTCACTCTCTCTTTTTTTTCCCTTCTATATAGTAAATAAATAGAGTAAAATAAATACAAACGCATTCTTTCTGGTGCGTGCGTGGGTGGGTTGGGTTGTAGAATTATAGAAATTAGTAAGCGAACCCTGACACGGACGGAGGAGATGTGATGTGATACGGTGATGAGAGATGGCGAGGGACGGGTACGTGGTGCCGGCGGACCCTCTGGCGGTGGCTGCCGTCAAGAAGAAGACGCATCCTGCCAGGAGTTGGATTCTCGTCGACGCTACCGGACAAGGAACCATTCTCGATGCGGACAAGCACGCTATCATGAATCGCGTTCAGATTCACGCCCGCGATCTCCGAATTTTAGACCCTCTCTTGTCTTATCCCTCCACCATTCTCGGTCGTGAGGGGGCCATCGTTTTGAACTTGGAGGTTTCTTTCCTTTTTAGATTTTGATTTTTTTTCTAAGTATTTCTTTCTTTTTTTGTTGCGCTTATTTGCTTGTTTTGAATGGTTGCAGCATATCAAGGCAATTATTACTTCCGAGGAGGTTTGTGGCTTCTGTTTTCTTTCTTTTTCCATGCCTTTTTTTTTTAAAAAAAAATTGAGATTTGAAATTAAATTTTTTGATAGCTGAATGAGTGAATTTTTGGTTTTGGGTTTAGAAAATAGTGTTCTTTGGTAGTGATCAATTGAATTTGAATTGATAATCCCCCTCCTTTGAAAAGAAAAGGTCTCAAAGAAATCATGCTTATAGCTTTGATTATTTCGTTTTAAAACTGGAATAGGTATTGCTTCGAGACCCTTTGGATGAAAATGTTATTCCTGTTGTCGAGGAACTTCAAAGGCGATTGCCTCCTTCAAGTGTATTTCGTCAAGGTCAAGGAGATGGGAAAGAATACCCTGGTGGACAGCAGGATGTTGAAGCTGGCGAAGAGGATGGTATGCCTCATTGATTTATTCATTCTTGCATTGATAATTAAGAGTAGAGGTTTTTTTTTCTGCTGGTACTGCAAATATGTTTTCTTTGCATCATGGTTGGTTCATCTAGAAAATTCTTGCTTGTTGAGTGATCTGGGTTGTACAATACAGAGTCTCCATTTGAATTCCGTGCCTTGGAGGTAGCCCTCGAAGCCATTTGTAGTTTTCTAGCTGCACGTACAACAGAGCTGGAGACTGCTGCTTATCCTGCTTTAGATGAGCTCACCTCCAAAGTAAGTGTTTGTTTTTTCCCTTGTAATTAGTATTCTTTTATTATTTAATAATCTCCTCCTTTTACTTCTGTTGATTATTTTTCCTTAGAGAGGGAAATATGCCTGCCACATCCTGGTTAATGAATTGGATAAAAAACTTGCAACAGATAATGTAAAATCACAAAAAAATATTGTTTGGGAGATAGATAACTATGGTGACTATTGCACGATTGTGTGTTTACTGGTTAACACTATTTGTTTTCAATGGTGCCGTATCTCTTTTTCTGACCGCTGTGGAGGTTTTTCCTCCATTTCGATTATGGTAGTGTGGCATATTTTCTGTTAACTGTTTCTTGACACCTTGTAGGAATGCAATAGCGTTGTGTGATGCATGTTTGATCTGGTTGGAAGAACATCTTTGAGATTTTGACTTCATAGATTTGTACTTGTGTTCTTAGGCGGAGCCCTTAGGAATTGTATTGGAAGATTGATCTTCTTCCTGAATTTAACTGTGGGTGTTTTATTTAGTTAAGTTGGTGAGTTTTACTATTTATTTTGTTAAAATGTTTTGTTGAGTTTCGTTTATTTTTCTGATTGCTACTATCAATGATGTTGCTCCTTTTATCCTTTTATAAAGCTGGCTGGGTGAAATTTTGACATACACCCCCCTAAACAAATTAAGGGTTGACAAGGTTTTTTGAGGATCCCAATGTATGGTGATATAGGAGATGGTGGAATTTTGTTTATCACTGTTAGTGGTGTTATCTTTTATATGTTCCTTCCAGTTTAAAATTTGTTTTGTAATTGTGTGCATATATTGTGCATTCAACAATTTGAACTCAATAAATTACTGTATAAACAGAACCCTGCGTGTTCTAATTCCATTGCTCTTGAGGTTTTTCTTTCTTCCTGCAAGGCAAAATTTAGGCTGGATAAAGTTAGTTTTACCTTATATGCAGAACCCTGCATGCATTGTTTGTCACTATTTTGACTCTCTCCTTTCCCCTTTATAAATGGGCAGATTAGTAGCCGAAATTTGGATAGAGTTCGTAAATTGAAGAGTGCAATGACGAGGCTGACTGCTCGGGTACAAAAGGTAGGTGTATAACGTTGGTGGTGTTTGCAAAATATTTCGGTATAAAATACTTAACATTTTAGCATCTTTAGTCATTTCAAATGTCCAGGAGACTGAAATACTTGAATGTAATAAATGAGAATAGGACCTTGAGTTGCTTTAGATCATAATACTCGGGAAAGATTCAGTGCCCTCTGATGTTGCAATCTTCTAGGCCAATTGTACTGGATTGAGTCTTCTGTCACAGAAAATGTTGACTGACAGTTTAGCAGATACACTCCAACAACTTGCATTTTTGGATAATAGCAGTTTCAACTGATTCATATACAGTGTGAGTGTTCTTTGCAAGAAGTACACGTAGCTAAGGATGTTGCTCATTAAGGGATTATGTAAATCTACATCCAGCTGGGAGGTTCTTGGCCCTGGAAATCTGCTATATAACAAATAAGTTTGGTCTTAGTTTGTGAATTTGCTGAAGGGACTGGAAAAAAACTTTCCTGGCCTAACATTAACAAAAAATAACATGCTTAACTGTCCCCTTAAATTGCAAATGTGATAGGTAATGATATTCTCATCAATTTATTGCAGGTGCGAGATGAACTTGAGCAGTTACTGGATGATGATGATGATATGGCTGACCTTTACCTATCAAGAAAGCTGGCTGGCGCAACTTCACCAGTAAGTGTCTCTGGTGGTGCAAATTGGTTTCCTGCTTCCCCAACAATAGGTTCAAAAATTTCTAGAGCAAGTAGAGCAAGTGTGGCAACAATTCGTGGAGACGAGAATGATGTTGAGGAGCTTGAAATGTTATTAGAGGTAGAGTTTCTGATGTGTTTTACCTTTCATTTTACATGCTTATCTTAATTTTAATTGGGACAAAGGGCCTATTCTTGAAAATGGATGAATTTTTGCAGGCTTACTTTATGCAAATTGATAGCTCATTGAACAAATTGACAACGGTATGTGCTTTTTATTTACTTTTCCTTTTTTTACCACAAAAGGCACACACATTATGGCCAGAATTACAAAGCTATTTCCATCCTTTTAAATTGCATTTTGAAATATGCAGTTGCGAGAGTACATTGATGACACAGAGGATTACATTAATATTCAGGTAGGCAATGTTAAATTGAAAACTAAAGTTTGTTTTCTTGTTTATGCATGTTTTCTTAAATTAAATTCATGCATCCTTTTTCTGCAGCTTGACAATCATCGAAATCAGCTGATTCAGGTGCTTACGATTTTCTCTTTGTGAATTGTATTGGGAGTCTGGGACCCATTCTCACTCACAAGCAAGCACACGCAACACGCATATGGATTGTTTGTGTTTTGACCTGTTATTCATGTTGTGTCTTTTCACTTTTTGCTGCAGTTAGAGCTCTTTCTGAGTTCAGGGACTGTTTGTTTATCCATATATTCCTTGGTGGCTGGAATATTTGGCATGAACATCCCATATACATGGAATGACAATCATGGTTACATGTTTAAATGGGTAGGCAGAATACTTTTAATGGTGAATTTAGCTCCTGGTTATAAATTGCTTTTATTTGGTGAATCATGTTTTTTTTTTTTTGTATTGCCCAGGTGGTAATTGTCACAGGTGTGTTCTGTGCGTCTTTGTTCATAGTTCTAATGACATACGCTCGCCACAAGGGTTTGGTTGGATCTTGAACGGTCGCATGTTCTCTAAGGGAATGTCTTGAGATTCTATACAGAGGGTCGAGTTTCTCTCTACCTCCCTCTTCACTCCCATATGCATCTCTGTTGAGACCGAGATTTGGTAAAGCAGTTCAGCCCGCAGACCATGGCAAATTCTTATAATTTGTCAAATCCTTGATCAAAGGCATCCGAAGCGGAAATTGTAAAACCGCATGCAGATTTTTTAGATATACGTTTTAATTATTTTTTGCCCATGATAGTGAATCTTAATTTTTTTAAATTGCATACAGTATTTTACTTATTAAGATGTAATCACTGCCATAATTTTACTTATCTATACATATTTTTATATGATTGACATGAAGCATTATAGAGCAAGGGGGAATTTGAATTTGTAAGAATATTTTTTTGTGATATATTGCGTCGCATCAGTGTGGGTGTTTAAGTTCTTGTTTGGAAATGTAAAAAAATTTATTTTTAATATTAACGTATTAAAATAAAACTATTTAAAAATATTAAAAAAAAAACAAATTAATTTAAAGCTCCATTTATTTTTTGGTTGAAAAATGTGTTTTTTGTAAAAATTTAAATTTTTTTACTTAAAATTATTTTTTGATATGTGATGTTAAGTTAAAATTACTAGAGAAATATTGATAGGTATATTATATTAACTCTTAAGAACAACATTATATTAATTCCAATATATTGGGATTTAATTTCTCCTTTTCTTTTAAAAATTAAGTACACTTATCCATTCAATCAAACTTGGCCTCTGTACGTAGGAGATTTGCTAATGTTAGATATTTACCAAAATTAGCGTCTAGGAAGGGCCGGGATCTGAATCAGTTTAGGGGGTTAATTAGCGTTTCCTAGCTAGCAGATTTGGCAACTTAATCTGTAGCTAATTAAGTTTGCTTTCCTGCTTGCAAAATTAATTAACGATACATATATTTGGTATTTCTTGCTGGATCAAATTTAATATCAGCGATCACAGCTTCGATCTCCCAAGGAAACTGTGTTGGTGATTCCCTTTAGAGCTTGTATGAATATGGATGAATCACCTAGAAAAGAAAAATAAATTCTAAGAAGTTATTCCTTGGTTATTAATTTCCTTTTGAGTTAATTATTGTTTAGTCCTTATAGTTTATCAAAATAAATTAATTAATAAAATAAGCTAATGATTAGTACTCTCCTTAAACATTATAATGCGTTTATTAAACTTCACTAATTGCTGAATTGTGTTAAAAAAAATAAAAATCATGATATTTATTAAATTAACATTGTAAATAATTATTATTTTATATGACAATTAATGTTCTTAAGTGCTTACAATAAATTTTTTTAAAAAACATGAATTGATTAGGAGCATCAAATTACTTTTTAACAACAACGCGCGTCACTAAGGCACCCTGGATCCTTAATATTCATACTTGTAGTATAAATTAAAAAAAGTTAAATATTATTTATTTATTACTATTTATGTTTTTTAAAATAAAGAAAAAATAACATAAAAAAAACAAGTTATAGATATATTTAAAAAAGATTAAATATATCGTTTCCCAAACCATGAAAACTAATAATCAACATTAATTACTTTGTGTAAACTATATATTACGAAGATCGATTAAGTTATAATAGTAACAACATAACTTCTTGTTTATTATACAGTCGGACAGAGGGAAATTAGCTCTCTATCTGTTTATGATCTCTCTAAAACTGGACAGGATGAATCTAGAAATATACAGAGTCATAGAACTAAAAGCAACACCCGGCACCTGCTCGTGCATGGCCCATGCGCCAGCAATACAACGAGAAAAGAACATAGGAAGTGATCATACAGTGCTTCTGCGATCGGTTCCTCTAGCAAATCAAGGTGCGTCAAGATCCCACAAAGAACTTAATTGTCCAGATAGCGGCATCGATTTCATGTTTTTTAAGGCAACAGTAGCACTGCCAGCTGAGCTGGAAATATCTGACACATCACAGCCTTGTTGTGGCCAGGAAAGTTGGAGCATCAAAATATGGCTATTGCGTTGCCAAATGCTGCCCGGTAAAGCCAGCTCGCCAGGGGAGATAGAAATGACATGGAGAGGTTACAAGGACCGGAGGAAAATCACAGTTCACAGGTAGCTGGCTAGCTCAATGACAATATTGAGCCCACCACCATGGTTGGAGCATCTTAATTTCTGGTGACCATTTTCGATAATCATCATCTTTGTTTGTTTATTTGTGTAATAGAAATCCAATGTTGATGTGACACATTTTGTAAATATGAAAAAGAAAACAATGGCCACTAGTGGGAGTTAGAAACCAATGTGGATTTCTCGTTATCTCAGAGGCGGACTGTTGATAAGTACTAGCGAGCAATGTTTGAAATTAGTAGTTAGCTTTGAAGGAACTAGCTGGTATATTGAGCTGAGGATGTGATCCTGAGCTCGAGCTCGTGAAAGAGGTGGGTGCACTCCATGCCTGCACCAAGGGTGCTGAGCATTTTATTTGGATAAATCATTTTTAATTGACAGCACTACTATAGGAGAACTATCCTCCCAGTATGCCAAGTAAATACGTTTCTTTCTCTTGAAATCCTGTTTATTCCATAAACACAATCTGTTTAAAAAAGAAAAAAAAGAAAAGTAGTTGCCATAATCACTCACAATCATATCGACGACGCCGTACCACAGGTGAAAGCCCACGTTAGTACTTTCGAATCCAATAACCAGTTGGTCTGTCATTGTCATGGTACCTTATGTTGTATACAACCTTTGAATTTCGAACACAACACTCACGTGAGAGACACGTGCCCGGAACCACTACTCCAAGGCACGGCTGGATAATTAGTAAGTAATCAACCCTTTACTCATACCACACAAAATGTCTGCACCGAAGGATAAAAAAACTACACGGTATCTGCACAGGCCACAGCGCTGCGCGGAGCAGCAGCACCGGCCACCTGCGGGCTGCAACCAAACGGTGAAACAAAAAAGCATGACAAACAGAAGCAGTGTAGGGTGCTCTACGCGCGCGTGCATACGTATATAAATATGAATATGATAAAAAAATGTATTCCTTTATGAATAATCAGACTATCAAGTTAAAAAGGATAATTCCACATCACAGGGACATAGCTAAATAATATCATTAAAACGAGGTCATGAAGTTCAGAGAAAACATTAATTATAAATATATCAGTTATGTGTCTGTAATAAAATTGACTTTAATAAATGATAAAGTTGACTATGAGATCAATATATTATTATTATTATTATTATTATTATTAACGGGAATTAATTGAGGAGATGACATTATTATCCCCTTCTCTTAATACATTCTTTACTTAAAAAGTATTTTTTTCCCTTCCTTTTATTTTATTTTATTTTCTAAGAGTTTGTTTATCCCGATTTCATGATCTAGATCGCGAGTTTAACGAGCTAACTCGTTTTTTTTTTTATTTTTAGTTTAATTTTATTCACATTTTATTCTTTAACATTTAGTTGATTTAGAACTAGACTTTATAATTTTTTTTTTGTTTTTTTAATGAGTTTATCCCGTTTCATTACTTGATTTGATTGAGAGTTCAACTTTATATTTTTTTTATTTGCTTTCTATGAAATTATCCAGTCACATAACTCTAGTTATGAGTTTGGTAAGTTAACTCAGACTGACTCGAGTTGTTTTTTTATTGAATCTTTTCTCAATTTTATCATTTGAAATTGTGTTGAGTTTCATAATTTTTTTCACAGGATTATCTTGGTTCCACGATCTAGATCATGGATTTAGCAAATTAACTTAGATTGATATAGGTCGGTCTAATATGTTGTTCTTTTAATATTTTAAAAAAATATCATTTTGAATTTTTTTTAATCAAACTATGTTTTTAACCATCATACAGATTATTTTTATAGTTATATTAGATCAACTTTCATATATTTTATTTTTTTTTCTATAAAAAAATGTGTTAATAATATCTAAATATTATTTTATATTAAAAATATTAATGTGACCCGCAATATTACCAAAGGCAATAATCAAATATAAACATAAAACACCAAGCTTCCTACAAAAAGGTTGGGTTTTTTTTTTCTCCATGAAAAAGTTAAATATTTGAGTAGAATCCATTAGCAAATCGGACTTTAAGGCACATTCTCCAACTCCAAATAGAACTGCACCAAGCCAGCCTGGACAAGGAAAGTAAATTGAGAATTTTGAAACTAAATTAAGGATTTAATTAGGATAAAAAAGTGTATTTGGAAACTCAATCTAAAATTACTATATAGTTGAGGGACTTGTTCGAGGTTTGGCCAAAACAGTTCGGTTGCTTCTTTTTAAAAAACAGGCATCGTTAATAGCTCACCGTATAAGTTTTGTTTTGTGGGGAGGAGAGTTTCTGTGAATGTATTCGAAAACATTGAGAGCCTCGAACGAATCACATCATACCAAAGCCATTGCCATTGTCCAAATCGAACAAGACCCACTTCCAATCAATTCCTCCAGAATCTCACTCTCTTCATTCTTTTGTTTTTATTAATAATACCCCTCTCTTTAATTCCTTTTTCTAGCCCACCAAACACAAAGCCACCACCAAAACGAATTCTTTGAAATCGTTAATCACCAACCAACTCAACCCCTACTGTTTCTTCACCGATTCTTGCTTGTGATTGTCGTGGTTTTTTTCTTGGAAAAGAATAAAGAAGTTTCGTGATTTGTGGGGTCTTGATTACATGCACCATGTGGGGCACGTGAAACAAAGGAGAGTGTTAGTGTCACAGTGAGAGAGCCAAAAGGTAGGTGGTGGTGTTCGCGAAGATGATGTTAGGCCAGGTGGTGAAGGTTCAAAAAGAGAGGATAGCGGCATGCATGACTTGTCCTCTTTGCAACAAGCTCTTTAGAGAAGCCACTACTATCTCTGAGTGCCTCCATACTTGTGAGTCTCTCTCTCGCTTTATATATGTGTGTTTATCTTGTGTTATTCCTTTTTTTTTTGTTTCTTGATTTGGGCCTTTAATTGTTAGTTCACGTAATTCGTGTATCATCTTTTAATGCTTGAAGTTGAGCATGGCTTATATATTGTTTTGGTTATTTTGTGATATGTAGAGTATTAGTGTAAATGAAATGCGATTTTATGATCTTGGTATTTCTTTATTTTGTTTTCTTGGTCTATTTTTTCTGAATGGATTGGGAGTTTTATTTTGAAATAAAGGAAAACATTGAAATTTGATTGGCAAATTTAGCTTCCTTATTTTGCGTAGGAGCTATGTAAATGATGTCAGCCTGCAAGCTTTCTAGTAATTCATCAACCATAAAGTCATCATTTTGTTAATGTTCATATATATGTAAATGTTTCAATGTTTGTTGCCATAAAGGTAAAATTATAACTTGGGGTTGTTGGGAGCTTTTGCGCTCTTCAAGTTCGTCAAAATTGCCATGTCCTTGCTTAGTTCATGCTGTCAAATGATAACAGTAATGTGTTTGGGGATGATGAATAAAGGTTTAGATTTTGTATTTTCCTTTAGAAATAGATTTCGTTTTTAGTATTCTATCATTTAATCAGTACGTTTTAAGTGATGACTTGCCTAGATGTTACATACATCTCTCATCGAGTATATCTAATGCCTGCTTCTTCTTCTTTTTAATTTTTCAAAATAGTTTGCAGAAAATGCATATACATGAAGATAACTGATGAGGAGTTGGATAGTTGTCCAGTTTGTGATATTAAATTAGGTTGTTCTCCACTTGAGAAGCTCAGGTATTTGATAATCTCATTTTCTTATAAATTATTCAGTTTATGCCACAGCAATTTTGTATGATACATCTTTTGCATGCCTTGGAAAAGCAATATCTATGTAGCGGTTTCTTATATAAATGGACTATAGTGTCACACATATCTAGGACGTGTGCAAATGCTGTTCGAGTATTATCCGTGCAGTTGTCTTAGGGTGTCAGCATGAATGAGAAATGAGGGTGAAATGATTTTCTAGACACTCCTCTGCCTTTTGAAACTGTAGAACCAATCCTTGAGTGAACTGATTAATGTTCTAGGGAAAAAGATATCAAATTGCCAAGTCAATTTATTAGATATTTATACCACACAGAAAGCATATGCTTCAAACAGTAGACATGCATTGTGACACTTGAAAATCAATTATCGTGTTGCTTATACCTGAGCAACATCCCTGCCCTGCAGCTCAGGTGGGATGCATGCATGCATGATTTATTTATTTGGATTATCTGATATGGCATCTTGCAAATATTATGATCGAACATTTGCCTCAATCTGTTTATATGCCAGAAAAATTAGAAGTCCATTTTCAAGGTACTCATAATGCTTGGAAGACAGACCAAAATTGAGAAAGTGGACATGGATTTAGCTATAGCTGCAGAATCTTGAGCTTGTTTTAACTTGCTTTCATTATGTTAATCCACAGGGCAGACCACAGCTTGCAAGATTTAAGGGCCAGAATCTTCCCTTCCAAAAGGAAAAAGGCCAGGGAACCTGCAACAGTTTCCTCAGTCCCAGAAGATGTGCCCTCAGTCCCAGAAGCTGTGCCAGTCCAAGAATCTGAGCACTCGGTTCCATTGATAGGCAGAAGAAAGGAGAGATCTCTCTCTTCATTGGTAGTCAGCACACCTAAGATATCTGTCAAGTCTGTTCTGACAGGAAAAAGATCAAAATCTGTAGCTAGAAAACGAGAATCTCCCATTCCTGTTGAGGAACAGATTAAGAAAGTGGACGATTACTATGAGAGTTTAAGCTCTCCCGAGACTCTAAGAAAAATTGCACAAACTAAAAGGCAGGTAGAAGTGTTTAAGCTTGAAGCTTTCTTGCCACTACCTTTTTCCTCCTTTTTTTGGTCTTTTGAAAATGATCTGCTTTTCCTTTGATGCATAGTAATCTCCTGTAATTATTTTTTCATGGTGTAGAATTCTTCTACTGCTGAGTCATCCAAACAACAGAAGCCTAATAAATTAGATGTAGAGAATGATGTTAAACCATGTAAAGAGAAAATTGAATTGTGGAAACCCTTAAATTGCTTGGTTGAAGCTGCAACTAAAACAAAGTCTAATAAGTCAGACTTACAGGAAATTATTGTCCAAATAAAGAAGCTTGACGCCCAGGAGGAAGAAGCTCAAGCACTCAAAACCAGCATTAAGGAGCATGGTGATAAATCAAAAGTTATCGGTGAAGAATCTAACTCAACTTCATCACCTTCAGGTTCAGTGAAACCTAGAAGGCTGCAAGCCATGCGACAAAAAAGAGAGGGGTTTAATATCCCAGCACAGGCTGCTGTTGATGCAAACAGTAGATGTGATAGAAGATTTAGTCCAATTTGGTTGTCATTAGTTGCTTCTGATGAGCAGTGAGATATTGTTTCTTTACCATTACTGAAGATTTATTGATGATTGAAGTCAAGTATACAATGACATGTTGTTAAATATAGTTTCTCTTTGGCATAATTTCAGGGAAGGAGTTGCGCCCTTGCCACAGATATCTTCTTGCTACTTGAGGGTTAAGTGAGTTTCATTATCCTCACTATATGGCTTATAATCATAATGTTGGTTTGCTTGTAGTTTCCTTTTTGATCATGAGTTTTGACACACACACACACACACACACACACACATAGACTCCTGGTTAAACTGTGTTTTATAGCACCATTCTTCAGTTTTGTAAGAAATTCCATGGTTTGCTATATGTGAAATGGTAATTGCATTTTGGTACGCTAAGCTTTGTAGATATATTTTGATGTTGTATCTTATCCAACGTTTTCTATGCTACTTTGATTTCCCACATAGAATTTCCCTTAGCTTCTGTTGTAAGCTTGATATGCTCTTGTTCTCCATCATAATAGTATGATGTCTATTTCCATTTACACGTTTTGGTTTCAATGAATATGTGCTCCAGATATTCTGCAGGAAAATAAAAACTAAATCACAGCCTAGAAGCGCATTTCCAAACTCACACTTGGTATATGATGAGATTACCTGTTTGAAGTAGCGAAATTGATTAACTAGATTTAGGTGAACTGGCTCCTAACTGATCACATAAAATATAGGCTTAAACATTGTTCTATCATTTTGGAATCTGTGATCTTTCAACATATTATTAACCTCTAATACAAATCACTCCATCACTATGAATATAATAGCTAACATACAATTCTATTGTCCTTCAGGACTCGCATGAATTGTGAGGGTGTATCTATTTTTGCTTTTTAAAATACGCAAATTATGATTTATCTGAGAAATGAACTTGATACTTGCCTCTTTCTCTCATAAAAACATTAGAAAAATAATTATCTACATTTTTAAGCCTACTCTTATCTCGCTATATTTATGACTCTTGTGCTCTTTCATTGCCATTCCATTCTTTCGCTTTACAGAGCTACAAATTTCTGTGAAGAATATAAGATTGAAGGAATGATATTGAAAGTCCAGGAGCAAACATTCTTTTCAAATATCGGCAACACCTGAAACCCTGTTTAACAAAATCCTGAATGTTAGAAAGCCTCAGAAAATAGGGTGTTTCCCTGCATTGCTTTATGGGCAGTTGTATTGTCTGTGAAGTTTTGCATGCTTAGCCATGTTTAAGTTTCTGATTGCACACTGGTGGTCACATTAAAATAGAGGCACATAGAATTAAAAAAAAAATGATGGTGTTGTCCCGTGAAAGAGAAGATCATGAAGCATTTTAATTGGATACATGAATTCTGCACACCGCATATGATGTTGATTTTCTTTTTCTACGCCAGAATTTCATTTAGAATATTAATAATGAATATCCAGAAGAATCTTTGCCTTTGAAGTTATATTACTTCTAAGAGCAGCTTTATGGGGGGATTCAATACCAAGAACTTTTATTTTGAAACAAATACACCAAGAACTATTTTGGAGCTTTCTTTTAATTGTTCATACTGTTATGAAGAAATATCGTCACTGGAGATGTTCTTTATTCATTTAACCCATCTATAAATTTTGTTGATTAGTTTTTGCAATTTCGTTGTAGGGATGGTAGTTTGCCTGTTTCACATATAAAGAAGTATCTTGTTCAGAAGCTGGGTCTTGTCAGTGAGGCTGAGGTAACTTCATCGTCTCTTTTTTCCCTCTAGCATGTTAATGAGTTTGTGCATGTAAAATAGTTTTATTTCCTCCATTCCCTCTTCTTTTCCTGTTGGTAGTGGAAGTGGACAGTATTTATTTCTTATCATTATCTTTCAAAGATTTCTTTCCTTTGAACTTGAATGTCCAAATTACCCTGTGGTTCCTTCAAGTCATCTTCAACAACGTATGGCAGGGAAAAGGCTTGCTACTCTCTTGGTTTCTGATATTGCAATCAACCCTTTTTTATACTGTCCACCTTAACAAGACCTGCAACAGTTTTTGTTTTGATAGAAGTGTTTACCATCTTTTTAAAAGATGAAATTCCGGTGAAGTGTGTTCCAAAAATTATTTGGAAAGTACAGGCTATGAAATTGAGGAAATTTTAAAACACCGTGCGTAATGTTCAAATTTTCATAGGTGGAGATCTTATTGCTTGGTCAGCCAGTAGCTTCAACGTTGCAGCTGCATAACTTGGTAGACTGGTGGTCGCAGACAGCTTCAGCATCTGAAAGAATACAGACAACCGTAGGCAGTTCAGCTAAAGATTTTGTAATGGTTCTCTCATATGGTCGTAAAGTCAGCCTCCAAAAACATCTTGCTACGGCGGCAGAATTCCATCTCTTGCAACAGTGATCTTGGTCCAGGTGGTCGGAAACAGGAGCCTTTTTTTTTATCTATTTTTCTTGTAATCAAAGAATATTAGACACGGTAGAAACTATAGAAGTTATAAACGGATATAGAATGTTTATGATTATCTAATTTGGATCCACGGGTTACATTTAAAAACAGCATAACTAGGACTCATGCTACTGGCGAAACAAGTTGGGATGGCCTTAGAAACGTTTGGCAATGGCAATCATGGGCTAGAACGGTGAATTGGTCGTCATTTTACACGGGACGTATTAGGTTCATGCTGAATAGCGAAGATCCAAAAAAAACCTTGGAAATCCCAGGATGTGCATGTCTGGTCAGCCTTGAACATTAACAAAAGCTAAACCACGTGAAGATTTCTTTGTAGCTTTTATATGTAGATTACTGTGGATTTCTAGGGGTTTTTTTTTTTTTTTTTTTTTTTTTTTTTTTCTGGTTTAGTGGTTATTAAAAAATTATTTGGGGTAGTATAAGTCTCTAAAAAAATTTCAATATAATAAAATTATATTTTTACTCCTAGAATTAATAAAATTTAGAACTTTGATTATGGGTTTTCTTAGGTTTTCATAATTTTTGTAACAGTAAAAATATTTCATTACCTCTAGGATTAAAAAAAAAAAAAAAAGATGGCCTACTAGATAAGGGTATTTTAGGTTTTTTAAATTTATATGTACTGTAAAATAACTTTTTTAGCCTTAGAAAAGACAAAAAAGAAGCTATGCTTTTAGGGGTATTTTGATATTTTCATGAGTATTTTGTGTAATTAAAAAGACTATAAGGGTGTTTTGGTATTTTTTATTTTTTAATCGAAAAGTTATCGGCGCGTGTTTCACACGCACCAGCGAGTGGACAGAGTCCGCGCTATTCAGGTAGCACATGTAACGCCTTCCGGTGATCTAATCTGGTCATCCATCGTCTCGCTGGATGCGTAATCATGCTCTCTTTCACATAGTACGACACGTGTAGGCCTATAATGATTGGATTGCCGCCAATGATTGATTTTTTATTTTTTTTTTCTCTCTCCTGACAATTAAAGTGCAAAATTATCTTCTTTGTTTGTTGTTTTTTAATTTCAGTCCTCTTTTTTTGAATTTCTTATTTCATCCTTATTCCTTTTATAGAAGTTTTTATTATTATTATTTTTTCCTTCAATTACAATTTCTTATATGTTTTGTTTTTCATTTCAGTCCTCATTCTTTTAATTTCTTGTTTTTTTTATTTCTTTTATATTTTCAGTCCTTCTAAATTTGTTTCTATTTTTTGTTGGTGTTTCATAATCCTCTTTATTTTGATTTTTCATTTTGGTCATTTTTTCTTTTGTTTGAGTTTTATTTGTTTACAATTTAGCCCTTCAATTGTAATGTGTGCATATTATGTTTTTCAATTTGGTTCTTCTACTTTCGATTTCTTTTTTTTTCCCTTGGTTTTTTTCAAAGTTCTTATAATTTTTAATTTTACCCTTCAAATCAAATTAATGATTTTTTTCAATAGTAACAATATTTTTTCAAATTTAATAATAATAATAATAGTTAATATTAATTGCGATTGTAGTAGTAGTAGTAGTAGTTATAGTGGCGGTTATAATAATTATAACAATAGTATAAACAACAACAACAACAACAACAACAATAATAATAATAATAACAATAATAACAACGATAATAATGATATTGATAGTGGTCATGATAATAATACTAATAATAATTATGATATTACTTATTGTTAATAGTAGTAATGGTGGTAGCTATAAGCCTGTAATGATAGTGTTAATATTAATAATGATAATAATAATGATGAAAATTCTAATTGTTATAATAATAATGGTGATAATTCATCATTCGATGTTATATTTGCTGAGAATTGAGTTTTATTGCTTTTTCAAGGATGATATTTTGATCTAATATCCAGGATTACTAATTCGAATGGCTTGACGTTCTCTTTTATTTTTTATTTTTTTTTAATTTTATCATTTAATATTTATTTTTTAAAATATAAAAAATCATTTAAGATTTTTTTTAATCTGTTAAATAAATTAATTTACATCGAATTACCTCTTAAAGATTTATCATTTTCCAGAGTTTATAGCATTGTCAAAAAGAAAAATATTTATACTTTTAATAACTTTATTTTTATTTTTAAAAACATGATTTGGCATGCAGTGAAACAAATAAACTAGTAGTTTCCTTCATCGTCTCAGGCTGCCTGGATCATGTTTAGTCATGATTTTTAATGATATATCTGATTGCGCAGGATTGACGCTGGAACACAGCACCATTACTCATCACATTATGTCCTTCTTAAGTCCTACGAGACATTAGCCTGATCCTGTAAAATCAAGGTCTAGTTTGCGACTCTGTGAGCATCTTTTTGTTCAAGCTACATTTTCTTTTAAGACATGAAATGAATTCTCCACCTACTCAGAGCACCAGTATTTCTACTGGCATGATAAAACTCTTGTAGCCAAGATCTAGATCGATTTGTGAAAAAGTTGGTGGTTTATGGTCGCTCATTTTATAACTAGTGAAATGCCATCAATTAGCCACTGCACCTAAATTCTCTAGTTACGTTGAACCTTCTTTGAATTTCTGGGGTCTTTGAAGCCTCTCTTTTGGAGGTGCCCTACCCCAATCAACCCAATACGAGCTACTGTATTCGAGTAGCTTGATCAATCATCCAGCCATTCAATCATTCCACATATTGTGCTAACCCTAGCGAGCTAATATTCCTTTGGCATCCCAACAAATTTATAGCCACATTATAGCCCAGAAGTTAAAGGATACAGTGGGGATAAGTTAATCCACCCATAGACGAGCAGGCAGCTACGTTCTCTTCATGTTCTGGTACATAGACATAGGAAGATTAAGATGAGCTGAAGAAAAAATCTAGGCTAATGGGTGAGACTAAAATCATTAGAATCTCTACGCTCTTAAAGAGATGCTTGAAGAAATACATTACATAAGCAATTATTACTTCATGCAGTCATAATCCATAAGCACACTGCAGGACCTTAATTATACAGTCAATCCACCAGCATCCCCCATGCATTGAGGATAAAGGATTTATTTGTGCACACACACACACACACACACACATATATATATATATATATATATATCATCTTCAGGAATCATGGGATCGGATAAATGACCACTTTTCCAACAGCTCTGCTAGTTTCAAGATAGGAAAATGCCTCTACAGTTTGAGAAAATGGGAATTGACCCTTGGGATCCAGCACTGGCTTCACCTTTCCACTCTCCAAGTAGGGCTTCAGTTTGTCCAAGACAGAGCCATTAGAAGTGAGCACGAATATGAAAGCTGGGGGAGTTATAGGACCAACTATTGTCACAACACTTCCATCTTCTTTCACTGCCTTGACTGCCCTGTCACACTGCCCTGTTTTTTGTTTTGAATATTGAACGCCAACCATTAGTGTCATGGTGGTTTAGAATAAATCTTAAGCATTAGCAGTTTAGCATACACCCAGTCATAAACTCGCATATGCCTAGTGTACAAATGGTAATATTTAACAAACAGAACTCACTACAGTTCATTCATGTCAATCGCAAGTAAATGGGCATGCAGAAAATATCGAAGTATTTAATAAGTATAGAAGTGCAGCAAGAAAGAAGTTAGAAGTCAATAATGGATCTAGAATCATACCAACTGCATCATATACTACATCAAACTTCTCTGGCAGGTCCTCAAAGTTTTCCTTGGTGTAATCAATAGCCAAATCTGCTCCTAAGCTTTTCAGCAACTCCAATTTTGATGTGCTAGAGGTGGCTGCTACTGTAGATGCACCAAAAACATGCTTTGCTAGCTGTCTCAAAACGAAAAGAAAACATTAAGGAAGAAACCCAACTTGGAAAATCAAAGGGCGGACAGCAGATGATAAAATTTTTATCTATATAGAATTAGAAAGGCTACCTGAATTATTTGGGTACCAACTCCACCAGCACCTCCTAAAACAAGGATAGATTTGCCGGCAGAGAATCCAGTTCTTTCAAGACCTTCATGAGCGGTTTCAATGACAAGGGGCAGGCTGGCTGCTTCAGCAAAACTCAGATTTTTGGGCTTAAGAGCCAATAGATTCTCTTCAACAGCAGTGTACTCGGCTAAAGAGCCACATCGTTTGGGGTGGTCCAAAGCTTTCTCATTGATGTCTCCGTATACTTCATCTCCTACCTTCAGCCTTTTAACTTGGCTTCCAACCTTAACCACCACACCAGCCACATCATAGCCCGGAACAGTCTGCAAATCCAGAGACAAAAACAAAATCAGAAGTCCTTGAAAGAAGTGTCTCATCTTCAATTTGCGAAACTATCTCAATAATTCATTATCCCTAAACCATTTAAAATTCTTCAAAACATATAGAGCATCAAACATGGCCAGCTATCATCTTCGAGTCCTAGTTTGTGCGAGGACTTGAAAGTCAGAGGCCATGCATGGCAATCTTATAACAAAAGCCAAAGATGTAGAACTAAGATTGCAACACGCAAGATTTTCTTACAGGCGCGAATATTCTAAAGGAGAAGACCCAAGAAAGAACAAACAAGCATATATAGCAGGAAATTAATTAAGTGTCAGAAGAGTTCTCCTTACCGGCACAGGAGAGTCACTGACTTTGAACATGCCAAGCATCCTTTTAGCATCAACTGGATTAATGGATGCAGCAACAACCTTGATCAGAACCTGATCTTCTTTCACTTGAGGAACTGTAACGTTCGAGTCTAATTTTAAGACATTGGAAACGTTCCCATATTCACCATAGACCCAAGCCTTCATTTTAGACGGAATGGAAGTACTCGATGGGATCTCCATGGTTACTGAGGAATGTGGATTCTACACTCAAAAAGGCCTCAACTACTACTACTCTTCGTCTTTCTTTTTTCACAAAGGAGAAACTCAACCCTTGAAACTTTTGAAGTCATATGAGGTACAAAACCACTGATGGCCTGAACCACTCTTTGCTTGTGTACGAATTCGGGAGTGTTTGGAAGTCTTTAAAACTATGGCAATATTATTTTTTAAAATATTTTTTATTTAAAAATATATTAAAATAATATTTTTTATTTTTAAAAAAATTATTTAAAACACTTAAAAAATAATTTAAATAAAAATAAATAAATAAAATTTAAGATTTTTAAATAGTGTGAATATAATAATTATCTTTTTTTGTTCATATACACTTTAATGTTAAAAAATCATTTAGTAAGGATAATTTTTTTTAATATATTTAATATATAATTATTTTAATAATTTAATATAATTTAGTTGATTTAAAAATAAATCGAAAAAATCTTAATCAACTCAATATTAAATGATAAAATTAAAAAAATTCAATTAAAAATAACTAAAAACCAATTCGAATTAACTTGGATAAACTCGTCAAACTCATAACACGGGTTATAAGACTATAATAATTTCATAAAAAAACAAATTGAAAAAAAAACATGCATTTAAAAAAATCAAAGAAAAAAACAAGTGAAAAAATATTATTACAATAAATAATATTTAATAAAGTTTTGATATTTTTATAAAATATATAAAAATAATGTTTTTATAAGAGAAATTGTATTTTAGCAAAAACAAATTAAAGCATGAAAAACTAGTATTGAAAAAATAAATTAATATTTTATTTTTTATTTTTAACTTTGATGCCCTTGCCAATTATAAACCACTGAAATGAATGGTGAATTTTTTTGTGGTAGAAACTAATGATGATATTTCTGGTAGGTAAACGTCAAAATGTATAGAGACTGTTTTTTGGTTCAAGTTCAATGCTCCGATTTGGTTGGTGTTACCCCTGCTCTCTATTCTGCGGATTAATTTTATTTTTTTGAAAATAAATAAAAATATCTAGATATTATTAATAAATTCTCTAGTAAAAAAATTAATTATATAGTGTTAATTTAATATGATTTAGTCAATGACTAATAAAAATATAATTTAATTAAAACAATTAAGGTAATATTTTATTTAAATATTAAGATAGTAATGTATCAAATCGCTTGGATTTACTGGAATTAACTCATGTAACTTACTAAATTTCTAGATAAATTTTAAAAATAATTGAATTTAAATAAAATAAAAACCCTTAGACCAAATTTAAAAGGGCGAAAACACTGCAAAGAAATGACAGCTATTTTTTAAGAAAAATTTAATAATTAATCAATGATCCAATTTTCAACATCTGATTAATTACTGGGAGCAGTCTGTCGTAGCTGCATCACGCTGACGCTTGCATGGTGTCATTCCCCAGTTTCCTCAGCTTGAGGAGGACAGAAGGGAGCCTTGAATGGCGATGGTTTCCGCGTATACTTAAAAAATTGTTTTTACTAGAAAATAATATTTTTTTAAAAAAATAAAAATTTATTTTTAAATCATGTATACTAAAAAATAATTTTCAGGTTAGATTGGGCTGCTGCATCACAACAGCGGGGGGGATGATTGTCGCATTCCTGTCATGATTTTTAAAGATATGATTTTTAAATTTAACTGGAAAAAATCAAGCTAGTTTGAAATTTTAAATTTGAGAAGTGATGTTTTTTATGATGAAGAACTTCTTGATTTATTTAAAAAATGATAATTTCAAATATTTTAAACTAATTAACCTCAATTATTTTATTTTAAGTAAATTAACTTTTAGCTTGTATGGATTTTAATTATACTGTTTATTAGTTCTGTTTACTAATAAAATTATGTAGTGTTTTGATTATTTTTTTATTTTTACTTCTATTTTTTAATATTTGTATGTTTTCCTTTATTTAATTTCTTAAGTTATGCTTTTAATGATTATTTCGATTGAAGTAGTTCTACTAACAAATATGGTATTAAAGTTAGTAATCCTACCACTCATAAAACAAGATTATGAGATTTTATGGTGTTGGTATCAAAGACGGATAGCAGGGGTAAATAATATAAATATATAATTAAATATCTAAAAAACCTAAAAATTATAAGTTCCTAATATAAAGTTCAAAAATTCACATATATTATAAAAAGATGTTTCATAAAATTCTATTTTTTTTTTATCCACAATTGTTCTTTGCGAGACTTCATATGTTGAAAACATTGTAAAATCTTCTTATTATTAACACTTTAAAATATATTTTTTTCAATATAAATAATCAAATAATCACTCAACCAATCATTCTCGTAACTAACTATAAATTATTCATTTCAACCAACCAACACAATCATAAACTATTTATTTCGTTAATTTCTCATGGTTATTTTTTAAATTACATTGGAAATTCAACTAAAATCAGACAACATGATTAAATTTATTTCAATTATAATCAAAACAACAACATTTATTAAATACACATAACTAACAAACATTTACTTTGAGTCCAAAAGTTCTCATCCCTGCCCTCTCTAAAATTGTCAACTCTACTTTCACCATAAATACCCAATTCTTTCTTTTCAATTATGTTTTATTTAGAGTTATTTGCATCATATTTTTACAATTTCACTTTTCATTAATTTAACATTTAAAAATCCTAATTTAAAATTTTAAAAATTTGCATAAACTTTATTAATATTTATTTAAACTTGTACAGTCAAGTTCATAACACCATACCCGACAATGATATTAACTTTGAATGTTAATCAGTCAAAATTTTATGCTCCTCCTCTTTTTTTTTTTCTTTTTATGTCGTGAGTTTTCTCCATGTACTGTCTTTTCTTCACTTGATTTCTATTTTAATCATTGAATTAGATGTGTTCAATACTCACTCTCTTATCTATCCTACTTTGAATCTTGGTTTTCTTCGGAATTTTAGTGAGGAAGCTCTTAATTTTTTATTTTTTTTTGATTTTTTTCAGCACTAGCCAACAATTTAAAGGGGAAGAAGAAGCTGAAATTCTAATTTTCCTAACTTATTTATGAAATATATCATCAATGAGCCTACATGTTATTCTTGGTTCGACTGTTGATATTCCCGCATAACCTTTTTAAACTTTGATTAACCTAATATTTTAACTCAAAATAAAACAATATGTTAAGAGACTCCTCGTAAAATTTCTGCTCAATCCAACCGTTGGATTAAGAGTCATGGTCAATGGTGTAAAATTGATCAGTATGTAATTTTACATCAAGATTCAAATTTTATTATTCAAGCATTATTAGAACTATATCAGTTATTTTACCAAGTTCTCGGGGCCTTTTTTTTATTCCAATACATATTTATTTTTCTATTTTATTATTTATTTTTTTACATCCTACAATTTTACATTAACAGTATCGATTTATAGCTAGAGATTACACCGACACTTATTCATGTTGTTGTTTTTTTTTTTTATTTTATTTTCATTATAATTTACGGGGATTATTTTTTCATTCTCAAAACATTTTTATTTAAATTTTTTTATAATTCTTCTATGTATCGAGACCGCTGTCACTTCCAACATAATATATACTTCATTAATTTTTTTTAGGCAGTGTTGCCCACACTGCCGACATGCTGGATCCGTCCATGAATGGTATTGATCTCCAAGACAGCAAATGTAGATGAATAGTCACCCCGGTCTATTGCTTTGCGTTTTATGGTTCCTGGGGTCTGTTGCTTTGCGTTTTATGGTTCCTGGGGTCTCTGCTTGGCGGCCACGCTGTAATTAGGCCCTTTTTCAGTGTTTTTTGTTTTATGTTTTTCAATTTGGTTGGCCTTTTTTGCCCTTGGTTCTTATTGTTTATTTCTTTTATGCAATTGAGAGAAAGAATAGCACTGTCATCGTCAGTGTAAGCAAAAGCAAGATCCACAGGCTATAGACGAAAACGATATCATAATCCCATGCGCATTCTTAATTTCATCAGAAGGAAAAAAAAAAAAAATTTAATTACACTCTCCTCCTCCTGGTTAAGAAACACAAATTAGATTAGATTAGGTACGTGACTCGTGATAGGTTTTGATAGGCTACAACTGCGTTGAAGCGGGGATTTTCAATTTCCGGCATGAACCAGAACCGACGTGGTGGTGGTGGATCTAGATTGCAGAAGGAAACACGAAGTTGCTCAACTTATAGTCTAGCAATCACTGGAGTTGCAAGAACTCAAAGATGACAGTCACAAAAGGAAGTAGAGTGGCACAAGAATATACAACACCATAAACAACCAACAAGCTGGCAGTAATGCCAATCTGATAAAAAGATTTCAGAAGATATGTATCTCCAGCCGAGTGCAGACTAAACCTTTAAGACACCGGTCCAAGATAATCGCCCTCTAAACTGACCAAAGCCTGGAATTCCCTCTCTGCCTCTAGCCACTTTGTTCCAAGCACAACAAAACGAACCACCACATCCTTTTCAATCTTTGATGTCTTGTCATTCAAGAATACTGGATTCTCTCCAGGCACATAGCGGTAATCAGGCATTTTCACACAAGAGAGGTAGATATTCTCAATTGGCCCACATCTCAAGAGAACCCCATGCTTAAGCACCTTGTGAACAATCCCGTCTAAGATCTCCCCCCTGAAAATCTTGAAGGTGATACCACTGAAGACAACAGGAAATAGCACATCCCCTGTGTGCTGCCTGACTTTTCCCTCCCCTATGCTCTCCAAAGTCGAGACAGCAAGATAGTATCCGAGATCCTTGGTGGCTCGTTTTTTTGCAAAGTCATCTAAAAGGCGGACAACAATTGACCTTTGGAGCATTAGTCCTTTGGCATCCAAGTTCTCAGCAGGTATTATGACATTCCAGGGCAACTGCACTTTGAGAAACATCCTTTTGCTGTCCACTTTTTTCACCTGTAATAAACCAAAAGGTGAGAAATAAATCAATTTCAGTTCTAGTTTCAGAGTTTTACCAAGAATTTCTTTGGTGATGCAAATCAGCTATACAGAAGGGACTCTAGAGGTGCAAATTATAGATTAAGTAGCCAATCTAAGTACATTTTAAATCACAATGCACCCTACATAACCCAAACAATACAATAAGGACCCGATATTCAACTGATACATCTTGATAATAACATGTCATGTTTTACCAACCTTAAGTGGCACCAACTAAAATGCTTAAGATACACTAACAAACAATAATGGAAAGAAGAAACTAAGTGCTTATGAGGAGCCTCCTAGCAGACTGACCATTGCAAACTCAACCACAGTGCCAAAAACTCATTACTTCTTGAATTAACTAGGTTGCCCAAATGCTTTCTTTAGGTCCCCAAAGGTTTGCATGGATAATATTATTAATTAGAAGAATTTTTTAAAGAATTCTAACCACATGTACAGGTCAGCTGAGTAAGGACAAAATATGATCTAGAATAGAAACCACAAAAGACAGCAGCAGAATTGTTAAGCCCAGGACTTGAGAATGCAGCTGGAACTTGGGACCATACATTCACAAAGGCATGCAGAGGATGAAGACTAGTTAAACAGCATTTTAGCACACAAAGGCCATTGGAAGACTTTAAATCAAGCAAACATTAACTATATCATCCTTTTCCCACACAATCAAATATCCCCGAGGTTTCAGAGGGGATGTTTTGCATTCATGTCAAGTATAAGTGATGAGGAGAATAAATATAACTCCTAGATTTTAAGGTGGAAATAAAACAAAGGAGAGAAATCACAGAGTAAGGATAGAGTTTGAAAGAACAGAGAGGGGACAGCATTTAGCAATAACTCTAATCGTATTTTATTTCTGTTCAAGGATGCATATACCTAGAATACAAAACAACAAGAAGAAGAACCACTGCACCAGTCAAAGGAGCAGAAAACATAGATGGTTGTCTAGTACAGTCCACAACATACTTCAGAGAATATTAAATCTTAACTACAGCAAGTTCTCCTACATCAGACAGGAGTCTCGATTACCTATACCTAGTCAAATAGATATTTGCAGTTCTTCCCTACAACTTAAGTTCTGTTATGAGCTAAACTTTCTATCACACCCAACTAAGATACTTCGAATGTTTCATACATGTATCATGTGTACTGTTAATATGCAACAGTCTTCTCTAGCACTACCAGAGACTGGTGAAGTGTTTCAAAATCATTTACACCTAGAACCCTGACATAGCATTATGTGTGACTCGATTTTAAATGCAAGCTTTCGATCTAAACCCAAATCAGGTGTTATGTTTTTGCCGTGATCCAAAACATAACCAAATGTTGATTAAGTTCTACAGACACATTCTTATTTGCTGATTTAGAAGGCCCAACATTGTATCATACTTGAAAAAAAATTGTAAGTCTTCCTGAAACCAAACAACTCCATCCATTTACGCATTCACGCAATATCTAGTATTTAGAGTTCTCTCCTCTCCCTAATGCCACCAACAGATAATACCATGGCATGTTAAAATAAGAAAGCACAATTTGAATAATAGCCTCTAAACTCATTTCCATCAACTTTAATACAATATTTTCATAGCTAACAAAGTCCACATTAATAACCTCTTAACATTTCTTGCTTTCTCCTCATGTTGAATAAAAACATACCCATCAACCGGCCTTTACCAAAAACCATTATGAAAAAGAACAGCTACTGACAACCAAGGAAAATTTTACAGACTTGAAAATAAACATGCTCTCGTATGACAAAAAGACGAAATCTTACTAGAATCAATAGAAACGGAAGAATTTAAGGGGAGGGGGGGGGGGGGGGGAACCAACTTTTGCGAAATAGGTGCGTTAAAATAGACCAACATCAAAAGGGTTTCAATAATGGAGAACCTGAAATCGTTCGAGATGATGAAAGAACGCCCTTGTTGTTGATGACTCACTGAGGTGTGACTCGTTCTCCTCCTCGGTTCTCTCTTCCCAATTCGCAACGCCTCAGCTGGCACTTGTGCGTGACTGCCCATTTTGCTTTCGTGCGGCTACTGACTGGATCCAATACAACCCTCTATTGTGTAGTTATGGTGACGGAGGATTTGTATTCAGTAGTGGCACGCCACGTGATTCGCTTTTTGTGACGATGATTTACTTTTTCCCTAAGACCCAACCGTTTTTTTACTCGTGTTTTTATATTTTTAAATTGTTTTAATATGTTAATGTAAAAAATAAATTTTAAAAAATAAAAAAATATTATTTTAATATATTTTAAAAAATAATTGCTATTATAATATTAAATAAATTATCATAATACATTAATAAAAAATATATTTAAAATAAATTTAGTTCGGCATAAACCCCAATCAGATGTTATAATTAAGTTTTTTTTTTCTTGTTTGCAAGTAATAAAATAAAATTTTGAAAGGTAGAGAAATTATTAAAACGGCATCTTGGCGCATTTATCAATTAAAATCACATGAAACATGTCATTAGCCATGATGGTCCATATTGCAAAGTTGGATTTTGACCGATAAAAATCCTTTCACATTGTTTCGCAACGCATTTGGAAAATGCTTTTAAAAAATTTTAAAATTTTAAAATTTTTTTTGTTTTAAATTAATATATTTTTAATGTTTTCATATTATTTTAATGTACTGATATCAAAAATAATTTTTAAAAAGTAAAAAAATATTATTTTAAAGTGTTTTAGAATGAAAAACACTTTGAAAATCAACTGCTACCACACTCCCAAACACCCTTTTAAATCCATAAGACTATGAGCGTGAAATTTCTAGTGCCTGAAACCAATCCAGTTGTGTCCAAGGTTTCAACAATATTCTAACATTACTGAGGACTTCACTTCACCGAACATACCAGTGATCCACTTCAAAACAACTTCAGTAAAAACGAATGAGGCCACGAGATCGAACAACCAGCTTTCTCAAGAAATGCATCAAAACAATTCTTTCACGCAGTTAAATAGAGATGATCAATGAAAAAAGTTTTCAAGACAAAACCTGATTCAAATAATCTAATGAATGGGATAAGAATGTTTAAAACTATAATATATGATGGGTCATGGTTTCTCAACTCAGTCTTATTTAAGAGATAACACAGGAAAGTCATAACCTAAAATAAGGCTACATCTTTTCAGGTGTCCGATCCCACGACTGGGCCCGGGCGCGACACGCCCAACTCTACATTAGACGAGGACGCGTCCACGCCCAATCTCACGTTGGGCCCGAGGGCGACCACGCCTAACTCTACGTGTTCGCGCCCCGTCCCACGACTTGACCCAGGTGCGTCCATGCCCAGTCCCCACGTTGGGCTCGGGGGCGACCATGTCCAACTCTACGTTGGGCTCGGACGTGTCCACGCCTGGTCCCACGACTGGGCCCGGGCGCGTCCACGCCCATCTCTATGTTGGGCGCGGATGCGTCGACGCCTAGCTATCTCCTGGGTTTGAGGCGTGAATTAAGTCCAACATCTCTCAGATTGGGTGTGAAGCTGAAGAATCACTCTACACTAAGCCCTCTATACCCTGAGCCTGAATTAATAATCATGATGCCCATCATAATACCATTAGATACGAATAAGCAGCTTATACTTATATTAATTAGATGTGATGGCATGAATAATAGAATAATATTATTTTATTATTACAAGATTACATCTCTACCCCTCCTACGTTGCATGAAGCAAGTCAAGTCAGGTAATATAAAAGGAAAAAACCTTATACTAAGGAGGGAGATTCTGGGCTTCTTCTTCCTTAATCCTCCATCTTCTTCCTTCTACTCTTCTCTATCTTCATAAAAACTCATTAATACCTCTATTAATGTCTTGTGCCACATAAAAAATACATGGTATTGACTTGATCTTCGGAGGGTCCCCGATCAACACTCCCGGGGAACTTTGTACAAGTATTTATTCCAGAAAAAGCTGATATTCCTCCAAAAAAAGATTTGTTCAAGAAAAAGCCTACGTGATATTGAAGTGGAGGTCATTGAATGCACAATAAAAAATAAAAGATGTAGGGTGATTTTATCTTTTACAGTCTCATCAAATATGATACAAGTAGTTATTGATAAACTATGAATACCTAGCTACTTTTCATTAAATAAAAGAAGAAAGTAGCCATATGACAGCACAGTGATAGCCAGCTATTAGCTCATCACTGGTTGGAACTTGGAAAATATAGAATAAAGTCTCATCTTGGCATCTTGCACCAAAGGTGGGTTGCTACAATGCTGGTGCTTCAAGCATAAACATAATGCTGGTGCTTCAAGCATAAACATAATGCTGCTGCCATTAGGCCACTGGATTTGAATCAAGTGAGTCCCATTTCACTATTTTACTCAATCCTAATGGCCATTGGCATCGTGCTGATGCTTTGATCATCAGCACTCTAGTCTCCCCCTGCATCAATAGAGTCTGCTCATTCCAACTCTCCTCAATTAACTGTCAACACATTCACCAAGAAAAGCAGATCTTATTATTATCCATCATAGCACACTTGAATTTCCACAGTTTATACATCATTGAAGCACATGATCCTGGCTTCTCTCGATGCAAATGAAATCCTTCTTCCAAATAACCTGACCCTCCATCTCCAAAACACCTTTGACTTGTAACCCAACAAGCATAAAGTATTCCTATTAATCCACATACTCTCAACAGCCTAACAGCAGTGAAAGATCAACTGAAAATGTTCAGTGAATTGAATTTGAAACAGAGTTCAAACCAAACACATGTCCATCTATCAGAAAATGTAGAAAAGGAAATTCCTTTTCTACATGGGACGTGATTTTTAACGGAATATATTTAATTAATGACGGAAGAACAATCAATGACGTGATTTTTTGTCTTTTTTTAAAAAATATATAATTATTGAAGAACAAAATACACCTTTCTTTTTGTCTTTTATCCCCTTAGTCCTTACAGAGGACAGCTACGGAGATGAGGTATATCATGGGACGTATGACAGTGAAACTGATGGTGATGATGATGATTTTGAAACAGAGAACAATTTGGTTCAGAATCTTCGTACAAATTTTCCATATGATGTCCCAAACCAGCTGTCCGGAAAATAACTCGTTTGTTTTCATATTATTTTATGTGTAAGTATTAAAAATAATTTTTTAAAAAAATATATAATTTTTTAATATATTTTTAAATAAAAAATATTTTTAAAAAATAAACATATCAAAATAAAAACGAGCTATTAATCTTGCTAGTCAATTGGCCAAGTGCGTCCTAGGAGATGAAAATTAGAAAGTTTGTTTCATGATCAATCATGTTTTTATTAAACTGTATTTGATAATACAGTAATAATTACTTTTTAAATTATTTTTTATTTAAAAATATATTAAAATAATATTTTTTATTTTTTAAAAATTATTTTTATCATCAACATGTTAAAATAATATGACAATACCAAAAAAATAATTTAAAATAAAAACACACTAATCTTCGTGAAAGCTGACATTTAGTTTAGGAAAAAGCCACGATATGACAAACTATACGTTGATCCTTGAATTGTAAAATTGTGTAATTGAATCCTTATTTCATCAAATTAAAAAAAAAACAAGTAGATATCCCAAAAAAATAAAGGTGCGTGAGTTTTTTCCTTTTCTGTAATTTTATCTAGTTCAGGGACCGTGCTGAAATTGTGTATCAAATATTAGGAATAAAAATGAAGATATAGTGAAAAGACGAGATAAGATAAGATTAAAAACAAAAAAAATCAATGGTCAGGATTCATTGCGTCATAGAATTGTGTTGGAAATTTGGGTCACTGTATCCGTCAGTTCAAAGTTCTTGCCATATATTAAGTGGCTTGTTATTGCAGATAGATCGTGTTTTTTGTAAAATATTAAATTTTTTATTTTTAAATTATTTTTTAAAATGTTTTTAAATTATATTGATATAATAAAATCAAAAATAAATTAAATAGTTAAATAATATATATTATTTTAATATATTTTTAAATAAAAACTACTTTAAAAATTAACTCTTACCGAACTCCCAGACAATTAAATAGTATACGATGTTTAAGATACAATCTATGTACTGTTGTTTAGCATGAGAAGGAAAAGAGGTCTTCAAGGGGCGTAGCATGGTGACAAAGGACTTGAGATTTGCACGACAGGTCTCAAGTTCGAGTCAGGGCGTGCACCTCTTATAAGAACTTGGGACAGCCAGGGTTTTACTCACTTATCTGGACCCACAAAGTGCGCTTTCCGGAAAGTAGGGTTTCCTCGAATCCAAAAAAAAAACAAAAAAGAAAAGAAAAGAGCTGTTGCACAAATGGGAACGCTCGAAAATTTTGTGTTAATCGAGGACTTTACAAATAAAAAATTGATTACATACTGTTGAGGTATTCAATCATTTATATAATTTTAAGACTCGTGAAATTAAATTTAAAAATTTATGTAATTAATTGAAGTATATATAAGTTAACCTGAAATTAAATTTTAAAATTCATGTAATTAATTGAAGTATGTATAAGTTGACATGAATATCCATATTAATAATAAAAAAAACTAATAATTACAACTTGAGTAATATAAATTTTTTTTTTAAGAATTGTGTGATGAGAATTCCAATCCCAATATAATCTTTTGATATGTTGGAGTAAATATTAAGTGCGCTAATTTAAATATTAAAAAATAATTTTTATCCTTCTCTCCAATATCTCCTTAACCTTACTCGGCAAGACCTTTTCAGATGTGAAACTCATCCACACAAAAAAAAAAGCACCAAAAAAGAAAAACTGAAAGGCGAGGAGAGAGTTCATGGAAACGACATCGTTTGTTCTGGACCCTACACTCGCACATAAATACCTGTTTCGATGAACGAAAATTGCGAAACTTGGCACTCTCAAGAAAAAAAAAATAATAAGAATGGAGAATATGCAGAAGCACCAGCATGGTGCTCCCGTGTCTACCAAGATTTCCTTCCTCGATTGCATCGATCTTTCCACCCCTGATATCCAGCAATCCTTTTCCCTTACAAACAGGTAATTTAAAATAATCTCTTTCTTTTTAATTTCTCCCTGATAATTAATTAATTAATTTTGTTTTGATTCTATAAAATGGTTTTGTTTAGAGTAGGCGTGTTTGGATTGTGGATTTTTTTTCTTTTTACGTGAAAAACCATGGAATAAGCCAATAATTCATGGAGGAGGGATTAACGCAGAGTAAGAAATTTTCTGAATTGCCATTAAGTGCGAAAATAAAGGTTTTATTTAAGGGATGAGAAGCATAGACGTTATATTCCTGTTTTGGATGAGCTTTTGGATCCTGATAATCAACTTCATGGTTGGTTTCTTTTCATTTAATTTTTTTTCCTTTTTAATTCCAAAATTGTTACCTTTTCTTTTGTTTTATGAATTTACCGACAATAAAATGGAAGCAGTGATTGATTGTTTGTTTGTTTCTTGTTTTTGAATATATTATATGGTAGTAGAAGACTATAAGGAAAGGGGTATTACATTGGAATTGAAGTCCCCGAAGATGACCCTGAAGCTCCCAGTGTCTCTGGCCTGCCGATGGTATTTCAATTCTTTTTTTTTTCTTTTTTTTTTTTATCCACTAATTTTTATTGAAAAAGATTTTTCTTGGTGTTTTTAGAAGAAAAAAAAAGGTTTGTTATTAGCAATTTCCTTTTTTTGGTGGTTGGTGTCTCAGATATTTTGCCTGGTTTGAGGCGGCGGACTACGTAGAAGTTTCATCAACAACCACTGTAAGTTCTTGCAAACATATTTGAAAATATTAAGGATATTTGTGAGTCTCAGTTATTTATTCATGACATGAAGTGCGATGTAAACCCTACACATGCGCATGATTACATGTCATGCAAGGACATTGGGGATTAGACATTTATTGCCTTCAAATTCAGAACAGAGCCCATTTATCATTTGGACTTTTCATATGATACAAAAATGGCCCCTAAAAGAAGCTAAGCCAACCACAAAAATTTACTCAAGAGAAACCGCCTTGACCTGAACAACAAAACTGACCAATTGCTAAATGTGCCTCATTTGCAATTACCCTGCGTTTTGAACACAAAATCCAGTTTAAGGAGACAGTTATCTATAGCAGTTGGAAACTGAAGTTTGAACTTCCTGGCAAAGGGCAAGGGAGAGGACTGGAGATGGATCATTTCTTTCAACAGCAATTCCTGCAAGGTGATGTCTTCTGCTATGCGAATGGTCCTGTAAATCAAAGTGCTTTTGTGCCATATATATGCAGACCTTGGGGTGGAAGCGAAGTTGGGGTAGGGAGTTCTTCTATGGGGGTATATCCTACTAACATGAACAGAAGAATGATAGAATTCATGAGGAGAAGTTTCACGGTAAAGATTGAAACTCAAGAACCTGATAGCAAACGATGTTATCGTCATAAGATGAGTGAGAGAATGAGGAGACAGAGGGAGAGAAATGGTTACTTGGCTCTGCATTCTTTGTTACCCCATGACACCAAGGTTAGTTATCAATAACTTGCGTGCTAATTAATCACCATTCACTGGTGTTTATTATGCATTGCAGGTATATATGGTAGTTGCTTTTAGTTATTAATCAAAATGGTTATTTTATCAATTTCTTTTCTGTGATCTTGATTTGCAGAAAGATAAGAACTCGATTATGCTAATGGCAGCAAAGAAGATTCAAGAGCTGGAGATGTACAAGGAGATGTTGAAGAGGAGAAATGATGAGATTGAAGAGAGATTGGCAGCAAGTGGAATCAGAAATGTTGAGAGTACAAAGATTAGAATTGAAGTAGCCAATCCAACATCAAGGGTGGATCCTATGATAGATGTTCTCAAGTGCTTGAAGAGTTTGGGAACAAAAACCAGAAGCATTCAATCACAGTTTTCTGATCAGGAACTTGTGGCAGTAATGGAAATTGAAACTAAGGTATTCCCACCACTCGTTATCTCTTGTTACTTTCCAACAACGGTCTTTTTAACTGGGCAAAATTTGACGCAACATATCACGCATGGTATACTTGTGCTTGTTATTATCACTTTAGTGCTTAGTAATAAATAGCAGCTGCAGCCTATTAGTCTCGACAGAGAGAATTGGAAACAAAGACACCATTTTTCACGATCCGTCAGTCTTTACTTCGTTGTATCTATTTCAGGCATAGCAGCCAAAACGCACTAAAACGAGTTATCTTTGGCCACAAACTTGTTCTATTTTTCATCCATGGAATGGAAGGGTCAATTTCAACTTTCTCCTCTTGCTGATGCTGGCCTTGTGAACATAAAAACATAGACATGATAAAATATGCACGATTATAACACACACACACACACACACACACACACACACACACACCTTTTATTGATGCTAATTGTGTGTTTCAAATGTTGCCAGGTTGAAGCTGCTGAGATAGAAAATGCGGTGAAAAGGACACTAGCATGATATTGACAAGAATTCCCACGCCGTTTCCTGGAAGGTTAGATAGAAGCCAAAGGAGAAAACCAAAACAAACGTGATCCTAACACCAGTCAGCTTGACTGTACAGTTTCGACAGATTGTAAAGTAATTGAGGTTAACAACGTTGAATATCACTGACTGGTTAGCTTCTCGATGGTTGAATTGTCTTTGAACTTTGATTAACTAAAATAAAAGCTTGAAAGACTTTTATTTGCGGCTAGGCAAACATTGTATTATGTTTTTTTTATTATACTATTATCCATGATCAAAGGAAGGTTCAATAAAAAGACCAGTTGAGCAGTCGGCCATTTTCAAACCTGTTAAGTTAGGCCAGGACACCTTGCATCTCCTCTGGAAAGCAGTGATCTGTGTACCTCCCCTTTCAGAAATTAATAAACTAGGAAAGCGGCAAATGTCATCCCCTTTTTTCTTACTTAGGAAGTGACACGAGGATTTATCATAGTTAGCTCAGTGCCAGAAGCCCAGAGCACCCGTAATCCTATTAGGCTGCATCAACATGGCTTCTTTTTTAAGACATTTTATAAAAGTTGGCATAATAACAAAGAGTCTGGGAATTGACTTTTACCTTTATATTATAATTCAGAGGTTATTTTCATGAATAATTTATTGCAAAAATAACTTTAAAATAACTTTAAATTAGACAAAAAAGACTTGTGACAAAGAATGAGACATGACAAGCTAGGACTGGGTCGGAAAAGCCAGCACAATTCTGAGAACAGAAAAGAGAAGCTACGATAAAGTCAAATAAGCCAGCAAGGAGATATTCCAATCTCAGAAGCTTGCAAACACTAAAAAGACTCTGTCTTTTCAGTTTATCTTATCAAAGAATGAAAGGTTGCAAAAAACTGAAATGATATTGCGCAGCATACCAGACATCTAAAACAACATAGTAAAAGTGGAAGCAGAAAATCCAAAAACATGTTTAAGCTAATATAAAACATTATAATAAACCATCCTGAATCATCTCTCTAACCCGGATAAACGAGTGAAATTCTCTAGAACTATAAATGGAAACACAAAATGACACCATTAATCAACTAAATCGACAAAAATTTGACCACCTCAGATGTCATCAAAAAATTGGAAAGAACTGGAGTATCCTAGCTGCTGCAAAACATATCACTTGAGAGGAATGAACCTAGAGGAATGGGTAGCACCAATACCAGGCCTACCATGCTTGACAGACTTGTATGAGATTGAGAACTCGGCAAGATAATGCCCAATCATTTCAGGCTTGATTTCAACCTGATTGAATGTCTTGCCATTGTACTCTCCAATGATGCTTCCGATCATTTCAGGTACAATGATCATGTTTCTTAAGTGTGTTCGGACTGGTTCAGGCTTCTCGCCAGCAGGGGCCTCCCTTTTCTGTTCCAAAACATTAAAAAAGAAATAAATCTCAAATTTATACAATCAGAAATCAATGAAAAGTTATCAAACAAACCCATCAAGTGAACTATAGATGGACATATGAGCCCCATCAATTGATTTGAGTTTAATAAGACTTCATACACCTAAAGTTTTCTCTTATAAATGGTACACAACATATGATTAAGGCCTGATAGGACGATTGCTCTAAATTATAGAGAGCTTGAAAAATCACCCTTACCCAAAAAAACCTTTCGACCAGGCATTCAAGGTAAGGTGATATTTTCACTGTGATATAACTGTTTTTTATAAATTATATAAAATTAAATTGATTTTTTTATTGTACGATAAAATTAATAATTTAATCATAAAATAAAAAAAATTATATTGTCTATTTCTCGTGAGTGATTTGGTCTTCTCATTTTTTTTTCTAAACAATGTAACTATTTTAATGTCTTTAAAGACAAAATCAACATAACTCTTTCACATGCTTTTTTTTTCATTTTACACTAGTTTTATTGTTAACTTAAAGGTTACTCATGAACATTATTGTAATTGACATATATTAAATATTATTTTAAAAAAACTTGTTGAGGCGTGCGTAGCACACGCCAGTATTTAGACAATCCCTACACCATTCAAGGGCCACCTATAAAGCCATCTGGCCACGAAACATTACCTTTCAAAGTGGCATATAGAAGGTTCCAGCACCCCTTACATGATGGGGCGGCACATGGCCTAGAAGTGCTTTTAGTTTGGCGTCAATAATCTTTTTTTTTACCCTACTTTTTTGTCTCTCTTCCTCGAATTCAACATCATCCCCTTCAAAAATTCAAAGCAACCCCTTTAATTTCATTTTCTTTCACATTTGGTCTGTGTCGTCTTGGTTACTATTTTTTTTTTATTATGTATAGGCCATTAAATTACAAATATATTTGAACCGTCCTCCTTTTATTTTTTTAATTTTTAAGATTTGATCACCATTCTTCATATTAATGTTTTCTATTTTCAATAAGCTATAAAATTATTTGTCCCTTTTTCACTCTATTTTATTTTTTTTATCTTTTAAATTTGGTTATCATTCTTTTATTATTATTTATTTTATTTGGGGATCATTTTTTAGTTTTTTATTTTACAATTTCATCATCTATGTTTTTTTTCCTATCAAATTTAATATATATTTTTTCTATTGCTATCTTTTTTCATTTGATGAATTCTTTAAATTGATTGTTTTTATGATTTTTTCCTTCAATACTAAATTGGTTGAGAGTTAAGTTTCTTATTTGAACTCATTTCAAGAATTTCAAGGATTTCATGAGTTGTGAGTTTTAGATATTAGAACAGGTTTAGAAGGTTTATTGAGCTAGTTTGTTTTTATTTTTTTTCTTTTCTGAAGCTAATATTTTTTTTTAATTTTGTACCCTATTTTTAGAGTTTTGCTTTATTATTTTTGTATGGTTTTCCTTTCATGAAATTAGTCTCGAGTTCATAACTAATGTTACCGATCTAAAAGGTTGATGTGAATTGATTTTTGTTTTTTTTATCCTCTTCTTAAAATTGATTCATTTCAATTTTATTTTTCAACATTTAACTTATTTTAAATTAATGTTTCTACCTTTTTCTTTTTCTTTCTTTTCCAGTAGGTTATCTCAATCTTATACCTATAGCCTCGGGGTTTGCAACTTGACTTAGGTTGACTTGTATTTTTTTTTTGTTACCAAGAGGTTAGTCTAGGGTCCATGACCAGAGTCGTTAGTTTTAAAGATTAACGTGAATTGACTTTTCTAGAGTTATTTTTTTAAATTAATTTATTTAATTCTCACCTTTCAATATTTAATTTATTGAAAAAAAAAATTTTCTCTGTGTTGGATTAGCAACACGTCGTTTCATACTGTAATGTTTATTTTTGGGATTTTGATGTATGCAGATGGTCAAGGAGGCGATTGTGGCTTTGAAGGAAAGGAGTGGATCGAGCCAGATTGCAATTGCTAAGTTCATCGAAGAGAAGCATAAGTCCAACCTCCCCACCAATTTCAAGAAACTGCTGGTTGTTCAATTGAAGAAACTTGTTGCTAATGGCAAGCTAGTTAAGGTCAAGAACTCCTTCAAGCTCCCTCCTAAATCTTCCGCTAAGGATGCTGCTTCTGTGAAGAAAGCGGCTCCAGCGAAGCCCAAGGACGAGGCTAAGCCTAAGCCTGAAAAGGCTGCGAAGGCTGAGGCTGTAAAGTCTCCGGCGAAAAAGGCAGTAAAGAAACCCAAGAGTATTAAGTCGCCGGTGAAGAAGGCAGTTAGGAAGACCAAGAAGTGAAAGCAGTTTGTGTGGATAGAATGACAGGATTTGTAAATTGAGGGTTTACTTGGGGTTATTTGGGTATAGAATTGCTTGATTTTTTCAGGAGAAATAATTGCTATGTAATTCAACTTCTATTTGAAATGGAATTATTAGTTTTAGCGTGTATTGGTATGGCTATGGATTATATTTTTTTAAAGTATTTTTTTATTTTAAAATATATTTTTTAAAAAATTTATCATTACATAAGTATCATCAAAAATTAAAAAAAAAAAAAAAAACTTTTAAAACTCATAAACACAGGTTAAGTTAATAGCGTAGCATCATCCATTAGGCAGAAAGCACAATCATGATTTTTCGATGTTTAGAATAGAGGTTCTGAGCTCCGATTGAACAGTGGGCCTGGAAGGATCCATGACGATGTCTTTCCAAACAGAGTCCGGCTCGAAAATGGGGCTTGGGTCTGTGTAAAGCTCGTAGATGGATTCTGCATCAGCCCTCAAATTGCTTACATTTTTCAAGCATTTGTACCCCTCTGGATCAATCAGGAGCTTGTTCTCCCCATCTTTCCATGCTATCAGCTGCATTCATTTTGTGCCAATCAAAAAGTCAGTGTAAAAAAAAAATGCAGTCCCTACTTGTCTTTTGAATCGATACCAGAATGAAGATCTACAGGCAAGAACTAAGATAACTGCTGCTAGTTCTATGCTACGAGGCATGGAAGGTGGGGCTCATTTTCCTACATAATGCAGCGTGTTCGAGGTCCATTTCTTGTCGAGGCCTCGAGATCGCGTACAGAATAGTGCATCTAGGGGACAACAATCTACTATTCCATCCTTAAATTTATCAAAAATATATAGGGTTAAAACTATAATTGTAATTGAATAAATAAAAAATTATTTAATATATTTGATAAAAAATTATTTTTAAAATTAATATTATAAAATAACTAAATATATATATATATATTAATATTGATGATTTTTAATTTAAATATTATAAATTTAACTATTATTATTACATCATTAAATAAATAATATTTTTATATTAAATTTTACAAATACTATTTCATCATACAATCTTTTTCTAATTTATACAGTATCATTAAATAATATTAAATTTTACAAATATTATATCATCATACAATATTAAATACTATTTTTTCAAGTGAAATACAATTAAAAAAATAGATTTTTTTTTTATCAAATCCCGTCCAAACAAAATAGTAAAGAATAAAATTTAGACCGGATCCGGTTTTACCGGACAGTAAAAGAGTCTCCACTGTCTACGCATAGTAGAGAGTAAATAATCACCCTTTACTGTTTACTTTTATTTACTTTTATAAAAGTAAACAGTGAAAAGTGAATTAAATTCACTCTCCACTGTTTATTGTTACAAAAGAGAACAGCTACTGTATGGGACAGAAAACAGCAGCATGAAACTGCCAACTGCTATTTGCTGATCTGCGTTCAAAACACAAAACATGATGGGTCCTCCTGAAATAAATCACGTTTCCTTAATTATCAAACACTTGTTTTCTGAAATTTATTTCAAAAGTAAAAGCAACTCAAATACCCTCGAAATCTATTAAAAATAAATTAGACCCATCACCCATCTGTCAGTTCTAAGAAGTTAAGGGTAGTTGGCAAACTCTCTTCCCTAATCGATGTGTTGTTTTAGAGGTGCCACGTCAATGCTTGACAAACCCTGTCATGAAACTTGAGGCGCTGTGCATTTGTGTGTGCCAGTCATTTTGTGAAAGAAAACAAGCACGAGATGCATGAGAATAAGCCTGATGGAAGAGTCTACTTACACTAGGCGGTGCTCCCACTGAATTGGTGCAATAAAGCCTGGCATTATCAACAAGTTGGCAGTATCTTTCAAATGCGCTGGCGAATCTCTTGTGAGACTTTAACTGGGAATTCACCCTCACTGCCCTTCTTGTCGTTATGGCTCTCCTGTTCAAAATCCCAGAAAAACATACCCTCTTTCATTGCTACCATGTACCATATGACAATCAACGAGAATGATGTTGATTACTACACAGCTAGTTTTATGTTTAATTACCGGAGAGAAAAACCCACTAGTTTTATCATGTTTCGATTGTTACCTGATGCCCCTAACAACAGCTAGGTAGGGGTCACAGACAACTCCAACCAGCTCTATTCTGTATGGTTTCCTGCCAGTCAATTCTCCTTTCTCGTTGTTTAATCGCTGGTCTTCTTCCTCTTGCTCTACCTTTTCCCAGTAATTTTCATCGACGGTCCCATCCTCAGCAACCTGGTAACCTGGTCCCATTCGGTAACGACACGTGTGCACATTACGAGCCATGGCAACTGTTTGCTCCACAAAAGGCTCCCATGAAAGGGTGCCATCCATGATCACATCCCGTCCTTCATTCAGTGCAGTTACTAGGAGCGATGATGCAGCATCGGTTGATGATTGGTGCACCTATAACAGACAATAAGATTAATTGCAGAATGGGATTGATTTCAACTTTATGATCCTGGAATGTTTTGTTTTTTAAAGCTAAAAATCTCTATCCAGGTGGGAAAAAAGAGGGGGGCTGGAGTCTTTACCAGTTCAGCAGTTTGAAGCATGTCATCGTGATGGCCCATGGAGCTAATGGCTCTGTAGATGACATCCGACTCTTTGAATGCATCAGCCTCTACCACAACCGCCTTTGCCTTTGCTCCTGACCAGAACGGTCTGCCCAATTATTGATCAGTGTCCCGTCAAATCACAATCACAATGCATGCTCTATTTGCCACAGCTAAAGTCAATCATCTTTACTCCGGGCCCCATTGTTTATTGAATTCCGTAAATTAAATTTTCTTTCGACAAGATATTTGGCATGTTAAAAGGGGTATTCTAGAATCCTAGGCTTTATAAAAGTTTCGGGAATGCAACGAAAGTTAAAAAAAATATCTGAGAAATAAAACAATTTGAATAGCAATTTAAAATTACTATTAAAAATAGTGTTCTCGTTATTATATAAAAATTAATTCAAAATTTTATATTCAATAATCAATAAATAAGATTTATAATTCAATAATCAAGAATAAACAAGTAATCATGAGAAGATGAAATTCTCTTTTTAATACCATCAATATCATTAAAAAATCTTAATAAAACAATTCTAACCATATATTTAAAAACCATTAAATATGATTGTAATTTATTAAAAGTTTTGTTTAGAATTAGTTTAGGGTTAATTACGATCTCATTTGTTGTTCTTCAAATGTGTAATTAGAATCATCCTGCTAAGATATTTTTAATAATACTGAGTGTTTCAAAAACAGAGCTCTAGTATATCCCTAATGATCTATTCTTTCTTTTCCTTTTCTTTTTTTTATTTATTTTTTTCTCTTGCCACATTACATTATCTCATCTTTCTTTCGACCATCAAATCTTCATAAAATTCCAAGTTAATTTTTGTTTAGATTGTTTAATTTGCAAAAGAAACATGTCTTGCAATATAACTAAATAACCTCTACAAAAACATATTTTAAAATACATTATTATTTCAAATAGTAGTTGTGTATAAAAATAATATTCTCAAACACAATTATATTTGTGTTATTTTTCAAATATTTTTCAATATATATTATTTTTTCAACATTTTTAGCGTTATTTAAAATAAAAAAGACCATGTTGAAGCTCTATTACTGTTTTTTTGGGTAGCTGATAGCCTTCTTTCATGCATGTTATACATATTTCTATTTCTAGATTTAGATTTAAATTATGCAGATAATAGAAAAATCATGAAAGTTATTTTTAATGTTTACGAGGTAAAATTTGATAAATCCATACTCTTTGAGAATATCTTTGGTGACAGTGCTCTTGCCAGCCCCCATACCACCACCCATAAGTAGCAGCACCGGACTTCTCTCACTCAGTGCCACCGGCACCATGACCTCCGTACAATGTGATTCGCCCTGGCCGATTGCTTTCAACTCCTCAACTATAGTAGAAAATGCCCTTGTAACCTTCAAGTTCTTGGTCACCCTCTCAAATCTTTGTTTTCTGCCAAAACCCACAAAAATTAAAACCATATGATAATATAAAGTATCCATTCGATTCCTGAAACCATGAAGTTCGGTGTGGTATAAATGAAAAACCACGGCACCTCTGGCCCTTCATAAATGAGAAAAATGAGGCCAAGTGGAAGTGGGTCAATTGAAAAATAAAAAAAATTAAAGTGCCTAGAAAATACATAATTAAAAAAATAATAATCTAATGTTATTTTTTTTAATTATTAAACCTAAGTCGATTGAAGTAATTTCTATTCTAATACATAATTAAAAATACATAATTAAAAAGAAATTGCAGAATGTGAATTACCTTGTGGCAGCCATTACAATGCCTTTGAGCTTTGGTTTCTTCACGGATTCAACATCTATAACCTGCCATCCATACAGAAAATTAGAGTAAAGAGCATAAGACAACAAAAACAAGAAACAGAAAATAAAGGGTAGTGTTCTTTTGCTTTTTATTATTTGGTTCTGAAAATTGATGATAAACCTGACTGATAAACAGAGATGCTCTGCTCCAATGAAATGCGAAATAAGTGAGGATGCATTTTTCAAATTCCTCCATCAGCTTCACGTACAGAGATTCAAACTCAGGTAGATTAGCAAAAAAGTCATAGATGTTATTCTCACACCCTTCAGATCTTTTCAGATAATCATAAGCCAATTTGCATAGCCGTGGACACTCATCGGCATCTGCAAATCCCATCTGCCTAACTACAAAGTCCAGTAAAATGAAAAATGGGTAAAATTTCTTTTTCTTGACTCTTGAGAAAAATACATTATTTGTCAACAAAAAGTAATACAAGTGAACATTTTATAATTACTTAAATTAATTTACCAACATAATCGGAGAATCTTTCAAGATTTCCCAAACGGCCAGATTCTGTCCTGACTAAACCTGGAATGATGTGGTCTATTTTAGCCTTTGATTTTCTCTGATAGTAGAGAGTTGTGGCAGCAGTACTGATGAAACCCAGTAAGGAAGCGGCAAGAACTCGTGTCAAAGTGACTTTGGCATGGCCGCTATTATTATCTAAAAGAAAGGAAGGAACCGTCGTCAAAGCTTTTTTTCTTACTAGAAAACGATCAGACAGAGAGATTACGCAGAGAAAGAAAAAAGAAGGCTTACCTGGCTGCATCTTGTTGAAGCTTAGAGGAGGCTTCACTGCAGATTTGAGATAGTTTTGCCGGGCTTTAGATGATTTTACCGATGACAGATGGAGCTCATCTCATGATAAAACGAAGATGTGACTTTGTGGGCCTTCGTTTTCATCAAGATAAAGGATAATAAATAATTTTTTAAATGCTTAGCGATTCCCACATGACAAATAAAAAAAACATTTCTTTGATTTGATACACATCCTTTCACGTTTTATTAATTAAAATAAAAAGTTAAAATATATGGAATTTTTATTCTACATGTGTCTTTATTTGTTATGTATTGTAATAGTGAATCCACGATTTTATTCTTTATAAATTCTTTTTTAAATGTTTTTCTAGATGCAAAACGGGTTTTTTTAGTTCATTTGTTAAATGACTTCGTTGCCCTTTAGTTAACAGTGGTTTGTGGTCTTTTTTTGGCATTTTGTATTTTTAGCTACAGTGTAATGATTCTATCGCGATTCAAATTTTTTAAAGCTTGATTTTATGAGCTAATTTAGCTTGATTTTGTTATTTTACTTAACTTATTAGCACTCAGGTTCAGTGGTTCAATAAAAATTATATTTTGATATCTCTTCATAGTTTCATACCCTTCAGCACTTGGAGGTGTAGGGTAAGGCCTTTCAAGGAAAAGAATTTTGTGTAAAATATGTTGATACCGAATATAGTAAAAACAAAAAGGCCAATGTCATGTCACCGAGAAAGAGTTAGAGTAAGGGTAAATATGAAAATATATAAAAATAGAATTTGTTATTGCATTTCAAAAATATTTTTAAAAAAATTTAAATTTTATATTTTCTTTTCTTTACTTCAAATTAAATTTTTTTTAGTGTTTTTAGATTATTTTGATGCGCTAATATCAAAATTAATTTTTTAAAAATAAAAAAAATCATTTTTTATATATTTTAAAGTGAAAAATACTTTAAAAAGCAACCGCAACCACACTCTCAAATATATTACCCTCAGTTGGTGATGGATGCGATACATTTGGGACCGTTGGAATAATATTTTGTATATTGATAATTGATGGCTATTTTAGGAAAGATACCATCTATCTTCACTTGGAATATTTTTTTTTATTTTAAAAGTATTTTTTTAAAAAAAATTCTTGTTTTGAATTAATATATTTTTGGTGTTTTTAAATCATTTTGATACACTAATATCAAAAATAATTTTTTAAAAAAATATTATTTTAATACATTTTTGAGTGAAAAACATTTTAAAAAACAACCGTAACCACACTTTCAAATATCATTAAGTGACTTATTTACCCATGCAGTTCATATAAAAATCTAGCTATTTCATAAAATAAAATATTAGCTAGAAGAAAATTTTGTATTGTAAACAAAACAGCTAATGTATATTTAAATAAATAAATCGGTAATACTGATAAATAAAATTCACAGGTTGGATTATATAACTCTAGTTTGACTTACAAATGAATTTATGTTGGCCTTATTTGTAAGAGAAAAATAAAAGTATACGACTGTTTGTTTATTTGCTAGTTTTTAAATAATGGAGAGGGGGTAGAGTTTTTTTAATCTATTTTTTTTAAAAATACATTTTCACCTAAAAATACTTGATAAATATTTTTATCATGTTAATAAATTAATTTTTAACTTAAAATACCTCTAAAACAGTCTAAAAAACAAAATCAAACTACAAAAAATTCATTTTCAACTCAATCTATTTTTCCCAAAAATATAAAATCTTAAAAACACAATAAGACAGGTTGACGCTAAGATTGATATTTGTTTTTTTATTGGAATGTGGTTAATTAATATTTTTCTCTTTTCCTCACCATTTATCGACGAGTTTCTCTTCCCTCTTAAATTCATGGATTGAAAGAAATACAAAAGAATTTTTTGAACCTAAACTAAGATTACAAAAGTTAAAGGGTCCAAATTAAAGAAGAAAGGAAAATAGGTGGGCTGAAATATATATATATATATATATATATATATATATATATATATATATATATATATATATATATTGCTGATTTTGAGACCGACGACGTGGTTTTCACATGATTTACGTTGTGGGTGGAGGGCTCCGTCCTGCTCATAATGATCTTTTATATTAAAAGCATATATAATTTTATATGCTTTTGAATAATCAATAATAATGGTGTGGTTGAGTTAGGATTCAACAACCACATATAAAATAAAAAAATAAAAAAAATACACAGCTGGAAATCACTTTACACTATTCTAACTCTATCGCCAAAGCATCTCACATATTATTGCATCAACTTGGCATTAAAATATTCTTAATATTAACATTTCCCAACAAAAGCTTACTCAAGCGCTTTGTTCTTCTCACTTTTTATGTATATTTGCAAGCGACACCTGAATCTATATCTGCCTATAACCCTAACATTTTCATCTCTTCAACTTTCAATCTTAAATCTTCTTCGGAGGGTGTCTTGCCACCATCCTTCAAGGTTGCACACCACCATGCCATTAGCTCAACCTGCAAAATACAGGAGTCCGGCTTCACCGCCACTTTCAAAAGTAAAAAAATTAGAGCAGCATATGAGTAGGATCACTTTCTTTCTCAGGTACAAGGATAACATTTCCACCATTTTTAAATGAACGTGGAACTTGAAGCTCCATTCTTAAATAGTCATTATATATATGATAATATATTAAGAAACTCAGAGTCATTGACTTCCTTTACTAACAAACAACAGGTTAGCTGTGTTTGAAGGGTTCGTAGTGATTTTGAAGGTGTCAGACTACATTACTTAGGTGAGAGTATGTAGTAACATAACATTGAAAACTCAATTGTCTTCATCAAGAGACTCCACCAAGCAAATGCAGATTCAGTCATATAAATCATCAATGAAGGAAACTTCAATGCAACATGAATCAAGATTCAGAGTGTAAAATAGGCAAATAGAAGAAAGATCATAAGACCATACTCTGATGAGTCGTGATCCTTGAATGAGAAAAGGCTACTTGCCGAGGCCAAAAAATCGTGCATTCAAAACATACAAACATGATTCAACAAGGGAAAAAGGCTATAAATAGCTAGATTAATTACATGGAGCCCATGTATAAAGATATCAAGCTCGCAGATTCAGCTGGAAATCTATAGATCAAAGATTGAAATTTAAATTGGTAGATTATATAAAACATGAATTCGTTTTCAGAGTCGGGCTTTTACCTCGGTGAAATCATGGTTGGAGATATATTGACTCTCAACTAAACATTTGACGCCACCTACAATCACAGCAATATAATTTTTGAACTTTTGTTTTGAACTCTGACTTTGAACTCCTGTATGATCAAAAGAAAGAACAGGGGAAAAAGGGGAGGGGGTGAGTCGTCAACAGAAAAGGAAGCTAATTAATGACAACTACGCAACTCGTCCATCTATCATAGATAGGAGACAGGGTAAACAATTTTGGCTTTCCAGTAATGCAGGCTACATAATACCCAGTCCCTATTCCCACTTCCCAAGCCGCAAGCGCATGAAAAGCCATCAAGATGTGATGATGGTGTATGAGAATTCATCCATCTGGTGCCAAAGCATGCAACATAGAAAATATCAATAAAAGGATAAAAACTTTTACGACAATAATTTCTAGAAAAGAAAAACTCAAGCTTTGATGAATGTTAAAGATAAAACCAAGGTTATTCCTTGAAAGTAGTTTTGAGTTTTTGTTCATATTGGTGTTGATAAGTAGGACTTTCAAGGGAGAAAATCATAAATGAGAAAGCAGGGCTAGATTTATAATTATCTTGTAATTCAGTTTTCTAGAATGACCAGCGATTGCCTTCAATTGCAGTGTAGCTGATGTAATTGTGCAGTTATCATAAAAATGCCACAAACACATTATCACACATTTACTCCTCTTTGTTCAAATTTTGCATGGAGGTATGCCAACAGAAGATGAAAAAAGTGCTACTAAAATTTACCCCCCATTGATATTGACTATGAAGTACATTAATTAGAGCCTTAAGATAGGTATGCAGAGAGCTATCCGAGCAATTCAAACAATGAAAAACAGTAATATCCTTTTCTTTTGACGATTTATGCATGCTGGTTTAAAAGGTTAACATGAATTGACTTTTTTAGTATCATTTTTAAAATTGATTTAATTCAATTCCACCATTCAATATATAATTTGCGGGAAATTGATCTTTGTACTTTTTTTTTGGTTTCCTTTATGTTGAATTATCTTGATCTTGTATCCATGATCGTGGGTTTTGAAGGTTAATCAAAATTAACTAATATTTTTTCCATTGCTTTTTAAATTAAATTTCTTTTTTTTCCTCATTTTTATCATTTGACATCGAGTTATTCGATAATCGAGCTTCATATATTTAGAATTGACTTTCAAACTTCATATGAGATTGTCCTCACCTTATATTCATGGTTGTGAAGTTAGCGAGTTCACCTAATTTAATTGGTTTTTTTTTTAATTTTATCCTATAACATTGAGTTGTTTCAAAATCCAAGTAGATTTAAAGTGATTTTTTTTATGTTTTTTCATTGTCATATATTTTTTTTTGTTAGTTTATTTAATATTATTATTATTATATGTTTTAATTATATTGTTTAAATTATAAATTAAATAAACAACTCGGTTTCATATTTTTTTTCTTTAACATTATTTTTTTGCATGGAAAAAAGTTTTATTCGACCCGCGTAGCCTCTCACTATTTTTTCTAGGGGTGAGCAAATCCGGTTCGGTTCGGTTTTTACATAAAAAAATTAACCAAACCAACATTATTAATTTTAAAATTTTAAAACCGAAACCGGTTCAAACCGACTGGTTTCGGTTCGGTTCGGTTTTTGTTGTTCAAAAACCGGTAAAACCAAAAAGAAAATCTCGGTGCCCAGTGTCCACAAACTCCAAGCAAATCTACAAGCAAATCTCAGTTTCTGTTGTTTACGAAAACAGATCTGCCTAGTGCCCACAAACTACAAGCAATTCTTGATGTCCAGTGCCCACAAATTACAAGCAAATCTCGGTTTCTGTTGTTCAAGAACAAAAATCTACCCACAAATTACAAGCAAATTATAACTTAATAATAATAAAAAAAACAAAAACCCACAAGATGCAGACTGCAGAGATGAAGTTGAAATGGAGTTAGAATTTTAATCATCAAAGAGTCGTCTCTTTTTTTATCTGCCCAGCCCATGTAGTTTGATTAGAGTAAATGTATTGTTGATGCAAGGGTGAACTTAAAGAGATGAGATGAGAGATAGAGAGAAAAGGAGGAGGGGCTACGGGGAGATGAGAGGCATGGAAAAAAAAGGGAAAGGGAGGGGGGCTGTGAAAAGAATCAAAAGATGATGAGAGACAAGGAGAAAAGGAGAGAAAAAAAAGGAAAAGGAAGGGGGGCTGTGTGAGAAGATGATTAGAGGCAGAGAAAAGAGAGGGAGGGGGGCGTCAACTGCACTTTAGGTCTAGGGTTTTTTCTATTTATACTTGGTTTTTTTTTTTTAATGCTGGAATGGTTAAACCGGTTCGGTTTAGTTCGGTTCAATCGGTTTCAGACTTTGAAAACCGAAACCGAACCGGGATTTTTTCTAACTATTCTAATCGGTTTAATCGATTTTTTTTTTCGATTCGGTTTTTTTGATTAATTTTTTCTTGGTTTTCTCAGTTTATTCAGTTTTCCAGTTTTTTTGCACACCCCTAATTTTTTTCCCAATTCACCTCGGCAAATCATTTATTTATCGTGCGTGCGTCGATGACTCCCAATCCAACGGCTCACCCTCCACACAAACCCCTTAAAAGAGAACAATCTTCGTCAATTCTCTCTCCACCAATTACAGCCCACTTCCCCAAATTCACTTTTCACTTTATCATTCACCGTAGATAAATTCCAATCCAACGGCAGACGTTAAATCATTCCTCCTGCGGATAGCAATCCGCGTCCGCCTCAAGTCAATTTCCACCGATTACAGCTCCTCCTTTTCATTTTCTCTCTCCTATAAATCCCCACTTTCTTCTGCCGCCAAATACCAGATTAAAAACATTCTCTCAATTCCTCTAATATCTCGAAGTTCCCCAAATACCAGACTCTTGATTTCTTAATTCTCTGTAACCAATCATGCCCTCCTCCGCCACCGCAGCTCCGTCGAAGGCCAAAGCCAACCTCTCTAAATCGAAGAAAACAGCAGCTGCATTAACCTCTGGTGGTGCCAAGAAACCCAGAGCCTACCCTACTTATCATGAGGTAATCAATCAATCATAAAACAGCTTATGACTAATCAAATGACACGTCGTTTCATATTATTTTTGTGATTTTGATGTATGCTGATGGTCAAGGAGGCGATTGTGGCTTTGAAGGAAAGGAGTGGATCGAGCCAGATTGCAATTGCTAAGTTCATCGAAGAGAAGCATAAGTCCAACCTCGCTGCAAATTTCAAGAAACTGCTGGTTGTTCAATTGAAGAAACTTGTTGCTAATGGCAAGCTAGTTAAGGTCAAGAACTCCTTCAAGCTCCCTCCTAAATCTTCCGCTAAGGATGCTGCTTCTGTGAAGAAAGCGGCTCCAGCGAAGCCCAAGGCCGAGGCTAAGCCTAAGCCGGAAAAGGCTGCGAAGGCTGAGGCTGTAAAGTCTCCGGCGAAGAAAGCTGTTGTTGCGGCTAAAAATAAGACTCCAGCGAAAAAGGCAGTAAAGAAAACCAAGAGTATTAAGTCGCCGGTGAAGAAGGCAGTTAAGAAGACCAAGAAGTGAAAGCAGTTTGTGGATAGAATGACAGGACTTGTACATTGAGGGTTTACACGGGGTTATTTGGGTATAGAATTGCTTGATTTTTTTAGGAGAAATAATTTCAATGTAATTCAACTTCTATTTGAAAGGGAATCATTTGTTTTAGTGAATATTTGGTATTGGTGTGGTTAATATTTTATAAAAATATTTTTTTATTCAAAAATATATTAAGATATATTTTAAATTTTTTTAACATCATTACATAAGAACTACCAGAAAATAAATAAATAAATAAATAAATATACTTTTAAAACTCATATAAACACAGGTTAAATTTCACGAAAAGAGAAATAATTCAAAGTTAATAGCGTCGCATCATCCATTTGGCAGAAAGCACAATCATGATTTTTCGATGTTTAGAATAGAGGTTTTGAGCTCCGATTGAACAGTGGGCCTGGAAGGATCCAAGACGATGTCTTTCCAAAAAGAGCCCGGCTCGAAAATGGGGCTTGGGTCTGTGTAAAGCTCGTAGATGGAGTCTGCTTCAGCCCTCAAATTGCTTACATTTGTCAAGCATTTGTACCCCTCTGGATCAATCAGGAGCTTGTTGTCCCCATCTTTCCATGCTATCAGCTGCATTCATTTTGTGCCAATTAAAAAGTCAGTGTAAAAAAAAAATTCAAGGGTGGTTGGCAGACTCTCTTCCCTAATCGATGTGTTGTTTCAGAGGTGCCACGTTCATGCTTGACAAACCCTGTCATGAAATTTGAGGCGGTGTGCATTTGTGTGTGCCAGTCACTACGAGAAAGAAGAGAAGAAGCACGGGATGCATGGCGGATAAACCTGATGGAAGAGTCGTACTTACACTAGGCGGTGCTCCGACTGAATTGGTGCAATAAAGCCTGGCATTATCAACAAGTTGGCAGTATCTTTCAAATGCTCTGGCAAATCTCTTGTGGGATTTTAACTGGGAATCCACCCTCACTGCCCCTCTTGTCGTCATGGCTCTCCTGTTCAAAATCCCAGAAAAACATACCCTCTTTCATTACTACCATGTACCGTACGACAATAAACGAGAAAGATGTTGATTACTACACAGCGAGTTTTATCATGTTTCGATTGTTACCTGATGCCTCTAACCACAGCTAGATAAGGGTCACAGACAACTCCAACCAGCTCTATTCTGTATGGTTTCCTGCCAGTTAATTCTCCTTTCTCGTTGTTTAATCGCTGGTCTTCTTCCTCTTGCTCTACCATTTCCCAGTAATTTACATCAACGGTCCCATCCTCAGCAACCTGGTGCCCTGGTCTCATTCGGTAACGACATTTGTGCACATTACGAGCCATGGCAATTGTTTGCTCCACGAAAGACTCCCATGAAAGGGTGCCATCAATGATTACATCCTGTCCTTCATTCAGTGCAGTTACTAGGAGTGATGATTGGTGCACCTATAACAGACAATAAGATAAATTACAGAATGGGATTGATTTCAACTTTATGATCCTGGATTGTTTTGTTTTTTAAAGCTAAAAATCTCTACCCAGGTGGAAAAAGAGAGGGGGGAATGGAGTCTTTACCAGTTCAGCCGTTTGAAGCATGTCATCGTGAATGTCTCGGTAGATGACATCCGACTCTTTGAATGCATCAGCCTCTACCACAACCGCCTTTGCCTTTGCTCCTGACCAGAACGGTCTGCCCAATTGTTTAATCGAATTCCGTAAATTAAATTTTCTTTCGACAAGATAATTGGCATTTTAGAAGGGGTATTATAGAATTCTAACACAACTTGATAAAAATTCCAAGAAAGCAATATAAGTAATAAAAAAAAGAAAAAGAAAAATAGCACAATCACTTTGAAAATAGCGGTTGACATAGCTGCTGTTAGAAATAGTAATTGTTTTAAACATTATGTTTTTGATTTAATTAACATGTATAAAAAATCAACTTAAATTTTTATAAAGATATAATAACCAATAAATAAGATTTAAAATCCAATGTTTAAGAAAAAATAAGTCATCAAGGACACTTTAAAGTTTCATTTTTGACACACTCAGTATCGCTAGAAAGATCTTGAGAGACGATTTTAATCACATATTGAAAGACCACCAAACATGATCGTAATTAATTTGTTAGGGTTTTTCTTAAGTTAGTTTAGGGTTAATTACAACATTATTTTGTATTCTTTCAAGGTATAGTTAGAATTATCTGTTGAGATATTTCTATGTTGATTTTTATTAAGGTTAATTAATTTGTAAAAGAACATGTTTTGAAATATAACTAAACAACCACTAAACTAAAAAAAATAATTAAAAAGTGATCGCTATTTTAAATAGTGGTTGTCTACAAAAATAATATTGTCAAACGGGATTATATTCAAATTGTATTAATTTTCAAATAATTTTTTAATATATATTATTGTCCCAAAACTTTTAGGAAATTACAATATTTTTTTAAAAAGAACCCATGTTCAAGCCCTATTACTCTTAAAGTCTTCTTTCGTTTTTTTGGGTAGCTGATACTCTTCTTTCATGCATGTTATATATATATACACACACACACAACATAGAAAAATCATGAAAGTTATTTTTAATGTTTACGAGGTAAAATTTGATAAATGCATACTCTTTGAGAATATCTTTGGTGACAGTGCTCTTGCCAGCCCCCATACCACCACCCGTAAGTAGCAGCACCGGACTTCTCTCACTCAGTGCCACCGGCACCATGACCTCCGTACAATGTGATTCCCCCTGGCCGATTACTGTCAATTCCTCAACTAGAGTAGAAAATGCCCTTGTAACCTTCAAGTTCTTGGTCACCCTCTCAAATCTTTGTTTTCTGCCAAAACCCACAAAAATTAAAACCATGACGATAATATAAAGTATCCATTCGATTCCTGAAACCATAAAGTTTGGTGTGATATAAATGAAAAACCACGGCACCTCTGGCCCTTCATAAAAGAGAAAAATGAGGCCAAGTGGAAGTGGGTGAATTGAAAAATAAAAAAAAATGAGGCCAAGTAATATAACATTACAAGTCATTGTCATCAAACCCTTTGAACTTTGGTTTCCTCAAGGATTCAACATCCAAAACCTGCCATCCATACAGAAAATTAGAGTAAAGAGCATAAGACAACAATAACAAAAAACAGAAAAATAAAAGGTACTGTTCCTTTTCTTTTTATTATTTGGTTCTGAAAATTGATGATAAACCTGACTGACAAACAGAGAAGCTCTTCTCCAATGAAATGCAAAAAAAGTGAGGATGCATTTTTCAAATTCCCCCGTCAGCTTCACGTACAGAGAAGATTGAAACTCAGGTGCACCAGCAAAAAAGTCATAGATGTTATTCTCACACCCTTCAGATCTTTTCAGATAATCATAAGCCAATTTGCATAGCCGTGGACACTGATCTGCATGTACGAATCCCATCTGCCTAGCTACAAAGACCAGTAAAATGAAAAATGGGTAAAATTTCTTCTTTCTTGACTCTTGAGAAAAAAACATTATTTGTCAAGAAAAAGCAATACAACTGAAACAGTTTATAGTTACTTAAATTAATTTACCAACATAATCGGAGAATCTTTCAAGATTTCCCAAACGGCCAGATTCTGTCCTGACTAAGCCTGGAATGATGTGCTGGTCTCTTTTAGCTTTTGATTTTCTCGAACTCCAATAGTCGTGAGCAGCAGCAGCAGCAGCAGCAGCAGCGGCAGCGGCACTGATGAAACCCACTAAAAGAAAGGAAGGAACTGTCGTCAAAGCTTGTTTTCTTACTAGAAAACGATCAGACAGAGAGATTACGCAGAAAAAGAAAAAAGAAGGCTTACCTCGCTGCATCTTGTTGAAGCTTAGAGGAGGCTTCACTGCAGATTTGAAATAGTTTTGCCGGGCTTTAGATGATTTTACCGATTACAGATGGAGATCATCTCATGATAAAACGAGCATGTGACTTTGCGGGTCTCTGTAAATAAAGGATGATGGATAAATTTTTATATGCTTATCGATTCCCACATGACAAAAAAAAAGAAGCATTTCTTTGATTTGATGCACATCCTTTCACGTTTTATTAATTAAAATAAAAGCTAAAGTATATGGAATATCTTTTATACATGTGTCTTTGTTTATCGTGGATTAAAATAATAAATTGATAACTTTATTCTTAAAAAAATCTCATTAAAATGCTTTTTCATAGATTAAAATGATTTTTTTTTAATTCATTTATCATTTGTGAATCGTTAAGGGGGGTGTCTTGATTTTTTCATTAATCTTGTGTACATTTAAATAACTCTGTTGCCCTTCAGTTAACTATGGCTTATGGTTTTTTTGGCATTTTGTATTTTTAGTTATAGTATAATGATTCTATTACTTTTGGATTCAAATTTTTTAAAGCTTGATTTTTAGGGGCTAATTTATAATTGTATTTTCCCCCCTAATAATTCTTGAGTTTTAAGGGTAGGATGGTGTTTTCTTAAAAAAAAAAAAAAAAGGTTAAAAGCTGACATGTGAGCCTTTTTCAGGCGATGCGTGCGGTTGCATACAGTGGTAAAAAAATTGATTCTATCGCATCATTATATTCATCTTGTCCTCATCTTTATCTATGTGAGACGCGTGTGCTCGTCGGACTTTTGATGAGTCGCCGATATCTTTTTTTTTTCTTCTCTTTCTTCCTAAAAAATTATGCAGAGCCCCTTACATTTTCATATTAGCCCTTCAAGTTCATTTTCTTTTGATTTTTTCCTTGATTTTTTAATATCTATTTGTTTTATTTTGATTCATTTCTCAAATTTTCTTTTTTCTTTTTGCAATTGCATCCTCCTTTAAATTTTTTGTCTATCAAATTTGATCCTTATTATTTTGATTTTGTTTTTTGTTTTTACTTTTATTTTGTTGATCTATTTGTTGTTGGTGTTTCAAAATCCATCGTTTTAATTTTGATTTTTAATTTTAGTCCTTTTCTCTTTTGTTAGAGTTTTATTTATTTTCAATTTAATTCTTTAATTCTAATTTGTATATATAATATTTTTTGATTTAGTCCTTCTGCTTTTGATTTTTTTTATCCTTGGCTCTTTTGTCAAGGTTGTTATAGCTTTTAATTTTATCCTTCAAATCAAGATTATGATTTTTTTTCAATAATAATAATAATAATATTAATTTCAATTTGATCTTTCTTCTTTTGATTTCTTATTTGTTTCCTTTATCCTTTAAATCAAGTTTATGATTTTTGTTATAGTAGTAATAATAGTAGTGGTGATAGTAGTAATAGTAGTAGTGGTGGTAGTAGTAATATTAATAGTGGTAATTACAATGATTGTAATAATAATAATGATATTAATAATGATAATGATACTAATAATATTGCTAATAGTGATAATAATGTTAATAATAATGGTAATAATAGTATTTTATTATGATAGTAATAGTGGTGATGATGATAATAATTGTGATAATAATATTAATAATAGTAATAATTGTGATAGTACAACAACAACAATGATGATGATAACGATAATAATAATAATAACTAAAATAATAATGTTATTAATAGTAATAGTAATAATGAAAACAATCTAATAATACTGCTAATAGTGATAATAATTGTAGTAATAGTAGTAGTTTTTTTATGATAATAATAGTGGTAATGAGAGTAATAATTATGATAATAACAGTATTAACATTGCTAAGCAGAAAGAATAATAGCAACAAATGATAACATTAGTAGGATATTATTAATAATAATGATAATAACACCACAACCTCCAATAATAATAATAGTGGTAGTAGTTCTTACATTTCGATAAAAAAATAGTAGTAGCAGTAGTAGTTTATTATGATGGTTATGATATCAATAATTATAGTGATGATAGTAATAATAATAACAATTGTAATAATAATAATATCAACAACTCAAAATACTAATAATGATATCAATGTAATTTTAATAACAACAACAACAATAATAGTATTAATGCTAATAATAATAATAATAATAATAGCAGCAACAGTAGTAGTAACAATGATAATAGTGATGATAATAGATAATAATAATGTTAATAAGGCCAATGATAATAAAGGTAGTAATAGTAACAATAGAAGTAGCAATAATAAAACGATAATAATAATGTTGGTGGTGATAGTAGTAGTAGTAGTAGTTAATAATAGTAGTAGTAGTAGTACTAATAATAATAATAATAATAATAATTGTTATAACAATAATAATAATAATTATTATAATAGTGATAAAAATAAAAACAAAGGTAATATTCGTAGTTGTAATAAAAAAAAAAATGTATTAACAATAATAATAACAACAACGATAATAACACTGATAATAATCATAGTGATAGTGATCATGATAATAATATTAATAATAATGATGACGATAATAATGATAATGATATTACTTATTAATAATGATAGTGATAATGATCATGATAATAATATTAATAATAATGATGATGATATTACTTATTAATAATAATAATGATAGTGATCATGATAATGATAGTTGTAATGATGATGATAATAATAATAATAATAATAATAGCAGCAACAATGATAATAATAATAAAGATGATAATAGTAATAGTGATAGTAATAATTCATCATTCGATGTTAGATTTGTTGGGGATTGAGTTTCACTGTTTTTTCATGTACGATATTTTCAGTCTAATAACCGGAGTTACGAGTATAAAATGCTCATGTGGCCCGACGTTCTCTTTTATTTTTTGCTTTATTGGTTTTTTTTTCTGATTTTTTCATTCAACATCAGTGTTTTTAAATAAAAAACGGTCATCTAGGTCTCCTTGGGAATTATTAAATAAACCAATTCACATCAAGTTAATTATAATATAGTTTGGGTGTTGGGTCTAACATCTTAGCAGACCCATAGGTGCTTGGGTTTATCGTGTAGCAGATTTCAATAGGACTGGGTCTGACATCTCACTAGATCTCTGACACTTGGTTTTAGGGTGTAGTCGAGCCTGATAGTTTTGAGTCTAATATCTTAATAGACTTACTAGCGCCTGAACTCAATGCACAACCGAGTTCTATAGAGTATTTGGAGGTGTAGGGTAAGGCCTTTCAAGAAAAAGGAATTTGTGTAAAATATGTTGGTACAACATATAGTAAAAACAAAAAAGGATAATGTCATCCCACCGGGAGCGAGTCAAAGTAAGGGTCAATATGAAAAAAAAATAAAAATGAAGATATAATTAAACTTATATAAATGGGTATAAAATAAAATAACCATATTTTTTAGGGGTTTAAAAATATATTGGGGTGGGGGGCCCGCCTGCATAAATAATTAAAGTAAGAGCCTAAGTGGGTGATGTATGCGATACATCTGGGATCGTTGGAATAATATTCTATACATTGATAATTGATGGTTCTTTTATGAAAGATCTCATCTATCTTCGTTTGTAAGTAACCTATTTACCCGTGCAACGTTTCGGGTTCATATAAAAATCTAGCTATTTCTTAAAAAAATAAAAATTAGCTAGAAGAAAATTTTGTATTGTAAACAAAACAGTTAATGTATATTTAATTAAATAAATCGGTAATACTAATAAATAAAATTCACATGTTGGATTATATAACTCTAGTTTGATTTACAAATGAATTTATGTTGGCCTTTTTTTTAAGAGAAAAATAAAAGTAAACGACTCTTTGTCTGTTTGCTAGTTTTTGAATAATGGAGAGGTGGTAGAGTTTTTTTAATCTAAAAATATATTTTTAAATATATTTCACCTAAAAATACATTATAAATATTCTTATAATGTTAATGAATTAATTTTTAACTCAAAACACCTCTAAATCGGTCTAAAACAAGGTTGTCAATTTCGTTTCGGTAGGTGTTTCATTTTTTCAATTGGAATGGAATGTTTTAGTTTCGGAGTGTTTCGGTGTGCCGTTTCGGGGTTGTACTGTTCATATATATATATATATATATATATATATATATATATATATAAATTCAACAAACATAATTCAAATTGAAGATAAATTAATATAAATTATGCAATACAAACACAATGCCAAACAAATATAATTTCAAAAATTAAAATATTTCTAAATAGTCAAGATTAAATAGATCTTTAACTTAAAGTAATTCAACTTAAACAAAATATCAAAATATTATGAAAGTAAAATGTTTTAACACAAAGATTTTAAATATAAAGTTAGGTCAATGTTATCAAGGCTAATGGAATCTAAAGCATTCCTTGTTTTGCTCAAATTCCTACAAAGTATAAACATGAAAAAAACAACATGAATATAAACCATATATATTAGTGATAAATCTAATTTTAAAAAATTAATATCATTGCTATTGAAAATAGTAATGAAAAAGAGCTTTTATACTTGGGTGGTTTAATTAATTAAATTGAACAAGATTCAATTTGATTCAATGACTTTTCAAGAGTGGAACAGAACATGTGGAATGAAACCGGAACATTCCGGCCGGAATTTAGCCGAAAAATCTGGAACGGACTGAGATTTAAAATGAGATGAAAATTGTTCCATTTTGTTCTGTTTTTTTAAATTGGTATGGAATGTTTCGGTCATTCCGGGCGAAACGAAACGAAATTGACAACCTTAATCTGAAAAACAAAACCAAACTAGAAAAATAAAATTCTTTTTCAAACTTTTCCAGACCCCATAAAAGCTTAAAAACACAATAAGAGATATTGACACTTAGATTGAATTTTTTTTTTTATCGGAATGTGGCCACCTAATATTTTTCTTTTTTCTTTACCGTTCATCGACGAACTTCTCTCCTCACTCAAATTCATGTATTGAAAAAAGTACAAAATAAATTCTTTAACCAAAACTAAGACTAAAAAAGTTAAAGGGTCCAATCCAAAAAAATAAAGGAAAATAGGTGGGCTGAAAAAAAGCTGCTTTTGAGACGTGGTTTTCACATGATTTACGTTGTGGCTCCGTCCTGCTTTATAGTAAAAGCATATATAATTTTAATCAATAATAATGGTATGGTTGAGTCAGGGTTCAACTACCATATAAAATACACAGCTTTAAATTTGTTTTTATTTTTTTTATTTTAAATTAATATTTTTTAATTATTTTGATACGTTAATTTTAAAAATAATTTTTAAAAAATAAAAAAATATTATTTTAATATATTTTTAAATAAAAAACATTTTAAAAAAGTAATTCCAAACGGACCGTTACTCTATCGCCAAAGCATCTCACATATTATTGCATCAACTTGGCATTAAAATATTCTTAAAATTAACAGCTGATGTGTATGTTTCACTTTTACCTGCTGCATTAATGGTAGAAATTATACCATGATGTTATTGGTCTGCAAATCACTGTCTTTCACACGACAGTCACAGAGGTATTTGTCGTCACTGAGGGTAAACATATCATTTTATATTTTTATATATCAATCTTAATTAAAAAAAACACACACAGTAACAATTAAAGAATCTATGGATATATCAGCACAAATATCAAGGTAAGCTTTCTTTCCCTAGCCATTCCTCCATGCCAAACGTACTTGAAATTGGACGATGGTGTCATGTTTACGAGGGACAGATGAAAAGCAATAGAAATGGCAATTCAAAACATTATATGCAAAAGCTTACTCAAGCGCTTTGTTCTTCTCACTTTATGTATATTTGCAAGCGACACCTGAATCTATATCTGCCTAAAACCGTAACATTTTCATCTCTTCAACTTTCAATCTTAAATCTTCTTCGGAGGGTGTCTTGCCACCATCCTTCAAGGTCGCACACCACCATGCCATTAGCTCACCCTGCAAAAATGAGAGCAACATACGAATAGAATCACTTTCTTTCCCAGGTACAAGGTAACATGAACTGTCTCCCAACCAGACGACTTCTACAAAAAGAAAATGGTGGAAATATTATCCTGTGGAACTTGAAGGTCCATTCTTAAATAGTCATTATATATATATGATAATATATTAAGAAACTCAGAGTCATTGACTTCCTGTACTAACAAACAACAGGTTTGCTGTGTTTGAAGGGTTCGTAGATGATTTTGAAGGTGTCAGACTACATTACTTAGGTGAGAGTATGTAGTAACATAACATTGAAAACTCAAATTGTCTTCATGAAGGGTTCGTAGATGATTTTGAAGGTGTCAGACTACATTACTTAGGTGAGAGTATGTAGTAACTTAACATTGAAAACTCAAATTGTCTTCATGAAGAGACTCCATCAAGCAAATGCAGATTCAGTCATATAAATCATCAATGAAGGAGACTTCAATGCAACATGAATCAAGATTCAGAGTGTAAAATAGGCAAATAGAAGAAAGATCATAAGGCCATATTCTGATGAGTCGTGATCCTTGAATGAGAAAAGGGCTACTTGACCGAGGCCAACTAATCGTACATTCAAAACATACAAACATGATTCAACATGGGAAAAAAGGCTGTAAATAGCCAGATTAATTACATGCAGTCTATGAATAAAGATATCAAGCTCGCAGATTCAGCTGGAAATCTATAGATCAAAGATTGAAATTTAAATTGCTAGATTATATAAAACATGAATTCGTTTTCAGAGTCGGGCTTTTACCTCGGTGAAATCGTGGTTGGAGATATATTGACTCTCAACTAAACATTTGACGCCACCTACAATTACAGCAATAGAATTTTTGAACTTTTGTTTTGAACTCTGACTTTGAACTCCTGTATGATCAAAAGAAAGAACAGGGGAAAAAGGGGAGGGGGTGAGTCGTCAACAGAAAAGGAAGCTAATTAATGACAACTATGCAACTCGTCCATCTATCATAGATAGGAGACAGGGTAAACAATTTTGGCTTACCAGTAATGCAGGCTACATAATACCCAGTTCCCCCCAGTCCCTGTTCCCACTTCCCAAGCCGCAAGCGCAGGAAAAAGCCATCGAGATGTGATGGTGGTGTATGGGAATTCATCCATCTGGTGCCAATGCATACAACATAGCAAATATCAATAAAAGGATAAAAACTTTTACGACAATAATTTCTAGAAAAGAAAAACTCAAGCTTTGATGAATGTTACAGATAAAACCAAGGTTATTCCTTGAAAGTAGTTTTGAGTTTTTGTTCATATTGGTGTTGATAAGTAGGACTTTCAAGGGAGAAAATCATAAATGAGAAAGCAGGACTAGATTTATAATTATCTTGTAATTGAGTTTTTCTAGAATGACCAGCGATTGCCTTCAATTGCAGTGTAGCTGATGTAATTGTTGTGCAGTTATCATAAAAAAGCCACAAACACGTGATCACATATTTGCTCCTCTTTGTTCAAATTTTGCATGGAGGTATGCCAACAGAAGATGAAAAAAGAGCAACTAAAATTTACCCCCCATTGATATTGACCATGAAGTACATTAATTAGAGCCGTAAGATAGGTATGCAGAGAGCTATCCGAGCAATTCAAACTATGAAAAACAGTACTATCCTTTTCTTCTGACGATTTATGCAGGCTGGTACTCTCAATCTATGTCTTGCAATCCTTCCTTTTTTTCTGACACTCTCTCTTCTTCAGCCACAATCATTTCTCTTTTTTCTTCCTTATGCTTCACCAATGCAATATCTAATACATTTAAGTTATTGGTTCTGATCCTGTACCTTCTTGCACAAGTTGTAAAATATGTCACCTCATTATACTTCTATCATAGGATTCTCATAGCCACTATCCTGAGCTCCTCACCACGTGTTTCCTTGGAATTAATTTTCCTAGAAGGTCACTCAGATTTCACTTCAAGTTCAAAAAATTTCAAAGTTATGGAGAAGAAGAAAAAAGGTCATCCTTCAGTGGTCCTGAACACTACAGGCAGATTACAATTTGATCTGCATCAGAAGGTAACACAGTTATCCAAATGCCATCTTCTTGCCACAAGGCCAGACTCTCTATAACATAAAACCATGTTGCAGAAACAAGCTTGTAAGATATGCAAAAGAAAAATTGAAAAGAACTGACTTCGAGGTGGGAGGCAAATGCTAAAATCATGAGCCAAAGTAATATGAGGACAAAATAGCAGAAGATGATTTGATAGAATAAGCATGGACAGACCAATATTAAGCCAGATGTTCAAGCCAATGCATTTCAAAATTCCAGCTCACGAATTTTCTGGTTCAAATCTGTCATACTCGGTTCATATTTAGGAAAATGAGGCTTTAATGTCCGTACCAGAAGTTTATTAGATTTTCTACGCAATCAAACAAATTCCCACATCGGACTTGGTTTATCTAGTTAAGAAAATAAATCAGATGCTGGAAACTGGAAGCATGTCTTCCCAACTCCAACAGTAAACAAGATGCCGTGATGAACAAACACAGCCTATTACAGGTATAAACAGGCCACACTTCAGATTAAACTAAACAAGAGCTCAACCATATGGTTGAAAACAACCTGCAATTTATCTGTCTGTATATGATGTCTCAAACAATTAGAGGGGTGCAGATATCCGAGTGCTAAAATGTCTTTAGTTATTGCATGGCAGTTTATAGGAAAGATCTAAAAAAATAATAACAGTGAAGATGACAGTTTAGTTGGAATGATCTACTTACTTGAGAATAATTGTTCGAGATAAACGAAGCCTTTTTACTGCATCAAAAATTCCCTTGGGCACGTCCAATATCTGGCTATTGATAAAATTGCTCAAAGGCATGACCTGGTTTTCTTTCAACTTCTTTTCCCCAGAACTTGAAGCAGTGTCTCTCTCAAACGGTTTCATATTCATATTCATTTTCCCAGAGGCAGAAGCTTCATGCAATTTCCCATTGCGAATTGTAGGTGCATCAGCAGCTTGCAATTGACTATCCTTGCCATCTGACTGCTTTGCATCGTCTTCATTTCTTGGATTGAGCAGAATTTTACAAGGGCTGGATTCATGGACCAGAGAAGCGCCATATTCTGCTTGATGTCTTGTTCTTGAAGAGGCACTAGGACATGCAACAGCCCAGTGATTTGACTGGAAACATCTTATGCACACACAGGGAAATTCGTTTGCTCCGTTAAATGAATTAGCATTTCTTAGAATATCTGCAAGCTCACTATCTATTATCTCTGGACAATCTCGCACATGGTGACCTTTTATGCCACAAAAGAAACATGTCAGGTTTCCATGAGAAGAATCATCTGTCCCGTATGATGGCATGATGTGCTTGAGGGCATCCAATCTCCTTGCAAAGACAGAAGCCATCGCCTCTGAATTTCTGAATCTTGAAAAAGGCAAGGTAGAGTTCATTTTACACATGGACTTCTCATCATGGTGTCCATTTACTTTATTTATGCTAAATGAAACTTCAGTACTGTTGGCACAATTTTGCATGCATACCGGGTCCTCAGTGAAGTGCTCCTCCTCCCTAGCCCCCACAATTTTTTTATCTAGGTAAGAAGAAGGATGATTCTGCCACTGAGCCTTCAGCCTTTTGAAATCGGTAAAGCCATCAAGAGCTTCGCCAGTTCTTCTGTGGCAAAGATCCCGGTTTGACAATGGACCAGAAGTTTTTGGAGAAAGCCGCGTTATCCACAAGCTTGTGAGTGGGTCACTTTTGTACCCGGAAGTATTTGTGGCCTTGCCTTCAGATGGCTGTTCAGCATCGTTCCACTTACGTTTACCCCGAGAGGAATTGGAGCTTGTCCCACCTTTCTCCTTATCAGTTGCCATGTTGCATGAATTTTTTTTCTCTGCAGAGTTACTCCCGCTGATCTCCTGACCAGAAGCAATATTGGTGGATAAAAGTTTGGTCAAGGCTGGTGGAGCTGTACCATTTCCAGATGTCGACTCATTTAACTTCTCATTTGATTGAAGAAACCGTTTGTACACATTGTCAGTCACCATAGGACAGGCTATTGGAGTAGCATTAGAGTCCCAGATCTTGTTGTCCAGCCCAAGTTCTTTAGATCCTTCCGTTTGAGTATTGGCATTCAAAGCGACAGTTTCTTGAGCCTTTGTCTTGGGACAATACAATGACTGAAAAAGCGAATGAAATCCCATGGTTTTGCACCCTTGATCTTGATTTCTGTTACATGAAATGAGATTCTTATCACGATCCTCATGTCCATGCTTGTGATTTGCAAGGGTAAGAGCAAGAGAAGGTGCCTCATCTTCATTTGATTTTAAGAACCCCTTCATCATGTTTGAGATCCAATTCATGAATGAACCATCATGTTTAACAAATGACGAGGAACCGGGACTTTCTTGAATTTTTGTTTTGATACTTTTTCTCCCAACATACGAATGTGGATTAAAGTTCCGTTGCCTTTTGCCAGTAGAAAATAACCCAACACTGTTGCAACTTTCAACACTTTCATGGCTGTCATCATCCATGTCCAGCATTCTTTCATTTAAATTTCCATCAGATAAAGCCTTAGCCTTGCCTTTCATTTGATACCTCCGGGTTCTGCTGTATGTGGGAGACTGTTTAGTGGCACAATCATTGTCTTCAGGAAGTATCTCATCATCCTGCTGAGAGCTACTCCGGACTTCCTTGGCATTTTGTGATCCTACAATCTCAGTTGCCACATCACAGACATTTTCACTATGTGGAGTTTTAAAATCATTCTCTGCAGTTGACTCCAGTTTTTCCAGAGGACAGATGTAGGGACCAGTCCCCATATTATTCTCTCTCTCTTTTTCCATGCATGAAGGTGATTCAAAATGTTCTCTTCCTAATGGTGCTTTCTGCATATTAGTGTCATAAGATTCACATTCTTCCACAGAGCAAACTTGCGAGGCCGAAACAATTTCTGTCTGTAATGTGTGACTTGCATCACCAACACCTCCAATCCTGACATTAGGTTCCTTGGAAGTTGGGCCATTCTGTGCCACATCCAGTTTCGTTTCATCTATTTAAATTGAAAAATGAAAAAATCAGTGTCCTGTTAGGAATGAGAATATCGAAGCATGAACAACCAGTTTCTTCAGGCACCTAAAAAGAACAAATATATTGATAAAATAACAAGGAAGCAGATTGATGAACAGCTCTGAAGAGAATTTGAATAAAATGTTTGATTCTCCGGCTGCAATTCAATTAGGGACCGTGTAGTATCTTTTTGTCTCTCACATCAAGTTTAGGTTATTTATTTAAACAAAATATGCAGAACAGTACAACGAAGTAATTTCTAATAATCCAGTGCTTTTAGGACTCCAGTTGCAACGGCTACAGAAGTTCTTTAAAACTATTATGTGGATGTGTATTTTAGAAAGGTAGGAACTAAACTAAGTTGAGAAGATCAAATCAAGCACCTGACAAACTTGGAAATTTGGTTTCCCAGGTCCTAGATATTTCATCTACTTGAAGATTGATCGGATCATAAATATCTTCTGCTTTATTGTTTCTTGCATCCTCCATTTTCTGCAGAAAAGGTAGCCCAACTGCTGTTTTCATTTCCTCCTTGTGATCATCAGTTGCTGCCAAATGAGAGATTTTCAGTAAAATAAGACAGGTTTCATCTGTACTGGATAGGAATTTCTATAGGTTGACATTCACCAATACATAATACATTATACCTGCAAGGAATTCATAATTACCTATTTTGACTTTATGCCTTGATTCACTTAACAACGGAAATAGGCCTGTATCACTTATAACGAACTTTGTGGGGTTGTCTCTTCCAGCAACTTCACTCCTCACGTCAGATTCTTCTGGAGGAGTCATGAAAACTTTTTTGCCGATAGCTTTGTCAGCATTTGATCCACTTACCATATCACTTGGTCCTGCACCCCGTAACAGAGAGGGTTTTTTGTTGGAGAAGGTTCCATCGGCGCATTTAAGACTCAAACCTTTCTTTGGAGACCAAACTAGTTCAGACAGGGCATTGGTGGCCACAAATGTCATGTCTACACTTGAAGCTGCATTTGCACCTGCACCTGAATCATTCTTCAATCTTCTCTGAATGCACTGATTGGAATAACCCAGGGAAAATCCTAAATCAATTACAGGTTCTATGTTTTTATCATTTGTATCCATCTTTGCGGGATGAACTCTTCAGTGGGCAATCCTGAAATGCCAACGAGGTCCAGGTCAGACCTCTCCATGATCCAAAACATGAAACTCTGTCTCCACAAAACAATAAAGTCAATGTATATTAATGTAGACTGTCAAGAGGCAATGACCACATGATGAAGCATAAGATATAATTTTCTGGAAAAGTTGGTGGAAACTAGTTCAGACCTTTTTTTTTAGCGTGCAATGGCAAGCTTAATCAACAGAGGGTAACAAGCAGCGGAGTAGGGGAAATTTCACAAGGGGTTCAGAGCAAAAGGAGAGTTTTTGAAAATGGGGGTCATGGCCCTATCAACCCCTCCTCAGGGCTCTACCAGTGAAGATAAGACTCACTCTTCCTCCAGTAATCTTTCCCAGCGAAAAGATTCACAGGTCCTATGTTTATAGCCATTTATTTGGAATCATAGGAAAAAAAAGTCTGAAACCGTATGCTGCCAGGCATCATGATGCATAAGCATTCCAAATTACATTGTAATGTGCTTGTTTGACGGTGACCATTCTGCTAAATCATTCATTTATAAGACATCAATTGTAACATTAATCAAGCATAGGACAGAAGAATCATGTCTTCACAGCTAAACCAAAAATGTTACCGGCCTCTTGAAGGACATGGAACTGCGAACAGTAATGATTAATTACTTATCCACGTGAAAACAATGGTTCTTTCCTTCAAGAGCTAAACCATCATAGGATGAATCCAGCATTGCCCAGAGTATAGGGGGTAAAGAAGATCGAGTAATATAGAAGTTGTAATTAGTAAGGACTAAAACATCTTCACTTCCTTCTAAGAAAAAAACCCTAATAGGATGAATCCAGCATGGCCTGGCATACAAAGAACATACAACATATGATTGAATCTCAGAAAACAAAGGAATAAAACTTTCTTCCAAAATAAAAGGCAAAGGAATAATATAAGAACTGATAAATGATTTGTATTTCATCTGCAAGATTAGATAAATACATCAACAAAAGAGGAATTTAAAATCACACGACCATCATCTCAAAACAAGAAGTCTCTGGTACATGTATGAAAGATTTGGAGAGATTTCCTTGAAAAGACCATCAAAATCCAAACAAAATCTACTTACAGCTAAAAGCATTAATGAAAAATGAGAGAAACACAAGAATAGAAAAGAAGATTTTAGAGACCCCCATACCTAACAGTCCCTTAAATCCCTGAAAGAAGTAATCTTCCTATTGCTGATCCTATGAAGCACAAGCACTAGCAGACACCTTCTGAACAAAGCAAGACGATTAAGTACGCTTGGACTTTTACTTTTTAGACAAGTAGAGAGAAGGAAGGAGGACTTGGTCTCAATAACAGAGTGGCATACAAAAACACAAGGTGGCTGCCATGCGTCCTGCTACAATAAGCACACATACTGGCTTTTGCTGAGATTCTTAAGTATGAGGTTCAGGGAAGGCCACGAGGAGACATGGTTTGCCAATAAATATCAAGTCAAGCTACGTCTACTTATCACGGTCCTATCTGTTTATGTCATGGTATGATAAATAAATAAAGATAGCTACGAGATTAGTAAAGGGTAGCGCGCATCATCATCATCATCTGTCAAAATCTCTTCTTTTTCCGGGGTTCCTGGGAAAAATGTAAACTCTTCGACTTCGGAGTCAGAGTACAAATAATCTACATTGTAAAGTTTCGAGGTTTTTGCCTCATCCACAGGGAAAGCCAACATTGATGTCACCAATTATTTCAGTTCACTTTGTGTTTCTCTATATCTTTATTTAATGAATAAATAACAAAAAAAAGTGGGTTCATGTGCCCCGTCAGGAATCCAAAAAATCCATGATTTCTTAGGTCCCGAGCTGACCATATTCATCCCGTATCTCCCAGTTAATCAGGTTTTAGATTTTCTTTTAAATTAAAACATACGACCTCAAGTGCTTGAATTGAGCAAAGTAAACAAATTACCAGCATGTATTCCAACAACCATTCGATCGAGGAAGAAAAGGAAATTGTTTGATCTCGAGTTGGTGATAATAATCTCTTCGGAGGAGGATCCAGCCGATCGACTGTTGTTGACTACTTGCCCTATCTACGGTAGTTACTTTAATCTTCTAATAAGAAACAAGATGATCATATCATTGGCTGTTCTAGAATCATCAACAATTATTATAAAAAATATAGAACAGTGAAATGAATTCAATTTAGGCGTATTATAATTATGAAACATGGATGGATTATGTGTCAATGTATTTATTGATAATTTAGGAATTTAATTACCTATTATTTGATCCCCAATTTATTTTTCAATTAAACTCCCTTTCTCATTAAACATACAAAATCAAGTAACATAAAGATATATTTCTTCCAGTAACGTAGGGGCATAAAACTAAGAATTATACATATCTTCGTACGTAGTTTTGTTTTCGGTCAAGATCTCCCTTGAATCCCATCAACCCGAAGCTTCACGAGACTCGAACGATGATGGTTGCAGTTATAACTCATGGTTTTATAGTGTTTAGATAATATTTTTTTATATATTTTTTTAATTATTTTGATAGATCGACTTTAAAAATAATTTTTAAAAAATAAAAAATATTTTTTAAAAACAACTAAAATCATATTATTAACATGTTATATAATATTAATTTTACCGAACTGGGTTAAAGAATAAATAACTGCATATTATATATCATATTTTCTATTTGATAGATATTAGATAAAATAAAAAATATATAATAATAAAAACAACAACCGTATCTTATCTCTATATGTCACTCTCCAAAATAAATCCAGCAGAGACCCCTTTCCTAGCTGGAATTCGACAATCCATGATTCCCCCACCACAACAACCACAAACCTAGCCGGCACTTCTCTCTCCTCCGGACCTAAGCTTCCTTTTCCTGGCTTCATCCTCTTGCTCTGCTCCAACCGTGGTGGCAGTTCCCACAACAGCCACATAGCAGCTCCACCACCACCACTCTACATTCTCTGCCGATTACAGTCCTTTTATCACCAAATCACAACATCTATTGCCCTTCTCACGCCACCCAAATCCTCTCCCCATAGTAGCCCTTACCAGCAATCCACAAAAAAACCCGAACGACCAGCCACCACTTTAAACCGATAGTCTCTTCACCTCTCAGCTCTTTTACACACAAATCCTCGACGGTGTCTCTCCACCATGCTGCTCCTCTCTCCCCTAATATATTCTTTCCTTTTCGCTTCCACCACAGTCCCAAAACTCCAACCGCACTCCATTTTCATACACAAATCGTGGCCTAAAATCAAGCCCAGATCCAATAAAAATAACAACCACCTTCAATCCTAAAAAAAATCGAGTTTTCACGGTCTCTTTAGTAGATTTAAAACAAAATATATATTTTATATGAAGTGTAGAACTGTCATTTCATAAATAATAATTTTTACATGGAGAACTGGATAAGCTTACCTTATCATTTACAGTGAAACACGAAGTCTCTCTTTTAGAGTAGCATTGGATAATATAAAAAAATGGTGGATAAGATAAAAAATTGATTTATATACGGTTTAAAAATACACTGAATAACTTAAGAAAAAACTATCATATCCGATTCATCATTTTATATCATACTAAACACTCTATTAATATTTAATATGTTAGAGCGAATTTAATACTGAGAAAAACATGTTAAAAAAAATATAAATTATATTTTAGAATTTTATTAAGTTAGTGAAATGAGTTGGTTCTTTAATATAGAACTAGAATCTTGATGAAAAATATTTTTTTATAATTTTTTTGTTTAAAATTATTTTCTATGAAAATTATTTTATTTAAAATTAATTTTTTTATATTTTCAGATTATTTTGATGTAGTGATGTTAAAAATATTTTTTTAAAATAAAAAAATATTATTTTGATGCTTTTCAGAGCGAAAATTACTTTAAAAAACAATTACTATTATATTCTCAAACACCAGCTTGAACTTTTAACTTTTCATAAATTTTTTTATTTAAAATTTTTTTTTTATGTTTTTTTAATTATTTTAATATGATAATATTAAAAATATTTTTTTAACCCGAAAAGCTCTTTTAAAAACTATAATTACCAAATATCTCTTTAAACTTTAGACTTTTCATATTAAGAAAAAAAAATAAATAAATAGAGTTAACATTACTTGAGGTGAAGATCAAGGAAATATGTAAACATAAATCAAGAAAAAACAACTACGTTTTCCAAAAATCTGCTGATCGAGCAATAATCCATGGGAAATTCCGCCTAAAAGAAAATATTCCTAGGTAATATAGTTTGAACTTTTATCGGCTACTGTAATAAAGCTACGTGTTTAACATATTTTTCATTAAAAATTAAAGTTTTTTATTTTAAATTAATATTTTTATTATTTTTGTATCATTAGTATCAAATATAATTTTTTTAAAATATATATATTATTTTAATATATTTTCTGACCAAAAATTATTTTGAAATTTAACCAAACTACGCTCTCAGACATTTACGACTGGACACTGAGAAACATCCACCAAAATTCCATGGTGGAAGGGCCACCGACATCCCTTTCCTATGTCCGTAACAATGCCACAAAAAATAGTTCCTCGGTACGTAGCTGATTCCTTTAATTCCCACATCCACCAATGCGAGGAGAGTAAAAAAAGAGAGAGCATTTATGCTTTGAATTAATTTGTTGGCTTGAAAGCTTTGAATGGTGATGGAAGGGAAGGAAAGATCATCACTTGTTTCAAAATTAGATCAGATGGCCAACATCTTGACAAATTGAATGGTGTTGAAGACGGGCCCATGATTTCACACCAGCTAAATCCAGTTCATCATAAAGTCGTCTTTGGATAGGGTTTGCATGTATTCAAGTTTCTGTCACCATTGAAGAATCTGGACCATCTTGTATCAATAGTGGAGGCCAGCTTCACCATGTCCATGGAAAAGGGATGAGTCCCTTTCAAGCCTTGCTTATCCATGGAGACAATACAAGATGCAGGAACCACTCATTTGCTCTTCTTCTTCTTCTTCTTCTTCTGCGGAAAGAATGACACTACACAACAAATAAATGTATCTTTCTTCATAAAGGATTTGATCACAAGATTAGTTTTGTCGAACGTTTTCATTGATTATGACCGATTGTCTTGCCGATCCACCCATGTCCCGTGATATTTACTCTCTCTCTCTTTTTGGTGGAAATGGCACCACAAATTTGTGGACAAGGAAAGATAACAAATAAACCTTGGCAGACGATGAATAGCTGAAGCGGTGTCAATCGCTATGTGAATGGAGTGTCCATACTGGGGGGGCTATTGCCTGTCTCTTAAAATCTATAATTAAACGGTAATGAAACGAGTGATGATCTTTTTTTTTTGTTTTTTTTATCAGATTGATTATATGACTGGAAGCTGTTATAATCCAAAACCAATAGAGGCAGTGCAGTGGAAGCTGATAGCATGTTGAGGGAGGGCAATTCCAGCAGTCAAGCCATGAAAGTTTATTAGATTTATTGGAGATTTGCTAAGATTATATATTATTGGAGAGATTCCAAATTATGGGCAGATATCCAATTTTAGGCAGTGAGACTCTGCATTATCCTAATGTAATCTTAACAGTGCATGCAGATTACAGTTCTTTTAGCTACAGAATTCTTATTATTGTCTGTTATATTTCGCCTTTAGTGTTCTTTCAATCTGCTTCAGAAAATCTTTTTGAAAAAAAAATCTCAGAGATTTGATTGTAAGAATATTCAAACTTTTGTTAGAAAAAACCTATAAATTTATTTGAAGATCAAACAAAATATGTGATTTTACGAACTCGAGCCAAATTTTTAACATTAGAAAAAAGTACACCCACACCTTGCATCGTGTTATAAACAGTTGTCGGAATAACATCTGTATTCAGTCTTGGGTCCAATAGTCTTAATAAAAGCAACTCTTTTAATGTGATCAGATATCATTTCAGGATTATTTTTTCTTTTTACGTGCTCATGTTTTAATCATACCTAAGCTTTAATTATAACTCTTTAAATAACGAAACATTCGAATATATTTGCGGCGGCTTTCATAGTCTTAGATTACTAACACGTTTATTTTTGATATTTTTAGATTATTTTAATGTTCTAGTATCAAAAATAAATCTTAAAAAATATAAAAAATATTATTTTAATATATTTTTAAATAAAAAACAATAACTATCACAAATATCAAATAAGTTCTTAACTGGGCAAAGAATCCGTTTTATAGTAGATGGACACAGATAATAATGAGAGAGTGACCTAAGCTTGGATTTGGGCCGATGATTCATCCATCCATCCCTCCCTCAAAGCTACAGCTAGCTTATGTGGGTCTTCCCTGTTGAGCTTGATAAATTTTGTGAGATTCCAAAACCACCCGCTAGGCACAAACTCGCTCTTTTCACAAACAAAATTGCATAATTAACAGACACCTTCAGTGAATATGAAAGCTTTGGAGGGGAGGGAGGACGAGATTCTTACCCAACGAGAGCCACCGTGAGAAAAATATAAATCATCCATCTTTGATAAATATTGGTCCATAACTCAACAAGTGGATAAACTTCCTTGAAACGGATACGGATAGGGGCACGATGTCCTTGACCTGGAGACACTCACTTCCGTGCAAGTCTTTGCCCTGCTCCAAGTAACAAAGCCTTGCCAATCGCACCAGTGTGAAGACCGCAAACCAGTGCTACTGTTCCGCCTACAGCTATCCATTTCCAATCAATACCGTGATCCTTGTGTCTTTGGATATCTACAGCTGGACTTCTATCCTCCTCCTCATTAACTGTTTCTGAAGAATCCATGCCTTCATCAAAAGACACTTTTGTGGTAATTCTTGCCATAAGCGTGCTTCTGGACAACGAAGCTTCTGATTTCCTTGCATTTTGGTATGCTCTCATACCAGAATGCAGTTTCTTCACCGCTCCCCACATCGCATGACGAACCCCCAACTTGGCCACATCTTTGGGTATCCCCATGTCCTCGTAATGTAAAAGGGTAACCTCACATGCAGACATCTGTCCGTCTCCTTTACGAGATTCCACTTTATGCGTGCATCAAAGACACAAAACAAAAGGCACCATTACTTTCTCAGTGATAAAGTCCGCCAAATTGTGAGATTAAGATTGTGTAACCAACAACAGTGCTCACCTGCCCTAATAACCCAACCTGAGAAATAAAGGTCAACACGCCTTAACTTGTCACGCTTGTGCAGGCCTGGATAAGGCACCCCCTGCAATTTTGTAGATTTGCAAGTCAACAAAGATTGCCATAGCATTCAACAACCAATGCAAGATGAATTTATACTAACTTAAAAAGAAGTAAAACTTCAGATCCAGGTCAAATAGGGAGATTCAAATGTTATATCAATCTAGTTGCCAATACACTACCATGTACAGGAATGATTGAATTGATAGACGCAACAAAGAACATATCAAGTTTTTATATATCAGAAGCAAGAACCCTACGCTACCATTCGCCTTTATTTCATCCTTAAATTAACCACAGAACTCCAATCAAACTCTTCCTCCTTGATAAAAAAGGCAAAACAGATAGGGGCCTGTTCTTCAGAAGAATGAAGAAGAAACAAACAAGGACAAAAAGCAACAGCAAGCAACAATTACGAGATGTCTCCATCAGTACCTTGGTCACGCAATAATATGTCTTCCCAGCATCCCATATTCTTCGACCAATGATATATTCTCGATCACTACAGAAAAATGGGAACTGCAAATTGGACAAGGAAACCTCTTCTCAATCAATGATACATGTTCAAACAAGAAAGTGGAAACAGGATATCAACAAACACAACTTTGTGCATAATTTATACATCAAACCTTTTTTATCCAGTGCACAATCATTGTTCCAGTATGAGGATATTCTTCAAGTATTTTGAAGTAAGCAAGCATTGTATCCCATTTAGGTCGAAACTCATCATCCCAGAAGAAATCTCTAACCAACTCTGGAGTCGCATCCTCAAAGACAGATCTACTTCGGTAAACAGTGGGACCTTCCTGATAGAAAAAATACCACCAGGAGCTAATGTGTTACTCTCAAAATCATTATCTAGCTTTGCCATTCAATACATGATTTGAAGAGAAGAAGGACAATAAAGGAACCATTATTGAACATTGAATGATGGGCTACACATACATATTAGAATATGCATGCTAAGGCATCTAGGCACACAGCACCAGGTATTTTGGCCATTAACTAAACAACCAACCATGGAAATACATGACAAGTGGAATAACATATAGACTCCTCAAGACCAAATCCAGAAAATGCAAAGGGAACTAAGTTGGGAAATTTTCTGCAATATTCATAAACTCCCATGATTGAGCAATCCCAGCATGTAGTAATGATGCTTGAACCATGTGGTTACAGGATGGTTGCTAAAAAAAACCACAACTATTTCTCACAGGCAGTTTCAGCAGTGAAACACAGTTTGAATCTACCTGAGGCTCATGGCGCCAAGCTTGGTATCTCATGTTTGAGGTTGACCTTTCCATCATACATTGCCATTCCATCTGTCTATCCTTCCCCTCCAGCAGATGCAATAGGTGTTCTAAGTCATTCTCAGTGACAATGTCCTCCCTGTCCTCTAACTCACCAGAGGAGCTGCATGAAAGTAGCATACCACAAACCAAGTCATCTTTATGAACCAATAGTACACCATTTCCAGAACAACACATTAATGATAGTCAGGTATCTTATATGAAACAACTCAAACAAATACAAGTCCAACATTAATTAACACCCTACAATAATCCAATGAAACTGTCCACATCTTTTGTGTGTGCACACGCGAGAGAGAGTCAACACTTTGGAAGTTACTTTTTCAAGGAAGGAGTCTGAGATCACTCGAAATAAAAGCTACAATTATCATAGATCATAAGAGACCTTTTTTTTTTTGAAGATAAAGGCACAACTAGCATATATCAAGAGACCCTGAGAATTTAAATTACTATTTTTTTTTTCTTAAGCCAAAGCTCCAATTATCATATATCATAATATCCAGAGAGGCCAGAAAGAACTTCAAACATCCATTGTCTGGAAGAGTGACAAAGTCCACTAATAATATGGAAATTTTCATTCAAGGAGAATATTTGGCTTACATTCTTGTCCATTGAAACCTGAAAGTCATTACCTTTCAATAAAAGCACACAATCTCTCATGAAATAATTTACAGTGGCCGTTACACCCTATAAATTACCTACAGCAGGAATACAGAACTTTTCTAAAAGCATACAATCCCTGTTTTTCTCTTCTGATATTCTTGACGTTTCACTAGAACCCATGGTTATTTTTTGACCATGCAAGGAATAAAGGACACTGCCCAATAATAACATTTAAGAAACCAAACAATATTGTCACTGCAAATGCTGTTTAATTTGATCCGTGCTTATAAAACTAGAAGGCGTCAGTTACTACTAAAAATTTTCAATAATCAAAACAAAGAAATTTCAGACGCTCTAAACTCTTTGAAATAGTGACTTGACATCAGTTAATAACACCAGGACTTGGTATTCACCCCTACAACTGGTTTCCAAACAGGACATGAATATATCTAGCAAATAGGTGTAACTGGAACTAAGAAATGCACAAAGTCTCACGCCCCTAGATACCAGACGATGCACAGTTTCTCGACTAAAAACTGAACTCAGAACATTCATCATTTATGATATTACCTATTAAAAAAATGCATAGACAATACATGTTTAACACTCATTTATCGCACCCATATAGCCAACTTTGTACCAATCCATCACGTTACATTTCCCATAGCACTTTAAAGCAGTAGCTTAAGCACTCGTATTCCTTAAAGCTTCTATGCAACTACACAATTGTGATAAGTAGGCCTCAACGATCTCAAACTAGCGCACTTCGTCATTGTATGCAAAATCAGCCAACTAGCATGGATTATTGCTAATTTCCCTCGACTGCTCAGGAATTTAGAGCAGCCTACACAGCAGTTTTCTGGTGTGCGAAGTGCAATAATTAATTTCATTGCAATTAGAAATTTAAATTAATCAGAAAAAGGCCGCATCCAAAATATTAGTTATAGCAATTTAAAACCATGAAAAATAAATAAAGAAACTAGAAAAAGGAAAAGGAAATGCAGCTAACCTAATAGAACCGCCACTTCTCCCCCCTGGATTCCTCGGTGAGGTTGCCGAAGTTGAAGCCGCAGCGGCGGGTGATGATTTTCGATTTTTACCCTGGAAATTGGACCAAATGGTGCGGCAAACAGAAAAGGCCGAGATAGCCGTAAAAGCGAGCCAGAGACGCCGAGCTCCGAATCCAGGAGGCGCAGTCCAAAGGAACCTTAACTTGCTCCTCAAGCCAAGAAAGACCAAGCCAGTCCACCTAGGCCGCCAAGACCAGCCAATAACGAGGCCGATCATAACGGATAGCCATATCGGTACTGCACATAGCAAAACGTCGACGAGTGTTTCAGTTATGGAAGGTGTCTTTAGAAACTCCATTAGATCGAAGAAAGGCTCGCCCATTGCGAGAAAATTAGTTTTTTTTTTGCTGAGCTGGGCTGAGAGGGTTGACGATCTACATGGATGAATTAACTGTTTGTTTGTTGATTTTGGATATTTTCTTTTTAGTTAGTCTCTGACAGATCCAGAGACAGGGATTTTAGAGGGGGAGAGGGTAGTTCTGTGGAGAGAGAAAGAGATGGAGTTGGGAGTTGTTTTCGTTGTTGAGGTCATATTACGTGGCAGTGGTTTAACCGTTGATGGGAGTTTGGTCTTGGGGCGGGAGGGAGGTTATTTTGGGATCCGATACGTACAGGTGAAGGAGCGTCTAAAACACGTTCCTCTTTGATACCCTTTTAAGCCGCCTGATTGTATTTAAAATTATGGTAGTGATGATGATTTAATTTTTTTTATTTTTTAAAAATTATTTTTAATATTAGTATATTAAAAAAATTTAAAATATAATTATTTTTTAAAAAATTATTTTTAATATTAGTATATTAAAACAATTTAAAAATATAATTTTTTTTATTTTAAACAAAAAAAATTAAAATTTAAAAAAACACGGTACCCGAACACCCTAAATTAAAGATTTGAATAAGATATTTGTTTTCTTATGGTAAAAACAATTACCAGCTCAAGTATTGTGTGAAATTTTGATTTAAACTTTGCTTTTAATTTTTTTTGTCTCTTTAGTATTTTGCTTTTTCAGTTTTTTTATTCAAAAAAATATTAAGAGTGATATTTATTATTTTGTAAGTTTGTTATACATGACAAGCAGGGCAAAACCATGATATTAGGTTTGGAGAGGTAAAATTAGAAATAAATTTTTGGGAGATAAAAAGTTAAAATTTACTTATTTTATAGTTAAAATTTAAAATTATTCAAGGGGAGGCAGGGGGCAAAAAATTTGCAGAGCTTTTAGTAGCCACCCCCTGTATCTGCCCCTAATGATAAGATATATTGAATGAAACCATGAATATTTTGTTTTAAATAAATTTGATTGATTTAAAAATTTATTATTAAATTTGGTTTAAAATTAATCATGTTTTAATTTGAGTTAAACTTGAGTCAAAATATGTACTATTTATTGCAACTTTAAGGTCTTACATTATTTTTATTGTTAAAGAAATTAATTTGGGTCGTTTTTTTAATGTGATTTTAACTGGACAAGTAATTCTTATATTTTTTACATGGTAATAAAAAAAATATTTATCATCCATTTTTTGAATATTAAAAGATATATATATATATATATATATATATATATATTCATCATTTCATAATATATTTATAGTCTAATATAAATGGGATTTGGCTTTAACAATAAATGTTAGGTTAAGGTTATTTTATTATATTCTTGTTTGTAAGATCAAGTAAAAACTTTATTTTTTTTATGTTAGAAAGTATTTAATATCATGGTAGTGATTATTTTTTATAATATTTTTACTTTAAAATATATCAAAATTATTATTTTTAAAATTTATTTTTAATAATTACACATACAAGCGACTCTAAAAAAATTCAAAGCAAGAATTATTTTTTTCAAATTTTGTAAAAAGTGTAGCAACAAATACAAATGTTACCTTAGGAAGAGTTTTCACGCTCTTCCGTTGCGTTTGGGTAAGGGTTGCGTAAGTAAAGTCAACACGTGAAAATTGAGTTTTAATTACGAGGATAAGGCTAAAACTTAAGAGTTGAAAGCGATTTTTCGTTTGATAAATAATTAAAAAAAGAAAAAGATAATCGGTAAATGAGATGCTTCGCGGTAGGAGATATTCCCCTGGTCATAGTCGGTGGTGCTATGTGATGTACGCTAGGTTAGCTGTTCCCTTCCACCCACATCGTGCCACCTACAAAATTCAGCCGCTAAAGGATTTAATTGGTTGGGCCTTCTTCTTTCTTGTGAACATGCCATGCCACACCTTGCGCAGCCCAGTTCATTTTTTTATCTCATTTTACACTAGTCAAGTTCAGTCCCTCTAATTTATCACGACCACTTAATTAGTCCATATAGTATGATAAATAATTATATAGTCTCCCAACATATATTGATTATCTTTAATCTAGTATATTTTTGTTCCAAAAATTCCCAGTTTCATTCTTTTTATTATTATTATTATTAACGTGGGTGTCCGGGTCAGCTTGTGTGTACCTCGACTAATCCCACGGGCCTTAAAGTTAATGACCATGTAAGCCTCCAGTAGCTATCATATTAGCAATCATGAGGCTCGAACTTGAGACAACAGAAGGAACAAACCCCTTGATCCTAAACTCTTACTATATTTTGTAATCTTTTGCTTGTAATTATTCAATATTTTTTTTTTTCAAACACGTTCGGCCACGATAAGAATCTATTTACATGTCACATAAATAAGAATTAATCTTTTATGTTACATTAATTAAGAAGTTAACAGCCAATGAAAGACCCGGTTTTTGAGTTTATTATTTACTGATGATTTAAAAAAAAAACTCGAAACAATTAATTCGGTGTGGACAAAACCACCCCGAGGAGGCAAGGGCTAACATTTTTTTTTTTTTTAAATAATGTTCACTATAGAGCCTATTTTTCTTTTCCTATATTCTATTTTCTCACAGATAAGCCTTCAAAGGATTTCTTGGGATTTTTTCCTGAAACTCCATGAACAAAAAACTATGTCCTTTTATGTCAAAAAAACTCATTTCAATTAAACAAAAGTAATTTGGTGAACCTAATCAATCAACTTTAAAAGGTAAATAAGCATGACATGTGATATGTGATATTGTGGTAATAATTGTTTTTTAAATATTTTTTTATCTAGAAATATATTAAAATAATATTTTTTATTATTTTTTTAAATTTATTTTTAATAATAATATATCAAAATGAAGTAGAAATACATTAAAAAAAATTAATGTATTTGGGGACAACATGAAATCTTTACAGGTCAATAGGAGGATGTTCCACAAATCAATTAAATGACAAAATCAAATTTGAACATGGGTCTTTATCCCATTGACTCAAAACTGAAGATATTGAATTTGTGTTCAGAATAGTCGACTAAGCAGGATGTTGGATAAGATGTTCTAAGCATGTAATACAATTTCATGCAGAATATTACAACCTGGACTTCAAAAGTTAAGAATATATATCAGAAAAATCATATAGATATAGATGGTGGCCCAGTAGTCAAAGTTTGGGACCAAGAGATTTGCTCCTTCTGTGGTCTCAGGTTCGAGCCTTGTGGTTGCTCATATGATGACCACTGGAGGCTTGCATGGTCGTTAACTTCAAGACCCGTGGGATTAGTCAAGGTGTGCGCAAGCTGGCCCGGACACTCACATTAAACTAAAATATATATATATATATATTAGAAAAACATTTTGTCCATTTTATGTCTCAACCAGTCATTTAATAACTCAGGAATATTCTTGCTCCAATTCTTACTCCATGTACTTGTTGATAAGCAAAACGTATACTTGTTAATATTTATTTAAATTTATTTTTATCTTTTTGATGATTTTGATAATAGAAAATATTGTTAGAAACACTTAAAAATATATATGCATCAAGTTATATTTAAAGTCTGTTTGATGTTGTGGTAGCGGTTGTTTTTTAAAATGTTATTTATTTAAAAATATATTAAAATAATATATTTTAAAATTTTAAAATTTATTATTGACATTAGCATACCAAGACAATTAAAAAATAAAATAAACGTGCCACTAGTTATATTATTAAACAAATTCTTAAATGTACTTTCATAAAAAGTTTTGGGTTGAATTATTAAATTTATAACTCCTTGATAACATCTATTTTTATTATAAAAGGGTAAGAAAATTATTTTAAATATGAAAAAGGAAAAGAAAAATATTTTGAAGACAACAACTTTGTGTTAGGAAGAATTTGGTGAATAGAATGAGCAACAAAATCTCACTTTAAGTCTTTCTCTCTTTTGAAATTGCCTTTTTTGCTAGTGTTTTTCAAATTTGCTGTTAAATGTTTTTTTACAAATTCTCATGCCGTCAAATCACAAAAAAAAAAAAGAAAAAAAAAGTAGTAAAAAGTATTGAATGTGGGCTTTATCGAGCATAGGGAATACTTTTTTTCTCTTGCGAATTGCCATACACACTCAAGATGTCTCTCCTCTCTTTTGACTCTTCTATCCATGGATTCCAAAGTTAGTCTCATGTGCCCTCTCCTATCTATTGCATACAAAAATTATATCCTTTCCTATGATTCTCATACAACCAAAATGATTCGACGACTTTAGTGTACGGACAGATTATGAGCTTCAAAATTCCATGAAAAGTTAAGCCAGATTTTGTCTAGGTGGTTCGTATGTATAATAATTGTATATAAAACATTTTATACATGATTTTTTTATCATTAAATATAGCAAAAACTATATATATTGGTATTTTTACTTAAAAATATATTAAAATAATATTTTTTTATTTTTTAAAAATAATTTTTGATATCAGTACATCAAAATAATCTAAAAATACCAAAAATATATTAAAAATATATTAATTTTTTTTAAAAACACTTTTGAAACGCAAAATCAAATAAGACTTCAATGTTGTTATAGAGTGTCGGTCTTTTTCAAATCATAAGATGTAATTATCAAATTATTATTCAAAATATATAAAACCCAACAAATTGGTAAATACAATCAAAACACCGATAAAGAAAAAAAAACCAAAAAACAAAATTAGATTGGTATCTATAAGAAACTAGATCTGAATTTATTTAATTAAAAGAGAAAAGAAATGAAGGCGAGAAAGGTTTTGTCTATGATCCTGACCAGTAACAATTTAAGTTAATTATAATAAACAATTCATTAATAAGATAATATTTGATTAATTTTTATAAAAAAAACATATTTAATAGACACGTGAATATTCTTTGCACATCATTTATGATTTTAGTTTTTTTTTTTTAAAATACGAATGATAACAGTAGATGGTAGGAGTAATTGTTTTTTATATTAATAATTCATTAAAATGATTAATATTTATAAAGATGTTTAAAATACGTATTCAAATTCTTTATAATTAGTATTCACACCTTCTTACTCATAATTTATAATAAATAGTTTTATTAGGTGGCAATGCTTATAATCTTTCTAATAGCTAGATGTATCATACATGTCAGCCAAATGCATGCCAATATTAGATCAATATTTATATCTATATTTTACTATGTTATGATAGGATTATGAGTTCGATGATTATGATCATATCAGACAAAAAGGACTGATTATGCGTATATAATCCCTATCTTTTGTGAATGTACAACTTGCCAAAGCCTTCAACACAATCACATGGTGGCGAGCTATTTTTTTATGCTGATCAAACCCACATGGCCGGACATGATCCAAGAAGTAAATGGTGTGTATCAGATCATGGGCAAGGAACAAGATATGCGTAGAAACAGACCCACATGGTGGGATTGCAGATGACTGACCCACATGGCATTAAAAAGGAAGGAATTGGCTAATGAATGAGGAGCTGGGTTATGATGGCAGTCGTAAGGCAAAAAGGAGCAAGTTCAAAGCTCAATTTGGCAGCAGACACTCCTCTCATGCAACACATAAAGTGAAAGCAACTACAAGCTTCAATATTCTTTGCAACTCTCTACAAGCAAAGCCAGTCTGCCAAAATCTCTCTGTTTGTTGTATTTTTTTTTAATCTTTTGAGTCAGATTTTCACACTAGACACCGATTCTGTTTTTCAACGAATTTGGTAAAGAACAAAGAAAGGTCGTGCAGATTAGCTAGAGGTGGCATTTGGAACCAAACTCCAAGAAAAATTCATTTTTCAATGGTTTTTTTTTTCCACGCCTCAAAGTCAAGTGCAACTGTAGCAATTTTCTTCTTGAGAGATGCATGCTTTATCTTTGATGACGTAATTGTCTTAATCAATTAACTTGGCTTCTTGAAAGAAAAGAGAACCACAACTAGCTAGGTGCTTATTGACAGCACCCTCCCTAATTTTGGCAAGTTGAATGGTTCAACACACGAACAGACACGCCATTGCAGTAAAAGTAGAACTTCCTTAATTAATCCATCTAGGAAATAGATTGTTACGTCAGAGCAGGTCCTCTTGACTGCAATTTCAAAGGGATTTTTACAATCAATATTGAGAAAATCACTAAGGAAGTTGTGTGTGTGTGTGTGTGTAAAATTATCACCAGAAAAGTTACTGTATAATAGAAATCTTTAACATGGCATACCTGTTTAAATATCCTGATTCTAGCTAGCTAGATGATCACATCCGATTCTTTAATTAGCCTCAATTGTACATGTATGTACGTGTTTCATTGATCTTCACTGGTGCTTTCTTGTGAGCTGCGAACAGAATATAAAAAAGAGACACAAATTGAAATACTGAACATAATGAAAGATTGCCAGATTTTGAGAGGTGAAGAGCTGTAGTGGGCTAAAGATATCAGGTCATTGATTGAAGTTGCATAATTAAGGGTTTCCAGCTAGCCAAGAGGTTAATTAGCCTGTGATTTTGAGTTGGGGGGAATGAAGCCTGGTCCGAGATCACTCAAAAGATGAATGCGTGCGCTTCAGGTGAATGGTCTCGAACCAGACAGCATTCCCCTCAACTGTGTAGCAACGAAAGAGAGAGAGACTGTTTGATATTTGGCCATGCATTGTTCTTTCATGGGCCCTTATATACGTGAGAGCTGAGGATGAGTTTACAATAGACTATGAGTAAGTATCTTTTTGTGGGCCATATATTGACATGGAGTCCCACTTTCTACAGCTTCCCTACCTTCTAATCATGCTTTCACAGAGTGTTAAAGAAGAAACTTTGGCTTTGTTTGCTTTGAGTACCCAAATATTCACTTTGCTTGTTGCACGCAAATTGTGATCCTCTCTACCTATATAGGGATTGAACTGTACAACTTTTAACATTTCTGGAATGTCTTGGCATCTGAACAAAACAAAAATCCTTTGTACAAGTACAAGGATTTTGAGTGTATGTATTACGGATTGAGAATTGAATGATACAAACATCTACTTTGCCGGAGAAAATCGAGGACATTTATCAGTGATTGATAATAACTGGGCTCAAATCGCAGGGATTTGCGTACAAAATTGAGGTCAAAGCAGGAACTTTTGTCCGTAACTATCGAATAACAGAAGCATACCAAAAACTTTCTCCCGCCTGCCTCGCCTCTCATCAGCACATCTCATATGCAAATTGATTATCCAATGGAATAAGGTACGCTCGTTTGTAAATTAAAGAAATGTACTTTTAAAAAAATCCCATTATTAATCACTTCTTAAGGAACTAATTAATAATATCTCGTATTGGAGAACTTATAATGGAATGAAAAACGCGGTAAAGAAATGGGACTCGTTGATGCATGATGATCTTGAGAGGGGTGTTTAAAGGATATCTCTTTTGGTTTCCCACTTGAGGAAAAAGGGGTAGATAGGAGGTGGGAGAAGCTTGTCATCAATGTTTTCCCTAAACAGTTCGATTCCAAGCTTAAATGTAAAGAAATACAGGTTGGCCTGTTAAAGCTTTGAACAGAGCCATAAAGAAGGGTGATGAGAGGAAAAAGTAGGGGGGAAATAGGTTTTATTAAGTGATGCATACTGTGCAACATGGTTATTGCCATGTTTGTAAAAGTTGACCACTTGCTATTCAATTTTTTATTGAACCATCTGTTACTAAAAGATCAAGGATCAACTGGCTTGGTAGAGATGGGAAAAGGAATGGGAAAATGACACTAAAGATACATGGCATTGCTACGAGAAACAGCTTTGAAGTCCTCTGCTTACAGAGCACTGAAGCTGAGCCATTGACTGCACATGCTGTTGGGGTCCAATACCATATCTAGTGCATGAAAGATAACAGTAATGTCCTCCTCGTCTGACAATACTGTGTTACTGCTCGACATACAGTGGTAAAATCTGATAAAAAAAGAGAGAAGAGAGAGTAAGTATTAGATTGTAATTTGCAATACTGCACGCTTCCTAATACCACTTCTCCTGTTCTCCCTCGAACAAACTGGGAAAAAACATAGCAATCTACTTCTCAAACCATTATGCTCCTGCGGCCACAAGTCCCAAGGCCTTCTCCCTTACACCAGAATCCGAACAGTGGGAAAATATGAAAACTGATGATATTTATGCCCAGGGCTAGCAACATCATCCATGTCAGAAGCCTCATAACAGAACAATTTGCTTTTTAATTTATTTATAAATTGTCTATATATTATTGGATCAGCTTTACACAAGGACTAAGTACTTCCTCGATGAGATTCAAAACAGAACATCAGCACTAACGCTTTCATAAGTAGGCTCCCTCTCACAACCTTTCTCATAGATTCAAAATCGAGATGATAAAGTGGAAATCAAAAAACGAACCCACTTACTACACCAGTTTTCAAGAATAGAACATTTCGCATACAATGAAGTGTTCTTTGGAAATCTGTAAAAGGTAACCACGAGTTGAAGTTTGACTGGCTTGCGTATGCTAGCTGAGATATTCACTCGTTAGTCGATTAAATAGATTTAAAATCGTTTCCTAAGAACAAATTCGAATAAGTTAATGCTCGCTTGTAGTGAAATTACTGTTTTAAGAACATATTATTGCAAGACGCAAGTACTTTATCTTAATCCTTACAAAAATATGATAAAAAGACATTAACAGAGAACTAGAGTTACTATTGACCAATAAATTTCTTATATGCGTTACTGTTTACTAAGACAAAAAATTTATAAAGAGATTAAAACCCATGTCTTTTTTTTTAACTTTAATTAATTATTTCTTCGATTACATCCGAACATTTTTTTTCTCTCCAAGCATTCTATAGCTTAAAGCTAAACTCGATTTCGGTTGGGTTTACATAAAAAGAATCGAAATTAGACACCAAACAGTTCCGGTACAAGGCATAGGTTTTACCCGAGTTTTCTCAGTGGCAGAGATTTTTTTCCTTTTGTTATAAATGAGGTTTTTATCATCAAAGCTACGAGGCAGCAGCTCACCCTACTACAAAAGCATTACGAAAAATCGAGGAATTGTAACAGGAACACAAGCAAACGACAAGTTCTAACTATAAGAATGGCAAAAACTCCATCTACTACAAAAATCTGAGAATCTGTCTGGAATCCCTCACAGCAGCCACGGGCAATCTTGTATTGGACAAGATTGAATCATCTGATGAGTCAAACAGCATTGCCTGAGCTCTCAGATTTGTGAATTCTCATTTCTTGAGCACCCTGTTTCGTGGATGCACAATCTGGGACAAAAAATTGACAGCTGCACTGCCATTCCAGAGCTTAAAGTAGACCCAATTTTAATGCAAGTCCTTTTGACCAGCAATATTTTTTTTCTCACCGCAAAAAAGTCTCCTTTTGCTGTTTGATTACCAAAAACACTTGAACACAAGGTGCTTTACTCTCTATGGGCATCTTTTATTTTATTTTATTTTGCTTTAAGAGCTTTTCATTATGACGCTTACTACAATTATGCAAAACAAAGATTTGGCAAAGGCACAAATTTCCACTCTAACAAAGCACAGCCCAGCATCGGGGGACCCCCTGTACCTGCCTCCCTAACTTTCCATCCCCTGTCTGCGTGTGACATACCATTCAAGAACACAATCAAACAAACGACTATTAAGTACACAAAATCTTCGTTAAATTAAAGTTTTTCTACCAAATGGACAATTTCCATTTCTTTTCTAGTCCTCGGATTGATAGAAAAGTAAAATCAGATAATTCAAATACGTAAAATAAAATAAAATCAATATTGGAAGACCAGCAGTTTGTGCCACACTTTCCTGTGTTCTAAATAAAAAGTTCGAGACCAAGCTGTTTGCAGAAAAAAGGGTATTGTTTATATAGAAATCATAAGTTGTAGAAAAATCACTTACCCTTCATGGATTCCATAAACAAGGAAACAAGCCGTTGCAACTTATAAAGGGGCGACTTTAACATTCTTCAGAACAATCACCAAAAACAAGAGAAATTGGGACATTTTGCTTCATATATATTAAGATCTTACACAGAATTAAGACTGGGCATCAATGCCCCATTAAAGTATTCGAAGGCCAATCGTCAAATTACAAAGATTCAAAAAATGTGAACCACATTTCTACGTTGGAAATTTTTGTTTCTGGGTACGCACCAGATGAAAAGTTTTATAATTCGTTGCCCCACTGCATAGGCCAAGGAAACCTGTCATTCCAGATTACTAAATCAGCTGCACTTTTAGTAAAATCACTGCTTGAAAACAGATAGCTTGAGCAACCAATGAACATTTTAGGAAACAGAGCTGACCTCCAAAGATTTGCATTAGGAGAAACGCACTCTCTAAGTGGAAGTGCTGGCAAGAAGTAGGCAGGTGGTTTATGACCAATGGGGGACGTACAGCTCGGTGGTTTGCCTCATTTTGTTTACGAGCCTTGTACATCTTTTCCGTCTCAATCACAACCAACCTTTTCACCTGTGGAAAAATAAATGATGCATTAGGACAAAACGACCTAAAAGTAGAAGCAATTACAAGTATTTGAAGGTATAACCAAAAAAAAAAAAAAAACACTAAAATGAAAGGCAAATTCACTGAACATATCGACTCCCTGATATAGTGTAATTATTGTTTTTTTTTTTTTTTTTTTTAAAAATAAATTAATACCTTGATATTGAAAATATTTTGATCTTTTCATACTATCCATGTTTTTTTTCTTTTAAAATACAATTAAATAACTCAATTATTCTTAAAGTAAATTTTTGCAACATATAATGTCTTTTAACTTTTTGAAACACAATAAAAAGACAACTTTATTCTTAAAATTAAAAAATAAAAGTGCATCAAGGGGCTTTTGAATTTTTCATTACAATTTTTTGTTATCACCAGTTTTACTGGGGGCTATTTAGTCTTCTTATATAGATTAAATATTATTTAAATAGAAAAAATTATTGGAACGTGAATGATATCCGCTCACTTTAGAAAGCATATACAGTGCCTCTTCTTGGCGACCAAAAAATCCTTCTGCTATGTTATTGAAAACACCGTCGCATCCTCTTCTTATTAATATAGCGCAAGTCAGTGGTGATGAGGTAGTTTATTGTTAGTAAGACTTTTTTTATCTTTTTATTTTTTCTCCCTTTCTAAAAAATTACAGTTTGTTTCTATTTATTATTGGTATTTTAACTCTAGTCCTTATTCTTTTGATTTTTAATTTTTGTTCTTGATCTTTTTAAAAATATTTTTTTTCAATTTCATCATTCAATCCTAATTTTTCATGCATTATTTTTTTTTAAAAAAAATTTAATCCTTATTTGTTTGATTTCTATTTCTTTCTTGACCTTTTATAAAGGTTTTATTGATTTTTAATTTTATCATTCAATCCAGATTTATGATATACTATTTTTTTCTTATTTGGTTCTCATTCTTTTGACTTTTCTCATTCTTTTGCTAAAGTTACTTTTATTTTCACTTTCACCTTTTAATAAAAAAATTATAGTTTTTTTCTAATTTATTTTTTATTTTTTTATCTTTATTTTTTTAACAGTTATTTTTTGTTTTAGATCCTTTTGTGCAAAATATTTTTTTTCTTGATTTCATCCTTCAGTGTTTGATTTGTTGGGGATTGGGCTTCGTTGTTTTTCCATGCATGGTGTTTTTGGTCTAATGATTTAGGTCACGAGTTTGAAAAGTTAATGAGGTTGACATCTTTTTTTCTAGCTTATTTTATTTTTTGATTTTATCTTTTGACATTATATTTTTTTAAAATGGCTTTGTAGTTTTCTTCAATTTATTTTCTATTAGGTTATCCCGATCTTAGAACTTGAGACGCAAGTTTAACGGGTTAACCTGACCTGACCTGACTCGACTTTTATGGCCTAAGTTACATGTCTATCATGCTAACTTGGGTTGACTTCAACTTTTTTTTCTATCTATTTTTTACTCAATTTTATTCTTGTATATTTAATTGATTGAAAATTGAATTACATTGTTTTTCTACTCTTAAAAAATAATATTTCTATCAAATTATCGTCATTGCTTACGTACATAATTTTTATTTTTTTATTCTATTTTTTTATTATATAATTAAAATAAAATATAATTATTTAACTAATTAGAGTTATAAACCGAGTTGGTTAAAAAACCTTATGGAATCTAAATATTATTTTTTATAAAAAAAACAACACGGACTCTTAACGAAGCCCGAGGCCACGTTTAGTTTTTTCTATGTATAAACTAAATTTGATAGAGCATCCTCCTGACTGTAGGCGTATTCCATAGCATGACAACCCGATTGCACTCGCCAAGACATGATGATGTCTGTGAAGTCTTCTAAATCCTGGAAAGCGAAGCCATTAGTTTTACTACAGAGTTTGGTTCATTTATTGATTCTATGCTTACGACGACGAACAAACATGCCCCACATATTATTTTTTATTCTTTATATTTGAAATATTTATCATCATCAGATTTATTTATGACGAACAAACACGCCACACATGTTTTTATATTTATCAAAAAAAAAATATTCAACTCGTTGTTAATATTTATTTATTTATTTATTAACACATATTATTTTTAATTTATTTAATTAAATACATCGATTTTCGGTTTATGATTAAGATTTTTTTTGTAAAATAACACATTAAAAAAAACCTTTATATTTATTATTTTGCTAGAAATAATTATCAACAAAACTCAGTTTAAATACTAGTAAATCCTAAAACTTATATACTAATAAAAATAATAGTAAAAGGAGAAGTAGAATAGCGTCACGTTGAGGTCCCATGTCCACCTCTAGTTTGACTGCGAGATATCTACATCACGACTATTCTTTAAAGAGAGGCTGCTAGGCAGTCGGACTCAGAGGAGTAGAGGACTGTTTTCTGGCAGTGTCCTCATCGAATGGGCTTTGTTTGGATATTGTAATCTTATCCATTGTGTTCCTAAATTCCAGTGAGATCTCCAACACGGCCTTCTGTTCTGTTCAAGTAAATTTGTCGGAATTCGATGCATATGAAATTGTGCATGGAAAGCCAGAAGCCCGTCTATATCCCACATGTTGGCTTCCCATCTGTTGAATTTTAAGCAATTTTTTTCGAAGATTTTAGGGGAAGATTGGATGAGGAGTTCAGGATTAGATGAGACTGGCTTGAGAGTGCAAGGATAAATTGATTAATTCTCCCACTACCAATGGGACATGCTTGTGTTTAGAATTCTTGCTTGATTAACCGAAAACACCCAAGTGCCTTCAGGTATCTTCTCTTCATTTACTACAACCTTAAGCATGCTTGTGTTTAACACAGCACAGCACAGCATTTCCTTCCTCAACTTTACCCCCTCTCCCTCTCTCAATTGCGGGTCATGCTGATGCAACAATACGTCATTCGCATCATCGGGCATATTGACCAATCTTAGATTTTCTTGATTCGAAAATCAGCATCCAGCGAGAACAGTTTTTCAAATTTTCTGTTGTTCTACCAAATGTTACAACGTCAACTGTTCTCTTTTCAACGACCCTATTATCAGAGTAATACACAAAGATTTAAGAAACAGCTAGAGGATAAAAAACTGGAAGATCAGCATCTTGTTTCATATTTTCCTAACCATGTGCTTCAAACAGAAAGAAAGAAAGCAAAGCAGGTGCTCCGTCAGGAAAAAAAGATTACCCAACAAGAGTGCAAAACGGGAATGCTTTGCATAGATATTATAAGTTACAGAAAATTTACACTTCATAAATTACATAAACATTGCAACAAGTCTTTGCAACTTCAAGGGGAACAACATTCACATGCTTCAAGCAGTCGCAGAAAGAGAATTGGGACCTTTTGTCTCTTATAGATTAAGAATTAAGAGCTCACCACAATATTAAGACTGAACATCAATGCCTGCATAACTCTGCCCATTAACCTCATCGGGTGGACTTTACTCATCTATCTCCTCTGCTTGCTGGGTTTCATCTTCAAATTTGCTAATGGCATGGCCTTTCAGGACACTATGCTGAGAAACAGGGTTGCTGGTATCTTCTCTGGAACTATCCTGACTTTGGTTTTTTTCATCATTGAAATCTCTTTTCACTTTGTCTGGCTGAGATGAATTCACACTATTATTGCAGCTCTTCCTTCGGCCCAACTTTGGTGATTTTGCACGTGTTGGTGGCAGCTGACATTCAGATGAAGGCACATTTGTCAAGATATAAATCATAATAAACTTGTTATCCTGGGAAACTTGCATCTGTACATGATCTTCTGTCATCAGTCACTGCTACATGCTCTGATGATTTAAAATTAAAAAATAACATCCCAGAAACCTGTTCGATAAATCTTTACTAGAACAGCAGGGGGGGGGGACGAATCTATGTGCACTACCTTTTTTAGTTCAACCTTAGGTGGTGGCCCTTCATGGTAGAAACTAGGCATTGGGTTAGCCTTAAACGTCAAACTCTTCCTTAGTTGCTTGATGGCTGCCTCCTTCTCTTCCTTGAAATTTGTCACGTTGAAAAGACAAATCAAGAAACATGTCAGAATCAGTTGCTTTGACAATGTAATGTCAACCGCTAAACTTGACACTGGAGATAGACTGAGTCACTCTTAACTACCCTTTGCTATCAAGCTGCTTTAAGTACTTTACCTTGGTCCTTGCTTCACTTTGAGTTTTCTCGGCCTCCAACGCTTGATATTTTTCCTCTAACTTTGAATAGAACTAAAAGATTTAAACATAATAAAACTGTTATGAGTCTTGGCCTTCAGGTATGTTTCCATCCCAAAAACTTGCATTAAAAAAAAGAAAACAACAAAACAGAACTTCAACTCTGAATGAAACAAAGAGATCAAGGCAGCACCTCCTTCCGCTTTTCAGCCCGTTCAGTGCATCTAAATACAGGGGCTGCTACAGCAGTTGCCTTGGACATAATAGGCCGTGCAGATGCTGTGGTACTATGCAGCGTCAAGGAATGAAATTGATTTCAAAAAGAGAAATCGAGCAACAGAGGTGACAAAAGTTTAAGAAATGAACAAAAGAATCTAGTTCAAACTTAATCTGCTAGAAAGAGGATACGAGGAAGTGACAGAACAATTATCTTCCTCATCTGGATGCTTCTTATTATTTGGTTGCAATGGCTTCCTTGACACTGAAAGTGGCTGCAGTTAAGCAAACAAGAATTCCAGTATCAACTAGGAGTATAGTTTTCCAATCCCTTAATTATATTAAGACATGATTTTCCAATATATCTGAAGTTCACCACCGCATTCTGAAAAATATCTCCTTCTCCTTCTTTTTTATTTTTTTGAGAAGAAAAACATATCTACTTGGAAAGCTATGCAGTAAGCAGTAGATTCTGCTACATGAGCTTCCTTAGAAGGCTAAATTAATAATTTCTAACAATTTTACGGTCAGCCACCATACCTGGTTCTGCTTCATGGGGTTTTGACGTAATACATTGTTTGCCTTGAATGATTTGTTCACACCATTGGTGATATCAGGTTCAGGCCCAGAAGGACGAATTCCTGATGAAGCACGCTTTTCAGTTGCTAGGGCAAATGGCTGAGGAACAGTGTGTTTTGTTCGAGCAATGGCAGCAGAAGCAGGTTTTGATACACGCTTTATAGATGATTTTTGTTGACCAATATCCTTTGATTTTCTGTTTACTGCTTTAACCTTTTTCACTTTTAAGCCATCCTCAAAATTTGAGCATACAACATGCTGCCCTTCCTTGCTTTTTTCAGCATGGGAAAGTTCAGTAACCTCAACGGAGACTTCAGTGGTACATTCCTTCACCTCATATTCCTTTGCTTCAGTACTCTCCTCTGAACTATGGAGCTCAGGAACCCCATTGATAGGTTCGTAGGACTCCAGAACACCATGATCATGAGGAACTGTTTCATGAGTTTGATCATGGGAGACACCATTTGAATACACGATGACAGAGTCTGACTCCTTGTCCATGCAGATGTCAGTAACTTCTATACCCATTTCACTGGATCAAGACATACAATTATCACATTAATAATCATACCCTGTTGCATATATGTGTCGCAGGAGAACCTTTACTCCATCCCCCTCAGTTTCCCCCTTTTATTTTAGAAATTCTTACAAAGCCAGTGTTAAACGACCACCAACCATCTGAAGCTAAACAATTTCATCTCTCTAGCCATCCCTTTACTTGCCTTAATCCATGGTAGCTTTAACAAGCATGCAAATTTATGCAAATTATTTAAGAAAAAGAAGCAGCAAACACTCAGAATCAAATTCCTTGACAACAAGAGTAACAGAGGCACATAAATTAATGAGCACCAGAGAATAGGAAGTTAACAAAATAGGTATGCCCAATTCGTAATTATGACAATAAACCCAAGCAGACAGACCCAACAAAACATAGAACCCAGAACTAGAAAAAGTCCCATTTTCCATTCAAGCAAAAGAGAGAACCAAAGAAAAAAATCCAATCTGTATTATTTCATTGGAGCAAATTATTTCATTCAAAAAGGAAATAACTTTATTCGTTTTTCAAAAAGAGTTTAACAACAAATCATCTCATACTGGAAAATGATGATACACACAGCGGCAAAAACAGCACTCATTCTTTGAGCTTGAAATCATACAATACAAACTATTTGGGAAAAGAAAACAAGGAGACTCTTATTAAACAATAAGCATCCCATAAATCTCAAAGAAACACAATAATTTCCACGCTCTAGGAAGAACTCCGCTGTACTTAGAAAAATAAAGCTTCAATTTTCTGTCAGGATACACACAGCGGCAAAAACAGCACTCATTCTTTGAGCTTGAAATCATACAATACAACCTATTTGGGAAAAGAAAACAAGGAGACTCTTATTAAACAATAAGCATCCCATAAATCTCGATGAAACACAATAATTTCCACTCTCTAGGAAGAACTCCGCTGTACTTAGATAAATAAAGCTTCAATTTTCTGTCAGTTTCCTGTGCTGCATTTTCTCAGCAATCAAACATACATAGAACCAGATTTATTTTGCTAACTTAAAAAGAAAACTACATTTTCCAGTAGGTATCCGAGAAGAAAATCATAGCTAAGTCGAAGAGAAGATAAGAAGCAAGCAAAACGACACCGAAAGGATCGTAAAAGCAAAATGCACTGATGAATTCAAACCCACATTACATTCCATGCATGCAATGTAGGATGAGAAACAGATCCAGAGTGAGAAATTGAATCAGAGGGTGTCAAATTTCGTAAAGAACTCACATTTTTTAGCCCGATCTGTCGAGGAACAATATTGAAAACTGACCAAGGTTTGTGTTTGTGTTTTTTTTTTTTGGCTTTTGTCCTTCGCGTTCTGTTTGCCTTATGGAGCTGTGTTTTCTGTGTTTCTGTTACCGGTTTCTTTTATAGTCTTTTTTGTCTTTAAGCGCCTCCGGTCGGTGTTCGCTCTGTCATTACACGCCGTTACGTGCTTTTCCCAGTTTGAAATTTGAAATTTGAGTGAACTGCAATTTTAGGATTTCTATCTTTTACTTTTTTTATATTTCAATATCTCACTTTTAGTTTTTCTATTTCAGGGATTTACTCCAAAACTTTTGCCAATTTACAACTTTTTAAACCGCTCAGGTAAATGTTTTTTGAAATGAGTCAAATGACTCTATCCACACAGTAACTTCTATTTTTACTACTTACACGGTACTTGACTATTGAAGGACGTGCTCATCATTTAATTATAGAGAAAATCAAGCGCCACTTCAAGAGGACAAAATTAATGATTTTAAATTATTAAAAATTGCAATATATATATATATATATATATATATATATATATTAAATGGTTAATTGTATCTGTATATTCTATTAATAAAGTCTCTATTTTTAATATAGTATTAAAGCAATACCTTTCTATATTAAGTTTTCTTAATATTTTTTTTGCCTTATTAGCTGACCATTAGTTTCTTCTAATCTTTATTTACTTTCTTTTGATAACCCTTCTTATTTTTCCATTTTCTTTCTATTATTAGATACATCTCTTATTGGAAATTTCTTTTATTAACCCCCCTTTTTTTTTTTGCCAATAAGAAAACTATTGATCAAGTGATTTAAACTCTAATCCTATAATTTACTAGTGTGTGTGTGTGTTAATTAGAATCACAATTTAAAAACCATTTTTTTTCCTATTATGCTTTTTATGGCATTTCTTTGTTCATGAAGTATTAACGTCATGCTACATTTTCCATGTTTTTCATGTTATAAACTCAAGTAAAATTGACTTATTTTTTTTTTTTTTTATAAAGAGTAAAAAATTGTCCCATATAATTTTTTTATGTAGTTATTATTAGCTTGAATAGCCTTGGTATATTGAGGTTATTTTTTTTTTTAATAATCATCCATATTTTATTATTATCTTTTAAAGACAAATGTCAAATTCTTAAATTTTTTTGTTTAAAATCTCTTTAAGTTTGAGGAGGCATGTTGCGAAAAAAAATCAAGGCAATACATTAATTTTGGATTCTAATCCAATTAATACAATTTAATTTTCATAATTATTTGGTTTTATTACTACATATACATTTTAATTGATTGATTATAATCATACATTCTATCAAAAGTTTCTAATTTTTAACACTCCTGAGCGGGTTGTAGTCTACAATGTGCGAGGCTAGGTGAATGAAGCCTGTCTATAGCCTTAAAATATGATTTTCTCTTTGGAAAATGATGCTTGCTTTTGGTTCTTTTCTTTGATATTTTAATCAATGCATTAGTGATTTTATTCCTCGATCCTCCACACACACACACACACACAAACATATATATATATATATATATATATATATATGTTTTAAGTTATTTTCACAAGAGATCAATTGTACATGTCTGTCTACATATATTATCATTTCTGGCATGCGGCAATTAAATTTATCTAGATATTAGATTGAAAACAGATAATTATCTGCATCGAAATTGATTATATATTCAGCTATTGTATAGGACGGTGCCAGGTCCCTTTTGTTAGCAAGAACGCTACAACAGGTGACAAATATTCTCGTTCAAGAAATAATGGCTAGCTCGTTGCTCTTATCTCAATTGATTATCTAGCTATATTGCATGGAATATATCTATCACACCTACCATCCTCAATCTCATACACACGTCTTCAACTTTTATTTCTCATTGGAGTTGGTCAACAAAGAGAATTAATCACCTTACAAGGATTAGATCAATCTTTATTCAATGCTGACGCTCCTGGCATTTCTTTTTCTGTGAACAAGGAGGAGACGACGAAGGGCGATTTAACCACTCCATGCATGGAAGGCAGCTAGCAGGGCCCCATCACTCCGAGAAATCTATGGAGAACTAGCTTATCACCTGTTATTTGATTTTTAGAACAAATCGTGTCGAAGAATACCAACCGAACCATAATTATAAACTAGCTAGGTTAACATCTTCGTTGCAAAGGCAAAGTCCAGATAGAAATTGCTAACCCCGTTGGCAGATGGCTTTGTCTTTTCTCTCTTTTAAACAACAACCTAGGGTTTTCACAGAGAATAACCCTTTTGTTTAGATGAGAATCTCCTATCCCCTCCATCACCGAGTACAAACCATGAGTCCCATGTTCAATTATTTTAAAAACAACAGAGCATCACTTTACTGAAAGCAGCTTCGTAAGCATAATACACACTTCAAAAATAGCCAACTCACTTAGAATCTGGTTTAAGAATGGACGAACGATTTCACCAAAAAATGAATGGACGAATGATCATACAATCGATCCGCTTAGCTTTAGATGAATTCATGCTATTTTTTCAATGGCATTGGCTAAATCTTAATGATATTACTATTAAAAAAAGAAAAAAGATGAATCCATTTAATTTTCTTGGTGTTTAATATTTTAAAACTACTACTGACAATAAAGAAGAGAGTTTGAGAGAAACAACGTAGTTGTGTAGGTGTTGGTTTCACTTGAAATAGTGAGACGGGAAACAAGGAGCCCACCTGGAAATATATCGCATCATAAATCTGTTCATGCAAATAGAAAATTTCATATTTTTCTAAACGTCCTAAAGATAATGTCTTTTTAACGGAAATTGGCAAAATCATTTGGAATGTTTGGCTTTGGCACTGTAATATTTTCAAGAAGATGTTCTTATCTTCACCAAAAAGCAATATATAGAAGAGAAGACGTTCCATCCAGATAATTGCAATGGCCCCGTCCTTGATTATTCCTGCTTAACCCTTTTGATAAAGCCCCGACACCCTCTATTTAATTTAATACACACTTCTTTAATTTAAGTTCAATTTAGAATTAAATGCTTGAAGTAGTTTTTTAAAATGTTTTTTTATTTAGAAATGTATTAAAATATTTTTATTTTTACTTTTTAAAATTTATTTTTAACATTATCATGCATATTAAAACCATTTAAAAATATCAAAAAAATATTAATTTAAAATAATAATAATAATAATTTAATTTTTTTTAAATACAATTAAAATACTAAAACAAACCATTTCTGTACCCATTTTGTTAAACATCATTCAGTGTCCTTAGAAAGCAAGAAAGACAGACAGGTGACTGATTGGCGTTGTTGCTTCCATATCTACCTAAGACCTTTAGCTGGTAGCTAGGCCTTCACCATCGCTGTCCAGGCAACTAGTTTATTCTTGACTACTGAAAGCTCAAAACTATGTTGGTGGCAAACATCACCCACCCGTATAGGATATTGGCTGCCATTTAATATTTCCATGATCGAGCTTTTTAGCTTCGTGAGAGGGATCATAAGAAAATTAACCTTGTGGTTTCTACGCACTGAATTGATCACAATTACAAAAATACGTGATTGTTTTGATATTATATAGAATAAGGTATTTTTTTAAAGTTTAAATGCTCCAAAGTAAGAAGCAAATTTTGATTATAATTAACCCCAAATTAACATCATATAAAATTTTTAATAAATTATAATTATATTTTGTGTTGTTTTAAGGTGTGATTAAAATTATTTCATTAAATTTTTTTTAACAATATCCAATGCGTTGAAAATATATCTCCATTGATCCATTATTTCTTAACCGTTGAGTTTTAAATTTTATTTCTTGATTATTAAATTTTTATAAAGTTTTGAGTTGATTTTATATATATATATTAATTAAATTGAGAAAGATATAATTATTATTTTCAATTACGATTGTATTAGACCGTTATTCTCAACAATTCAAATAATATTAATTTCCTAATACTTTTGTAGCATGCCATATAATTCTAAAACAACCAATTTATAGAGCCAAATGGGGTCCGAACTCCGAACGAGCTCTTCTGCAGGCTCGAAGTCGGTGAGACGCGTAAAGGCAATCATAGGAAGCAAAGATCATGAGGCAATCATGGGAAGAGACAGGGAGGGGCCCGTGAACTGTGAGGCTGTGCTTTTCTATGGGTTTGGAAGAGACCGTGAGTGGAGTAAAAGGAAGGGTGGCATTTTAAGGCACATATACTCTTCTAAATTTTAGAAGAATAATAATCACGTATTGGACCCCACATACATATATACCCCTCCATCATGCCATTAATCTTGAATTCCAAGTGAATGATTTGATCATCAAGTGGTTCCCACGCTTCCTAGATTGCACGTGCCATGATCGATCTACAAATAAAATTTTCTCCCGTCTTTCTTCTTCTTTTTACCGAGTCCATATACATTCAATTGCTAAACGTAGAGCATGAAAGAAAATTCGTATAAAATATGTAGACACGAGACAGACCAGTGTTGCAGGTGAATTTGGTTAAGGAGGATTGCCAGCATGAAAAAATGACCGTTGCCTAGTGGAACGCACCGTATCAGCCAATCCCTTTGCCTTTACTTATACGCACCGTTTCAATAAAATGCGTAACTACCTGCACTGAGAAGAATGCTGAGTCAGCATTCAGTTATTCTGCTACTGCCTATGTATGCTATCAGTTGTCACAGAGTGGACATGGACACAATGAATGAGAACAAGAATTAATCCAGCTGTGGATTCTCCTCCTCGTCCCTCCTCTCCCTACGTTCTCTCCATTTCTCTTGTATCTTCTTCCCTCTTCTCTTAGCTTAGCTAACCAAATACCAGGGAAATCACTCCACTGGATTCAGTCCAGATAGGAGGTTTCATAGAGACACAGTCTTAATTTATACATGCTTCAACCAGAGAATTATAATCAGCAGCCCTTCTTAAAACTATTCAATGAACCTAAGCTATTTGTCCATTGTAGAAAAGAATGAAAACCAACCTTTGAATGTAGTAGAGAAATTTTATGGCGTCCACGAAATAATAACACATAATCTAATATTTGAGATGCTTATTTTGAATGTAAACTACAGCTCAAGTGCATTTGCTGGAAAAAAAACATGGGAGTAAATTTCGTTTGGGAGATAACAGATCATATTGCAGCGCCTGTGCGCCATGCTATATATGTAATGGAGGTTGACACACTTTCTATACGCAGTCGAAGCATTTTCGACGATATCTTTGAGCAAGTCCCAAGGCATTGTCATCTCAACGCCTGTGGATCTTAGTTCAAATTTCATGGAATTTAGAATAAAAGCTATATTACTTTACTTCCTTTCCATGTCATATGAATGCTGGAATCTCCATTGTCGTTGATTCAAATAGATGGTTTACATCACATATTTCAGAGATGAAACATGGGCATGGGATAATATTCAAAATGTCGCACTGTCAAGTCCGGAACTATAGAGCAGAGTACAAGGAGTAATCTATTTGGAAAGCTAAGAGGCTATTTAACAAGAGTTGCAAAGCAAAGTACAAGGATAAACCTGCAGGTTTATGGCTGTATCATTCAAAACCAAATGTATGCATGTATTAGCTTGTTTGATTGGCATTGTCGCACCCGACATCGCGGCGGCTCACAAATAATTCTCTTGAATTATGGAAAAAGAATAGATATCTGACATCTTATTCTTTTAGAAGAAAATGTCTTGTTTGAGGAGTCGCCACCTAGTATTATGGTCACTAGAAACCCTAACTGGTCAACATAGATTCTATGGTTCAGGATTGGTTACGTAAAAGGGAAGATATTAGCACCCCTTAAACGTTCTGCCTGAGGCAAACTGCATTGTTGTTTTTGTCCTAAATTGCTAAATTTTATTGCTTTACGCTCTAATGGTTTATTCGCAATATTCCTGACTTTGGCACCAATGAATATTCAACTACGGATAATTCCAACTCTGGCGTTGGTAACTATTACGTAGATATAAAATAAATTTAGATTAATATTTTTTTATTCCTGACTCTAACGCTAGTGAATAAAAAAATAAACTAAATTCATTTTATTGCGCATTCACATATATTTTTTTATTTCTTATGTATTTAAATAAAAAATAAAATAAAAAATTAAATTAGTTTTTTTATTCCTGACTCTGGCGTCAATGAATAAACTAATAAAATAAATTTTATTTTTCATACATGCACATATGTTTTTTTTTCTTGCTAAATAAAATAAAATATAATGAATAAAAATAATATAAATTTAAACCAGTATTTTATCCCCGACTCTGGCGTTGGTGAATAAACTAATAAATTTATATTATTTTTATTCATGCATACAAATATTTTTCTATTTTTAATTTTAATTTTTTAATTTTTATTTCTATACTTTCTATTTTTCTATTTTTTATTTTTTTGTTTTGGGGGTTGGGTCTGATCCAGCCTACATGGCTGGGTAGACCCAACATCCATGGTCTGGTCACTGGCCGCAGCCAGTGACCCGGTTGGGTAGTGAATTAATTATAATTCACTTGCTACTGTAGCAAGTGAATTATAATGCAGGAGGGGAGAGACGAGAGAAGACTTACCTGGTGCAGCAAGGCATAGCCGGAGACGATGGCTCACTGCGCTGGACGAACGGCGCTGCCACCTCTTGTTCTTCCTCTCTTCTTCCTTCTCTTCCTCCTTTTCTTCCCCAGTTCGTCCCTGTATTTCTCTCCTGGAGTGCCCTATTTTTGGTGCAGTGGCTGCTGAAGATGGAGCTCTGAAGCTGCTGCTTCTGGAGGCGACGGAAACAGTGGTGACGCTGGTGGTGACTCTTGTCTACTGCTTTCCTTGGTCTTTCTTCTGTGTTTCCTCTGCTCTCCCTTTCTCCGTGGCCTCCTCTGCTTTTCTTCAGTTTTTGGTTACTGGCCTCTCCCCCCCGGTTTTTTTTTCTCTCTGTTTCCAGTCACCCCTGTCTTTCTCTTCCCTTTTTCCCCTGGTTTTGTTTCTCCCCTGGTTCTGTGATTTTTTTTTTCGTTTCTTTCCCCCCTGTTCGTTCATCTCCTCTGTTTCTTTTTGAAGAAACCAGAGGCTACCCCACGTCCACTCCTTTTCTTTTTCTTTTGTCCCTGCGTTCTTTGTTTTCTCTGGCTTTATAGCCACAGAATGCCACCGTTACCAGGTAATAAATCGACTGTTATTGCAGGAGTAATGGCGATGCATCCGTTTTTGTTCGGTCGAGTGAAGAAGAAGATGAACAGTGTTGATGGACATGGCTAATTGCATTTTGATCCTTGACATTATGAATTTATGCAGTCCAGTCCTTGGGTAAATTGTAATTGAATCCCTGCATCTCAGCGCCATTTACACATTGGTCCTTGGGTTTTAATTTCTTGCAAATTTGATCAGAATCAGCCCTATACTTTGATAATTTTTCAATTAAGCCCCTGATTTCATTAATTAAATTAATACCAATTTCAATTAAGTCTCAAAACTTATCAATTCTCCTATTAAACCCTTGGTTGGATTAATTAAATTAGTTTCAAGCTTAGTTAAGTTTCAAAACTTTATCAATTCTCCAATCAAACCCTTGATTGGATTAATTAAATCAATTTCAAGCTTATTCAAGTCTCAAAACTTATCAATTCTCTAATTAAACCCTTAACTTGATTAATTAAACTAGTCAAGAGTTTAATTAAATCTTTAAACTTCCAATGATATTGTCTTTAACTCAAATTTTAATTCATTCTTCAATTATTTTATTTTTATTTATTTTTTATTATTTTTTCAGTAAATAAAATAATTAAAATAAAAGATCAAAAATTAAGTTATGATAGGCATTATGCATAAATGTCACCAGAAGGATCTTTTATGGCTATATAAGATCTACGTGCTCATCTATGAAGCCATGAGAGGGTTTTCCTACAAGAGGATCTCATTGCGCCTCAATATATGAATAGTGACATGCAAATAGCAGTTGTAAAATTAACTTGAACATGGAGGGAAATAGGGTTGTAGCATGCTACATGCTGCATTAAAAGATTATGACTCCAAAAGATCTGTTGGGCTCGCATCGGCCAATCAAGATGGGTTTAGCCCATATAATTGGTCTAGGCCCAACCCAATATATTTAATTATATAATAATAATAATAATAATAATAATAATAATAATATATAATATTATATATTAAATAAAAAAACAAAAAAATTCCAAAAAACCCTTTTAAAAAATTTGTGACTTTCTCGTGAATATTTTTTTTCCTATGTAAGATACCAATTTTGCTTAATACTAGTTGTATTTTGACTTTGTAAGATACAAATCCGATATTAAAATACCCGGTTTTCTCTGAAATGTTGTAAAAAAATTTAAAATTTAAAAATCTCAAATTTTTTTTCCTCTTAAAAAAACAAAACAAAAAAATAATAAAAAATATTTTGTTTTCATGCATACGACCAAGTTTCTCAAAAATATAAAATATCATATTTATTTCCATACAAAAATTCAAGAATATGTATTTTTATGCATTTTAGGATTTAATAACAAGTTTATTAAAGTCATGAGAACTTGACCTATATTTCAAATACCAAAAAAATAATTTTTAGTATCCGGGATTATGGATTTATATGTAAGACATATTCCTGATATTAAATAAAAAGATAGTTTCTTTTATTTTTATATTGACATTAGAACGACTAAGTTTTTAACCTGGTAAATTAAGGATCTTCTTACTGAGGAGAACTTTTCTTAAATTTTAGATAGACCAACGATTATAAAACACAACAATACCTTAGTTTATATCAAACATTTAAATAATGCAGCTTACCTTAGGTAAGACATATTAGGGGTGCTAATACCTTTTCTTTACGCAACCAGTCCTCATGCCTGACCTCTAAGACTAGTTAGGGTTCCTAACGATCAAAATATTAGGTGGTGACTTCCATTCCTTTTTTTACTGATAAAGAACAAGAATTCCTTGTCTTTTTCATTCTCGATCCAGGAGGATGATTGTCACGACGCCGTACACGTGTGACATATGAACTTTTACCAATACATCATACATGAACTATACTAAATATATGAATTATCATATTCAAAGTACACATATTGAACTTACTCAAAAAACACATACACATAGTAACTTAGGAAATATTAAATTATTTATTTCAACATGTAAGACATGTCTTCGACCTATATGTCCAGGTGCATATGCTTATGATTTATGTCTTGGTCAGGAGGGGTATTCTTGAAATAAGAGATGCTAATTGTCTTCTATATTTGATTCCAAATGAATTTGTTGATCACCTTGTATTATAATCACTAGTGTATTTGGATAAAATTTGTACAAAAAATCTATTGATGCGTAGGAATCTAATCCAACTGAATCAAGCTTTGTGCTCTTTATGTCATATTAAAACAGAACAAGTGCATTATTTATTCCTACATGTTTCATGGCATGATTTGGATTTGCATGGTGTATGCCTAATTCGGTGGAGGAGATGCTAAGATAGTTGCCTATAATGATCAAAGGTAAATTTCAGCAAAAACATTGACTCAGCTAGCATATGGTATCTCGTGGACTATATAGACTGCTCGAAATAGTTATATTTTTAAGGATGAGGAGATGAACTAGACTAAAATATTTGATCTCACACTTCACGGATTATCAGTTTGGTTATTGTTATTGGTATCAATGTTTCCATACACTAGAAATGATCTTTTCAATAATAGGTCGTCTAATTATTGTCATAACCTAATTTTTAAATTTCTAGAAAAATATATATTAAAAAAAAGGTGAATGAAAAATGAATTTGAGAATTGGGTCAAAATAATACAAACTGAAAGTTTGAGGACTAATAATGATGAAATTATAAATTCGGGAGTCAATTTGATAAAAAAAATTAGAAGAATTGATAAATTTAGGGATTTAATTAAACTTTGATTTAATTAATTAATGCAATCAAGGGCTTAATTCAAAAAATATCAAATTCCGGGTCAATTTAGGTCAAAATTGCAAGAAATTAAAGTCCAAGAACCAAAATGAATAGATTGTGATATTAGAGGGGAGTTAATTGATTTTTCAAAGATGATTTTGAAAGAATTAAAAGTTGAAGAATTAATTAAACATCGATTTGATTAAATTTAAAACCAAGGAGCAAACAAATTTAGTTGCATGGTTTTAGTTTTTATTAATTTTAAAGTTTAGTGTATGTTCTGCTTTATGGGTTAATAGGACAATGTTTTGTTTAGTCTTGCTTTGTTTCGTAAAGTACTTGATACTTTGATTTTGTTCTTCTTTCTTTCTTTATACAGCCATATCTTACTGGCTAGCTGTAAGAGATTTTAATGAAGTTCTTGATTTTTATCAAAAAAACTAATATTTTTTAAATGATTTAATTGATTTAGAGCATGTTTGGTATTGTGGTAATGATTGTTTTTTAAATTATTTTTCACTTAGAAATGCATCAAAATAATATTTTTGTTTTATTTTTTAAAATTTATTTTTGATATCAGCACATCAAAATAATTTAAAAAAACCAAAGAAAAATTAATTTGAAGCAAAATTAAAAATAAAAAAATTCCAATTTTTCCAAAAGTATTTTTGAAGCTAAAAAATAAACAAGTTTTTAAATAACTACGGGTATGTGTTTTTTGAGTAATTTCAGCGTGTGTGTTATGAATGTGATAATTCCTATACATTTAATGTAGTTTATGTATGATTTATTAATTGCGGTTCAAGTATGATATCAAGAGATCACTAGGGTGCCTTTAATAGTTCTTATTAGATGATTATAAGTGTGATAGAAAAAAAAACTCTCTTCCTAGAATCACTTCCTCTCTCTCCATTATAAAACATACTTTCCTTTCTAACATTTTCTACGAGGTGGTAGTAATTTTGCTCGCTCGATCAACTGGTGATTGGTCAACTGACTTGTGTGAAAAATGCTTGGATTCTTACAAATGACTTGACATAGGTTGAAGTTTGAAATATAATATGGTCTCAAAACTGAAATCACACGGAGCCTTGAATAACAGGCTGTATTTTCAATTCATGTGAGGGGAAAAAAAAGTAAACAGATAACCATATCGAATTCTTCGGATTATAGATTAGACCTTGATTTAGAATTGGTAATTGGAAAACCAACTCGCTGAGTCCTTTGACTGAATGATGATCAATGACTGAATATATATATATATATATATATATATATATATATATATATATATATATATATTAAAATTAATGCATTCAGACCATATATTTATTTTAGGAAATTATTTGATTTTTTAAATGAATAACCTTACATATTTGTAGACAGACTACCGAGAAGGTGACCACATTGTAGTCGTAAAAAGACCTTGAATTGAAAAAAAAGAAAAAAGAAAAAAGAAAATGTAGCCCTAGAATTAGTATTCATCGTATCCAAAAGTTTGCAGATGAAGACGGGTGAGTGAGATTGCTTATGCTGAAGAGAAAAAAAAGGCGGTGCTTGAATCAATGCCACGAGATCCATGAGATGATGATCCAGGTCCAAAGACCGGAAAAACCTGGTCATAGCAGCCGGTGCATGCTAGCCGTGGAAAACGGTATTTGACTTTGATCGCGCGAATTAGCCTTGCAAAATGGTCATATAGTGAATTAAAAAATTATAAATATATAAGTTTTAAATGGAGTTTAATAATATTTATATTCTATTCATTGTCAGTAATTAAATTTAGAATTTCAAATATTTATATCCTACCCAAAACAATAGATATTAAAAAAACACTCATTCATTAAAATTACTGCTACGAGTTTTAAAAATTATATATACTCCTGCAAAAAAAAAAAAAAGAGAGGAAGAAAACCAAAAGGCCGACCATGGAAAATACTTAATTTTACCTGCATGCGGCATTACCAGTTCCAAAGGGGACACATCTTCATCTTCTAAAATTGTGTGTTTATTTTGGAACTCATGTGACACCTCTTGCGTTCTTCTCAATCTCAAGTTCTTTAAATGTTTTCAAGAGAGATGCGCATACTGAATCTCCTTTATGAAGAGATACATATGTATGTATAAAAAGTAATTAAAATTGTTATGAAAAACATCATTAGCACCAATTCTATCTAGCAATGTTTAACTACATAACAAGGAAAAAATAAACTCTAAAAGAAACGATGATTTTATGATTGTATCTGACTCCAATATTACATCAATAATAAAACATGTTTACTAACAATTATCCTGAGCGCGTTACTTTCCTCTCTTTTTGTCGCACCCTCGCGGCAGAGCGCGGCGTCGCGGCGATCCTCGATTGGTTTCGGGGTCTTTTGTTTTATTGTGAATAAGGGAGTCGCCACCTAGTATTATGATCACTAAGAACCTTGACTGGTCTTTCAGAGATTCTAAGGCAAGGGACTGGTTGCATAAAGGGAAGATATTAGCACCCCTAGTACGTCCTACCTAAGATAAGCTGCTTGGTGCTTGGTTTGGCTTATAATTGCTATGGTGTTGGTGTTTTCTAATCCCATCAGTTTTTCTAGATTTGATTCAAACTAAATTTATTAAGATAGAAATCCAAGGAGATTCCATGTGCTTTAAAAGCTCATTTTTCCCATAGTATTTCAAGAGTTTGCGACTCGTAAATCGCAAGGGGGAGGGACAAAAATTTAGAAATCTAGGGCGCTTTAAAAACCTATTTTTGCCTTAGTTTTTTTTATACTCTCACGGCTCGTAAACCGTGGAGTAAAAAATTGAAATGTCCTCGATTATAATCAAGGCTTCTTTCAAGGATGTGTGATGACTTATTATCCCTAGAAAATTATTTTGGATATTTACTACTTAGGGTTATCTTTATCCAAATATTAACAGCGAATAATAACAAGTTATTCCCAATAATATTTTGGATATTCATCCCTTTGAGATTTCTTTATCCAAACATTAACGGTGAATAATAACAAGTTATTCCCAATAATATTTTGAATATTCATCCCTTTGGGGTTTCTTTATCCAAACATTAACGGTGAATAATAGATGAATTCCCCCAAAATAAGATTTTTGTATTTTTTGGAATATTGGCCAATACCCTTTGGAGTTTTACAAACATGTTGTAAAATCCAGAAATGCAAGAAAATAATTTTTGTTGTGTTTAAGAAATCCATGCGAAAACACATTTTTTCAAAACTTCAAGTTTTTTTTTTTAAGAGGAAATTCAAAAAGATGTTAGGGTATTGGCAGTATGCAACACACAAAAATATTTTTTTATATTTTTATATCAGAAAAAAAAAACATCACAGTTAATCGCAATTAAAGACAACAAAACCCAACCCGGTTACTGGCTTAAACCAGTAACCGGTTCTGCCATAATTACATGCATATGCATGCTACAGTGGCAGTAATTAATTTGGTAAAGACAGGGAAAGAAAGACTTACCTGCGAGGCATCAAAAATTCAAAATGCACAGTAACAGGGTGAATTACATTTATGCATGCATGGAGACGAAGAGAGCTTACCTGGTGCAGGGACGAAGCTGGTGCTCGGGGATTTATTTCCAAGCTCAACCCGGTTACTGGCTCAAACCAGTAACCGGTTCTGGTGCAGGGATGAAGCTGGTGCTCGGGGATGAAGCTGGTGGGTGGCGTCGACCGGGATGAAACAACTGGTCTCATTGCTGGGCTGCTGCTTCGGCTAATACCTGTTCCTATGGAAGAAAAACAAAAGTTGCACCGCTTGAGGAGAAGAAACTGGAGACGGAACGAAGGGACACAGGTGATGGTGAAGGCGTGCTGGTTGGTCTCTCTGTGTTTTCGTCTGTTTATCTTCTTTCCTTCTGCTTGTCCTTCCTCTCATTCGCGTCTGTCTTGTCTCTACTGAGAAGAAATGGTTGCTGTTGTTGTGAGACTCGGTAGAGGCCGGTCTGGGGCTAAGTTGACAGAGAGGGCTGCTTCGGGTGTAGGGGAAGAAATGGCTGGGGGGCTGTGGTTGGTCAGGAAAGGGAAGACGGCAGCAACTGAGTCTGTTGAGAGGTGAGGGAAGAGACGGGATGACTGGTGGGAGAGACTGAGAGTTTGTGTTGATGGCCGGCTATGGGACCAGAAACTGGAAATGGCCGGTTTGGGTTTGTTTTGGGGCTGAGGGGAAAGGAAAGCTTTTGGCTGGCGAGAGGGGAAAATGAAACCGAAGGGAAAAGGCTGGAATCGGGGAGAAGGGAGTGTTGGTGCTGTGGTCGGGTGTCTGTGGGGTAAGTGGCTGAGATGGAGAAATGGAGGGGCTCGCTGGTGGCTGACTTGGGAGAAGAAGATGGGGGAATGGTTTGTTTGGCTGGCGGCATAGAAAGGAGAGTGTTGGGGCAGTGAGCGGGGCTGTTGGATGGAGAAGAGGAGTATGTGGTGGCTGTCTTGTGCCTGAGAGGGAGAGCAACGGGTAAACCAAAGAGGGAGCCGATTCCAGTGAGGGAAAAAAGGTTTGTGTTGATGAGAGCTGAAGGGGACCAGTGTGTGGCCAAAGAGAGATCTCTGTTTTCTTTTTAAAAATCAGGGGGGTGGCTGCTTCATTTTTAAAAAGATGAGAGGGGGGAAGGGCTACGGTTTCTTTGCTAGAGAGGATATGTTTAGGTTTTTCTTTGTGTTTTCTCTCTTTCTGAAAAATTACACTCTTGTCAATATTTTTCACCCCTCTATTATTATGGCTGGAGGTTCATTTATATAGAAAATCTCTATACATGCTATTCAAGGAAATATTGTAATAATTATTGCAGAGATTGTCTTCTATAACCAGCACCAACAAATCCTATATATATGGTATTTTATATTGCAGTGATTATTTTCCATAACCAGCACGAATCAAATCATATATCTATGGTATGATTATTTTTCATAACCAGCACGAATCAAATCATATATATATATGGTATTTTATATTGCAGTAATTATATATGATTCAGTAATTATCTCCTTGACATATTACTTCCTTGATATTAGCCTTGATGTTTTATGTTATCGCCACATGTAAACCCTTATTATTATTTTATTATTATTATTTATTATTTATTTTATTTATTTTTTATTTGAAAATTTATCAAAATATGGGTCAAAAATTGGGTAGCAACACTTTTCATGAATGTATTGCACCTTGTGGTAGATTATCATACCTCTCATTGTGTTCGGCATATTCTTGAGAAAGCTCTTGCGTCTCCGTCTAATTCTTGTATTATGCAACTCCATAGGTCCTTTTAAGATCTCTGGCAAGGTGATGCTTCAGTTACTATGTACATGCAACAAGCAAAATCATTATTTGATGAATTGACTTCTACTTGTCGACCTATCTCCCTTGAAGACTTCAACCTCTATGTGTTTCGTGGCCTTTGTGGTGAGTTCAAAGACTTGGTAACCAACCTCGTAACCAAGGAAGAACCACTGTCATATGCCGACCTTCATAGCCATCTGCTAACTCATAAGTTTCTGCACAAGACCTCCTTTTAATCCATGGACGCAAACTCACCTCTACTGCCTCAGCCACCTCTGTTGCCCACACCATCAATGTCGCCTTTTGCTCATCTTGCCCAATATCAGCATAACCCTAATTTCAGCCGTAAAAGAGGTCGTTCTCGTGGGAACTGATGTCGTAATAGCAACCGCCATAGCCACCAACACAGGCCTGAAATCCGTGGCTTCCATTCCTCTGCTCCTACTGACTGGAGGCAGAGCAACTAGCAGCAGAACATACGACCTTCTTGGTTTGGACAATGGTCCTCTCATCAATCTTTTGAGCATATCGTTAAGTATCAGTTGTGCTTCTCATTCAGTTACACAACCCCTCAATATGCATAGTTTCACGGCAGTGGCTAATAGGCCTCTGCCTATTTTGCTGTTAGTAATGTTTTTGCCCCTACTTGGTTTTTGGAAACCGATGCAAACCAACACTTTACGCCTGATCTTGCAACTTTAACCAATTCTGCACCCTATCTTGGTAATGATTATTTACATGTTAATGATGGTAAGGGCCTTTCCATATCCCATATTGGGCATACCATTTTATGTTTCCCAAAACATACTTTTAAACTATCTAACGTTCTTTATGTGCCTTATATTACCAAATCATTGCTTTCTGTTCAGAAATTTTATTGTAATAATCATGTTTATTTTGAATTTTATGCATTTGTGTTTTATGTCAAGGATTTCATCACTAAGGAAGTGTTCCTTTCCGATTAGAGTAATGATGGTCTCTATATTCTATCTGAGTCTTCTGTCATGCCCATACCTCAAGCTTATTGGTTTCCTTACGTCTTTGCGACTGCGGATTTGTGGCATTGTTGATTGGGTCATCATACTTCTCATATTTTTAATTTGTTAGTTTCCAAAAATAAAATAGCTTGTACTTCCAAATGTTTTTTTACTCAATGTCAAGCTTGTCTGCTAGGCAAGTTGTCACGTTTGTCATTGAGACCTTTGGGTCAAAAACTACTGTCCCACTTGATTTAATATTTAGTGATGTTTGGGGCCCTACTCCCATGTTTTCTTCTTATTGTTTTCATTACTTTGTTATCTTTATAGATGCACATACAAAACATATATGGTATTATCCCTTTATTGCCAAATCCGTTGTGTTTTCTACATTTCATTGCTTTCAAATACTTGTTGAGCGTCAGTTTTCAAGCAAAATTAAATTTGTTCAAATTGATTGGGGGTGATGGATATCATAAGTTACATAGCTCTTTTCAGATTATTAGTATTCATCACAGGTTAATTTGTGATCATACACATGGACAAAATGACACCGTTGAGCATCGCCATTGGCATATCATCGAAACTAGCCTTAGCCTCCTAGGACAATGTAGTGCTCTGCTACGGTTTTGGAACTATACATTTGAATCATTAGTATATCTTATCAATCATATATCTACTCTTGTCCTCCATAATAAATCTCCATTTGAGTGTCTGTTTCATCGTACTCTTGATTATGCTTTCCTGCGTACTTTTGAGTGTCTTTGCTTTTTTCTTTTTTTTACGTCCATATCATGCTCATAAGTTGGATTTTTGTTCATCTACATGTGTGTTCTTAGGAAATAGTTCCTTTCCATTGGTTATCATTGTCTTGATTTAGCGTCTCAATGTATTTATATTTCCCGTCATGTTCGTTTTCATGAAGATGTGTTTTTTTTTGCAAATTTTGAACAAATAGCACAACAACGAGTCATTTCCTCACAACCTACACCCTTGCCAACCTTAAATTCTTCCTTAAATTTTCACCCACGGCCCCACCAACTCACAATACCAACAGCTCTGCCCTAGCACTTGCCGAACCCAACCAGACCTTTCACTCGCCATCCATGTTTGCCACCACCCCATCACCACCCAACTCTGCCCCTCTGTCACCATCTGCTTATTTTTCTAATGATCATTATGCAGGAACAAGTTATTCTCCTTCAGAATTGCAGGTTTCCAGGTTTGTTACTGTAGAGAAGACTGGTTTTGCCGTAGGTTCTCCCATCTCTGTTACTGCGAACTCCAGCCCTCTAATAGGTTCTCCAGCCGACCTGTAACTCTTTGTTGATTTCTCTTCTTATCCTCTCAAATAGTTCACTGGTTCAAGTTCTTCTCCTTCTCGTTCTGCCGCTCGTTATCATCCCATGGTTCTTCATCCTCGACTGCCAAAAACTGCCCTTCTAACAGCGTTTGCAGCCATATCTGCTGCTCTAATCTATTGGGTAATGTCTTCTCCTACCTATGAACCCATTGTATTTTCTGATGCTGATAGGTATGAGGCTTGACATGGTGCCATGCGTGAGGAAATTCAGGCCTTGCGATCTAATGATACCGATCTACAACTTCTTTCCATCCTTTGATGAATGTTGTTGGCAGTCGGTGGATGTACAAGATAAATCACCACGTGGATGGCAGCGTTGAGAGGTATAAAGCGTGCCTAGTTGCTAGAGGTTTTACTTAGCAAAAAGGCATTGATTACTTTGAAACTTTCAGTCTTGTTATTAAGTAAGCAACCGTCAGATTAGTATTTTCCATTGTGGTTTTGTGTGATTGGAAGATTAATCAACTTGATATCCATAGTGCCTTGCTCAATGGCTTTCTTGATGAAGAGGTCTACATGAAACAACCTCCAGGTTTTCTTGACTCTGCTATTCTCTCTCATGTGTGCTAGTTGCACAAGTCTCTATATGGTTTAAAACAGGCCCCACGGGAATGATACACTTGTCTGAGTGATTTTCTACTTTCTATTGGCTTTCACGCTTTGAAGGCTGACACCTCCTTATTTATCTTATCTGTTGGTGTTGATATCTTTTATCTTCTAGTTTATATTGATGATATTGTGGTTATGGGTAGTAACCCTATGATGCTCCATTGCCTAATACAGTTGTTGAGCTTAGAGTTTAAGCTTTGTGACTTAGGCGTTGTTCATTATTTTTTAGGCATTGAGGTTCAGTCTATCGGTTTGCGTCTGATGTTACAACAACATAAGTATACATTTGACATCCTTACTTGGACTGGTATGACCTCTTGCAACCTGTTGATACTCCTATCTTTACCTTCAAAGCTACCATTCTGCCAGATCTTTTGTTTTATGATCATACATGGTTTCATCAAATCATGGGTGCTTTTCCATATCTCACATTTACAAGACCAGACATCTATTTCGTTGCTAATAGAGTCTGTCAGTTTATGCATGCTTCTATAAATTTTTATTAGGCTGTTGTTAAATGCATTTTGTGTTATCTTCAGGGTACGACATCCTATGGCTTATATATCACTCGCAATTCCTCCTTCACTTTACATAGCTTTACGGATGCAGATTGGACAGGTAGTATCGATGATCACAAATCTACAGGTAGTTACCTTGTTTTCTTTAGTCAGACATCGATTTCATGGAAATTAAGCAAGCAATGCACAGTTGCCCGCTCCTCCACTGAAGATGGGTATAAAGCCTTAGCAGACAGCATTGCTGAGATTATCTGGCTTCATTATTTACCGAGAGACCTGCAAATCCTTTCTTTTTTCTGCTTTTACTCCTACCATTTGGTGTGATAATTAACCTTGGTGCTACTTATTTATCCGCAAATATTATCTTTCATGCTCGTACTAAACATGTTGAGGTTGGTTATCATTTTGTATGCGATAGGGTTGTGAAGAAAGAGATTCAGATTCATTTTATCTCTTCTCAGGATCAACTTGCAGATGTCTTTACTAAGCCGTTTCCTACTGCTTTTTTTTACTGCTTTTTCACTTCAAGCTTCAAGTCTATTCTCCATCCTCGGCTTGAGGGGGCATATATATATATATAGATTGCTCTAGTGTTGTAATCTCTACTATTGTATATTGCCTTACACATATAAATAGAAAAAATATTGACTAACTAATAGGTTAAGCCTCCTACTTCTTCTCAACTCATTTAGTAATCTTAATCTAATTTAGGGTATTAAGACTTTTAATGTGAGCCAAATAAGAATAAAAGGTTTTAAACTTACCTTCTCATTCTTTATCCGTCCAAATCTGCACAAACAAACACGGTATAAGGAATTGACTCAATCCTATTTTAAGAGTAAGTATTAATCTAAGGGGTGTGGGTTTAAGAAGGTGTTAACTATTAAAGGGGAATTTTATTTATTTTTCTTTCAGAATTTCTGTCACTTTCTATAAACTTTTTCTTACACCCAATATTAGATCTCATCATTATATATGGTTACTATTTTTCGTCTATATTTAATTTAAGATTTATTGGGTTAAAGCTTTTTATACACTAATACAATAATTTTGACACATCGTCCTCTCATCATTTTTCTACATCTTTTACACTTTTCTTTAATTTTTTAAAGTTAATCACGTATATCCTCCTCCTCCTCTCTTTTTTTTTTTTTTTTTTGGGAGAAGGAACTAAATACAAGGATGCGGCCTCCAAGTTGCCTAAAAGATAGTGTCTTAACCATTTTGCAAGGCTAAATCGCGCGATCAAAGTCAATTACAGTTTTGCTCGCTAGCATGCACCAGATACTAGATTCAAACAACACATTTTTCTCTTCAACATGAGCAATCACACTCACTCGTCTTCATTCGAATCTTTTGACTCCTTTTTTCTTTGTTCAATTCAAGGTCTTTTTAGGGGTACGTACTACAATAGAGACCACCTTCTAGATAGTCTACTAAACTCTCTCAACTTGTAAATCACAATATTTGCAGATGAAATTTGTTAATTAGGAAGTTCTAAGATGTAAGGTTATTCATTTTCAAAAATGAAATAATTTCCATTGTTATTCCAATATGGAAAAAACATGTGAATATAATATAAATACATACATGTTAAATGAGTTAGTCTAGCTAAATGGTTTGGATGCATTCATTTTCAAAAAAGAAAAAGAAAAAGAAACATCAGGATCATAATTGAGACATGGCCAAGAAGGCATTCCTCCCCTTAATTTATTTACTTTTTTTTGGAGCTGGAATACTTGTGGGAATCACTTTCCAGGAACATGCTTGTTTGAAAGTTAAACGATATTTTATCAATTGTTGGACTCTTTGAGAACTATCTTCCTATCTCCCTCTGAAAAAAAAATCCAGTTATCGATCAACATTCCCTCAAAGTACTCAGCGAGTTGGTTCCTCGATCGATTACCAATTCTATATCATAGTCTAATCGTAATATAATTCAAAGTATTGGAAATGGTTAATTGTTTACTTTCTTTCTAATATACAGAACAGTCAATAAATTGCTTCATGGATTTTTAACCTCACATGAATTGTACATATAGCATGTTATTCATGGCTCCGTGTGATTTGGATATGAGACCATGTTATATTTCAAACTTCAACCCCTGCCAAGTCATTTGTAAGAATCCAAGCATTTTCCGCACAAGTCATTTGACCAATTAACAGGTGATTGAGCAAGCAAAAATCCTGTCTCGTACGTAAGACATGGACATGTTGGATGTCTATATATATGAACATCAATCCCCAGCTACAACCCATTCTCTTCCAGCCCCCTTTTTTTTTTAACTTTCAGACGCATTATCTGCAACAGAGTCCTGAAGTTCATTTCAACAAAAAAAAAAAAAAAATGGCCTTCAACGGAAAGAGTCGTGTCGCAATTTCTTTCACATTGTTCACCATTTTGTTCACTTTAAGCACACTACAATGTTGTGCAGCCATGAGGCCATTGCATGCAGAGAAATTGTTGAAAAAACATTCTCTACATATTGAGTCCCTTCAACAAGGCCCAGTGCCGCCATCTAAGGGTTCCCCTGGCACGCACATCCCAGAAGGAAGTGGCACCAGCAAGTTGAATGAAATGAACTTTGTTGGCCGTGCCAATCGTCAACCACCGCCTGCCTTTCCCAGCTCAGTTACTGAACAATCCAAAGCCTCTAATTAGTCCACAGTAGTAAGACTGCAACCGGGATATATATAGCGATAGGTCCGGTTTAATGCCCTAAATAAACCGAAAGTGTTAACAAATGTCATGGTGTTGAAATATTCTTGTTCTTTAATAAATACTGGGATGGTTTGGTGCAAAATTTCTCCAAGTCTCTGAGTTTTTAAATACATAAGAAGCCATTTCATTTTATACATGCATAGTGGTTGGTACTATTGCGTAGGAATAGCCCACCACCCCTTTTTTTTTGGGGGGGGTTACAGATATTCAACATGGATATTTACATTAAAATTTCAAATGAAACTATAACGATGACTATTTCATGCTGTTGGTTATGTGCTCTACATGCACGTATTTATAATATTATCATTGGGCTTTATCGTCAGCAATATCCCTGGCTAGTTCATCACATACTTGCTTCATTACACCTCTTGCGTTCTTCTCAATCTCAAGTTCTGCTTTCAATAGAGACGCACATACTAAATCTCCTTATGAAGAGATAAATATGTATTTATAAAAAGCAATCGACAATGTTTAACTACGTAGTTACGTGATCCGGAAGAGAATTAAACCGAGTGCAGAAAAGGCAATTTTTATATTTGTGGACAATGTCCTCCCACCGACTGGTATCAAGCACTTTCTCTCTTCCCCCTCCTAATGAAATGTGCATAATACATCTATGAACTTATCCAAACAAAAAGTTTAACTACATTACAAGACAAAAAATAAACCCTAGAAAGAAACAGTGAGTTTAGTGATTGTGTCCTACTCAATTATTACATCAATAATTATTATTCTACTCTAGTTATTTTATGGCAAAAAATAACACTAAGAACAGTCTTGACGTGATTAAATTTAATTAAAATTTTAATTTTAAAATGCGACATATGTTTTAATATGTCAAGATGTGTCGCACATGTGCTGCGTTGTGGCGAACATCCTCTCGGATTGGGAAACAGAAGAGACAAGAAATTCTTGTCTTTTATCAATGAAAAGACAAAATGAGAGTCATCAACTAATATTTTGATCACTAGAAACACTAATTGGTCTTAGAGATCCAGCACAGGGACTGATTGCATAAAAAAAAGGTATTAACACCCCTAATACGCCCTACCTGAGGTAAGTTGCATTGTTTAATTGTCTGATATAAACTAAGATATTGTTATATTTTTTTAATTATTGGTTTATCTATGATTTAAGAAACGTCTTTCTCAGTAAAGAAATCCTTATCTTATTGGGTGAAAATCTAATCGTTCTAATACCAGTATAAAAGAATTACCTTTTTATTTAATATCAAGAATATGTCTTATGTATAACTTCGTAGTCCCAAATACTAAAAGAAAACAAAATAATTTTTTTGAAATATGGGCCTAGTTCTCATAACTTTAATAAATTGGTTATTAAAACTCAAAATGCATGCTAATACAATTTTTTTTAATGTTTTTTCTTGTACGAAAATACAATAGGATTTTTTATATATTTTTGAGAGACTTGGCCGATTGCATGAAAACGAAACACATTTTTTCAGATTTTGTTTTATGCAATGTTTCAGAGAAAACCAGGTATTTTAATACAGATTTGTATATTTACAGTATAAAGCTATAAACCAATATTAAGCAAAATTAGTATAAAAATATACGAGAAAATAACAATTTTTTTTGAAAGGATTTTTGAAATTTTTTATTTAATATATAATATTATATATTATAATAATATATTGGGTTGAGCCCGACCCAATTATATGGTTGAGCCCACACTAGTTGGGCCAAGACTAGCCCAAAAGAAATTGGGTCGAGATCAGCTCAATAAATCCTCTTTTTTTAAGTGGACTGGGCTAGACCCAACCAAACTATTTGATTTAGGCTAGAACTGGTTTGGCCCAATAAACAATGGAGAAACTCTCCATTGTTCACTAGTAGAACAATGGAGAAGGAGGACGGAGAAGAAAGAGAAGAAGAAAGGGAAGTTGACCTAGCGTGTGGCTCATAGCGGTGCTGCAGAGGCAGCGACTAGGAAGAATGACAGTGGTTCGCAATGGTGTTGCTGCTATTGTCGAGAGAAATAGAGAGAGAGGTCACTTTTCTTCTCTCCTATTTTTTTCTTCTTATGTTGTGTTTCCTTTTCTTTTCTTTCTTGTTCCTCTCTTTTTTTTTCCTCATTTGTTTTTCCTTTGCTTTTCCTTTCTTTCCTTTCCTTTTTTTTTTCTCTTTTTTTTTTGTTTTTTTCCTTTCCTTTTTTCTGTTTTTCTTTATGTTTTTTCGTCCCCCACACTCCTGGTCAAGGGGGTATTTATAAGGGGCAGGGGAGAGGGAGCTACCCTATCCTTGTCCAATCATGGTGAAGGGGTAAGGTGGCTTGGGCGGCCATTGTGCAGCCGCCCACAGGGCTTGTCCCCTGCCACTTTCATCATAGTGGTAGTCCATGAAGGGGTATGGGGTGTGTCCGGGTTTTCGGAGAGAGAGAGAGAGAGATGTTGCAAAGGAGGGGAAGAAAAACCTTATTCCCCTGCCTACATAGCGTTTAGAGGAAGAAGATGGCAAACAATGCCATCGAAATAAAACCATTTTGAAGTTTTGTTTTTTGAGTAATAGTGAATAAAATAACGTTGTTTTGTACAGAACATGTCGTTTCATTTAAAAGAAAATGGCGCAAAAAATTCTTTGTTTCGAAATCAGTCCTCAATTTTTTATTTGTTCAATTAAGTCATCAATTGAGATTTTGATTTTAAGAATCAATTCAATTGCATCACTGCCAAATTCAAATGTCAACCCTAAAGTTAGTCGTGTTTTTTTCATTTTGGATCTTGGTCTTAAATTTCTGCATTTTACCCTTAATTGATCAACAAAGTTCTAATTTCTTCAATTTGACCCCTGAATTGATTAATTTCAACCCTTATATTCACACACCTTTTTCAGTTTGGTTCTTGGTTTTGGATTCAATCAAGTTCTTAATTGCCCATCAAACTTTAATAGTTATGCAATTAAGTCCCTGATTTGACCAAATTAACTCTTAAAAATTGTAATTCGACCCCTAAACTTTAATTCCTTCCACTTAAAGCTCAAATTGACTTAAAAATCAATTTTTCTTCCAATTAAAACCTTAATAAATTCAATTAAGCTTTTAACAAAATCTAATTGAGTGCTTAAACATTCAATTTTGAATTTCTCTTCCTTAAATTGAATTTTCTTTGCCACCAGAGCTTTCATCAGTAGAAAATAGATTGTCAAATTTTAATTTTTATACTTTTGAACCTCCTCAACCAATTTTAGCCACTTTCTCGGCCCCCTGGTGTTCTTTTCTCACTGATATATATTTTTTTATTTTTCTTTTGATAATTTTTTATTTCTTTGTTTTTCTTTTTTTGGTGTAGTGATACCCAAAAATAAGTAACAACAGATGCCCCCTCTTTACAATACTTACAGAACAAAGACTGGTTAAGTACTTTGTATCGTAAATTTGTAAAGACAAATAAATTGTTCTTCCAAGACTGATCTTCTCAAAACTTTTAGTTCGGTTGATCTAAAACTCTTATCTTTGTAGTAATCCCTTTCAACTAGAACCACAATCAAAACTATATATAGCTTGGTTATTCTGAGAACTCAATTTAGCGATCTCCTAAATCTCTGTCTTTGGTTTGGCTAACCTGAAATTTCAATTTGACAATTCATTTTAACTAGAAACAAAATCTGTGTTTGTAGCTCAGTCAACTAGAAATCTCATTTGGCGAATCCTTTAACCAGAACTAAAATCTGTGTGTGGCTCGGTCAACCTGAGATCCCAATTGGTGATCCCCATAGTTCGACGTCTTTTACATAAAGGTCCTTACCTATAAATTTCTTCAATTTAGCCCTTAATTGACCCCAAAACTTTAATTTTCTTGTGATTTTACCATTGATTTGAACTAATTCACTTCGTAAAAATTAAGTTTGGACTCCTAAAATTCTAATCTTCTCAATTAAGCCTAGATTCTCTTCTCTCTAAGGCCATGAGATCCATCCCTATTTATAGGGGGTGGATGAGGGACATTTTATCTTTAATGATATTAAATATTGCCCCTTGATTCGACCTAGAAGGATTCCAAACATTGGCTCAAATTAGTCATCATGACCTGACAAAGTTACTACAGAAAGGCTGGTCGTGTTGGTCACTTTGTGGCGGTGCCACAACCATTCTGTCGTCAATCGGCCAGAATGAACCGCACCGGGGTGTGATCAAATGTCAGATCATTGTTTGCAAGCAAGTTTTGTCAAATTGGGTTGAGAGATGAAGCATTAAATGCATTGGGAAGGTAGCCCCCCGAGCAGTCTTTTCAGGCTAAAATCTAAAGAAGAAGATGAACAATAACCAAAATGGATTGGTACAGTTCATTTTAGTCCATCAATTTATGATTTCTCTTAATTACACCCCTGATTGGCTTTAAACTTTTAATTTTGTTTAATTTTGCTCCTGGCGAACTTCAATTTCAGCCCTGGATTTTAGCGCCTTTTTTTTATCTTGGTCCTTGGTCTTGGATTTATGCAACTTGACCCTCAATTGATCATTAAACTTTAAATTTTCTTCAAATTCACCCTTGATTTCATCCAATTTTGTCCCCATAGTTCATTGCCTTTTACAACAAAGATCATTGACTGTGAATTTATTCAATTTAACATTTAATTGACCTCAAAACTTTAATTTTCTTGTGATTTTGTTCTTATTTTGAACCAATTGACTTGGTAAAAATAAAATTTGATCTCCTAAAATTCAAATATTCTCAATTAAGTCCAAATTGAGCTCCTAAATTTAATTTTTCACCAATTAAGCCCGTAATAAAATTTAAAACCAATCTTTTACACTTAGCTTTCGATTCTTAACGTTGAATAAAAAATAACCTTTTTTTTTATCCATAGGAACCAAATACAAGCTGAAGGATGCTGCCTCCGAGTTGCCTAAAAGATAGTGTCCTAGGTACGTATGCGTGTCTTGACCATTTGGCAACGCTTGTTCGAGAGATCAAAGTCAATTACCGTTTCGCACAGCTAGCATGCACCGGATACTACATGACCAGTTTTTTCCAGTCTTTGGACTGATTGATTCAAGAAACACATTTTGCTCCTCAGCACAAGCAAATCTTTTGGACACGATGAATACTAATTGGAGGACTAGCTTTTTCTTTATTCAATTGAAGGTCTTTTTAGGAGTGCTTCCTACAATAGAGGCCACCACCTTCTTGATAGTCTACTAAACTCTTAAATCACAGAATTTGCAGATGAAATCTGTTAATTAGGAAGTCCTAATATGTATGAATAATTTCCATTGTTATAATTCTAATATGAAAAAACATATAATTCCTTTTTTTTTAGGAGCTGGAATTCCTGTGGGATTATTGAGTCACTTTCCAGGAACATTCCTGTTTGAAAGTTCAATGATACTTATCATTTGTTGGACTCTTTGTGAACTAACTTCCTAACTCTCTGAAAACATTCCTCTTTGAAAGTTCGATCGGCATTCCCTCAAAGAACTCTGCTAGTTGGTTTTTCTATTACCAATTTTCTAAATCAAAGTCTAATCCTAATATAATTCAAAGAATTGAAAATAGTTAATTGTTTACTCTTTTCTTTATTCCTTTCATAGCCTACGGAAATTGTCGATAACTTGTTTTATTCGTTCATAATCTCATATGAATTGGACATGTATACAACATATTATTCCAGTCTCCGTACCATGTTATATTTCAAACTTCAACCATGCCAAGTCATTTGTAAGAATCCATTCATTTTCCGCACAAGTCAATTGACCAATTAACAGGTGATTGAGCAAGCAAAAATCCTGTCTCGTACGTAAGACATGGACATGTTGGATGTCTATATATATGAACATCAATCCCCTGCTACAACCCATTCTCTTCCAGCCCCCTTTTTTTTTTACTTTCAGACGCATTATCTGCAACAGAGTCCTGAAGTTCATTTCAACGAAACAAAAAAGAAAAAAATGGCCTTCAACGGAAAGAGTAGTGTCGCAATTTCTTTCACATTGTTCACCATTTTGTTCACTTTAAGCACACTACAATGTGGAGCAGCCATGAGGCCATTGCATGGAGAGCAATTGTTGAAAAAACAGTTTCCACTTATCGAGTCCCTTCAACAAGGCCCAGTGCCGCCATCTAAGGGTTCCCCTTGCACTCACATCCCAGGAGGAAGTGGCACCTGCAAGTTGAATGAAATGAACTTTGTTGGCCGTGCCAATCGTCAACCACCGCCTGCCTTTCCCAGCTCAGTTACTGAACAATCCAAAGCCTCTAATTAGTCCACAGTAGTAAGACTGCAACCGGGATATATATAGCGATAGGGCCGGTTTAATGCCCTAAATAAACCGAAAGTGTTAACAAATGTCAGGGTGTTGAAATGTTCCTGTTCTTTAATAAATACTGGGATGGTTTGGTGCAAAATTTCTCCAAGTCTGTGTGTTTTTAAATACATAAGAAGGCATTTCATTTTATACATACATAGTGGTTGGTACTATTGCGTAGGAATAGCCCACCACCCCTTTTTTTTTGGGGGGGTTACAGATATTCAACATGGATATTTACATTAAAATTTCAAATAAAACTATAACGATGACTATTTCATGTTGTTGGTTATGTGCTCTACATGCACGTATTTATAATATTACCATTGGGCTTTATCGTCAGCAATATCCCTGGCTAGTTCATCACATACTTGCTTCATTACACCTCTTGCGATCTTCTCAATCTCTAGTTCTTTTACTGCTTTCAATAGAGATGCACATACTAAATCTCCTTATGAAGAGATAACTATGTATTTATAAAAAGCAAACGACAATGTTTAACTACGTATTTATGTGATCCGGAAGAGAATTAAACCGAGTGCAGAAAAGGCAATTTTTATATTTGTGGACAATGTCCTCCCACCGACTGGTATCAAGCACTTTCTCTCTTCCCCCTCCTAATGAAATGTGCATAATACATCTATGAATTTATCCAAACAAAAAGTTTAACTGCATTACAAGACAAAAAATAAACCCTAGAAAGAAACAGTGAGTTTAGTGATTGTGTCCTACTCAATTATTACATCAATAATTATTATTCTACTCTAGTTATTTTATGGAAAAAAATAACACTAAGGACAGTCTTGATGTGATTAAATTTAATTAAAATTTTAATTTTAAAATGCGACATAAGTTTTAATATGTCAAGATGTGTCACACATGTGCTGCGTTGTGGCGAACATCCTCTCGGATCGGGAAATAGAGGAGACAAGAAATTCTTGTCTTTTATCAATGGAAAGAGAAAATGAGAGTCACCATCTAATATTTTGATCACTAGAAACACTAATTGGTCTTAGAGATCAGGCACAGGGACTGATTGCATAAAAAAAAAAGTATTAACACCCCTAATACGCCTTACATGAGGAAAGTTGCATTGTTTAATTGTCTGATATAAACTAAGGTATTCTTATGTTTTTTAATTATTGGTTTGTCTATAATTTTAAAAAAAATCATTCTCAGTAAAGAGATCCTTATTTTATTGGGTAACAATCTAACCGTTCTAATATTAGTATAAAATAATTACCTTTTTATTTAATATCAGGAATATGTCTTATGTATAAGTTCGTAATCCCAGATACTAAAAGAAAACAAAATAGTTTTTTTAGTTTTTTTGAAATATGGGCCTAGTTCTCATGACTTTAATAAATTGGTTATTAAAGCTCAAAATGCATGCTAATACATTTCTTTTAATGCTTTTTTCTTGTATGAAAATACAATATGATTTTTTATATATTTTTTAGAGACTTGGCCGATTGCATAAAAACAAAACATATTTTTTCAGATTTTGTTTTATGCAATGTTTCAAAGAAAACCACGTATTTTAATACAGATTTGTATATTTACAGTTTAAAACTACAAACCAATATTAAGCAAAATTAGTATAAAAATATACAAGAAAATCACAAATTTTTTTAATGGATTTTTGAAATTTTTTGTTTGTTTTTTATTTAATATATAATATAATATTATATATTATAATAATATATTGGGTTGGGCCTGACCCAATTGTATGGTTGAGCCCACACTAGTTGGGCCAAGACTAGCCCAAAAGAAATTGGATCGAGTTCGGCTCAACAAATCCTCTTTTTTTAAGGGGACTGTGCTAGACCCAACCCAATCATTTTGATTTAGGCCAGAACTGGTTTGGCCCAATAAACAATGGAGAAACTCTCCATTGTTCACTAGCAAAACAGTGGAGAAGAAGGACGGAGAAGAAGGAGAAGAAGAAAGGGAAGCTAACCTAACATGTGGCTCACAGCGGTGCTCCTGAGGTAGCGACTAGGAAGAATGACAGTGGGTCGCAATGGTGCTATTGCTACTGTTAGGAGAAAGAGAGAGAGAGAGAGAGAGAGAGAGAGAGGTCACTTTTCTTCTCACTTTTTATTTTTTTTTTCTTATGTTGTGTTTTCTTTTTTTTTCTTTCTTGTTCCTCTCTCTTTCTTTTCTCATCTGTTTTCCCTTTAATTTTCCTTTTCTTTTTTTTTTCTCTTTTTTTTTTTTGTTTTTTTCCTTTCCTTTTTTCTGTTTTTCTTTATGTTTTTTCATCACCCACACTTCTGGTAAAGGGGGTATTTATAAGGGGCAAGGGGGAGGGAGCTACCCTACCTTTGTCCAATCATGGCGAAGGGGTAAGGTGGTTTGGGCGGCCATTATGCAACCGCCCGCAGGGCTTGTCCCCCTGCCCCTTTCATCATAGTGGTAGGCCATGAAAGGGTGTAGGGTGTGTCCAGGTTTTTAAAGAGAGAGATGTTGCAAAAGAGGGGAAGAAAAACCTTCTTCACCTGCTTGCAGAGCGTCCAGAGGAAGAAGATGGCAAACAATGCCATCGAAATGGAACCATTTTAAAGTTTTATTTTTTGAGTAATAGTGAATAAAATAACCTCTTTTTGTACACGACATGTCGTTTCATTTAAAAGAAAATGGTGCCAAAAAGTCTTTGTTTCAAAATCAGTCCTTAATTTTTTATTTGTTCAATTAAGTCCTTAATTGAGATTTTGATTTTAAGAATCTATTCAATTGCGTCAGTGCCAAATTCAAATGTCAACCTTAAAGTTGACCACCTTTTTTCATTTTGGTCCTTGGTCATGAATTTGTGCATTTTACCCTCAATTGATTAACAAACTTCCAATTTCTTCAATTTGACCTCTGAATTGATCAATTTCAACCCTTATATTCACACGCCTTTTTCAGTTTGGTTCAAGGTTTTGGATTCAATCAAGTTTCTAATTGCCCATCAAACTTTAATATTTATGCAATTACGCCCCTGATTTGACCAAATTAACTCTTAAAAATTGTAATTCGATCCCTAAACTTTAATTCCTTCCAATTAAAGCTTAAATTGACTTAAAAATCAATTTTTCTTGCAATTAAAACCTTCATAAATTCAATTAAGCTTTTAACAAAATCTAATTGGGTGCTTAAACATTCAATTTCAAATTTCTCTTCCTTCTATTGAATTTTGTTTGCCAGCAGAGCTTTCATCAATAGAAAATATATTGTCAAATTTTAATTTTTATACTTTTGAACCTCCTTAATTAGCGATCCCCATAGTTTGACATCTTTTACATAAAGGTCCTTAGTTGCGAATTTCTTCAATTTAGCCCTTAATTGACTCCAAAACTTTAATTTTCTTGTGATTTTACCCCTGATTTGAACTAATTGACTTGGTAAAAATTAAGTGTGGACTCCTAAAATTCTAATCTTCTCAATTAAGCCCCGATTTTCATCTCTCTAAGGCCATGAGATCCATCCCTATTTATAGAGGGTGGAAGAGCGACATTTTATCTTAAATGATGTCAAATATTGGCCCTTAATTCGACTTAAAAGGATTCCAAACATTAGCTCAAATTAGTCATCATGACCTAACAAAATTACTACAGAAAAGTTGGTCGTGTTGGCCACTTTGTGGCGGTGCCACAACCATTGTGCCGTCAATCAGCCAGAATGAACCACACTGGGGTGTGATCAAATGTCAGACCATTGTTTGCAAGCCAGTTTTGTTGAATTGGATGAAGAAATGAAGCATTAAATGCATTGGGAAGGTAGCCCCCTTAGCAGTCTTTTTAGGCAAAAATTTGAAGAAGAAGAAGAATAACAATAACCAAAACAGATTAGTAAAGTTCATTTTAGTCTATCAATTTATGATTTCTCTTAATTACACCCCTGATTGGCTTTAAACTTTTAATTTTGTTCAATTTTGCTCCTGGTGAACTTCAATTTCAGCCCTGGATTTCAGCACCTTTTTTGTCTTGGTCCTTAGTTTTGGATTTACGCAACTTGACCCTCAATTAACCATTAAACTTTTAATATTTTTTTTTAAATTCACCCTTGATTTCATCCAAATTTGTCCCCATAGAATTCGTTGTGTTTTACAAAAAAGATCATTGATTGTGAATTTCTTCAATTTAACCTTTAATTGACCTCAAAACTTTAATTTTCTTGTGATTTTGTCCTTATTTTAAACCAATTGACTTAGTAAAAATTAAATTTGATCTTCTAAAATTCAAATCTTCTCAATTAAATCCAAATTGAGCTCCTAAACATATTTTTTCACCAATTAAGCCCCTAATAAAATTTAAAACCAATCTTTTACACTTCGCTTTCGATTCTTAACGTTGAATAAAAAAAATCCTTTTTTTTTTGCCATAGGAACCATATACAAGCTAAAGGATGCTGCCTCCGAGTTGCCTAGAAAATAGTGTCCTAGGTACGTATGCGGGTCTTGACCATTTGGCAACGCTTGTTCGAGAGATCAAAGTCAATTACCGTTTCGCACATAGCTAGCATGCACCGGATACTACATGACCAGGTTTTTCCAGTCTTTGGACGGATCGATTCAAGAAACACATTTTGCTCCTCAGCACAAGCAATCTCACTCACCCGTTCATCTGAATCTTTTGGACACGATAAATACTACTTGGAGGACTAGCTTTTTCTTTGTTCAATTCAAGGTCTTTTTAGGAGTGCTTACTACAATAGAGGCCACCACCTTCTCGATAGTCTACTAAACTCTCCCAACTTGTAAATCACAGAATTTGCAGATTAAATCTGTTAATTAGGAAGTCCTAATATGTATGAATAATTTCCATTGTTATAATTCTAATATGAAAAAACATACAATTCCTTTTTTTTTAGGAGCTCGAATTCCTGTGGGATTATTGAGTCACTTTCCAGGAACATTCCTGTTTGAAAGTTAAATGATATTTATCATTTGTTGGCCTCTTTGTGAGCTAACTTCCTAGCTCTCTGAAAATATTCAGTCATCGATCGGCATTCCCTCAAAGAACTCTGCTAGTTGGTTTTTCTATTACCAATTTTCTAAATCAAAGTCTAATCCTAATATAATTCAAAGAATTGAAAATAGTTGATTGTTTACTCTTTTCTTTATTCCTTTCATAGCCTACGGAAATTGTCGATAATTTGTTTTATTCATTCATATCCTCATATGAATTGGACATGTATACAACATATTATTCCAGTCTCCGTACCATTTTATATTTCAAACTTCAACCATGCCAAGTCATTTGTAAGAATCCATTCATTTTCCGCACACAATTCAATTGACCAATTAACAGGTGATTGAGCAAGCAAAACTCCTGCCTCGTACGTAAGACATGGACATGTTGGATGTCTATATATATGAACATAATTCCCCTGCTCCAACCCATTCTCTTCCGGCACCCTTTTTTTCTTTAACTTTCATACGCATTATCTGCGACAGAGTTTCATTTAGAAAAAGAAAAGGAAATGGCCTTCAACGGAAAGAGTCGTGCCGCAATTTCTTTCACATTGTTCACCATTTTGTTGACTTTAAGCACACTACAATGTGGTGCAGCCATGAGGCCATTGCATGGAGAGCAATTGTTGAAAAAACATTTTCCACTTATCGAGTCCCTTCAACAAGGCCCAGTGCCGCCATCTAAGGGTTCCCCTTGCACGCACATCCCAGGAGGAAGTGGCACCTGCAAGTTGAATGAAAAGAACTTTGTTGGCCGTGCCAATCGTCAACCACCGCCTGCCTTTCCCAGCTCAGTTACTGAACAATCCAAAGCCTCTAATTAGTCCACAGTTTTAAGACTGCAAACCGGGATATATATGGCGATTATAGGGTTTCATTCCCTAAATAAACCGAATATGTTACACAAATGTCATGGTGTTGAAATATTCTTGTTCTTTAATAAATACTGGGATGGTTTGGTGCAAAATTTCTCCAAGTCTGTGTGTTTTTAAATACATAAGAGGGCACTTCATTTTATACATTCATACTTGCTAGTTCATCACATGCTTGCTTCATTTTACCTCTTGCGTTCTTCTCAATCTCAAGTTCTTTAACTGTTTTCAATAGAGATGCACATACTAAATCTTCTTTATGAAGAGATAAATATGTTGCTAAATAACCATCTCAATCCAATAACTTAACTTGTTAGGTGAGGTTTCAAAATATGATTTTATATTATTCCTTAACACATCATCTCAAGTGAAAGTTATTTGGGCTTGAAACTTGCACAAGCTCACACTATTTTATACTTAATTTTATCAAATAAATAGGGATGGTGAAATTCGAACTCGTCACTGCTTGGTCATCAAAGCTCTAATACTATGTCAAAAAACCATTTCAACCTAATAATTTAAACTATTAGGTGAGGTCACAAGATATTATTTTATATTATTCTTTAACATATGCATTTATAAAAACTAATTAACAATGTTTAACTACGTTACAAGAGCAAAATAAACCTTAGAAAAAAGTTGTTGGGCTCAAATATTACATCAATAATTATTATTCTACTCTAGTTATTTTATGACAAAAAATAACACTAAGGATAGTCTTGTGGTGATTAAATTTAATTAAAATTTTAATTTTAAAATGCGACATATGTTTAAATATGTCAAGATGAATTATTTAAAAAAAAACATATGGCTTTCTTCCCAAATGTTTTTGTTTTCTTATACATATTTAAAGATTAGTAAAAATGTTTTTTTTTCTAAATTTCTTTTTTTTCTTAAACAAACAGTCCTATTATTTTCAGAAGATAAATAACGGGTCGGCCGCACGCAACAAGGCTCGCCCTCTGAATTAAGGTTTAAGGTTTAAGTTTAGGTTTGCACAACCAGTTATTTACCTAGACTCTTATAGACCACAAGTTCCTAGTAATCATAATATTAAGTAGCGACTTCTGAACCCTCATCATAATTAAACTCAAAACCTTTTTCTTCCCAACAATACACCTTTCATGGAGGCACATTTATTTTTTTGCGAGCTCAGTCATTCAACGTCACCCCGCGACAGGATGGCGACTCTGCTGGGGACAACCTTGTCTGGTTGGACTAGCCTTTGCATGTTCGATTGTTTGCCTATTTGTGTTGGTCGATCTTAATTTTAGCTTGTATTTTACTGCCTTTTTACTTCTTGTTCTTGCATAAGTATGTCAGGTGTGGATTAATGCCCCCATGCATTTTAAATTTTGTGAATAAACTCAATTTTAGGTTAGATAGGGAGTAGCGGTCTGCCTCATGACTTTCAGTCGGATTTCAAATTCATGAAACATCCAACTATGAGCTGAGTGTTTACTCGATAATGACAGTCACACTGTGCCCCAACCATCCTTATAAACCCTTATATTGCCTTCACGTAAAGGAGTCACTGGGTAGTTCATAAACCTTTTGAGACGAGGTAGAAAGCTTACCCTTATGTAGTGGCCTAAAACCTTCCCTTAGGTATAGACTCCCTAATAATTCATTTTTCATCCATGCATATACATCCATTCATTGTAAATAACATACATACATGTATCATGTTGAAATATAGGTCCTCAAAGTGTCTACACCACCCGACTTCGAGCAAGAAACATGGAAGATGAAGAGCGTGCTCACCGTAATGCACATTTTCAAAAAGAGTTGGAGTCTCTGTAGGCAAGAGTGGCTCGTCTCACCAGCTTACTTGAGCAAACACTTAGAAATGCCTATGGTGAAGGTCCTTCCAACCAACCCATCACCTTTGTTCAGACCTCGATAACAGCTCAACATGAAGAAAGAAAGGGCATGGTCAAGAGCCCTTACACAATCCAGCATCTGTGCGGTCAGAAGCACCGGCACTAGCCCTTGTAGTTGTAGAAGTGTTTGCCAATGAATCCCACAAGACAAAGTCATCTGATGACATTAATCAAGATAAGATGGCAGCACTGAAAGCTAGAATCAGAGCCATTGAAGGGGTAAACTTATATGACCCAATACGGGCAGCAAGAATATGTCTGGTCCTAAATGTGGTTGTACCGAAAAGGTTTCGTGTTCCTGAATTCATCAAATACATTAGAACACAATGCCCTATCACCCACCTCAAATCTTACTGCAACAAAATGACAGAAGTAGTACACGATAAGAAACTATTGATGCACTTTTTTCAAGATAGTTTAAGTGGCGCAGTATTGAGCTGGTACATGAGACTGGACAATACAAGGATCCAAAGATGGAAAGACGTGGTAGAAGCTTTTATTAGACAGTACAAGTACAACATGAACATTGCTCCTGACAGAACCAGCTTGTCCAATCTAGCTAGAAAAAGGGGACAAAGAAAGTATAAAGGAGTATGCCCAAAGATGGAAAGATTTAGTTGGACAAGTGCATCCCTCATTCTTGGACAAAGAAATGGTAACTCTATTTGCCAACACACTCAAGCCGTCGTACTATGAGCATGTGATGGGTAGTTCAGCACTGCAATTTACTAATGTTGTGGCAGTAGCTGAGCGCATAGAGAAAGGAGTCAAGAGTGGTACAATTTCTGCATCCACCAAGAAAAAAGGCTTCTAAGGAAAAAGGAGACACGGTGACCATGTTGAAAATGGCTGCAGGGGTAGGAAAAATCAATTCCTAAACTACTACACCCCATCCCAGATTGTCAGTATCAATCTCAACTCTCCATTTCTCACCAAAAAACCTGAGCCCTTAAACTTTCAAGCCAAAAGCCAAATTGAAAATTTTCAAAAGAAAAATTATCAAATGGTCCAGGAACAGTTAGCCGCATTTTAATATATCAAAAGCTACCAAGTTTCGGACTTGTAGCTCCAAAACCACTCGTACATCTGTAGCCACCTTACCCCAACTGGTACAAACCCGACCTCACATGTGAGTACTATGCTGGCATTGAGGGACATAGCATTCATTCCTGCAATGCCTTCAAGAAGAGGCTCATGTAGTTTATTAAAATTGGATGGATAACATTTGAAGAAACTCTACTTCAATTTTTAGAAAATAGTATTTATTTTTCTTTAAAATTTCTCCGTCACTTTCTTGAAATTTTTCTTACACCAATATTATATCTCATCATTATACATTATTTAATATTTTTCATCTATATTTAATTAAAAACTTATTGGATTTACAATTATATATAATTATTTACATGCTAACAAAATATTATTGACACTTCATTCTCTCATTTCTTTACATCTTTTACACTTGCGATTCTTAACGTTGAATCAAACATAACCTTTTTTTTCTTCAAAGGAACCAAATACAAGATTAAGGATGCTGCCTCCGAGTTGCCTAAAAGATAGTGTCCTAGGTATGTATGCGTGTCTTGACCATTTGGCAACGCTTGTTCGAGAGATCAAAGTCAATTACCGTTTCGCACATAGCTAGCATGCACCGGATACTACATGACCAGGTTTTTCCAGTCTTTGGACGGATCGATTCAAGAAACACATTTTGCTCCTCAGCACAAGCAATCTCACTCACCCGTTCATCTGAATCTTTTGGACACGATAAATACTACTTGGAGGACTAGCTTTTTCTTTGTTCAATTCAAGGTCTTTTTAGGAGTGCTTACTACAATAGAGGCCACCACCTTCTCGATAGTCTACTAAACTCTCTCAACTTGTAAATCACAGAATTTGCAGATGAAATCTGTTAATTAGGAAGTCCTAATATGTATGAAATAATTTCCATTGTTATAATTCTAATATGGAAAAACACGTGAATATAATTCCTTTTTTTTTTAGGAGCTGGAATTCCTGTGGGATTATTGAGACGTCACTTTCCAGGAACATTCCTGTTTGAAAGTTCAATGATATTTATCATTTGTTGGACTCTTTGTGAACTAACTTCCTAGCTCTCTGAAAATAGTCAGTCATCGATCGGCATTCCCTCAAAGAACTCTGCTAGTTGGTTTTTCTATTACCAATTTTCTAAATCAAAGTCTAATCCTAATATAATTCAAAGAATTGAAAATAGTTAATTGTTTACTCTTTTCTTTATTCCATTCATAGCCTACGGAAATTGTCGATAATTTGTTTTATTCATTCATATCCTCATATGAATTGGACATGTATACAACATATTATTCCAGTCTCCGTACCATGTTATATTTCAAACTTCAACCCATGCCAAGTCATTTGTAAGAATCCAAGCATGTTCCGCACAAGTCAATTGACCAATTAACAGGTGATTGAGCAAGCAAAACTCCTGCCTCGTATGTAAGACATGGACATGTTGTATGTCTATATATATGAACATCATTCCCCTGCTCCAGCCCATTCTCTTCCAGTCCCTTTTTTTAAAACTTTCATACGCATTATCTGCAACAGAGTCCTTAAGTTCATTTTAAAAACATGGCCTTCAATGGAAATAGTCGTGTCACAAATTTTTTCACTTTGTTCACCATTTTGTTGACTTTAAGCACCCTACAATGTGGTGCAGCCATGAGGCCATTGCATGAAGAGCAATTGTTGAAAAAACACGTTCCACTTATCGAGTCCCTTCAACGGGGACCAGTGCCGCCATCTGAGCCTTCCCCTTGCACGCACATCCCAGGAGGAAGTGGCACCTGCAAGTTGAATGAAAAGAACTTTGTTGGCCATGCCAATCGTCAACCACCGCCTGCCTTTCCCAGCTCAGTTACTGAACAATCCAAATTAAGCCTCTGATTAGTCCACAGTTTTAAGACTGCAACCGGGATATATATGGCGATTATAGGGTTTCATTCCCTAAACAAACCGAAAGTGTTAACAAATGTCATGGTGTTGAAATATTCTTGTTCTTTACTAAATACTGGGATGGTTTGGTGCAAAATTTCTCCAAGTCTGTGTTTTTAAATGCATAAGAGGGCACTTCATTTTATACATTCATACTTGCTAGTTCATCACATGCTTGCTTCATTTTACCTCTTGCGTTCTTCTCAATCTCAAGTTCTTTTACTGTTTTCAATAGAGATGCACATACTAAATCTTCTTTATGAAGAGATAAATTATAAGAAATCACCATAACCTCAGCTCATCAATGATCTACTTCCATGTATATCACCTTAATAGTTGCAGTCTTGTTTATGACTCTTTATTCATTCATTAAGCTCTTCCCTTAACAGTCATAGTAATTGTATTATGTATAGACAATGTTGTAATGGAATATCTATCAAGCTTCTGCATCAATTCATTTGTAATAATCCTTTTATGGTATCAGAGCTCCCTTCTCCCACAAGATTAGAAACGTTCTCCATGTCGACTAATGGCAACCCTACTCCTCTCTCAAACTCTGTGTCTTCACTCCCTCTTATCACTATCAACACTTCCAGCCAATTACCCTACAAACTCACATCCTCAAATTATCCCTCCTAGCATGTAACTTTTCTCACCATTCTCATTGGATATGATCTAATGAAATATTTGGATGGCACTCTGCAATGCCCTCCTACACTTGATGCAAATTCTTCTACCTCTGTTGTGGCACTCCATGCACACTGGAACAGGCAGGACCAGCTGTTGTTGAATGCCATTTTTGCTTCTGTTTCTGAAGTAGTTATCTCCCTTATTGCTATGACCACTATAAGCCGTGATGCCTGGCAACATCTCGCTTGCTTGTTTGCCAGCAAATATCCAGCCAGGATTATGCAGTTGAAAAAAAAAAAGATCTCACCCTTATTCAAAGGGGATCTCGCACGGTGTCTGAGTTCCTTCATGCAGTCAAGATGATTGCAGATGAACTACCGTTGATTGATGCACCTGTTTCAAATGATGATTTGACATTATATGTGCTTAATGGTCTTGGCTGTGAATTTAGAGATATGATGGCTCCCATACACATGAGAGAAACTGCCCTGTCTTTTGCAGAATTACATGATCTATTAATTGGCCATGAACATTATCTCAAACGCATGGATGGACAACCTTCTTCAAATCTGGTTGTCACAACTAACACCTCTCAAAGGAGGTCATCAAATCCTCGGTTCAAACACAATAAAAATCATTTCAATCGTTTCAATACAGGTTCTACCAAGAAACCGTCTGTTGTCTGCCAAATATGTGATCTGGTCACACTGCCAAGAACTGTGTTAAATTGCAGTCTTCACCTTCTGTAAATTACACTACCTCTTCTACTCCATCGAAAGGCAAATGGCTTCTTGATTCCGCAGCTTTGCATGATATTACGTCTGATTTGGCTAATCTTTCTATCCATTCTGAGTATGATGGTCAGGATGAGGTGGTCCTTGGTGATGGTACAGGATTGCATATTGCTAATATTGGTTCCACTGCTATCTCCTCCCCTTCCCGCTCTCTTCGTTTAAAAGAAACTCTGCATGTGCCCCTCATTCACAAAAACTTGATATTAGTTTATAAGTTCAATTATGATAACAATGTTGTTGTTGAATTTCACCCTTTCTTTTATCTTGTGAAGGATCTGATAACGGGAGCGGTGCTCATGCGAGACAGGTGTGAAGATGGTGTTTATCCTGTGGAACTATGTCCTCCCTCGTCTCAAGCTCATGCTGTCACTCTAGCTGGCACACGTGCCTCCCTTGATCATTGGCATCACAGGCTGGGACATCCCGGTTCCAAACTTTTGTCCTCTCTTCTTCGCAGTTATAATTTACCAGTGTCTTCCTCTCAGTCGTCTTTACTATCTTGCATTTCATATCAGTGCAATAAGTCACATAAATTGCCCTTTAGTGTCACGTCCCTTACAAGTCATGCTCCCCTTGAATATTTATATGCTGATGTTTGGGGTCCATCTCTGGTTCCCTCTATTGATGGCTACCGCTATTATGTACTCTTCGTCGATCATTTTACAAAGTATTGTTGGTTCTATCCTATGCATAACAAGTCAAATGTGTCTACTTTATTTGTTCAATTTGCAACCATGATTGAAAATCAGTTCTCTAGAAAAATTAAGAACTTTTATTCCAACAACGGTGGTGAATTTATCAAACTTAGACCTATTCTTGCTGCTCGTGATATTAGCCATTTTACTACTGCACCGCATACTCCCCAGCAAAATGGCACTATTGAACGTTGCCATCGACATATTATCGACACTAGTATGGCCCTTTTACATCATGCTTCAGCCCCTTCCACTTATTGGACATGTGCCTTGGCCACAACAGTTTATCTTATTAATCGTCTTCCTACTATATTACACTCACGTCAGAGTCCTTTTGAAGTTTTATTTGGAAGGATTCCTGACTATCATAAGTTGCGCACATTTGGATGTCAATGTTATCCCTGGCTTGTTCCATATCGTGCAAATAAGTTTCAATCTAAATCCTATCCTTATGTCTTTCTTGGGTATTCCCCCACCCAACATGCATTTCAATGTCTACATCTTAAAACAGGTAAAATCTATCTCTCGCGTCATGTCACTTTTGATGGAAACATTTTTCCTTTTACAAAAGCATCACTCTCTGCCCCTCAACCTGTTGCCCCCCCCCCGGTGTCCTGCTCCATCCCCTCCTTCTCCTGTTTCCTCCTATTTACATGGTTCCATTGGATAATCCTACCCTCACATCTATCATGCCTGATGCTACAGCCCCCGTGACTCTGTCTCCTACACCAGGTATGGCTTCTCATTCTTCTTCTTCTAATCATTTATGCTCTTCTACATCTCCTCTACCTGTAGAACCTATGCTTTCCACCCGTACTCATTCCATGATCACTCGGGCTCAAAACAATATCTTTTGTCCTAAGCAACTCTCGGTCACTACCAAGCATCCCCTTGCATTGCCATTAGAACCCACCTGCATCTCTCAAGCTCTCAAAAACCCCAGGTGGCGTAAAGCCATGGCAGATGAATTTACTGCCTTAGTCTCTCATGGCACTTGGCGTCTAGTCCCTCGACCCTTAGCTTCCAATTTAATTGGCTGTAAATGAGTGTTTAGGATTAAACGCAATCCGGATGGTACAGTGGATCGTTTTAAAGCACGTCTTGTGGCTAAGGGATTTAATCAAAGACCGGGTGTTGATTATACTGAGACCTTTAGTCCAGTCATTAAACCGACCACCATTCACCTCATTCTCTCCATTGCTCTGTCAAATAACTGGCCTCTCAAACAGCTCGATGTTAACAATACGTTCCTTCATGGTCAATTAACAGAACAAGTGTTTATGCATCAACCTGCTGGTTTCATTGATCAATCTCATCCTCATCATGTTTGCTCTCTTCAGAAGTCTATCTATGGTCTCAAGCAGACGCCTAAAGCCAGGTATACTACCTTACGCTCCAGCCTTATTGCATTGGGTTTCTTTAATTCCAAGTCTGACAGCTCCTTATTCATCTTTAATCGAGATGGTGTTCTACTCTATGTGTTGGTCTACGTTAATGACTTAATTCTCATAGGTAATAACAATACATTTCTGCAGCATATTGTCACCTCTTTAGGTGAAACGTTTTCTCTAAAGGAACTGAATGATCTACATTATTTTCTTAGGGTGGAAGTTATACCGATTCAAGAAGGTTTGTTCCTCTCTCAAAATCGTTATATTCATGATCTCCTTATCAGGTTGAATATGGCTGGCGTTAAGACAATTCACACCTCTATGTCTGTGTCTACGAAGCTTATGCTTGATGATGGTTCAGCCAACTGTGATGCCACTGAATACAGACGCACCATTGGCTCTCTTCAATATCTCTCGCTCACTCGTCCAGACTTGGGTTTTGCAGTCAATTGTCTTACTCAGTTCATGCACAAACCAACGATGACACATTGGCAACATGTTAAAAGACTCTTGTGCTATGTCAAACAGACCATGCATTTTGGTCTCTTGCTGCGTCGCCAATCCCACCCAGTACTTCGAGGGTTCTCTGATGCTGACTGGGGTGGAAATCTTGATGATTGTAAGTCCACCACTGCGTATATAATCTTCCTGGGTAATAATCCTATCAGCTGGCATACTAGGAAACAAAAGGTTGTGGCTCGTTCCTCTACAAAAGCTGAGTACAGGGCACTTGCCACTGCAGCTTCTGATATTGATTGGATAAAATCTCTCCTTGATGAACTAGGTCTCACGTTACGTGAACCACCTCTCCTGCTTTGTGATAATGTTGGAGCCACTCAGCTTAATCTCAATCCTGTTCTGCATTCCAAAATGAAACATATCGCTATTGACCTTCACTTTGTTCGTGACTTTGTCCATCTTAGCCACCTGCATGTTGCACATGTGCACACGGATGATCAGCTTGTTGATTTGCTGACCAAGCCACTGACTCGGTCTCTTTCACTCTGCTGCGTGAAAAAATCAACGTTGCTGATGGAACATCCATTTTGAGGGGTCGTATAAGGAAATCACCATAACCTCATCTCATCAGTGATCTACTTCCATGTATAGCACCTTAATAGTTGCAGTCTTGTTTATGACTGTATATTCGTTCATTAAGCTCTTCCCTTAATAGTCATAGTAACTGTATTATATATAGACAGTGTTGTAATGGAATATCTATCAAGCTTCTGCATCAATTCATTTGTAATAATCCTTTTATAAATATGTTGTTAAATAATCATCTTAACCCAATAACTTAACTTGTTAGGTGAGGTTCCAAGATATGATTTTATATTATTCTTTAACACACCATCTCCAGTGAAAGTTATTTGGGCTTGAAACTTGCACAGGTTTACACTATCTTATGCTTAATTTTTATCAAATAAATAAGGATGGTGAGATTCGAACTCATGACTGCTTGGTCATCAAAGCTCTGATACAATGTCAAAAAACCATCTCAACCTAATAACTTAAACTATTAGGTGAGGTCCCAAGATATGATTTTATATTATTCTTTAACGTATGCATTTATAAAAAGTAATTAACAATGATTAACTACGTTACAAGAGCAAAATAAACCTTAGAAAAAAGTTGTGAGTTTAGTGATTGTGTCAGACTTAAATATTACATCAATAATTATTATTCTACTCTAATTATTTTATGACAAAAAATAACACTAAGGACAGTCTTGTGGTGATTAAATTTAATTAAAATTTTAATTTTAAAATGCGACATATGTTTAAATACGTCAAGATGAATGATTTAAAAAAAACACGGCTTTCTTCCCAAATGTTTTTGTTTTCATATACATATTTAAAGATTAGTAAAAAAAAAATTTGAATTTCTTTTTTTTTTCATAAACAAACAGTCCTATTATTTTCAGAAGATAAATAACGGGTCGGCCACAACAAGGCTCGCCCTCTGAATCAAGGTTTAAGATTTAAGTTTAGGCTTGTACAACCAGTCATTTACCCAAACTCTCATATACCATAAGTTCATAGTAATCATAATACTAGGTGACGACTTCTGAACCCTCATTATAATTAAACCCAAAACCTTTTTCTTACCAACAACACACCTTTCATGAAGGCACATTTATTTTTTTGCGAGCTCAGTCATTCAACGTCACCCCGCGACAAGATGGCGACTCCACTGGGGACAACCTCGTCTTGTTGGACTAGCCTTTGCATGTTCGATTGTTTGCCTATTTGTGTTGGTCGATCTCAATTTTAGCTCGTATTTTACTGTCTTTTTACTTCTTATTCTTGCATAAGTATGTCAGGTGTGGATTAATGCCCTCATGCATTTTAAATATTGTGAATAAACTCAATTTTAGGTTAGATAGGGAGTAGCGGTCTGCCTCATGACTTTCAGTCGGATTTTAAATTCATGAAACATCCAACTATGAGCTGAGTGTTTACTCGATAATGACGGTCATATTGTGCCCCAACCATTCCTTATAAACCCTTATATTGCCTTCATGTAAAGCAGTCACTGGGCAGTTTATAAACCTTTTGAGACCAGGTAGAAAGCTTACCCTCATGTAGTGGCCTAGAACCTTCCCTTAAGGTATGAACTCCCTAATAATTCATTTTTCATCCATGCATATACATTTATTCATTGTAAATAACATACATACATGTATCATGTTGAAATATAGGTCCCCAAAGAGTCTACACCACCCGACTTCGAGCAACAAACATGGAAGATGAAGAGCGTGCTCACCGTAATGCTCATTTTCAAGAAGAGTTGGAGTCTCTGAAGGCAAAAGTGGCTCGTCTCACCAGCTTACTTGAGCAAACACTTAGAAATATCTATGGTGAAGGTCCTTCCAACCAACCTATCACTTTTGTTCAGATCCTGATAACAGCTCAGCATGAAGAAAGAATGGGCATGGTCAAGAGCCCTTACACAATCCAGCATCTGTGCAATCAGAAGTACTGACACTAGCCCTTGTAGTTGTAGAAGTGTTTGCCAATGAATCCAACAAGACAAAGTCATCTGATGACATTGATCAAGATAAGATGGCAGCAATGGAAGCCAGAATCAGAGCCATTGAAGGGGTAGACTTATATGACCCTGTATGGGCAGCAGGAATATGTCTGGTCCTAAATGTGGTTGTACCGAAAAGGTTTTGTGTTCCTGAATTCATCAAATACATTAAAACACAATGCCCTATCACCCACCTCAAGTCTTACTGCAACAAAATAACAAAAGTAGTATACAATAAGAAACTAGTGATGCACTTTTTCCAAGATAGTTTAAGTGGTGCAATATTGAGCTGGTACATGTGGTTAGACAATACAAGGATCCGAAGATGGAAAGATGTGGTAGAAGCTTTTGTTAGGCAGTACAAGTACAACATGAACATTGTTCCTGACAGAACCAGCTTGTCCAATCTAGAAAAAAGAGACAAAGAAAGTATAAGGAAGAATGCCCAAAGATGGAAAGATTTAGCTGTACAAGTGCATCCCTCATTCTTGGAAAAAGAAATGGTAACTTTATTTGTGAACACACTCAAGCCGTCATACTATGAGCATGTGATAGGTAGTTCAGCACAGCAATTTACACTCAAGCCGTCATACTATGAGCATGTGATAGGTAATTCAGCACAGCAATTTACTAATGTTGTGGCAGTAGCTGAGCGCATAAAGAAAGGAGTTAAGAGTGGTAGAATTTTTGCACCCATCGAGAAAAGAGACTTTAAAGGAAAAAGGAGAGAGGTTGACCATGTTGAAGATGGCTACAGGGGTAGGAAAAATCAATTCCAAAACTACCACACCCCATCCCAGATTGCCAGTATCAATCTCAACTCTCCATTTCCCATCAAAAAACCTAAACCCCTAAACTTTCAAGCCAAAAGCCAAATTGAAAATTTTTAAAAAAAGAATTATCAAATGGTCCAGGAACAGCTAGCCCCATTTCAATATATCAAAAGCTACCAAGTTTCGGACTTGTAGCTCCAGAACCACTCGTACATCTGTAGTCACCTTACCTCAACTGGTACAAACCCGACCTCACCTGCAAGTACAATGTTGGCGTTGCGGGGCATAGCATTCATTCCTGCAATGCCTTCAAGAAAAGGCTCATATATTTTATTAAAACTGGATGGATAACATTTGAAGAAACTCTACTTCAATTTTTAGAAAATAGTATTTATTTTTCTTTTAAAATTTCTCCATCACTTTCTTGAAATTTTTCTTACACCAATATTATATCTCATCATTATACATTAGTTAATATTTTTCATCTAAATTTAATTAAAAACTTATTGGATTTACAATTATATATAATTATTTACACGCTAACAAATTATTCTTGACACTTCATTCTCTCATTTCTTTACATCTTTTACACTTGGCTTGCGATTCTTAACGTTGAATCAAACATAACCTTTTTTTTTTCAAAGGAACCAAATAGAAGTTTAGGGATGCTGCCTCCGAGTTGCCTAAAAGATCATAGTGTCCTAGGTATGTATGCGTGTCTTGACCATTTGGCAACGCTTGTTCGAGAGATCAAAGTCAATTACCGTTTCGCACATAGCTAGCATGCACCGGATACTACATGACCAGGTTTTTCCAGTCTTTGGACGGATTGATTCAAGAAACACATTTTGCTCCTCAGCACAAGCAATCTCACTCACCCGTTCATCTGAATCTTTTGGACACGATAATTACTAATTGGAGGACTAGCTTTTTCTTTATTCAATTCAAGGTCTTTTTAGGAGTGCTAATTCCTACAATAGAGGCCACCACCTTCTCGATAGTCTACTAAACTCTCTCAACTTGTAAATCACAGAATTTGCAGATGAAATCTGTTAATTAGGAAGTCTTAATATGTATGAAATAATTTCCATTGTTATAATTCTAATATGGAAAAACATGTGAATATAATCCCTTTTCTTTTAATTAGGAGCTGGAATTCCTGTGGGATTATTGAGTCACTTTCCAGGAACATTCCTGTTTGAAAGTTAAATGATATTTTATCATTTGTTGGCCTCTTTGTGAGCTAACTTCCCAGCTCTCTGAAAATATTCAGTCATCGATCGACATTCCCTCAAAGAACTCTGGTAGTTGGTTTTTCTATTGACAATTTTCTAAATCAAAGTCTAATCCTAATATAATTCAAAGAATTGAAAGTGGTTAATTGTTTGCTCTTTTCTTTATTCCTTTAATTCATAGCCTACGGAAATTGTCGATAACTTGTTTTATTCATTCATAACCTCATATGAAAACATATTATTCCAGTCTCCGTACCATGTTATATTTCAAACTTCAACCCATGCCAAGTCATTTGTAAGAATCCAAGCATGTTCCGCTCAAGTCAATTGACCAATTAACAGGTGATTGAGCAAGCAAAACTCCTGCTTCGTACGTAAGACATGGACATGTTGTATGTCTATATATATGAACATAATTCCCCTGCTCAATCATACGCATTATCTGCAACAGAGTCCTTAAGTTCATTTTTAAAAAATGGCCTTCAATGGAAATAGTCGTGTCACAATTGTTTTCACTTTGTTCTCCATTTTGTTGACTTTAAGCACACTCCATTGTGGTGCAGCCATGAGGCCACTGCATGAAGAGCAATTGTTGAAAAAACGCTTTCCACTTATCGAGTCCCTTCAACGGGGTCCAGTGCCGCCATCTGCGGCTTCCCCTTGCATCCCTGGAGTGAGTGGCACCTGCCAGTTGAATGAAATGAACTTTGTTGGCCGTGCCAATCGTCAACCACCGCCTGCCTTTCCCAGCTCAATTACTGAGCAATCCAAAGCCTCTAACTAGTCCATACAGTAGTAAGACTGCAACCGGGATATGGCGGTAGGTTTCATGCCCTAAAAATAAAACGAAAGTGCGGCTGGGACATTGTCTACTTATTAATCCTGTATTTTGTTCTTTCGTATGCCAATTAAGTTCTCTATTTCTTTTTCTTCTTCTTCTTCTGAAAAAAGAAACGTATAAACAGCAGCTTTACGTATAGCTTGTGTGCATACAGTTGTTATACCTACAAATGTCATGGTGACGGGTATGATTTATACATGTATCGAATCTATCAACAACAATGTTTAAGAATCAATCTGAGTTTCTCTTCTCTTTTTCTTGTTCTTTTTTCAATTTTGCTAGTTAGTGAAATATTCTTGTTCTTTAATAAATACTGGGCTGGGCTGGTTTGCTGCCAAATTCCTCCAGGTCTGTGAGTTTTTAAATACATAAGAGGGCACTTCGTTTTATATATACATGGCTAGTGCTTGGTACGTATTTCATAGAAATAGTCGATCGATCAATCATTTTCATTTGTTTTTTCTTTTTGGTTACAGATATTCAACATAGATATTCTCAAATGAAACTATGACGATGACTATTTCATGTTGTTAATGGATATACGCTAGCTCTACATGCAAGGATTTATAATATTATCATATAAACTACTAATTAAATGCACCCTAATAAAGTCGGACGAACATGAATATAATTTGAAAGCTAATTAAGTTTCTATAATGATGAATTGATTTGCTGAATCTGAGAGCTCAATCCATAATTTATTACCGATCTTTTAACTTTATCAACAAACTCTTTCATTCTCAGTTGGAAAAGGAGATTTATTCTTATTTTTTATGATTAAAGTGATGAATCTAAAGAGTATCTGGACAAATGGCTGCATGTATTCATGTACGCCTCCTTCATTTTTTTTTATTATTTAATTTAATTTCAATATTAGGAAGAGCATAATTGGTGTTGCTTAAACACAAATTCTTTAATTCAATTTAATAAAATATCTCCTGGTTACAACGACAAAAACCCTTTTAATTTCTTAATTTAAACAGAACACGAAGCCTGAAAGTATATTGCCTATCCGAGTATATCTATATGCTCGGACTTATTGCCATCTTCCCTCAATCTGAATGCATTATGTATAAATGGAGGTTTACCCACCCACCTTGCTTTAATTTCATCAAAAGGATAATATTGTTAAAATCAACATATGGTACTGGTACGTACGTAGTGCTACATTAAAATTAAAAGCAAACTATAATTTAGTCCCTGTATTTTTTATGATTTAGTGAGTTAATTAACCTTTAAGTTTTAAAAATTACAATCTAGTTTTTTTTACCAAATTTGACTGTTAACTATTTTTTCTAATTTCTATTACCCTATCTTAATGTATTTTTAGTCTTGTCCTGATAGGTGAGATTGAAATTTTGTTCATTAAAAATGATGGACATTTAGAGAAAAGGAATAATTATATTGTTATGAAGAGCTAATAGAAGGACCAAATTCTAAATAAAATATGAAAAATATAGGGATTTAATAATGGGGTTTTTAAACAAAAGGAATTAATTAACTAATCATTTCACTAAAAATATCGGAATCAAGACCTAAATACTCTAAGAAAACTAGGGTTTTTTATGATGTGTTTACTGTTCATATGAATAATAAAAAAATCCTAATATATTTTTTTAATCATGTTATAACAATTTTATGTCATAGTTTAGTAAATTAGTGTGTAAGATAAGCCAAAGATCACGAGTTCGAGCCTTGAGAATCATGAATATTTTTTGACCTGTCGTCTATCACTTTTTTTTCAAAAAAAATAACATGCCATTCATTCCCTTAATATCTAATCTGAAAATAATAATAGTAATAATAAAGTATAGATTAGTTTTTTTATTATTAAATTTTTTAAATTGATTTCTGACATAATTTTATATTTTTTAGAAAAATATTTTATCTTTCAATTACACAAAATATAAACTTGCTATTTTGAAATTGTTCATTGACTTGCTTTAACAATTATTAAAAAAAATAAAACAAAAACAATGATTCCGATTAAAAAAATTATATTAAATAAGATAAATGAGAGATACATTAACAAAAAAAAATTCAAAAAAAAATATTTTTTAATTTAAAAAAATATCAAGAAATTTATTGAGACCTATGTATATTTTTATATTTCAATAAATTTGAATGCCGATAGCATAGCAAGGAAATACGTAACTAATTTACTCTAGAAGCTTTGTTGTTAGCTAGCTCTCCTCATGCCACATGCCTACTTCGACAAGTAACTTGAAATTAATTAAGGCGCATGTTAAAAAAAATGGAAATACTTACCTAGTTTTTTGAAATTGTTTGCGCATTGTAAGTATATTTTTGTGTTTTAAAAATTTTATTTTTTTATATTAAATTAATATTTATTTAATATTTTTATGTACTAATATTAAAAATAATTTTTAAAATAAAAAAAATTATTTTAATATATTTTTAAATAAAAAATACTTTAAAAAACAACTACATATTCAAATGTCAAAATAAAAAAGTCATCATCCCAAATGGTTTGGCACTAAGTTTCAAATTATATATATGGATCAGGATAGCCACCGAAAAAAAAAAAGACAGTAAACGCTTTACTGTTTTAAGTACTATATATTATTATAATACTACTATATGGTCTTCCTAAAATTTTGACCTAGCTCTAGTCAAGGATTAGCTTCATTAATAATATAGATAGAGCATGCTGAATTTGAAGCCAGCTTATTTTCCTTCTCTTCCATTTTCCAACCTCAATTTCAATACGCAATTTTTAGTTGATCCAAAGCCATCTTTTGAGTCAGTATCCACTAGCTAGAGGAACTGCGTAGAGGCACCGTGGCATGGTCTACAAAAGCATGAATTAGTCGGGCCGGAAGGCAGAGAATTACCTCAGTAAATGGACTGGTAATATATATAATTGTAAAGTCTATCTTTCCTCTGTTATATTGCTAAGGTGAAACAATGACACAATTCATGGAGAGATTTGATACGTTCTGGTTGTGTTTGATTCGATGTTTCAGGTTGGTGAAGGATGGTCTGGCCTCTAAACCATTAATGATATATGTCCATGATAGAAACCAGTCTGTATTGAGATGGTGCAGATTGATAAAGCCAAACTGTTCTAAAGTGTATAAATAGTACTGCAAGTCGATCAATCCATTCATTAGATAGAAAAAAATTACAAAGTTTCAATATCCATTATCCAGAGAAATTTATTTTCCAAACATATACAATTTTCTCTTTACAGAAAATAGAAAAAAAAATATCAGGAGTGTGTTTTACTGAATTGTACTGCAGATACAATTGCAAAAATAAAAGAATGGAAGAGCCCATGATGATAGGAGTTTTTCAGGACCTGTGATGTGGTCTAGCATCGCTGATCCTTTCAAACAACTTCAACAGGTGCAAACTACAAAGACATCCTGAGCTTCAGGTTTTAAATTTCTGAGTCCAGGGAATCAAGATCGAATATATAGGAGAGCTTCAGCTTTGATTAGTACCCACCCCAAACGGGACCGCATGACGTGGGAAAGCAGTATCAGGAGGCAAACCGTTGCCAGCATAGTGCATTTCGTTAACTAGTGGACAACTTGGTCCGCCGCTACCAGGAATGTTGGTGCATCCTGAGCCATCCGAAGGGGGGATAGTACCCCTCTGAAGAGACTGCAATGAAAGGTCTGTAGTCAGGTCATCAGGTAATATCCTAGTAGCTTTGTATAGTTGAACATGTAAAGAAAGCAGCAGTAGAACTGCCAAAACAATGTTTAGACTGCTCATGATTTCTGGATGACAATGTCAAAACAAGGATGAAGAATTTGGTGGAGTGATGAGGGGTATTTATACATTGAAGGGTTTGGAACTGTTTCATTTGTTGAAAGATTTTGGTTGTTGACTACCAGGTTTTTGCCTCCATAAAAAACTTTCAAAGAATTGAACTGGTCGTAAACAAGAAGAGGAGGTTCTCTTGAACTTGGATACCAAGTTTTAGTCTCCGTTTTCTACCTACCTATATCCATAAACATTTTCTTTTCTTTTGCTGTGACAAGTTTCCTGTCAAATTTATGGCTTGAGTTTTGACGAGGGTAGGTTTCTTTAAAAGGAAATTTCTCGGAACATCAGTTGCTTTGACCTTGAATGCTTGATGCTTAATCACGATGTGCTTGTGGCTGTCAATGGTGAGGCACATGGTTTCAAGAAGATTTTCTAGGATGCGATCGTCGTACGTGTCATCCAATTAAAGGCTTTATCTTTATCATTCCAGTGGATTAAACAGCCTCTACAAAGTTCAAACGTTCCATCCTAGATGCTGAGTTGCTCACAACCATTAATAAACATGTCTGGGCTTTTTTGTCTATCCCTTTCATGCAATGGAGATACTCCACACTGATGATTGCAGGAAAATAGGTCGGTAATGGCATCAATCTCTACATGACCGCAGGATTTTAATACGCGCACCCTCCCAAGTCCCAAGAAACCATAACTCGAATCCCACTCTTAACCATCAGATGAGACTTCATTCATGATTGTGGTTTAGATAAGAGCTGAACCTGTGTTGTGGTTTCTCATTGGATAATAAATGTGGTTTTCAAATCTTAGTCTGTAAAGTTGGGTTATATTCCATCAGATGCTCATTTCAACCATTAATCAAAACCCAGGAAATACATCAAAGCCTCATTATAACTAAAAAAGCTGGAGGCAGAGAAGGCAGGAACACTCTTTACAAAATGGTTTCTTATGAAAAGATTACAACCTCACTCCAATTCTGAGACCCAATACATTATTACAACGGGGCAACCACCCACCAACTTGCATGGGATTCTTTCAATGTCCATTTGAAGGCCGAAATACTGTATAGCCATTGACACCGCTTGCCATATTTGAATACTCTGGGTTAAAGTATGGGTAACTATCACCGTCAGCATTCCTCATGTTCATCAAGGAAATATCAGAACCAGATATCTGCCACTGGTTTGGAATCAACCCATCAATATGCCCATTTGCATAAGGCAGTGGGCTAGCTTGTGGAATAAATTCCCTTGGTGTGTCAAAATGGCTTCCAGAAGAGCTATAGCTCCTCTGAAATCCACCATCATGGTAACTCCTGGTCCGCTCAAACCTGCAAGAGCTGCTGGTTGAGGAACCCAAATCACTCGATATACCCATGTCACTTGGAAAAGAAAATTGTCGATTCAATAGATGTGGACCATTGCTATGGAAGACTCTGCTTGCCTCAGATGCCTTCCCAACAGCATGTTCATCATTAAGTAAATCATTGATAATATCAAGATGTGGGAACTCATCTGTCACCCCACCTGGGGTCTGACACCCAGAAGTACAGGCTGGGAACTCACTGGAGTAGTGCTCCTGTGATCTGCTGCATATAGGATTGTACAAGTCAATTTTTTGTATGCCATTTACCAGGGAAGAAGGGTCACTGCTCATGCTTCTACCAGCATCCCTTTGAGAGCTCTCCATCCATTGGCGTCCATTCTGTAAGACATCCTGAGTTACCATGCCAAAAGGAAAGCCGGATTGGAGAGAGTTTGGGTCTACCCTATCAGAGTTCAAAGGTGGTAAGAACATTGGTGCAGATACCAAAGTAGATGGCTGCACGTGTGCTGATAGGTTTACTCCGGTACTTGGAGAGTTGGTAAGACTGAAACCAGATGAACTAGAACCAACAGCATTACCAATTATGGCATTTCGATAGGACTGAGGAACATAACTACGAGTAGTTGATGAAGGGTCAGGACCCAGCCAGCCAGCTGCACTAACTGAACGAGCAAGTAAAGGAGTTGTTTGGACCAAGGAGACAGGAGCAGCAGCTGGCCTTGGACCGGGCACCAGAGGAGCACTGGAGGGCCTCGACATGGCAGGCAATTGTTGCGGAGCTGGTTTGTCAGACTGTTTTGCAGTTGATGCATTCTGGGTCTCAGGTTTGGGAATAGCAGCATTTTTGGGGGAGGTAATTGACGTGGCAGCTTTATCAGCCTGCTGTGAGCAATTTGAAGATGCTTTCTTAACTAGACCATGATCCACGGTTGCTGAACCCTTGCTTTCTGACTTCAGTGGTACAGTGGATGAGACATTTTTAGGACTTCTTTGAGGGCTTCTGGGAGAAGATGGCACAGCTGCTGTCTTTTCTTTAGGTCTTTCAACATCAACCAGGTCTTTGTCACTCATCTGCTTTTGCATAGAAACAACTTTGTCTTCCTATTTCATAGAAAAGAAATACCCATCAAGGAATATCCAAGTACAACAGATTATATGTATCCATGAAAATAAAGCAGCATTCAGAAATAGAAAAGCAAAATATTTAAAAAAATTCAACTCAAATTGAGAGGAAAAGGGGGGATATAAATTCACATGGAAGCAAAACCTTCAAGAGTTGCCTTTCAACTTCATTGGAATTAAAAAATGAATGGGAAAATAAAGAAAAGAAGAGTTTCATAGCAAAGACAGCTAAACACTCCTTTGCGTTGATTAATTCCTAAATTCTAAAGAACATATTCTATGCTCCTAAAGGAAAAACAATTCCTCTTCCCCAAACGAGGAAGAGAGAAACAATAATTAAAAAACACATGGAAAAAAAAATAGGAAGAAGAAAATGGAGGGAAAACAATTTAAAAACACTTGTGCTGTAGGAGCAAGGATGCTAAACAACACGGCAGAGAAGAGCCTTCATACCCAAGAAGCTGACACAACCAGTAAATGTAGCCAACCAGACCGTTAGGCATCAAAAAGGAGGTAATAAATGAGTTGCAGCCCGCAAAAATTGAATTTGAACATTTGATGCTTATTATATTGTTCTACCCTACTTGATAGTTTAAACTCATTAAATGAGTAGAAATTTGAGATCATGGTTTAAACTCATTAAACGAGTAGAAATTTGAGATCATGGCAAAAGATCAGTAACTTCACCTTTTCTGTCTTAATTACATGCTGTTCAAGCCTCATCATCCTATCCCGCAAATCATGAACAACAGCCTCCAGCTCACAATCACCAGCCTTGCTACTTCTTGTGATATCGCCAAGATCACCAGTATCTGATGCAGGCTCAGAAGGCTGATTATCCATTTCAGTTGTCCAACTCCCATCACGTGCCATCTTACCCCGCTGGTTCTTCCCTCTACAGATATGAAATGCAAGGTAAATGCCAGATAATCTAGTCCTGATGTGGAAAAGGATATGCAGGCCACTTGTTACCACTTTACCTGCCAGGTGATTTTTCGAATTGATAGTTCGAGTAAGAGTTCCCCTTGTAGGAGCCATTCATTACCACTGAAGGGACTGAATCTGTAGAGCATGTTGAGGAACTATCATCCATGGCATATGTGTTCCTTTTTTCAGTTGTTCCATTTGGCACAGATGACAAGCCACTAACTCCACTGCTACTGGCTTCAGTGGGAGGATGAACTTCTGAGGTGTCAGTATCCCAATTGACAGGACTTGCATCTCTGTCTTCTGAATCAGGCTGGAGCACTTCAGTAACACCATCCACTGAATCAGACACATCAGATACATCTTCCAGAACCTCAGGTTTTTCCACCACAGGCTTCACCTCCTCCACAACATACTCCTTTTTCTCATTACTAGTATTTGTCTCTTGGTGATTGTCTACCACGGCCACACTAGACCTATCATCTCTCCCTTTATCCTTCCCTTTGCGATTGTTCCGTTTTTGTTTAGCCTGTGATTTATAAGAAGCATCAGCATTCAAACAAATAAACAAACCTTGAAAAAGGTAGACTGGGGCTTCGTTTTGTTTAAGGGGTTTGGGGTAGGGACTAGTACTTTGAAGATTTTTTCCTCATAAAAGAAAATCTGGCCAAGGCAACATGCATTTTAGATGAGTCTGTCAAAATAACTTTTGAAATTAAAGTTTCAGAATCCCAATTACATCGTGACAAACTAATTTCCTTCCACAATCTGACACTACCTGAATTCAATGAGTTAAGACTGCTAAAGCTAGATTCTTATGAAGAAAAACAAGCCACCTGTTTTTTCTTCAATTTCTTTTCCTTTTCAGTTGCTCCACGTTTAGCCTTCTGCTCACTTTCTGCAAGCCATGCTGCCTCTTCTTCACGAATTAGCTCTTCTTGCCTCTTCAAAGCAACAGCCTCCTGGTAGGAAACTTCAATTTTATGGCTACACATGAAGGATGCAAAAAAATTAGGCCACGCATGGATAACATCAAGTAATACTTGTTGTGCCACAAAGAATCAGAAAATTGCTAGGGCAAGATTAGCAATACTCATTATGCCAACATATTGCATTGGTGTTTACAAATAGGTATTTAATTTCTTCATTTATCAATATTTGCAATGAATTTAATACTTAACAATATGGAGCAGATGATAACATAAAATAATAAAAGAACAGCCCTGAGAAAAAATAAAATGACTACAAAAATATTAAGATTTTAGCAAAGATGCTTGGACTTCTAATAGACCAAAACGGTTGTCTAGATTAAAAAAGCAAGGACTTCTAAAAACAGTGGAAGACTCCAAATAATTGATCAGGTGAAAGAAAAGGTGCAAACAGCAGAAACATGGTTCTAGTGAGGTCTGGAACGGAAGAAATCTCAGAAGGATGAAGAACTAACGACCATTTTAAAAACAAAAACATATTTAATCAAATATCAGTATATTACTTAAAAATATGAGCGAGGACAAATATTTCCACCGTCCTACGACCCAATTCTGTTAGACGCCTTTCATCACGCTCAATGGAATCCTTGTTGAAGTCCTCTCCAGAACTTCCATCCTGAATACAAATGCAAAAAGTTTGTGAGAGATCAGAAGCTTCATTAGTCACAATCATGAAGAATAAAAGTTATAGATATTGACAACTATCAAGCAAGGGAAAACAGCCAGCATTTCAAGCTCTTCTGAATCTAATCCAGTGTGCATAATAAAATCAACAAGTAAATGACATCACCACCACCCCATCACTCCCATCACCATCAACATACAGCCGCTACCATCATTTTTCCGCTGTAATGCCATCGCTGCCAATCTAAACCATTGTGGGTAGAAGATGTTGTATGCCTTAATCTTTTATTCTTGTTCTGTACATGTGCTATTCCAGAAAACAAAATGTTACTGGAGAGATGCGAGCTGCATTAATTGCAGAAAACCATTTGCTGGAGTGTCAAGAGTAATATTAGCAAGAACTGCATACTGTTTTCTAACCTATGGTTGAAGCTTAAACACAATAAGCTACACCCAATGCCACCAATAAAGATTCTCTAAGATACAAAGCACATGAAACAATTTGTGAAATAGCCAAAGTCACCATTCAAATGTTTTAGTGCTCTGAGAAGACCTTAAAAGCAATGGCAATATGGACCAGCACTCATTTAAAAACAAGCCCTCAAAATGATTAAACTGCTTCAAAGTCCCACAGTAATTTTCATACCGACTACCTATAAGCATAACAGAATTCAGAAAAGATTCAAACTTCAGAGAATGGCATCCAGTACCCCAACCCACCTTTGTGCGGTTCTGAGGGCCCTTCTCGTCTTTTGGAGGCAATGGTTCAATGGCTGCCCTTTCAAGTAGCAGCAGCACATCATCCACCAACACAAACATATCTTTTTCAACACGGACAATTGGAGCAGGCATTTCTTCAGCATCCAATAACTTTGCTCTCCCCTTCTTGCTCTTAGATTGGCCTTCAAGAGCCTTCAATCCACTATACAGGGAATCCATTACCAATGTAGATGTGACTTCCTTCTCTATAAAGAAATGCTTGACAACTACTTTCAGAATTACATCTGTTTTCTCCCTAGACATGCGGCGCCGGGTGTTTTGATCCATTCCCAACCAAAAACCACAAAAGCTGCAAGGGTTGCAAACACAATGCTATCACCATGTTAAAACTATACTGACCAAAGGATAGCACAGAAAGGAAAACTGTTAATGAAGGCCATAAATCAATAGCATGATGCAACTCATAGGGCTACCAAAACACCACAATTTTCATAATATAGCATGTTGTGAAGTTAGGACTATTGACAACCATTCTATTGAAATGCATTAAGTAACAAACATTTTCAAAGAGATACAATACCTTGACCACCTATTTTTGTCCTCTATTAACTTCCCAAGTTTACCCCGTCTCTCTTCCACAAAACGCCGACAAATCTGCTCTACATTTGTCAAATATACCCTAACAAGTTCTCTCCTATACTGGCAATCGAGGCAACGAAAAGGCCGATCTGCTTTCTCCCTGCAGATGACAAGTAAAGTCTCAGAATGGATGGTCAGAAATATGAGAAACACCTACAGCACAATCACTAATAGACATCAATTATATATATAAACCAGTAACTTATCAGACACCTGATGACTTGCACTTGAGCCTTTATAATAAGAGTGTCAGCAGCATCTAAGAACCCATCTGACACTTTAGATAATTCCATAAATTTCTTCCATCCCCAGTCATGCTCTTTCTTCCAGAACCGATGTAACGTATCTGCAAATTTTTCTTTTAGTTAATAATAAATCAATGATTCCGTTACCAACTCCAGCCAATATTTAATCAACTAACCAGAATATTTTGATTTTTTTGGATCTTTATTCACCACAGCAATCGTAAACTGTGCAAAATGACTCCAACCTGGTTCACAAATAAAAGAAAATTACACAACTACAACCACAAAGAGAAAAAAACAAACAAACAAAGACCAGTAACTATAACCACAATTTCAAGTCAGTAGCACCAAACCTGGAAGAAGTTTATCATGGTTGGCAACACAAAGAAATAATGAAAGATGATTGCAGACGTCACAACCTTGGGGGTATATTAAAATGTACCTGTCACCATAAGCAAAAGGATTAAATCAATACTGACATGGAAACTTTCCACATCACGCTGATTTTCTGCACGTCAGCAGCATCAATGCAACAAAACTTGAGAAAAACTACATAACTGGAATGTTCATCAAAATCCATGCTCCATAATGTGAAAGTTGGCCTCTTTAAAATGAGAAAGTGGATTATAAATCAGGCAATATGATAATTTACTTTTTTCTTAATTAAAGTGCATGATGATTTATTTCACTTTTCCTTTATGAAAAGGAAGGAAAAAAAGATTCAAAATATCACCAACTAGCCACACCAAACAGATGGTGAACCAATAAACTCCTTTTGTTCACTTCAAGAAAAAACTTATAGCAGAAGTGTGTATGAAAAACAATGCATTTGCTTCTGGATAACAAGTCTTACCAGATAACTAACTTGGTTATGTGCAATAGAACACACAAGTCATCTCATGGACATCTCTCTACCATAAGCACAGGTTAAGAAAAATGATTATGCATGAGGGAGTTATATAACAAATTTAAATAATGGCAGCAACTAAAAAGTGAATGTTTGTGTGCAGAAAAATATCCCTATGATGCAACTATATAATCAACTTTAATAAGATACATTACATGCACAAATATCATGTTGCGCCGCATATTTTAGACTTGTAGAAGTGAGAATTAATGAACCCTATGAATTGAGAAAAAAATCACAATTGTTTCCTCCTTTGTGGAACCCTGCTTTGATTGAGGAGATAAAGAAAGAAAGGGACCAATGTTTGATCCCACAACTCAAGTATAATGGTTTCATGTTCCAATCGAGAGCAAAGTGAAATATTTTTGGTTCTTGAAATGCACAAATTAAGAAAGCTTGCTTCCAAAATAAGCTTTTAGACACGTTAATTTTTTTATTCATAGTGTGTGAGTTTATTTGAGCATTAAGTTAGAAAAACTAAATTTATACTCATAATGTGGGTATAAAGAATAAACTAAAAAAAATACATATATTGTTGAAATATGTATATGCATGCAGATGATGCACATAAAAAATGACAATGGAGAATCAAACTGTTAGTTAGCTAAAAAAAGCGAGGAACATGTGAAAAAACAATATGCAAAGCCCCCATACCATTTGTAGCCGCCAACTTCAAATGCATTACTTCTAAGTTCTCTTTTATTAATCTGTGAGAATTTCTCTATCTTCCATGTATATCTTCCATATAACTCAGAAGGTTTTGGCCCTATAATGGAACAAAATCAGTTAGCAAACAGTTGCCTGGATAACAGCTTATATGAGAGGGATAAGAAACAGAAGTAGCAATCATAATATCTAAGAGGAAGAGTTAGGCATGTACTCTGCAGAAGTGCGCACACTAATCTTAATTGGATAACATCTATTCAGTCAAGTTTTCTTGCAACTATTGATACTGAATTTTGTTAATTTTCAGACTCCCGACTAAGTAAAAAAAAGAAGAAGAAGAAATCAATCCGTTCATTGATGCACTAAATGCTACCACATCCAATTGCAATCATATATGTTAACAAAAGAAACCTAATGTTGCACCTCCTTCCACAAAGTGGCAGGCAATTGATTGCTATATGAAGACCTCAAAAAAAAGTAAGAAGTCAGTGAATGTGACTAAAAATTCATTTTAGTCAAAAAAATCTTACTGGAGGACCATTGTGTCGTAACACAGAGGGTGGGAGAGAAGGGATTTCATGATTTTGGATAGGAGATTCTTCATGAAATTCTTTTTATTTTTTATCATGTTGGTTTCAAGCTAGTTTTTGCAAGGTAGAAGGCTACAATAGTTCAGTGTGGTAGGTTAGAGTTCAACCACCAAACGTAGGAGAATAGAGCCGGTGCATTATTCCTTATATTCCCAACAGCTTTTACACTCTAACTTCCAAACTCAGAGAAACAGAGAGCTACCAAGAGCATTACTGCGCTAACTGAAAAAATATATATATACCAACCAAAACAGAAAACCAAAGAAGAATAAGAAAAAATACAGATACAATAAATCATATGGAGAACCAATGCATACCTCCATCATCGTCATCGTCAGTGTCCCAATAAGGTGGTGAAGTTGATGGGGTTCCATTTTCCACCTGCTCAGAGGATCGCCATTCCGCCAAGGCTTCACCTGACTGGCAACGCAGTCCACTTGAAATCCCCTCCGTAGACCTTCCAACTCCAGCTTCCTCACTCACAATCCCAGCCATTTCCCACTACAAAACTCCTCCCCAACAATCCTTCAACTCCCCTCACTGCATACAAGAAAACCAATAAGAAAAAACAGAAATGTAGCCCCCAAACAGAAAATTTTTTGGCCAACAATAGACACACCAGTTAAGTCTTCATAACTACAAACATTAAAAAGACCACTCATAGTCGTTACAGATACCAACAAAAATCACCCAAAATATGTACAAAAGATATTGCAAAACGTATAGATTTTGAGAAAGGAAAAACATACTAAGGTTGTTGACAACTCTTAAGAAACTTACAATTAAAAAAAAATGAAAATTAAATTCTGCATCAATTGGGGCCTCATGAAATACAAACCTACACTCATTCGATATCTGTTAAGCAAAATATTTACAATTCCCAAACACCACCACTGAAAGATTATTTAGCTTATTTTTAAATTTTCAATAATAAGAAAAACATCAATAAACACATTCATAACAACAAAGTATTTTTCTTCTTCTTTTTTTCTAATCAAATTCCATCGTCGATTATATTGGAAATCAACCAAAACCCATATTTATAATCTTCGAACTCAAAAACCCGTCATCAAGAAATTACAATCAGCGATAAACCCTAGTCTCTTTCGGTCAAAAATCAATCAACTGCAGCTCAATAACGATCGAAAAGATTATGAAAAAAATCAAAACCCAGGTTAATAAAAGTAAAACTATCTCAGAAAAACCAATTGCATGAAACACATGCCAATTAAGAGAATTTAGAATCTGAGGCCGGAAAATAAAGATCGAATTCAAGATTCCCAAATAAACCCCGATCAAAAAAGAAGGTGAAAACCCGATTGAATATGGAGAATTGAAAACGACACCGTATAGATCGATGTCGATACAAACCTGAGCTTTGACAAATGGTGTTATAGGCAAAGCTATATGAGATTCTAGAGAGAGAGAGATAGAAAGAGAGAGAGAGGTTCAAAGGAGCAGCAAAACAAAGTAGGAAGAAACCAAAGGCGGAGCCCGTAAAAAAAAATATGTTTTGCTATTATTACTGCAACTAATACTGTTTTTTTATTTTTTATAAGTAATTTGTTTTTTTTTCCCTTCTTATTTGGGTAGACTATTTACTGTAGTGTGAGCTGTGAGGAGGTTTTTGGGTTTTGGATTTCGCCCTAGCGCTTTCTCTCCTCTTTTATAAAATAAAAAATTAAGAAAGAGCAGTCAAATTGGATAAATATAAAAAAGAAAATAAAGAAATTAAAAGAAAGAAGAAGAGGGTGGTGTTTGTGGGCAAAAGAAGTCTGTGGATGGTAGAACATAGCAAGAGGGGGTCGTTATTTATGGTTTAAAAAGAAAAAATTATAGTTAATGATGCTTTCGATCATCAAATAGTTAATTTTTATGTTAAATTATTTTATATAATAAAAAAATTAAAATTAAAGTTTTTTTACAATGAAAAAACCTTAAAAGAATATATAAATTTACAAGATTTCTTATTTCAAACTAATTTTAAATTTTAGAGTGACTTTCTGTTGTTTGGAGATTATAAATTGATTTATCAAAAATTTTAATGTATATAAAAAAAAATGAAAATAGTAACTTGTAATGGACAAAAATATGTAACAAATCCAAATTGATAATTAAATGGAATGAGAGATTTAAGAGATTAGAGATAAAGCAAAGGTGAAAAGGGTAAGTAAATAGAGAGAGAAAAATCAAGAGAGTAAGAAGGAGAAGGAAGGCTCAGAAAGAGCTTGAAGTTTCCATTGTCGAGGTTTAATCAGAAGTGAAAAACTTCTCTTCCTTTGTTTATTGAAGTTTTAAGCTGATTTAAGTAATGGGATAGTGTGGGTAGTGGTGATGTAAGGGTTTAATGGAAGATGGAAATGAAATAAGGGTTTTCTTAAATTAATTGTGTGGTATTAAGTTAAATTGATAATTAAGTGTATTGATGAAGAAAAAATTCTAGGAAATGCCCTATATATTTTGATCAATCTACCTTAAATGGGTTGGATGTATTTTGATTTATTGTGTTGAATTTTCTATGAATTATGATGCTTTAGAAGAATTTTAATGGGTATTAGAAAGAAAAAATCAAAAAGAAACTAGGGATCCTTTGGATAGGTTATGGCCTTACTATAGAAGAAGAAAAATGAATGGAATGGGTAATTATCATGTAAAATTGTTAGAGATGATAATAATAATTTGTTTTAGTAAATTTAGCCAAGAAAGAATTTGAAAGAATTCCATTAACATGAGATTTTCTTATTTTATTGACTAAGAGTTAAGTTTATTGAATTAATACAAATTGATTTCTTGTGTAAAAAGTTGTTTAGGGGTACTAGAAATATATTGGGTAGGAAGGAAAATCCATGGAATTAGTAAGATGGAAACTCATGAAATTAATAGGTATGTTTCAGCTAAGTGGTGTGGTGTGAGGGTTGATATGCCTTGACTTGTCTAGTTAAAATTATTATGAACCATCTAGGTGGTGGTCCAGTGGTAAGCGCTTGAGATCAAGAGGTTTGCTCCCTCTATAGTCTCAGGTTCGAGCCCTGTGCTTATATGATGGCCACTGAAAGCTTACATGGTCGTTAACTTCAGGGCCCATGGGATTAGTCGAGGTGCCCGCAAACTGGCCCGGACACCCACGTTAAAATAAAAAAAATATTATGAATTACAAGAAATTATGATGTTTAAAATAAATATGTGATGGGCATTAAAAGAAAAATTTATGGAAAGAACTTGTATTGGCTTTATTAAGAATCCTTAAAGTGAATTAATAATATATATATATATATATATATATATATATATATATATATATAAAAGGAAGAGTAGGATTTGATGGAAATAAGTTAGACTAAGTATGCTAAAATATTAAAGCTTGAGTTTGGATGAGGAAACAAAGAAAAGTATAGGAAACCAAATCTCACCTAGTTTTGGCTTTTTTAAAAAAAATAGTGAACCATACATGAAAGTGTGATTTGTTCAAAATGAAATATCAAATGAATGATGGTTGAGTTATTGATATGGTGCATGACGGGTTGAATATGAATATGAAAAACTAAAAAGATTTATGTTTTTTGAAAAACTAGGAAAGGTAGCAGCCATAGGATCTTTCATTATTGGTGCACGCACTATTAGAGGGTTAGATGGGTGATTTTAAGCCCTACCTTTGAAGTTTTAATTTTCATTCATGTAGTTCTTTCTCTTAAATTCATTCTTGTAATTGTGATGTGGAGTAATGGGGGAAAATAAAGGAAATTGTGGATTTGGAAATGGAATTAAATAAAAAAAATGGACTCCGAATGTAAAGGTGATAAGATTTGAGAAATTTTAGCTTGCCATTAAGATGGAGGATAGTGATTGTCATAATCCATTTCTAGGTTATTCTTCAAATTCACTTCTTTTTCTTTGAAAATAAAAATTAAAAAATAAAATAAAAATTGGCGACGCGGAGAAAGCAGGCCAAGGAGAATCTTAAACATATGGGAAAATCAAGCTATAATTTTGGAGCAAATTCGAGGTCTAATTGTATCTCATTATACCCAAAAAAAGAGAAACAATGTAGATTTAATGTCAAATTAAATGATTATTTGATGAATCTGTATAAAAATTAAGTCCAAGGATATAATTAAATTTTAATAGATCAATTTGATTTAATCATGGGCCAAATTAAATTTAATTAATTTGGGTCCAATTAAAGGATTTAATTAAGTGCAAGGACTTAATTATATTATAAAATGGTCAAATTGATTTTATTAGAGGCTTAATTGGTGATAAATTAAGTTTGGGAGCCTAATTTGAGCTTAATTGAGAAAATTAGAACTTTAGAAGACCAAATTTAATTTTATCAAGTTAATTGACTGAAATCAGCGTAAAATCGCAAGAAAATCAAAGTTTTTTAGTCAATTAAAGGTTAAATTGAAGAAATTCATAGCCACGAACCAATCTGCAAAAAACGTTGAACCATAGGGACCTAATTGATTGAAATCAGGGGTGAAATTGAAAGTTAAATGATCAATTGAGTGTCAAATTGCATAAATTCAAAACCAAGGACCAAAGAGAAAAAGGCATGTAAATTCGGGGCTGAAATTGAAGTTTTTCCAGGGATGTAATTACATAAAATTAAAAGTTTAAAGACAATCTAGGGTGTAATTAACGCGTTAAAAGTTAAACGCGTTCAAAATACCTTTGAAAATATTTCAAAAATGTATTTTTTGGGGTTTTCATTGCTTTTTTGCTATTTTTGGTTTTTTCTAAAAATTTATCAAAAATATAGGTAAAAAATTGGATAGCAACATGTATCATGCAAAATTGACGTTTGCTTTCCAAAGCAATGATACATGAAACGCATTATGTATTCTGGCTAAATGTTTATGCAACATTAATTGATAAGAAACTAGCCCAATCTTCCCAATAACCTCAAATGACCCGATATATGCGGGTGTTAATTTACCCCTCATTCCAAATTGGATCATGTTCTTCCAATATGCAACATTTAAAAATACCTAACCCCAACTTGAAATTCCAAATGTCTTCTCCGATTATTGGCATAATTTTTTTTGTCGGTCTTGGGCTTTCTTCATCCTTTCCTTACTCCAGTAAATAAGAACTCAACAAAGTTCCAAGCTCAGCAAGACTCGAGTGAATGTTAAACCTAGTTAGGTTTCAACAAGAAATAATCCAGCAAGACTTCGGCAAATGAGAACCCTGGAAGATTCTGAACCTAGCAAAGCTCAAGTTGATTTCAAACCCAACAAGGTTTAGCAAAAAAAAAAGTACAACAAGACCCTAGTGAAAAGGAACTTAGCTGTCGCACCTAACATCGCGATAATTTTTTTTTTAAAAAAGAGGGAAACGAACATGGTTTCTGGTGTCCTATTGCTTAATAAGAAAATGTCTTGTTTATGAAGTCGTCACTTAGTATTATGTTCATTAGAAACTCTAACCAGTTTTTAGAGATTTTGTGGCAAGGAACTGGCTACGCTATAGGAAAGATACAATCACCCATAAAAATGTCCTACCTTAGATAGGTTGCATTGCTCGTTTTATCTTAAATTGCTAGGGGTTGTTGTGCTATGTTATCAATGATTTCTTTATTATATTTATGATTCTGACGTTAGTAAATATTGGGGTTGATATTTCTGACTTTGACGTAAGTAAATACTGAGGTTAATATTTCTGACTCTAGCGTCAATAAATACCGGGGTTAATACTCGTCATAAATCCACTTACCTCAAACACTTGTGTATTAAGTTTTAAAATAGTCATTAAATCCGCAAGAGCGACAAAAATAGGCTTTGAATTCTTTTAAAGAAATGAGTTTTTAGTATTTTTTATATAAATCCGATGAACTATTTTTTTAAGTCAAGCTTTTAATGGACATGATAAATTTATTATCAAGTCTAAAAATACACGCAAAAACAATACATTCTTTTTTTATGGCAAAACACAAACAATTTTTATGCTAAATCATGCAAAAGTGATTTTTTTATTTGGTTTTTGTTTTATGATTACCAATGTTCTATGGTATTTTATTTCTTGTTTTTTTTTTTTTCTGTTATTTGTTCCAACAGTACTAAAAATTAAAATTCATGCAACACACGCCCATTTTTTTTTAATTTACTCACACGTACTTCCAATTACACACTTACAATTTACATAACAAGCAAACACATGAACACCAAATCAAGAAAATAAAATCATTCTAAACTCCCAGAATCCACCTTCGAAGACGGATTAAGCTGCCAGAATCAACAAAAAGGGCCGCTGGAACAGTTGTTGCATACTGTGGCGCGTGGATGACACTCACGGCCGTGGACGGCGGAGGGCGAGGAAGAGCGCCAGCAACTTGGGCGACGAGTGACCCACTTGATCGTTCAGCCCTTCCTCTCTTCTATACAATAGTGCTGGCGGTGTCACTAATTGTAACCTGAAAATAGAGAAACAATCACAAGAAATCTCGGGTTTTTCTTCTTTTATTTTCATCTTCGTCCTATCTCTGATGGTTGCTGTTACAGTGACCATAGGTGGCTTTCCTGCTGTGGTCTAGACTGAAGGGTGATGACGAGTTATGCTTCGGGTTATTGGGTTTCGGCTGGTTGGTTTTCTGGTGTTGGCCGTGTGAGAGGAGCTGTAGTGTTGCAGGCGGTTGGAGGCTGAAGAAGCAGGGGAGAATGGCTGGTGCTGGTGGTGATGAGGGGGCTGTAGCTGGTGGCTTTTATGGTTTACTGTGCTCTTGGATATCATATCTACCAACCTGGCAGAGACTTCGTCCAAATACTCTTTTAGTCGATCCCCGACATTTCTGATCCCGTAAATGGAGAGAGGATCAGACGCCTCTGAGGTGGAGGTAGAGATCTCTTTATAAGTCTTGGCAAGGAGATAAACCAGGGCGGGACATTTCTTAGTTTGCAAATTTGAAAAATAACCCGGATCGAACACTCTAGAGTATCTAAAGTATGTTTTTCGGTTAGGAAGCTTTTCATGCCTTAAAACATCTTCTATGGCCAAAACAGCTTGACGTGTCAGACGGCATTTCAGCTCAGACAATAAAGTGCTCATGTCACACATGGTCGATTTTTTGATATCCATGGTCAGCTGGTATCCCTTCATTCCCATGTAAGAGAATACTTGACCAGCCAAGTAGTCTAGCATGCTTGAGTTGCGACGATCCATGTTTCCTTCGTTCTCATTATATGCCACCCACATGACCCAGGTGTTTACTAGCGGTGGATCCCTCCCTAGCGCTTCTCTCAGGGAAGTGGCAAACTCAGCCGTTAACCCCAGGTTCACCAAGATGTCACTACCATCATCATACCAACCTTGATATCTAGCTTTGAAGTTTTCTATGGACCTTAGAAAACTCTCTGGCGTCTTGATAGCTAATCTCAGAAGATGGGCAGCCAAAAAGCAGTATGCACAGGCTGACATATCCCTTTTCCTGTTGTCTTCACCCTCATCATCACCCTTAACATCTAAGTTTTCAAGGAGGACATTAGCTATGCTGGATGTTGCTTTCTTCTTATTCTTCTTCTTTTCTCTTTCCTTGCTCATGGCAAGCAACTCAGCTTCAGCTTCCGCAAGTTCATCATCTTGATTATTCTCAGTATCAATTTTTGCTTCCATGCTCTGAGTCCCATAACCATCAGGAGGTGGAGTCAAAAGGTGAGCGTCAACATCTCCGCCTGGGAGAGGAAGTGATATAGCTAAGAGGAGGATTTTGTAGAGGAGATCTCTAGACACCTTATCATTCCTAATTTCCATCAGCAAAGCAGACCCTACTATCATGGATTGAGCACTGTCTAATTGCTTCACATTATAGGTGTTGATTTTTGACAATTCCGAATCTGACCATGTTTTCGGTAACAAATTCCCAGATGCAATTACTACTCCGGCTAAGTCACTATACCGTCTGTTTAATTCCATCTCAGCTTCAGCTGATCTAGCCATTGGTTGAGATGCTTGTGCCTGGGGCTTATTTATCTGAATCCCTTTACCTTTTGCTGCGGCAGCTTCCATATATAGCACTCTTAGCCTTTTCTTGATAACATTTTTGCCCTGGCTAAAAGGATATCCCTGGCTGCTTTGTTTTCCATGTATGGAAGTGTGTCGGATGTTAGTGACGCTGCTGTGCTGGACTGCGTCAGGGCTGCTCACGGTGGCTGAGGGATGATGAGCTGGTGGTGCTCACGATGGCGGTGCAGAGGAGAAACCACCGCTACTGGATGTTGAAGAGTGTTACTATCAATGGGTAAGCCCACGGTAGCTGGCGGCTGGAGTTGGTGGTGCTGGCCGTGGGGGTAGTGGCTGTCTCTGGTTGAGGAGGCTACGGCGGAGATGGGTAAAGGAGCAGCTGCTGTTTTGGAAACGAAGGTGGTTGCTAACGGGTTTGTTTGTGTTAAAGGATCGATGATGGAGATGCAGCAAATTTGTCAACCTTTTTCCAACCACATGACTTTCTTCTTGTAGTAGTTAGTTGGTATTTATTAGCCTGCACATGGGTTGCTGCCGAGGCTCTTCTTTCATGTATAAATAAAAACAGAAATGAGAGAGAGAGAGTGAGTGCAAGTGAGTGAAGTGTGCAGAGGAAGTGTGGTGAGTGCAAGACAGTGCAACTGTGAGAGTGAGTGAAAGTGCAGATTTGAAAGAAACGAGTGTAAGAGTGAAATATTGAGTTTTGTAGGATTGTACTGGGTTAAGTTAAGTGTTTATATCATTCCTTCAATAATAGTATATAATCTGTTGTCTTTATAGACGTACCTGATTTTGAGAAACCATAGTAAATCTACTTGTTTGTGTTTTATTTGTGTTTATTTTTGGTCTAGTATGCACAACAGGAGAAACAGTGTAGAGGAGGCTGAAAGGGTGTTGGTTGCCGCTGGGCAGAGCTGGAGCCGAGAGAAGGATTGGCGTGGTGGTTGCTGCTGGTTCAGTGGTGGAGGAGAAATGGGTGAGGGCTGGTTTGTTCAAACGGGTATTAGTTGGAGAGGGAAGCCATGGGTTGAAAGTTTTGTTCCTGGGTATTTTGGCCAGTCTAGTAAAATTACAATGAAGGCTCCCCTCATCGTTTTCTCGAGCTCCCCCTTTATGCTATCCTGTAAATCATAACAATGTTGAGTGGCCAGCAATGTTGTCTGTCAATTTTTGCCCCTCTGCAATAATGAGCAGACAATATTTAATACACTTTATTTATTATAATTATTGTTTACCTTTTATTTTAGAAAAAGATTATAAACACAAAAGCAAAAGCAAAAGGTAAAATGTAGAAAATTACAAAATGGCTGTTATTGGTCCCGTTGAAAAAATATATATGTTTTTTTAGAATTTTGTATTTTCTTTAATATTTTTATATTTTTAAAAATATTTAGAAAATTAGGGGTTGAAATTAGAGTATAATAGTTGCTCCACTCTTTACAATGCTTATGATACAAATGTTTTTTGAAAAAAACTTTACGTAGTAAGCTTGTAAAGAAAAAAATGATGTTTATGAAAAACTCAAAAATTTTTGAAATGATTTAATTGTTTCGGGCAACCTGTATGTTGGTGAAAAATATAAAGATTTTTTTAAATGGTCAAATTATCCGAGACGACTTGTCCGTTGGTGAAAAATACAAAGATTTTTTCAGGTTGATCTAATTTTCATGGAAGACTTGCCCAAGTGAAAAATACAATGATTTTTAAGGTTGGTTTAATTTTCATTGGCGACCTGTCTGGATAAAAAATACAAATTTTTTTCAGAATGATCTAACTCTCATATGAGATGGTTTGTTTATAATATTTATGACTCTAGTGTCAATAAATATCAGGATCAATATTTTCTGACTTTGAAATCAATAAATACATCTCACTTCAATTTTAAATGAGACATCATTTAACTTTTACCCACTTTCCATAGCTTGTATTTAGAAATCTATTCTTGCATTTGAGAAAAAAATTAAAGAAGTCTGTAACATTTATAATGACTTAAATTGTAGTAAGAATAATAAATATTACAAACAAGTCATTGATAACATAACAAAATAACCCATAAAAATTTAAGATAAAAACCAGTAATGCAACCTATTTAAAATATGACACTTTAAGGATGATAGTATTTTTTATCTAGCGTAACTAGTCTCTTGTCATAAAATATATGAAGGCTAATTATGATTTCTAGTAGTTATAATATCTGATGATGATTTCTTAAATAAAATATTTTTTAAAAAAAACAAGACACCATAAATCTTATTCTTTATCTCTTTTGCTTAAAAGGTTGTCGCGACTTAGGATGCGAAACACCCTACCAATATGTTATCATCTTATTTTGGGACTTTCTAAATATGGAGTGCAGCTCAAAATTCATTTTCCATGAAGTGCCAAAAATACTAACCCATGCAATTTGATTCTTCATCTCAACTTCTCAAACTAGAATCCAAAGCATACGGTGCTGGATCTGGTGGTATCTATAGGAAGTTTTGAGGATTAATCTTTAAAGTTTTTTAATACCACTCATTTTAATTATTAACTTGAGTCTTCACATGAACTGATCTTAATTATTAAGATTTTAATTATTAAGCATACGGTGCTTAATTATTTATTTTAATTATTAATGTGACCCTCCATCAATTAATCTTTTTAAGATGACCCTTTTGCTTATATTCCATCACTTAAAAAGGTTCTCCTGTCCAGATTCAAGATCTCAGTTTCTCTTTCCTGGTCCAGGAAATCAAAATTTCATAGATAGGAAAAAAATTGAAGATTATGAGAAAAATTATCTTGAGCTTGTTGACATATTGTTAAACAGAAAGATCAAAGTGGAATATCAGGTAAGCTTAAGGGTCAGATTGCACTTTATATTTAGAAAACAATGTCATTGAGCAAATTTGAAAAAGTTATGCGTTCCATAAAGTATGAACCTCCGTCCCCTGACTCCGCGGAACAAATTCAAATCCGTGGATCATTTTCCGGGCCAGGCCAGTAATGCTAGTCTCACATCTAGAGATGGTGACGAGTGTCCACGAATCAAGTTTTTATTATATTTATATTTTATCAATTGTTTATTGAATAAAAATTCAGATTTTCATATTTTCTTCATTAAATTTTAAATATCCATTCCCTAGGTGCTATTTATAATTCAACTTAAAAGAAAAAAACTATGATAAACAATTATGATCCTGATACTTTTATATTTAACATTTTTGATCCTTGTAGTTTTTTTATGTTAACATTTCACCCGTGAAAATTTTATTTTCTTTATGTTTTAATCACTATAAGTTACGAATTGAGAGAGAAAGTCGTTAATTGTTTTATTTTTATATTTTATAATGATTTTTTTAAAATAAAATTATTAAAATAATATTATAACCAATTATGTTTATAACTTATAAATAAGACGAGAGTTGTTTATAATAATATTAATAATTTATTTATGAATATCATACATGAACCTAACATAAAAAAATTGTTTATGAGAATTTATTTAAAATAAAATATTCATTTTATTTTATATATATATATATATATATATATATATATTAAACCTGCTCTATAGTCCATGGTAATATTTATTTAAAAAATCATGTTTACAATAAAAAAGAAGTTTCTATAAAAAAAAAATACACAAATAGAATTCTCAATTTAAATTATTAAAATTCTTATGAACATCTATTCTAACTGGCGTTTATAAATATTTATGTTAATTATCATATAATTTAATAAAAATAAAATAAAAAAAGCCCCGCAATAGCAACGCGTGCAAACTGGCGTTTTTATTTTTTAGGCAATAACTCCCTATTTCTGCCAACTACCCCGTGAAGTTTATTTCTTAGGACGCCCTTTTATTTTATCTATCGCATCGAGCCCCCTCCTCTCCTTTTCTGAATCGCATTCTCTCTTTCCAATCCCTAATCAACGCGCAACTGCAAAGTTTCTACATTGCAGGTACGCACTCGATTTTTTTGTTGGTATTATTATTAGTTTCTCAATTTTTTTGCTGTTCGACACTTGAAAACGAGAGTGAAAGGATTTGAGTTTTGATTCTTATGTGAAATCATTCTTTCGTTTGGTTGTTTCCCGGCTTTGTTTTTAAAATTGAACGGAACCAATGATTTATTAGGTTTCACATAATATTTTTTGTTAATAATAATAATAGTTTGTTAACACAGCAATGCATGTTTACTCTGTAAATCCTTCTCTCTCTCTCTTTTTATTCTTGGCCATCCCTCTTTAATGACTGTAAGGATTTTTTTTTTTCTGATAGTAAATGGGTTATTAAGGTTTTTCTTTTCTTTCCACTTTATGACAGTTTTTGTACTACGTATATCATGTTTGGATATTGCTTGTCAATAGGTCTCTAGATGTCATGTAATGTCAGAATGTTAGATATTTTTCTGAAAAATAATTGGATTAAATGTCAGTCCCAATTAAATGATACTGGGTTCAGGGAATGTCTTTCGAAAAACTTGGAAAATCATCTTTATTTATCTTCGTGGTGGTGGGTTGTTGATTAGATTGTTCTTGGCTGCTAACTACCGGGAGAGCAGTGATTTCTAGTTAATGGAAGGGTGTTTCCACTACCTTGCTTACTGTATAAGTCGGGATTTGTTTGTTTTAGACTGTTTTAGAATTCCAGCTCATGGCTAAAGTGCTTTGTGTCACAAACTCAAGGGTTTCTTAACCTCTAATTAGAATGAACGAAGAATAGGGGATTGCAATAGTTTTCTTTTTCCTTTTAAGCGTGAATGAAGTGCTTCTGTACATGTATTGTTGATATACTTTTTCTACCCCTTCATTTGGTCTATGATCACTTACTTAGAAATCTCAATTTCTGTAGCTATACAATTTGATGGACAATCATGGATGAGAATGACCTTCCTTTTAAAGTGGGTCAGCTTGCAGAGGCAAGATCTTTTGCACAAGGTTACCGTGGTGCTTGGTTCCGTTGCAAGGTATGAACAAAGATTTGCAGCTACAGATTACGTTTCTGAGTTATTTAAAGGCAACCAAATTCTTGCTGGTTGACACCAAGGAACAGAAAGAGCAACACATGATTGTGACATCTTCTTAGTCATCTTTTTTTAGATGAGATGTATATGCTTTGTGATGTCCTGGCAAAACCTTTTCTTTGACTTTGAGATTGGATGTTTCCAATTTTTTGAGGAAATTAAAGTTAATTTGTTAAACTGCTGATTTTATTTTCCTTTCTTCTTTTATTTGAGAGTTTGAGCTACTTTCACTACTTCGAAGCATTATTTCACTAACTGTGAATGCCTGATTTATAAATGCAAGTTAAATCTTTCATGTGGAAGATTTTAAAACTGTCTTGTAATCAAAGCTAGGTGGGACAGGTTCTAAAAGCCAAACTGCTCCCTGCTTTCTTTCTACTGCAAAGTAAGAAGATGGAGAGCTTTTCACATCAGATCATTCTTCTCTTCTATGCTTTCAACATGCAAAGAATAACTACTGAGAATCAAACAATATCACATTATCTTAGCCAACAGAGATATTATATGACAATTCTAGTTGGGTAATCTTGTTAAGATGAACTTTTTCCAGTTATCTGCCATCACTGTGTGTTAAGAACCTATTATTTAGTGGTTAACAGGAGGATGTTAGAATTGAATATTTTGAAGTAATAGTAAATGCTTGAGTAGGCTACTGGCATCTATTCAGAGTTACATTTTGTTTCACAATTTATTAGTGAAGCCTGTTTCTGTAATTTTTTTTTTTTTTTACCTTGAACACTTTTTTCTTTTCATAAATTTCTGCTTTTCAAATTTTGTGCTTTCCATCAGATAATAGATATTGCCCGGAGAGATTCTGGGATGCAGTATGCATTGCAATATTACGACTTTCCAGATGAAAGTAAGTGCTCTCTCTCTCATGGCATGTTCTCAGACTGTTGTGATAATCTTCCTCTACACTTTGCATGTCAGTATTTTGACTGATTGATTAATGATACTTGTTATCATAACAAATCTAGTGACTCTTTCTAATGCTTCATAGAAAAATAAAAGTGCAAGCAACCTTAGTTATTGTAGAATGTTATTTGTTTGCCATCACTGTAAGAGGGTGCTTGGCAGTGTGGTAGCGGTTGCTTTTCAAATAACCTTTTGTGCCGAAATGTATGCTAATGATGTTTTTTTATTTTTAAAAAGTCATTTTTGACATCAGCACATCAAAACGATCCAAAACGTACAAACCATATTAAATTTTAGCAAAAAAAAAAAAAAATTAAATTTTTTGGGAACGCGGTTTGCACCGTGTTCCCAAACATGTTCTAAATATGTCCAATGTAATTGTGGAATCGTATGCTATAAATATGCTTGTTGGATTAGCTCTTGCTGGTCTGTTCCAATTTATGCGAGCTTTAACAATTATTTTGTTCATGAATGTAGAACTAAATTGGACAAAGCTATATCAATATCCAAAGCCTAGACTCAAGAATACAGAGAGGCAATTGATGGTGCGCCCTTGCTTTCCTTCTGTCTATCTTGAAAGCAAACTGTCTGAAATCAAGACCATCTCAGAATTGGTAGTCGTTGTGAATGATGTTTGGAAGGTGGGAGATTTTGTAGATTGGTGGACTGATTGTTGTTATTGGTCTGGAAGACTAACTAAAGCATTAGGAAATGACAAATATCAGGTAACATGTTTGTTCTATCTGGTTTTGATTCACAAGTTGCTCTGATGACACTTTGACTTGTGGGTCATTTGAACATGTTGCGCTCTCAAGTTTTCTTCTTGTTACTACATTGATTACTGTATTTAATGTCATGTTGCGCTCTCAAGTTTTCTTGCTATTACTACATTTATTACTGTATTTAATGTCATGTTGCTTTCATATTTCACACGCTGAAAATGCCTTGTAGTCAATTGGAGCTTATCTAGGATTGTAATTTTATGCTTTGTCTTGTTATTTCACAAGAGACCTTCCTTTTTTGTGCCACTAATTAGAATTGCATATAACTTGGGAGCTAATCTTTCTGAGCTAGTATTAGTTTAGTTCTCTATTGTTCTATCTAGTTCGTGATGATAGGTCCATTTGGATTTCAGAAGCACAAGGTTCGTGATGATAACTCTTAAAAATTAAACAACATATGCCTTAAAATTACACATTAAGCAACAAAAAAGTGACTGTACAAGCACCAAATAATGTAAAATTTCTTGAAAATATGAGTGCTTGCTTCACAAACTAAAATGTACAAATGAAAATTTTTCTTGAGAAGCACTTCATTATATTGTGATTACATATCTTCTCTTAATTGCTATGTCCCCATCTAGGATGAATTGATTATGCTGGGAACATGAAACAAATGCTTGCTATCAAAAGATAGACTGGAGAAGCTTTTGGAGGGAATTAATATGATTCATATCTATTTGGTTAGGTTAGGTTTGGAGTCAGGATGTTAGGGATGAGACAGTTGAGACGGAATGCTAGGGATGAGACTAATTTGTGTTTGATATGGTGGATGATACAAAAAAATTTTCTGTCTTTGAGACGGAACAAAATACTGTAAATGACTTTTTTGCCCATATATGTTTTTTCTTATGCATATTATGTTTGGTAAGCGGTTTAGAGATTTTAGTGTGAGATGAACAGCTAGAGGGTTGCACAAAATATAAGGGCATAACGAGTTACATCTCAAACAGCTTGAATTTTTTGTTGCAATCCTTCTAACATCTCCTTCTATGAAGTTTTCCTATAGAGTTTCTCTTAATATTGTGCTTTATACTTGCTATTAAGTTGCTGTAAAAGTATTTTGCTAACTTCCTTTTCCATCCAAAAATGTTTGTAGATTGAATTGTTTCCACCCCCTGCTGGTGAAGGGTCGTCTTATGAAGCTTCCTCCAAGGATTTCCGCCCATCCTTGAGTTGGTCTCCAGACAATGGTTGGACAGTGCCGATTCCTTCGGTAAATCCCTTGTACTCTTTTATTTTCTTATTAATAGCACTATATTTTATCGCTAACTGTTTTTAAAGGTTAGATATTTGACTGTGTCAGTGGAACTCTGAAACCTCTGTAACGCCAATAAATGCTTAGTTTACATGAGTAAACATATATTGTGAGAGAGAAAGAATATTGATGCATTTCTAGTCATGGTAGTATTTTCTCCTTTACATTTATGTGATCTGAGGGGCTGTTTATGTATGTCTTGTTGTTCACCCTTTGATGGAATGTGATAAAATGACATGAGCAAGTGATGTTGAATTGCATCAACCAGAAAGTTAGACAACTGTAGAACACAATGTGGAATTGAATCTGGTTTTATCACTTATCACTGATGAATGAGTGTGTTCATGTTTGACAGAGATAGTACAGAATTAGATCCCTTTTTATGTAATTCTATTGTTTTTTTCTAATTCCCTATTTCCCTATTTTGGGGGTGGAGGAGAAAGAGAAAGACTTTGTTTTACTGATTGGTAAACATTAGCAATCTTCTTGCTGGTTAACTTTTGTGGGACATTGAGGCTGAAATGGTGAAGCTCATGGGTGATGAAATGGTGAAGCTCCTAGGTGCAGGAGAACTCACAATAGGAAATAAAGTCAACAAAACAAGACGACAATAAAAGGTTGCATGGCATTTATTTTCTCTTTAGAAAAAATTAATAAAAATTTAGGGAGACATTCAAATCACATTTATGGAATTGTTTGAGGAATTACTAAACATTATGATTCCTATAGTTCAAATACTGTTATTTCTTGAAGAATGGCCCTCCTACTTATCAGAGTGTGGAAGTATTCATTGACTTTTTCCATAATTTCTGTGTATGGTTTGAAATTGTGCTTTGCAATGTGATAGTGGTTGTTATGGGTACACTTCATGCTTCCTTTTTATATCAATGGTGAAATTGGGTATCAACCAACCTTTGTAGGTTGGAACACTAAAAGCTAGTTATCTTTGTTTATCTTGAAGTTTTATTATATGGAGACCATGATTAATTTTTCCCCTTTTGAGCTGTAGTGTTCGATCTCATGTTATTTGAATCATATATGATCTTGCTGTTAATGTTGGAGTCAATTTCTGTACGTGGTGGTAATTATCTATGCTCAATAATTTTGGCATTCTCAACTCTAATTCTCTGATTTCCCTAGCTTTTATTCATGATTGCAGTGATTATATGTTCAGGATCTACTGTCAGCCATTTTGCTTTATCTTCATGTCTTCTGTAGGTTCTAGTGCAATTTCTATCTTATTATATGTGGAACGCTCTTTCATACCTTCTTTTCGTGTAAGATTGGTTTTTTTTATGCTACAAATGGCTAATTCATTTTTCAATGCCTTGTTTGTTACAGGGGATCGACAATCATCATCCATGTGCTCGGTTGATCAAACCTGTGAATCAAGGTAATTTTTGGTTGTTCAAAGTTTAAGAAACTTTATGCATATTGCATTCAAAATCTATACTGTCTTTTTATCTACTGGCTTTAGGCTGATCCCAAAGTTAATAAGATCACCAAAATTGACTTAAAAAAAAATAGTTGATAATGACGATATATTATTGGTGATTATTTGCTAAGATGGATATTTTATATTTGGTTTTAGGATAACAAATTTGAATGACCTGGTTTATAGTTGTTAAAACTTTGAGAAGATTTTAGGATTGTGAAAGTAGGAGGCAGGTGGAAGATTTGGTCAATGAATGAACTGAATGTGGAAAGGTGACGAGAGTTGCATAACATGTTATGGTGTTATTCTGATTTTATTGCTTCTTCATCTTGGATTTCGGCTTCTAATATTCGTTATGATTTTTAAAGCATTGACTTGTTCAATATCAATTGTGTTAGGTAGCACTATTGTGTTTATTTTGTCCCTTGAATAATTTTAATAATTAAATTAGGTTTTTAAAAACAACAAAAATGGTTTTATGTTTTTAGTTTTACTAATATTGCCACCATTATTTTCATAACTTTCATGAACTTATTATGATTATATTTATCGTAATCATGTAATCACGATCAATCTTATCATATCATTATCACTAACTATAATTATCACTATTTACCAATAAAGTAACAATCACTGTAAATTTGATATTACTCTTTAACCCTTTTCAATTATCATCACCTTTAGCATAATACCGTCGCCACCACCATCATTGCTATGCATGTTGATGCCATGATGCCACCACCATCATTGCTATCTTTAGTTTTTACCTTTTTTAATTTATAAAATATTATTATATTTCTTCAATTAAGTTTGTGCAAGAATTTTTCCTTCATATACTTTTAAATAGATGATTTAATTTGTCCTTATGTAATTGGATAACTATCCACTATATATGTACATTTCTAATTGTATTTATTATATACAATGTGTGCACCCAATTATACCATATTTCATTTTATCAAGTTTTTTCATTTAAATTGAAATAATCGTATCTTTTATTCCAAGAATATCCTTTTCTTGTACAGGAAAATAATTTTATTTTTCAAAAAAAAAATTATTCTTTAAGATTTAAATGGTTGAGTAATTTTAAAATTTTTTATTCCAAGAATATCCTTTAGTTCGGTGATTGTCGTTTGCCTTTGTCTTTATTTTACTTCCATGACTATTTTTGGGAACTTTTTGACACAGCGACCTGATTTTAGGATTATACTTGCTTGACATGGGATGCATGATGGTTGCAGGGAGTTCCACAAACTTGGCAGTCCATGCAGCTGATAAAATGAGAAAGGACCCCGAAGATACAGTTAGAGCATCTTACGAGCTGAATGCTTCGCTTTCTTCCCATATTGCGACTAGTAGATATGAACTAATGGGAAAAGGGCCTTTGAACCCTGCTGCATCTAACGAGACACGTACACCAGGAAGAAATATAGTGTTGGGTGTAACAAATGGTGGAGCTGCTAAATCTAGGTGCTCGGATAGTCAATCAAGTCCACAAGTTAGAGATGCATCAGCTGAAGTGGCGGAAGATGCTGGCGGGAAGGACAATGACGATAATGACCCCCCCCTGAAGAAGATGAGAACTGATGGAGGTATATGTTCGGATTCCACATGCTCAGATACGATAGGAGCTGCTATTCTGGACCTGGAGGTGCTTGTAAACCGGGTAAAATGGATGAAGGATGCCTTGAAGTTTGGGATGCCTTTGTCAAATACTGCAAGACTGTCATGGAAGTTTTTGGAACACCGAGGACCTTCCAGACAAGAGTGATTGCATTTTAGAGACTAGCTTAGATGATCAGCTGCTATCAGTTGAAAAACCGAGGAGGAGCATTGACAAGTACAGATAAATCTTAACTTTACAATATCACCTGTAAATTTGTGCCCTCTAAAACTCCAATCTCGTTACAATTTTGCCTCTCAAAATCTAGAATCTTAATCACAATGGAGGTTGAATTATGGAGTCCTCCAAAACTCCCAGCGTCTCAGGCTCTCATTTGGGATGAAGCCACCCCACTGGAGGTTGAAGTATGGAGTCCAAAGCTCAAAACCATGACCCACGTTAGAACACGGCATGTGCGCACTGCGCACAGTCCAATCTCGAGCCGAAGTACCCACGAATTTCATTCATTAAGGGATGCACAATCACATGCCCCCCTTCACCCTGAACAGAGCCAGCCTCAATATCTGAATCAGTTTCGAAGTTGTCTTCACCTGTAATTCCAAGGTAGAGGCAAAACATAATAAGCCTCCCATGATTCTGTTCTTGGTGCTGAAACTGAACCAACTTTGGCAGCAAAAATAAATAAATAAACTTAGTCTCGATTAATAAAAGCTTTCCTGGGTATACACTTGGCCATAAAATCCAAAAAAAAAAAAGCACACCTGCCCGACTTTACTTGCATTAACTCATTTACAGTTGCCCTCCATCGATTCCAACCATAATTTTTTATTCTTTTAACATTATATTGCATCCTTAACCTAATCCTTCCACCCACTCTCTCTTAAAAATATTTAACAAAACCATTTAATGTTTCATTAATTCAACAAAATAGAGGGCTAAAACAATCTAAAACCCACAAATTCACTTCGATATCAAAAATACTAAATCCATGTTTTTTGGAATATTAAGATGGAACGCGAGGATATTTCTCGCTGAAATTGCTCACTTAATAAAACACACAAGTCGTTGAGAGAGTCTATTAATTATTAATAAAGACCAGTTGGAAAGACAATATTCAAAACCTGTAAGATGTTGAGGACAAAATTGATCGATCAAATTAATAAGGTGTGATATTAGAAACAAGGTAATCTCCTCTTATTAATAAATAATAAATAAAAAAAAAGAATACACAAATATGAGAATAAGCCAATGGAGAGAGTCCCTTGCCGCTCAGTCAGCATTCAAAATATTGGATTCAACGACAATCCGGTCCATTTATTAATTACAGAACCTGCCACTCCTTTTCCACTTCCATATCAATTTCCAAATTCCAAAACGACACTTCAACACCCGAATCGTTTCTCTCTAACCAATGGAGCCCCCGATACTCAGACTGACAGTGGAGCTTGGCCCTAGAGAAGGCGAAACCCTGGAATTCAGACCCGGATCCACTGTCCGAATAGGCCGGGTTGTCCGTGGCAACAATGTCACTATCAAAGACGCCGGCATTTCCTCCAAGCACCTTGTAATCGTATCAGAATCAGGAAAATGGAGCCTCCAAGACCTTAATTCCTTCAACGGCACTACTCTCAACTCCACTGTTCTCTCTCACTACAAATCCTTTGATCTCCGCGACGGAGACACCTTCAAACTCGAGGAGCTAACTTCAATCCTCGTCCAAGTCAACGTTCATGAGGAAACCTCGCAGTTGAGACGCAATCCGAGGAGACGAGTTAATGAATTGAGTAAAGTAAGACCGGTCGCAGCGATTCGGTTCCGGAGAGGAAATGAAGGAGAGAGAGGGAGTGCCCAAAATTGGAGAAAGAGAATGTTGAGAAATCGGAGGGAAAATGTGAAGTGATAGTTGTTCCGGAGGGGAATAGGAAGACCGAGGAAGGCTAAGGCTTTGGAGAAGGAGTTGGAAAGCGCGGTTCCTTTTCTTGTTTTCTCTCTCTCTCTCTCTCTTCTCCTTCGAGATTTATGTCGGACATTTAGAATCAGTTATTTTAATTAAGGATTCGTTTGTTTACAGGAAATTTATTTCTTTTTAGAAAGTAAATTTTGAGAAAGTAAATTTTGATATTTAGTAGTGTTATGAAAAATAAACTAGAAAATACTTTCCTGTGTTTGGTTATGTTATGGAAAAAAACTTAAAAATAATTTATTAATGAATTAATTTTTTTTTCAAGTTTATCTAATATATATAAAATATTTAATATAAAAATTTAATCAGTTACAATAAAAGAATAAAATCTAAAAAGTATAATGATGAATTTTTTTTCTTATAATATATATTCATACATAGCTTATTTTTATAAAATATAACTATATATGTCATATCATATTATATAGAAATAAGTTTATGAAATATTTTTTAAGTAAAACCTATTACTATATTTTTTTCAATTTTAAAAGCTTAAAATAAGTTTTTTTTTCATATGAAGAAAGCCAAATAAGTTTATGGTAAGAGTTATATATTTGGGGTTTTTTTTTTGGTATGAAGTTTTTTAAAAAAGATAAATAGATTCAAAAAATATTTTGATGGGTTTTTTTTATAAATATTTTTTTTTACGAGTAAAGGCAATTATCCCTTTAATATCCCTTTAATATATATCGAATAAGCATCAAGAAATAAATATAAATATCTAACATCAAACAAAATCATGCATAAATATTAAGTTTCGATGTCATATACATACATATTAGTTCAAATTACAAACATAAATATGCTAGACCGAATTAAACAAGTAAACATACTTGTCAAATAACAAACATAGTTTGAACCCAAATTTTAAACATAGTCAAACCATCTTAGCAAGCAGGCCTGTAGTAGTGTTGGTTCACAAAATTCTGAACCCAAATTTTCCTCAAATTAGCATTTTTTGCCATAAATGCTTTTGCCAACATTTCATTTTGGACCAAATGATCAAATGTCTCCCCAAGAGTGATTTCATCAAAGCCTTCAATTTTCATCACTTTCGCATACAACGCATTAACATCAAGTTGATTTTTGCTGAGGCTTTGAATTGCAAGTGCTACATCTCCAATCTGTTTAGACAACTTTTCAACACCATCATCTTCATACATGCGATTTCTCTTCCTATGTTGCCTCTTTTGCGTACTAGAGGAAGATGTCTCTTTCCCTTAGAAGTTTCTTCATATTCCCCTTCATTTTCAATTGAAATTGATTGCTCTTTAGTGTTCTCTTCCAAGTTGACATCAGCATATGATTTGGCATAATTCCAGGTTGCCATGTCTTTTCCAACAACAATTGTCATTGCCTCGTACATATCGAGTTTTTTGTTGAGATACTTGTCATGATTGGGATGTGCCTGTTCATAAAATATAGAATATGTAATTTTTTAGTTCATTGTATAACATTTTAGAAACAAAAGTAAATATAAAAATTACAAAGAGTATAATATTTACCATACCTTTACTTCTTCATCATATACATCTTTCGAAACAGTAATCATCTTCAAACAATCATCCCAGCCAAAGCCACTTTTATTTTTAAGTTTGGTTATTATTCCCCATTCTTTTTTCACAGTCTTGAGATGATTGTCCACATGTTTAGGCTCGCATTGCACGTTGAACTTTTGACTGATTTCTGTAGCCACCTTAACAAAAGATTCTGCTTTAAAGGTGGAAGAAGGTTTGCTTCCTTTAAGTGCCTCCTCAGCTAATATCTCAAGTAACATGTGAGACATAGGCTTAGACCATGTGAAGTGCTTGCCCTTGCATTTTACATTCTGCGTGGAACTCATTTCTACAAAAAAAAAATTTACAAATTTATACAAAATAACATCATACAATATTTAGATTTAATAAATTTCATATAACAACTACCATTGATAATTAAAAGATAAATTATAATAAAGTCAACATCTACTCTAAATACATAACAAATATAATACAAACTCAAACAAGACATAATAAAAACAAACACATATAACTAACACTCAATTACTAGTTTCTTTGAGTGTTATAATCATTCCACATGGTTGATGCAATCATTTCTCTTTTTGTTATCCACTCCCTATTCTCTTCCCTCTCCTCCCGTTGACTTAAGTTGATTGTTCGTCTAATTGGTTCACTTTCCGAACATATTTCTTCCATAAGAAAGTCATAAGGATCAATCCCCATTATGTGATTATGAATAATACAACATGCAAGCACAACATCTACTTGTGTTTCATAAGACCAGAAAGATTTTCCATCAATTGATCTAAAACGACTCTTCAAAATACCAAACCCTCGCTCAATAGCGGTTCTCAATGAAGAGTGTCGAAGATTAAATAGCTTATTTTCATTTTCTGGTGCACGTTCTGTAAACTCATTCAAGTGATATCGAACTCCACGAAAAGGAGAAATGATTCCTTTTCGAATACCGTAACCAGCATCACCAAGATAATATTTCCCTACAAATTAAAAAAAAAACCTATTACTATCTTTATCTAACAAGACATTTTATATGTTTATTGCATATAATACAATACTTTATTATATACCTTCTGGAATTTTTAGACCACTAGGTCTTGATAATGCATCACCTAAAACCCGTGAATCATGTGCACTTCCTTCCCAGCCAGCTAAAACATATATAAACTTCAAATCAAAAGTTATCGCTGCTAAAACATTTTGTGTTGTTCCTTCTTTTCGACCTTGAAACTTTCCTTGAATCTCAACAGAAACATTTGCAGGAACATGGGTACCATCAATTGCTCCCACACAATCCTATATAAACATGAAAAAATGATTTATAAACTTTTCTTCTAGATGTAATTAACTAATGTATAAAAATATTGGTATTGTTCTCATACCTTAAAATAAGGATAGAATCTTCGATTATTCATTATCTCAGCTGAAACTGTATCCTCTGGATCTTTAATAAGGTGTTTGTATAACTTAAGAATTGCTTTTAAAACAATTCTAAAGTAACGATGGATAGTTTCAACAGACCTATAGTATATACCACTAATAAAACGAAATCTTTGGTTTTGGCCTACAATTTGTAAGAACACAATTATTTGCTCCCTAATCGACACATTTTGAGTTGCTCGTAATAGGTCATGAATTGTGAGAACATCACACAATCTATATAAGACAACAGGTTTCATAAGAATTTGTTCAACGCAATGCCTATCACCTCGATTCAAAATGCTGTCAATATAGAATTCTCGTTGAGCAATTGCATTTATACGTGGTTCTCTTGGTATATAAATTGTATTTCTTTCTTGTTCAATAATAGCTACCCCTGTAGCTATCACAGTTACAGCTGCTCCCATACATGCTGCATGAATTATCTTACTATCCATATAATGAAAGTGAAGTTTTCTGATAACAAAACCTAAAAATTTAGGGAAATAAATATTAAAAAAAGCATATAAAATACTTACACAATGAATACAATAAATTATGCAGAAAGAAGCGGACAATGTATAATAGTTATGGCAATTATATCTGACTCCCTAAACAAACAAGGTCTTAACATATATTATTTAAGACCATAACATTCAATTTCTCGATGATAAAACCGTTTTGAAAATTATACATTTTATAAGTTCACAACGATCAATAAACATTGCGCAATGAAATCCATATAATTACCGGCATAGTCTCACAAATTTATCCATATATAACAAATTTAATCAAACACTAATCATAAATTAATCAAAGCAAAATAAAACACAAATTTATGTTTATTAGGGTTCTGTTATAATTTCGTTGTTCCCATCTCATTCTCCCATTCCCCACCCATTCCCCTCACAGCTATCGGTTTGATAATTCCCCATTACCATTCCCCAATTGTTCTGTTCCCATTGCCCTCTCATTCCCCTCTCCTCTCGGTTCCAGTTCCCCCAATTCCCCTGTTCCAATTCCCCTCTCCCGGTTCCAGTTTCCCCAATTCCCCTGTTCCCTCTCCCTCTCGGTTTCTCTCATTCCCCCATTCCCCTGTTCCCTCTCACTCTCGGTTTCTCCTCCTCTCTCCCCCGGCTACTTGCTCTGGTAACGCCGTGACTTGACAAAAACAAGAGCAAGGGTTGATAGAAAGTATATGGTGGCCGGATTCGGGGACAGGGTGGGGCTGCTTCACAGTAAAGGCCACATAAATCTCCCCCCCCTCGTTTTGGCCTCTCTCTGTTCACAGAAATCGATCGCCCCCCCCCAACCCACCGTTTTGCCTCTCTATGTTAACAAGAATCGCCCCCCATGTTTTGCCTCTCATTGTTAACAGAAATGGGCCTCCCTGTTTTGCCTCTCACCGTTCACATAAATCGCCCCACCCCACCGTTTTGCCTCTCTATGGACCTTCGCTATGCTCTTTGAGGGGAAGAAATAGAAGGGCAAGACTTGCAGCCCCCTGCTACCTATCTGTCCAATAGTTGTTTGGCACTCCCTATGGTATAGCCTTCCTCTCTCTGTTCACAGTTATCCCCCCCCCCCGGTTTTGTCTCTCTGTTTGGTTAGAAATTCCCCCCCTGTTTGGTTAGATGCTTTGAGCTGCGGATTGTGAGAAGAAAACAGTCATGGAAAAAATGTGTGTTTTTTTGGTTGCTTGATTAGTTTTAACTGTGGACAGTGACGAGATAAGATGAAGAGTTATGGAAATGTTATGGAAAAAATATGACATTAGCAGATTTATCAAGAATATCAAAGAATTTATGCCATTATTTTTACAGATCTACGAAGAAGAAGATAAAAACATAAAGGAAATAAAGAGAAAAAAAAATACCTGAAATTAATTGGTCCAGACAAATGCTTTGTTCCAGAAAAATGCTCTTGTTTCTGCTCAGCTTCCAATTGATTTTGACGAAAAGGAGACTGTGTATGAGAAAATGAACGGCGCTGAAAAAAAAGGAAAGTGTTTTCCTTTCTTTAACAGAAGAAAAACACTTTCCTTTAGTAACGTTGCTTTTTTTAGTTTGACTGGAATTCAGTTTCCTTTGACTACTTTTCCATATTATTGCCAAACATGAAAAAAGTAGAAAAGTGAATTCCAGGAATTCACTTTCCTGAAATCAAACCCAGCCTAAGGTTATAATAGTATTACCATAGCTATCTTGAACATTGAATCAGTTTTCGTGGGCGTTATTAGAATCTTCCTTTCAGGAACCGGGGAGAGGATGTTGATACAAGTTTTCTTGTCATTTTACATCTTATTTATGAATTATGCGATTGTTGAAGGAATGCTTAAAAGGAAGGACAAGGGGCGGATTTCATCATCAGTCACTCTCCGATCTACTCTATTTTCAATATTTTTCTTGTTTTTAGGATATATTTTTTTAATGTAATAATAACCAACATGTCACACATTATTATAAGAATACGCACGCCTTTGTCTTCTACCTTAATTCTCCATTTCTTGGCTCTTTGATCTGCTTTTTCTCTCATTTTGAAAGTAGTAGTCATTAACATGAAATTAGACATAGATAGCGAGTGTTGTCGGAACTTGGTGATGTTGATTTAGACAGACAAAATCCTTGTTGGAGTGACACTTCTGGCTTTTTCACCAATGTTCGTGGAAACAGTGCAATGGAAGGCCAGTATTTCTTTATCTCCGAGTGCATGGGTATAGCTGCTGTTTCGAGGGATGTCATGAGGAGGCAGAGGAATTAATTCATCCAAGTTCCAAGTTTTAGCTAATAAATTTCTAAAGAAGCCTTTTGTATCTTCTTAACCTGTTTCGGCACTTCAATTAGTTTTATTCACTCAATAGCTGTAAGCTCTAAAAGACGTTCCGTCTTCTGAACCAGGTTTCATCATCATGGTTTATGGTCTTTTCATTCATTTTTCTATCTTCCCATCTGAAACATTTTGAAGAGATCCTCTCCACAGGAGCCTCGATCCAGACCTGGTTGAATGAGCAGCGCATATGGATGATGAAGTCAGTCACCGCATACACACTCGGCAGTTTGGATGCCATTTTGAAATGCGTTGGCATGAGGGAAGCCAGTTTCCTGCCGATAAATAAAGCTGCAGATGATGAACAATTTCGCATTATATCAAATGGGAAGACTGAATTTCCAAGCATCAACAATGATACTTACGCCAATTGTTTCATTAATCATTCTGAACATGGTTTCCTTCATTGGAGGAGCTCCTAGGATACTCATCGAAGGAAGTTGGAATGAGACGTTTGGACAAGTATTCCTATCACTTTACATATTGATGGTAAACTACCCTGTAATTGAAGGAATTTTATTGAGGAAGGGCAAAGGACGTGTTCCAACTTCAGCCACCCCGTTGCCTCTTGTAACCACCAATTTCTTAGTGTGCTTCAGACATATGGATCTAAAGTGTTAAATTGCCATGAAATCTCATTCACCCTATAAGCCAACATGTTCCAATGTGAATCAGACTTTCTCTCTTGGACTACATCCTTTTCTCGTAAGACAGCGAAAATTGAGATTATAGGCAGATGAGCACCACATCATAGATAATGGTCTCATATTTTTAGTCCTTGAAAGGTCATTTTCTGGGGATGCAGGGTATCCTCTGCATCGATGCTATAATAATTAGCTACTTATTGCATAAGATTTTATTTGTTTAGGATGTTATGAGTTTATTTTTCAAGTTCTTTACAGCATTAAATTAACAAGTCATAGGTGCTCCAAGATCCAAGCTGATCAAGCAATTTTATTCATAAAACCCAATTCACTATTTGGAGATTAAACCCAATGGATTAAGGTTAAACTGCCCTGTATTGTGACAGGATGCAAGTATAAACTGAAACCCAAATGAATCAATGTATTTCTGAACCAGTTAGTTACAAGAAGCCCAAGGCCTCCCTGTCACTCCCTCTTTAGTCCCTACCATACTGTTAAAAAGCAGTCCTACGTTCACATGCATCCTCTCACTCTCATTTCATAAAGATCAATCACCGCTCTAACTGCGCCTCTCCCTTTCAACACTGAAACCTCACAAGAAAACCGCCAGCAAAACACCTACCTCTCCTTCTCCGGAAGGTTCAAGACAGAAGGAAGACTGTTCTCAGGACAAATGCCACATAACGAGCTCTTATCTTCTCCAACTTAAACCCTCCTTCATTGTCAAGCTCCCTATAACTCCATACCCAATTCAACAAACCAAAAAAAAAAAAAACTCTCGAGACACCTATTCGAGATCGAGACACAGCCAGCTTCATGGCTCACTTCCAAGACCAAAGAACCAAATCCCAAAGGGTTCAATACCCAGTTGACTCAAACGCATACAAAATCTTGGACGAGATTGGTGTCGGCGTTAGTGCCACAGTTTACAAAGCAATATGCGTCCCCATGAACTCAACTCTTGTTGCAATCAAATGCATCGATCTTGATCAATCTCGAGCCGATTTTGATAGTGTCAGACGTGAAACCAAGACCATGTCACTTCTTTCACACCCTAACATTCTTGAATCCCACTGTTCTTTCACTGTTGATCGCCATCTTTGGATGGTTATGCCTTTCATGTCTGCTGGTTCTCTCCAATCCATAATCTCTTCTTCTTTCCCTGATGGCCTACCAGAGCCATGCATAGCTGTAGTTCTCAAGGAAATTCTAAACGCATTGTCTTATCTTCATGATCAAGGCCATTTACACAGAGATGTCAAGGCCGGCAACATCCTTATAGACTCAAATGGAAAAGTAAAGCTCGCAGATTTTGGCGTATCAGCCTCAATTTACGAGTTGAACACCCTTGAAAGGTCATCCTCATTGTCTTGCTCATCAAGAATGAGGTTAACTGATCTTGCAGGGACGCCATATTGGATGGCACCAGAGGTTATACACTCCCATACAGGTTATAGTTTCAAAGCTGATATATGGTCTTTTGGTATCACTGCATTGGAATTAGCCCATGGTCGCCCTCCTTTGTCTCACCTTCCTCCTTCAAAGTCTTTGATCATGAAGATAACAAAGAGGTTTCGGTTCTCTGATTGTGATGATGAGAATCACAAGAAAAGTTGCAGGAACAAGAAGTTCTCTAAGGCTTTTAAAGATATGGTTGCTTCTTGTCTTGACCAAGACCCTTCAAAGAGACCTTCTGCTGCAAAGCTTTTGAAGCATTCTTTTTTTAAAAACTGTAAAGGATTAGACTATTTTGTCAAAAATGTTTTGCATGGGTTGCCTAGTGTTGAAGAAAGATTCAAAGAAGCCAAGGTTTTAAGTGGGATATCAAGCCAGAGTGGTACTGATGTTGAAGAAGAAGAGGAGGGGGATATTGATGGTGACTCTGTGATTCAACATGTGAAGACTAGAAGGATTAGTGGCTGGAACTTCAACGAGGAAGGATTCGAGCTTGACCCAGTATTCCCTACTGACTCAAAAAATGATTCAGTTGTGAAACAGGTTCGTTTTGGAGGTGAATCCATCATTCAAGATAAGAAAATTGAGTTCAGCGAGTCAGACGGGTCAGGTGATTTAGTTGACTCGGCCAAGCCATCAATCCTGAATTCACCAGCTCCAGTTAAAGAAGAGATGAACCAAGTGGGAGATCATATTGGTGTAAATATGAGTGGTGTGGGAGGAATTGTTGAGGGTTTAAATCAATTGACAATGTTAGAGGGTTTAGTGGCATTAAAGAGGAGTTTGGAGGAGCAGAGAAGGCATGTCGCAATTATAATTGGTCTGTTGGGAGGGGAGACTGATGGAGAAGACCAAATGGTGCAAATGAGTGAGAATCTGAAGGAGGAGTTGGACATTGAGAAGCAAAAGAACTTGAAGCTGGAGATGGAATTGGAGTTTATTAAGATTGTGATTTCTGGTGCATTTGCTGCTGCTTCATTTCCTAATTGAGAGTTTTTCATTGAAGCATTGGCTTTTTGGGGAAGATGGGATTTTGGCGTCTCAAGCTTCTGATTTCTTGTGCATATAATGTTTGATTTCATAGGATTAGTAAAAGGGAAAAACTAAGCCTTCACGTCTTTTTATTTATTTACTTGCGTTCCTTTCTAGTTTTTAGCAACAGTAGAGGACAAATTGGCTTTGAGACTTCGATCTGGTTTTCAATTTTGTCTTCAGGCTCAGTAGGATCCCTTTTGTAGATCTTAATACATGCAATGAATGAGATGCAATATGACCTTTCGCTGTCAATCTCTTATACAACTTTGATCTTTTGTTTTTTTCAGTCAGCAATTGAGTCTGTGCCTTCTCTTGACGTGGTGCTATTTTGTGTTGTGTGTTGATATGGGGCTCAGCTCTAAGAGGAGCCAAGTTTCTGTCTGGATATAAAACTAGAAAGCGTTGCTTTTTGTCTGTATACCTTTTGTTTTGCCGGTAGAGTTTACAGTTGGGTTCATGCTTGCAATCATATGCATATGCATAGCTTTGAAATAACACTCACATCTGTGTGAGATCCAAAATGCTCCTGTTTTGGTTCGACCGATTGTTTTTTTTTTTTTTAAACATATTCAGTTGATAACATCCAGTTGATCGGGACATATTTTAATTTTAGCCCAGCCCCTACCAGAGTGGATTTGCCACTCTTTCAAGTTGAGCCTGTGGGATTGGAAGCCTGAAGCTTGTTATGGAATAAAACTGGACCCTTGCTAATTGAAACTTTGTTGGGTTTTCTTATTCTAGTTCACAATAAGGAAATAATTGTCCAGAAATTGCTGTCTGCCATTGCAAATTGTGATCGGTAGTGGCTGAATGGAACAGCCTGGTTTCTGCAACGCAGAGCCCTTGTCCTCGGAGGTGGCTGAGACAGCCTTGGGCTGACTTCACCCAGATAACACTGACGGTGGTAATGGGGAGTGACTACAAAGATGGACTAGGCCCAACAATGACATCTATTAAAGCTGAAAGAAGCCCAACCGTAACATTTCATTATTTTATGTATTCCCTTTTGCGTTCTTGATTTTTTAAGAAAAACTCAAAGGAGAACTGGACTACGAAATCAAGGATTACAAAACCTTAGAATAACAACTTACAGGAGTTTCTGAAAAATAAGTGATACTCAGTGGTACGTAGAATACCATAAGCAACAAGCCAGCCCGCACCTCTGTTGGCTTCCATGTACAAAAATAAGAACCAGCTTAAGTGTTTGTGGTAAAACCCAGAAACACAAAATCATTTGTGAACATAACAAAGGCAATATGAAAATATTACTGCAAAGAGGGCTGGGCTTGAGTTCATGAAGCCTTATTATCAAACAAAGAGGCCTAAACTTTCCTGGTAGAAGGCCTACAATATATCAAGCAATTTTTAACCTAAACTTCAAGTCTAAACTTTTTGAGCAGGTGTGTCCTCTTTATGCTTCTCTAAGAGATAAACATGGCAAAGGATCTCTTAACACTAGCTCGGATTTTAAGGTCAATGAAGATGTTCACTGTTGTTAGACGCTGAACTTCAGCTGCTGAAGAGACAGCCATCAAGTGGAACATACTTTAATTTCGATTCCTATATTGAAACAGCAACTAAATTAATTACATAAGAGTATTTATTTTATCTAATAATATTGGACCCGTCTTTCTTCTCCTGCTTTTTTGTCGATGACAAACTTGGAAACCACACCATTGGAGCAGGCTCATATTTTAAAAACCTTTTTGGTGTAGCTCTCAATATTTAATTATGAGTGGAGCAGACGGCAACGGGTTACACTGCGGGAAAACCCTGCAATTTCGGCTGTTGAACCTCATAACATCACAACTATATTTAGCACACTATGGGCTCACCTCACTAGCCACTAGTTTTTCAAGAAAGATAAGCTAAATGTGGCACGATCTTTTGTACATATGGGTTCACTCTACCACCTTTTCACTTGAAAATGGCAAGGAAATCTTGGTGCACTGAGATAACCTGTCTTTCAAGTACATGGAGTTGTGTAAATCAGAGCTTTCTGGAATGAAATTAAACTGGAAAGGTTGCGGTACTCATAAATACTGTAGCAACTAACCTCCTACTGATCTTCTTTGGTTATAGCCCTTGAATATGCAAAAAGATAAACAAGATCCAAGAAATCCAACGAGGAGAAAAAAGAGGGAAATAAACAAAATACAAAGAAAGGAAGTTTGGACCAAACATTGCATATAATATTCATCAATGATGAAGCTCTTGTTGGAAACCAGCTCCCCTCCTTTTGTGATCATTTTCGTAATATATTTGAAGGTAAATCTTAATGTACGCTCCTGAAGTTTATGAAGTGTTTCAGTTTCACCTAAAGAATTTCGTTTGTTTCAATTAACCTCCACTATTGCTGTTATCCTTTCAATCTCCCTAGCCTTCCGTCCATATTTTATTTATTTTCGTCAGTAATAGTAACAAAAAACCGTGCCTAAATTGCAATTTCATCCCAAAAGTTTATGGATTGCCTATTTAGCAACCATGAACAATTTTAACATCAAAATCATCATTTTAAAAATATTTCTTTTATGTTAGAAAAAAGGTAAAAAAAAAAAATTCCCATAAAAAATATCAACAGGAACTTTGACAATACGAGAAGAAGGTAATTAAGTCAGAAACAAATAAGAAAAAAAAAAATTACCAACACTTCAAGCACTAGTGTAGCTATCTCTTCTACACACTCTCACTCGCATACATATATATGATGTATGCATATTTCTAATTATTCATTAAGATATATTAACAAATCTTGAATAAGAGTTCTAAGAGAGAGAAAAAATTACAATCTCATATAATTGGAATGGTAGCTTGAAGAAAAGTTTGATATCACTAAGATGTGATTTTTCTTCAAAGTTTTCATTTTTTTAATTTCAACACATTTAAGTTCTTTTTATTTTTAATACTACTTTTTAGATGATAGTGAGATATATATTTCATAAATTTTATAGACGAAATTTAAATCTACACACGTTTTTTTAATTATTATCACTTAAGAAAATGGATGAATACGAGAAAGTGAAACGATTATTTAAAGTTATGGAGATTAATTGAAATAAATCAAACTTTTTAAGATAAAATTATAAAATTTACCTTATATTTTACTCTGCATCTTAAAAATCGTAAGCTCGAATAGTGAAAATTTGCACCGAGGCTCTTAATATTATTTTAATAAATCAGACAGGAGATTGCGGATTCAAGACTTGATCTCTCTTTTAAAAAAATTATTGTTTCGTCCATGTGAATAAAACCAGATAATTATTTGTATATTAAACCCATTGCTATAAATATGCGTTAATCCGTACAAAACAAAATATGGGTTTATGCCAACTACTCGATCCTGTACGATGATCGGTGCAGTCCAAGAACATTAAAATTTCTACTTTTTTTTTTTTGGTCGAAAGAAAATGTGATCGACCAATTATCGATCAATCTTTAACCTTATAGCAGGGAGTTCTTAGGTTATGGATTCAAGTCATTTTTCTCGATACTAAAATATTTTAGTTTGAAAAACGTTTTAATTAGAAGAGAAAACTAGAGAAGCCCTTCAAATTCATATTCAGTTCTCTTTTCATAATAATATAATTTTTTGTATCTTGCTAACCACTAACCCATAGAACATTTAAGCACTGCTTGTGGATTATAGGACCTTAAGCGTAAAAAAAAACACAATTAGAAATTTATATGCATTATAGCCATTTCACCAAAAAAAAAAATTGTGCGATGAGAAACTTCCCGTATGATCAGTAATGTTATAGAAAGGAAAGACAATTGTGAAAATAAGAAATATTGGTGAACTGACCGAAAGAAAGAAAGTGCAAGAAATCTGACTCCGCGCATTTTCGACAAGGAGAATAAGAAATTTTACGACGCATCAATTGCTGGGTTACCCTTCAATTCTCTGGCGTTTCTTTTTATCTCATGTTTGGGTTTTAAAAGAAAAAAAGAAAAATCAATTTCTGGGTTACAAAATGCACATCCTTTTTTTTTCTTTTTTGTGTGGGTTACATGGACTGTAAAGAGGAATACTGTTCATAGCATCTGTCACGGAATTCAATACTTTGATTGTTAAGTACGTAGTGTTAGGAGTGATGGAATTAGTAATATGCGTGATAACATGCAGTAAAACTACATATTATTTAGGATCTCATGATGAACTAGTAGCCTTGTGGAGGGGGCATTGACAAACAACAGAATTATTATGTGTTCCTCGCTGTTGTTATCATTATCATAATGTTGCTAGGGTCCAATATTTAGGTGGTGATTACAAAAAAATACTAATTAAGCTCGTTTGACCTTCGGTTAATTTCAATCACATTGGTCAACAAACAAGGCCCCTCTCTCTATCTTCTCGGTTATTTCCATGTATTCTAAAAATCAACCAATCATATCCAGACAAGTCATCGAGCACATCGAGCTGTGCCATCTACGCATTACGCTTCAGTTTTCATTGCACAAAAATAAGGCTACTGTGTACTTTATAAGTCAAACTTAAATAGAAGTGAAAGGTATCCAATAATTCATGCTAGATTTAGCATGCAGGTAATAACCTGGCAGGCCGGGGTTTTAGTACATTTAGTAAGCAGTGACCAAAACATGTGGAGCACTTTGCAGGGGATGAGTAACCAGCTCTAATGGGATCTTCAGCTTTTGGTTGGGAATTTGATGTGCTCTTTGCTTCAACTTTATTAATCTCCACTTCTCTCCCTCTCAAGCCCAAAACCCAACTCTATATATAGTGTGCATAATTTGGTCAGTTTTGTTTCTCTCTCTTTCTTCTGTACTATTTAACTTTTGAGAGACGGGTTTTTTACTTTTGTTATTTGCGATATGATTTGAGCTAGACTGTTGTTTTTTCTTTCTATCTTGATAGGTCTCACTTAACCATAAAGAACTCATGATGGAGAGGAACAGTTTGAGTAGCAACGTGAATGGCCATAGTAATATTGGAAGTAGAGCATGCAACAGCAATGACAAGAAGACGAAGCTTAGAGATTCATGGAACTTTAGCAGCTGCCAAAGCAATGGACATGATTATCTTGGTGGGCTTTCTTGGCCTCCAAGATCGTACACGTGTAGCTTCTGCAAAAGGGAATTTAAATCTGCTCAAGCTCTTGGAGGTCACATGAATGTTCATAGGAGAGACAGAGCCAGGTTGAGACTGTCACCTCCAAGGGATGACCAGTGTCCTATTCTGACCCTTAACCTGAACCCTAACCCTAGTTTCTGTACTCCATTCAATAGCACAATACCATCCTTGGTTTCTCCTCCTCTTACTGCACTATCTACACCATCTTTAGCTTCCGAAGTGAAGAAATGGACCATTGGTGGTAACCCTCTCGACCCTTCAAGCCCCAACCTTTCTGATTTAACAGCAAACGGGAGCAGAAAATCCTTCTTTGAAAACTTCGATGGTTTCACAAGACAAGATGGATTCAAGATCTGGAATAAGGGTGAGATTGTGAGGTTAGATTTGGATATTGGTCTTGTCAGTGACTCCAAGGATGATTTGGATTTGGAACTTCGACTGGGATCTCTTAATTAGGTGAACATGGGCAGCCTCATCAACGCAAACTAACACGTTAAATCTTGGAAGCTTGTAGTTGCACCAGTTGTGAGATTATGTATCATAAGATGTCTTTATGTTTAGTTATTAATCCTCCATAGTTTCTTGCAAAGTTAAGTAGATGTCAATTTCACATGTTATATGTTCTGTTATCAAGTCTCTTTTTTGCTTAATCATGTCAGTAATAATGTTATCTAGATTTTCTGTCAGCATATTATATAGTTCAGCTAGTATAACTCTTGTCTTTTGTATATAGGATATATGTTTAGCTTCAGTTTTGACTGTGATATCTCCCATTTCTTTAGAGAGAGAGAGAGCCGTTGGGTGTGAGATGGAGGATTTTGATGATTCATCCATGAAAAGAATGTCGGGTTTTTTTTCTTTTCTCCTTTTTTGTTGTTGTAATTTTTCTCCTTTGTAGGTAGCGTGGATTGTGGTTCTTGTTAGGTTAACAGTAACTTAACAACAAAAGGAGTTATTCTAATTAAAAATGGAAGAAGTAAAACTCTTCCAGTAGATATATTTACACTGTATTGTGATTATTCTAAATAGAAGAGAGACCGATCATGCAGTTTAGGATTCTTGAAGAAAGATAATATGGAAGAAGAAGAAGAAGAAGAAGAGATAGAGGTGGATGGGAATAGAGAAACATAGGAGGTCTTCCTGCTCTACCAACAGATTTCTGAGAGGTTTATAGCCACCGAACCAAATTAAAGCGAGGGATGTGTAGCAAATTAATAGCATGTTAGGTGGTTGACAAAAGTTATAATTATATTTTATGAGTATGTCCGTGAATGATATATATATAAATGTTGTTTTTTAAATATGTCAAAATAATATTATTTTTTATTTTTTATATTAGTATATGAAAAAAAACAGCATTGAGATCACATGATGTTGCATGAACTATGATATAAAAAAATATCGAATAAAAAAAACTAAAATTATGTGGTGAGGTTAGAAGATTTTTTTGTTGTAGATTAGAGAGTGTTTTTATTTCTTAATTAAGATGCTCTCTCAACCTCAAAACAGTAAGGCTTGAAGTTTGTGCTGAAATTATTATGTATAAGGATGAGGTTAGCCAAGTCAAATCATTGACTGTTGAATCAAAACAACTTTGATATCTAATTAAAGTATAATTAATCGCACATGGTAAGCCGCCGACCCCTCCCTTTTTCTTCCCTAGTTTGTAATCATTGTTCTTTTGCCTTCCATTATAATCTAGAGATAAGTAGCTCTGCCTCTATGGCAGTTGACGGAAAGATTTCGAAGCTAAATGTCTTTGTTGAATATCATGGGGAGAAGGGTATGTCGAAGAAAAGCACCGAGCTTTCGTTTGAAACTTAGAAACCTCCAGCTAACGTACAAGATGATGGAAATTGACTTATTTTAACTTTTTGAGAAGTCTTTTTCGATACATGGAGCAAATGCTCTGTTATTTCAATCATGATGGCAGACCTTGGAACCAAGTTCCAACACCTACTTCATAAGTGTAAACTGTGCAAAAGCCATCATGCCATTTGATCTTTTCTCTCTTCAAGTGCATTGAAGAAACATGAGAACAAAGAGTCCAGAAGTAAATTAGCCACCTACCAGTTTGGTTGGCTATGTTTAGTATTGTAATGTACTGTGTTTTTTAAATATGATTTTTATTTAAAAATATATGAAAATTATTTTTCTCTATTTTTTATTGAACAACATTAAAAAAAATCAGATATTTTTTCGTGCCAAATGTATTTTTGAAATCCAACTAAGCACACAGGTAGACATGCAAATGCAAAGCTAAACAGCCTCAGTGATCCAAGTTTCAACATTCAGTTTATAAGAGCCAAATCGCCTTCTTCTTCTTCTTCTTCTTTCTTCTAGCTTGTGAATAATTGGTTGATATGTATATACTTTCAGGATATCATCGAATAAAAATCTTGTATTTGTGAAGACAAATAATCTAGGTGTCGTGCAAATTCATTTAAACTTTATGCGGAAAGAAAATCTTTCAATTTTTACAATCACAATTCTACTTTTGTGTTGAAATTAATTTTTTTTGTAATGGGTAGTTTAACAATTGACCACGCTATGGTCATTGATATAGATTTATATATATTAGGTTGGTGCTCGATAGAAGTTGCGTTCCGTATTATTTTCCTAGTAAAATATTTAAACGTTGTTAGTGCATTTTAAAAAAAAAGAAATTTAATAACTCGAGTTATAGTCCTTACCAACTAAATAAACTGGTTTTATTTGAATTATATGGGGAAAAAAAGGCAGCGATAACAAATGAGAAACCATATATATAAAAAACCGATCAATGAGGACTAAAATAAATAAATAAAATAATACACTATTAACTTGGATTGAAGGGTGAAATTAAAAATAAACTTTTATAAAAAGAGTTAAGGAAAAAAATCATAAGAATAAGAATCAAATTGAAAACACCAGTACAAGATAAAAAAAAAAACTTGAACATGTTTTTTTACATAAAAAAATCATGAATATAAATCGAAAGACTTATACATACATCAAATTAAATAAATCATGAATCAATGTGTAAATAAATAAAGAAAAAAAGAAATTAACGATAAATAAAAATATAATTGGAAAAATCAAGAGATCAATGTAAATCAAGATATTTAATATCGCAACACGAGTCATTTACCTTGTTGTATTTAATGAATTTGTTTATGAAAATTAATTTGTAATAGTGATTCACAAATGCATAAAATTTATTGAATAAAATAAAAGGAAAAAAATATTATATGCAAGGTTACACATATTAAAGATATTATAAAAAAATAAATATTTAATCTATATAAAATATTCAAAAATTATAGATGAATCATACTAACCTATTGAAAAAACTAAACACACTCAATATAATTAAGAATCATACTAACCTATTGAAAAAACTAAACACACTCAATATAATTAAAAAATAATTACTATTCAACAAAGGCTAAAAAACCTTAAAAAATTCATAAAGAATGGATACTAATTAAAATATAAATTTAAAAATTATTTTAAAATACATATATAAAAAAGCAATTAATATAAAAAAAATTTGAAAAAAAAAAGAAGCAAAGAGGCCATGTGTTGTTAGGCATGGTAAGTCAGGTCTAACGCCTAACCCAATCAAGAAAAGGCCCGCGCTCGAGCCATTAGGTTCTTTATTTTAACTTAAAAACTTATTTTCAATCTGTTTTTTACATAAAACACATAGGAAGCACCTTAAAAAACTTGTGAAACCAATCTATGACCCAAAAAAGCATAAAAAATAGCCCAAAACTCGAATCAACCCGAAACCAAAACTCTTTCCGAACCTAGATTTGTTCTTTTTAGGTGTTTTCAAGGTTAAACAACACTTAATATTAACTCCCATCATCGTATGAAACATTTTGACACAAGATTCAACCATTTTGGTGGCCGAAAGCTTTCCTTACGACAACTTTTTCTCTCTAAGCTAAAATCCAGTGATTCCGTCTCTCTTCCACCCAAAAAAGGACTCCAAAAAGATGAAAATAAAGTTTGGTCTTAAAATGTATTTTAAAAAAAAAAATATAGGGATTGATTATTGAATAACTTAAAAGGATGGGGGACTAAAACGAACGTTTCAAATAAATTAAAGACCTACCACCTATTTTACCCGTTTTTATTACTTCAGTCCTCTGTTTTTCAATTCAACCCTCACACCCCTAAAAAAAATGCAATTTGGCTAAAATTTGGTCTTAAAATGGCTCAATTATGCAAAATAAAAAAGTTTGAGAATAAAATTGATTTTAAAAAAAATTACAATCCACAATGAATTATGAGATGATGAATAGTAAAACATGGCTACAGTGTTTTACTTACATACTTTAGTTTTTCAAAAATGTACTAAAATAAATGAAAATAAAGTTTAATACCAAAATGTATTTTTAAAAAAAATATAGGGATTGGTTATCGAATACTTAAAAATATAAGGGGTTAAACAAACAAATTGCATACTTGGATTGAAGGGTGAAATTAAAAATAAACTTTTATAAAAAGAGTTAAGAAAAAAAAATCATAAGAATAAGAATCAAATTGAAAACACCAGTACAAGATAAAAAAAAAACTTGAACATGTTTTTTTACATAAAAAAAATCATGAATATAAATCGAAAGACTTATACATGCATCAAATTAAATAAATCATGAATCAATGTGTAAATAAATAAAGAAAAAAAAGAAATTAACGATAAATAAAAATATAATTGGAAAAATCAAGAGATTAATGTAAATCAAGATATCTAATATCGCAACACGAGTCATTTACCTCGTTGTATTTAATAAATTTATTTATGAAAATTAATTTGTAATAGTGATTCACAGACGCATAAAATTTATTGAATAAAATAAAAGGAAAAAAAATATTATGCAAGGTTACACATATTAAAGATATTATAAAAAATAAATATTTAATCTATATAAAATATTCAAAAAATTATAGATGAATCATACTAACCTATTGAAAAAACTAAACACACTCAATATAATTAAAAAATAATTACTATTCAACAAAGGCTAAAAAACCTTAAAAAAATCATAAAGAAGGGATACTAATTAAAACATAAATTTAAAAATTATTTTAAAATACACATATAAAAAAGCAATTAATATAAAAAAATTTTGAAAAAAAGAGAGCAAAGAGGCCATGTGTTGTTAGGCGTGGTAAGTCAGGTCTAACGCCTAACCCAATCAAGAAAAGGCCCGCGCTCGAGCCATTATGTTCTTTATTTTAACTTAAAAACTTATTTTCAATCTGTTTTTTACTTAAAACACATAGGAAGCACCCTAAAAAACTTGTGAAACCAATCTATGACCCAAAAAAAACATAAAAATAGCCCAAAACTAGGAATCAACCCGAAACCAAAACTCTTTCCGAGCCCATATTTGTTTTTTAGGTGTTTTCAAGGTTAAAAAACACTTAATATTAACTCTCATCATCGTATGAAACATTTTGACACAATATTCAACCATTTTGGTGGCCGAAAGCTTTCCTCACGACAACTTTTTCTCTCTAAGCTAAAATCCAGTGATTCCCTCTCTCCTCCACCCAAAAAAGGACTCCAAAAAGATGAAAATAAAGTTTGGTCTTAAAATGTATTTTTTAAAAAAAATTATAGGGATCGATTATTGAATAACTTAAAAGGATGAGGGACTAAAACAAACGTTTCAAATAAATTAAGGACCTACCACCAATTTTACCCGTTTTTATTACTTCAGTTCTCTGTCTTTCAATTCATCCCTCACCCCCCTAAAAAAAATATGCAATTTGGCTAAATTTGGTCTTAAAATGGCTCAATTATGCAAAATAAAAAAGTTTGAGAATAAAATTGAATTTTTTAAAAATTACAATCCACAATGAATTATGAGATGATGAATAGTAAAAGATGGCTATAGTGTTTTACCTACATACTTTAGTTTTTCAAAAATGTACTAAAATAGATGAAAATAAAGTTTAATACCAAAATGTATTTTTTAAAAAAAATATAGGGATTGGTTATCGAATACTTAAAAATATAAGGGGTTAAAATAAACCTTTCAAATAAATTGCATACTTGCCACCTATTTTACCTAATTTTTTCACCTCGATCCTCTATTTTTCAATTCAACTTTCATCCCCCCAAAAATATGCAATTTGGCTATAATTTGGGCTTAATTGTGCAAAAAAATATTTAAGGATCCAATCGATTTTTTTAATATAAAAATCACTATTACAATCCATGGTGAATTGTGAGACGATGAACAATAAAAAATGGCTATAATGTTTTACCTATGTCGCACCTGTGCGGCGTCGCGGTGATCATCCTCCTGGAATCGTGATATGGGATGTGGAAATGGACAGGACATTCTTATCCTTTATTAGTGAAAAGAAAGAATGAGAGTCGTCACCTAGTATTTTAGTCACTAGGAACCCTAACTGGTCTCATAGTCTAGGTGTAATATCCCACATCGGCGGGTGAGGGTTTGGTAGCTGGCCTTATTAGTAGTGTTGATTACTAACATGTTGTACGTGTTTTGGAGCGCCAGGCTCAGAAAGGGCTCGTGTCACCAAGAACAAAACCGTAAGGGCGGTAAGGCCCAAATGGGCCGGGCTATTACATTTGGTATCTGAGCCGACCTTATTGGCTGTCTAATTATGCCGACGGGAGTCGTCGGGCTCCTTGTGGGGGTGGATTGTAATATCCCACATCGGCAGTTGAGGGTTTGGTAGCTAGCCTTATTAGTAGTGCTGGTTACTAACATGTTGTACGTGTTTTGAGGCGTCGAGCTCAGAGGTGAGCTTGCGTCGTCAGGAACAAAACCGTGAGGACGGTAAGTCCAAAGCGGACAAATACAGCATGTTGGGCCGGGCTGTTACACTGGGAAATGGGATTAGTTGCGTAAAGAGAAGATGTTAGCACCCCTAATACGTCTTATCTGAGGTAAGCTGCATTGTTTAATTATCTTATATAAACTAAGATATTGTTGTGTTTTCTAATTGTTGGTATATCTAAGGTTTAAGAAAAGTCATTCTCGATAAGGAAATCTTTATCTCATCAGGTAAAAAACCTAAACATTCTAATATATATATATATATATATATATATATATATATATATATATATATATAAAAGAACAACCTTTTTATTTAATATCGAGAATACATCTTACGCATAAATTTATAATCTCAAATACTAAAATAAAATAATAGGCAGCAGCAAAAATAAGAAAAAAAATAGAAAAATGGATAATCAATGATTCATTAAAAAAAAAAACACTACTCATTAAATAACTCAAAAGGCAAAGATTTGATAAATCTGAATTTGCACGAATTTGGCTAGTATCAATTGATAGTAGAATGATGATGGGAAAAAAAATGAAAATGAAAGGTTACATGAGAAGTGAAGGTGAAGAGATAGAAACGTAAGCAATCTCTATCATTCATGTGTGTGTTGAATCACCTGCTGATACATACACTACCACACCCATGATCCATGTGATATCATATACACAAATGAGAGGTGAGTTTTGTTTTTTAGGCAGAGCCTTTGGATGCGCTCTTTTTCCCAATCTCTGATGGTTTTGCATGTTCCCGACATTGTCTGGACGTCAAAGGTATGATGGTTTTCCTTAAACAGAATGCAAGGTTTTGGTCAGCGCAGAGCATGCCAGACAACTAAAAGACTAAAACTCTTACTGTATATGGTACTTTAGTCAAGACAGACACTGCTCGTACTTAGACACCGCTATCCCCCACACCCAACCCCTACTGTCCTTGGATATAATTTTTTTTTACTGTACAGTCATAAATATCTTATCCATGTTGGTGATGAGCGAGGCACTTCCCTATGTCCTTTTTACCTTCGCTTTCAATCGATTAGATGACAGCTTGTTTTAACTCTCTGGGAAATGGATCAAGTACAAAACTAATCGATTAGCTGACAATTTCTCTTAACTCTCTGAGAAATGGATTATGTAAAAGACAAATTGGGCTTATCCTCGGTGTATTTTACCTTCCTCCATCCTCGAGGGCTTAATCTTGCATTGAGTGAATTCGTTTAATCATGGAGAAGCTAGTTCGATCAATGTGTATATTGCATGTATTGGAGCCCTGGATAAGCTAAATAAACTACATATCGTTCCCTGGTATATTTGATTACAAGTGCAATTTGTCAATTTATGTGTTTGAATTTGTATATTGCTAGGTTATCAAAGCCTTGCTATAGAGCAAACATCCCTTAAGACGCGTTGAGCGGGTGTTGTTAGTGTAGCTATAAAAAGTCATTTGTTGTCATAATCGCAATGATCAACTCTCGCTTTTATCAGAGGCCCATTTGCAATATCATTTTCTAATGTACACTAAATTCCATTTTAAATTTTTTTTATCATAATGTGAAAAAAAGAGATCAGGCGAACTTTCAAAATATTGGTTCTGTCAAGATTTGTATGAGCATAAAAGATTTAAGTCTACATAAACACTTTTTTTTATAGATAGAAATGCATGAAAAAAGGAGAATTATTATAAATATTTTGTCAAAAGTTCTCCTTATATTTATCAATATCAGATCATTAGATATGTCCAATAAATGGGCCAGCAGTCAATTAATGATTCATGTTGTTGTTTTTTTTTAAAAGCAAATTAGTGATTACTTGTTAATAGATTTAACATTTTAGGAAAGTTCATATTTTTTTCTTTGATAGGAAGATCGAGAGGGAATTATATAATTAATGAGTAATGTTAAACATTAAAAAAAAGAGTATTTTTTGTCACTTTTTTATATTTAGCCTTAATCTTCCATGATTAGTTGTTTTTTTCTTCTGGTTACAACTCATTAATTTGGGGTTGCGGCCCCAGCTTCGAGTTGCTAGCGTTGGGATTTTTTTCTTTTAACATTTCTACTTTTTTTTTGCGCTTTGCTACCAGACGAACCGGCTATAATTCCTGGGTGCCTCATCATTCTGAAAGCGGAAAGAATTGAAGCAAACCACATGTTCACAATTCTTAAAACAATGTACCTTTTACAAACTCTACCTCTGTCAAGTAAGATACTGATGATATGTGATTGAGGATCCTCAGAACGATAGCACCCCCCGCTCCAGGTCTTATCATTACCCTTATAGCACAGTTCTTTCAGATTCTGACTTCACGATAGACTATGGGGCCAGATTGTTGGCCGACGTACAAATTATGCCTAGCTACTGTGTTCGAAATTTTCCCTCAAGAATCAGTTCTCTGCATTAGACAACTCTGGCCTCCCGATCTACATCACCGTGGCCGTTCATTTTGTAGATAAAGTCACTATTTCTTGCATCGGTCAATAAAATTTACCAGCTAGATGACAACCGAACTAATCATGTGGTTTGGTTTTCAATTGTGCTGAGAATTGAGCATTGAGCTGCAAGAATTGCAGGACCAATTACAGCCCACTTCCTCAAAAGAAATTGTTTATATATATATAATTATCAAAACCCCATTCTGTTAATTTTCTTATATTAATATTGTCAACATAATATTGTAATACACAAGCTGTAAATAAGTTTTATACTTTAAACCCATTAATGAAATATTTAAAAATTCAGAAAAAAAATCATATAAAATCCAAATGGGTTAGGTATTAAGTGGAATTTAGATATGCGGCTTTTTTAGTATGAAAACATTGTTTAGGGGTTTTCAAATACAAAAATATTTAGATGGGTTTATTCGATAAAAAAAAAATGTATCTATAATAATATTGTTTGGTAATCAATTAAATTCAAAAGGCAAAATTTTAGTTTTTTTTTTTTTGGTTTTTTATGATAATTTCCTTTTAAGTCTAAATTTTGTAAACCAGCTAAATTTTAGCCCTCCTATCTGCAATGAGGGCGTTGTGCCTTGAACTTGTTTTGCTTGGGTCAATATATACAACAGAATAGTTTGTATACTTCTAGAACTAACTAATTTGTCAAAAACGATAAGATAACACATGAGAAACTGTAGATGAGCTTGATTTGTCCTCTTAACAGGTATATCTCGAGTAATATATCATCTCTTTTTGTATAATATTAGAAATTTAGTGTCACCTAATTTTTACTATAACATCTAAATACGTATGGTAAAAAAAGAGCCATGAAGGGTCAATGCCTCAAGGGATAGCATTTAATTAGTTGAAATGCGGGTATTTTTAAAGGGAGCCCCCCATTCCCCACACCTGATAGGTGAAAATAGAGAGGAAAGAGTAGAGACCATTAAGATAGAGGAGAAGCTACCTGAGTGCTTATTTTAGTGAAAGTGAGTAGAGGGGATGGCATAAAGCAAGGCCTTTCCCCAGTCGGCGCACATCATCATCGATCTCTCTGATCAATCTTCCCGAATCCCGACCCTTCTTTTATTTCACACCTTCTCCCTCGTGCATTGCTTTCAAGAACATATGCACTTCGATACATATTCAATACATGTGACCTGAAGCACCACTTCAATAATTTTCGTACTTAGGTTCAATATGGGCACGCGAGATCTGTGTTTTTTTCTCTGTGTCGTTATTAACCAAAGTGCAAGGAAAATCGAAGTAGGATTTAAACCAAGGTATGGTTTCACCCTACATGCAGCATGCATCAGTATCTTGATGGAAATATAGTCATTGGAGTCCATATATGGCAAGGTATTTTTGCAAGTGTGATTGTATTATATGTACTATATGGCCACAACTATGCAGATTCTGTACTGTGCATTGCATGTATACGTTAGCTGGTCCTAGCTGCTAAATACAATTTTGAGATAGATGGTAGCATCACTGCTAGTTCTTCAAGAAGAACCGATCCCTCCTAGAAAATTGAATCGAAGCTTTTCAAGAAGCAACAATTAATTCACTCGGAACGCTTAATACCGCACGTATCACGTAATACCTTTTAAATTACCAAATAAAGCTATTGATTTTATAGCTTTCCCATCCGTGAGGTAGCGTGTGTCTATATCAGAGATGAAAGCAAATTGAAAACCTTGCTCTGACCGGTGTGTGTGTGTGTGTGTGTGTGTGTATTTATTGTTAATCAATAGCTCAATATAATTTTTTGTTAATAAGTTGATCATCCAATGAATAGAAGAACAATGTATGCATGATTGTCTCTTTACAGTATTGTTATGAAAGTCAACAAGTCACGATGGGTTCACCTCATTTCTAGTGACTCGGGATTTTGGCTGAACTTTAAATAAATAAAACTCGAATTTATAATTGGTTGAGTCAAACCTGAGCAACCTTCAAGGTAACCCAACATGATCTAATGAAACTTGACTTTTATATATATATACAAAAAAATCCAAAAAATATAAAATCAATTTATAAATATTTTATCTCGTGTATATTTTTTATAGTATACATTCACATAGCTTATTTTTTAACTTTTCAATATAATATAACTATTTATAACCTCTATTCATGTGAGTTATTTCTTAACTTTTTTATTTGAAATATATAATTATACTACACTTTATGCCTTATACTTTTTATAGCTTATATTCACATGTATTATTTTTTAATTTTTCAATGTGAAATAATTATATCTAATTACAACAACATTAATTATTTCTTAAATTTTTTATATGAGATAAGTAGATTGCACTTCACATTTCTTTTTTATAGTCTACATTCATATAAATTATTTTTTAACTTTTTGATATAGGATAATTATAGTGCACTTCATATCTCACATTTTTTTTTTATATAGTTTACATCAACGTGTTTTGTTTCAAGACTTTTCTATGAAGAATATTAAAACCTCAAACTTAAAATTTTTTTAAAAATTTATTAGATTTACTCGGGTCAACCAGTATAACTCGAGACCTTGTCTCTTGATCAGGTCAATCCTGAATTGGGTTTAATAACTATTCTTACATGACCATTAAAGCCTGGCTACCCATCTAACATTAATTCAAACTTAAGGCTTTAAAATTGAGATTTTCAAGTTTGAAAAATTAGTTTAACCTATTGCAATTTAAATAACTTTTATTGAGTTTTACTCTCGAGGAAAGTTCCAGCTGATTGCCAATTTAAGTATGACTAGACCTTTAATGGGCTGAGCGAGCTTTCGTGAGTCTAAATTACTTGGTAATCTACCAAAAATTAAAATAATAAAAATGGATTATGCCGATTTCCACTACCATGCCAGGCTTGAACGTGCCAAACGAAATATGGGCCCATCGTTTGCATTTCGGGCCCATGTCACTGCAGGCTAGTTTCATCTTCTTTACACCCAGTTGTTATTTTCACCATAGAGGTCAAATGGATTAAACGTTAAGTACCTTATAAAAAAATCAATTATAAATCTCCTGATCTATCTTGTCTTTAATCCTCCTTTTGATCTATACAAGCAGTAAAAAAAACTTTGTATAATCATTTTTCTTTATAAAAAATTAAATGAGCTCTCCTAAAAATCCTAGTCCATAATATTACAACGAGTGTAGTAGATTTAATAATTCAATAATCTAACACTTTTTAAACTGGGGTTTCAGAACATCATCTTAGAAGACAGCGGATCTATGAGATTATGGAGAAAAACGGGAAATTGGGACTTCGCAGCTTTTGTTATTCATGTTTGGGACTTTTTGACAAACCTTATGAAAATAAAAATCACCCTTAGGCCCAAAGTTTTAAGTCCAGGTCTATTGTCGGCAGAAGGATTACCTGCATATAGTTTTTGGGACGAAGTTATGTTGGGAATAATATATGTGAATTGTAATATCACTGCAGCTAGCCCTAAGAAAATATTATTGAGAAAATGTCAAATGGACCTTCAAAACCTGGATGAGCAGATCGACTCCAATAACATGTCAACACTGAATAAGTTAACGAGATGGCACCATTTTAAAAGCAAAACAAGTAAATACATCAACGTGTTGAAAACTTCACTTGTAAATCTGGACAAGGAGCAAAATGACAATCTCATAACAAGACATCTGGATGATTTAGAATTGTTTATGATGCATGTAGCCAGAACCTTACTGTCATGCGCTTATGTGGGAATTCATTTTGATGGCTATGACCCTAATATGTCGATATTATGTTTAGCTTCTACAACTTGTGGTATTTTGGGGCAACATTTTGATTATTATGCAGGAATAGATAATGAAAAGATTATGTTTTTATATTTAGCTAGTTAGTTCAGCAAATTTTTATTCCGTGTAATATGATTGGATAACATAATTATACTTTATTTAATCCTATCAGCTTTTTTCAAAAAAAAAAATGGCTATGAGAGCAAAGTTTTGCCCTTTCTTCTCCTTGATCCCAAAGAAAAGACCGTTCCTAATATTAGACATATATTCAATCGATAGATGTAAGAAGGAAGGATTACAACATGCACCTAGAGGTTTATGAATGGATATTCATATAATTCAAGCTATCAACAGCAAAAGGAAAAAATGGGTATCCCTTGCCTAGATCATACAAGAAAATCTAAAAAAAGAAAAGTGAAACGCGACGCAGTACTATTGGCCTTCACGGTGAAATATATTATAGAAGTATATCATTCTTTCATGTCATCATTAGAAGAAATTTGGAAAAAAATTTGGTGCTTTTTTTGTAATGTTTGGCTTATAAAAAGAGAAGAAAAAAAAACAAGAAGAAAGTTGGAAAGTTAATTGGAGCTAAGTTCAAGATAAAATCAATTTGAAAATTTATCATAAGCTCACGGTCAAGTCCGGTCAGTTTGACCAGAATCAACCAATAATTTATCGGAAAGCATTTTTATTAATTCTCTTAAGCATAAAGATACGTTCAATTTGGTTTTGTTTGCCAAATTTTACTTATTAAGGACCTGTTAAGGTCAAACCAGACAACAAAATAAAGTTCTACGTTTAATCCACTCAAGGTCATTATTTTTTTTTTGAAACGTCGCCTGTGATTAAGCTCCTGAAATTAAATAAGATTTCCATTCATAGAATTAAGCTTGAACATCGTGTTTTGTTGGGTCAAAAGGTTTTCAAAAGCTTAATTGTAAATGAACTGGCACTAAGTGATATTACAGTACTCGTGTTGTTGTCATTGATGACCTTCTTCCATTTGTCAAAAATTGTTTGTCATTTAATTTTAATCATTAGTTATTACAGTTATAATCAATACATAAGTATATAAGATCACATACATAAGCATGAAAAATTATAAGTCATTTCTAGGACATGGTAAGAGATTTTTAACAAAAAAGGAAAAAAAAAAAAGGACATGGTCAAAGCTAGCTTAAGTACTGTCAATGCGTTGTTTTTGCCGTCTCTCTGTCCTAAAAGAATGACAACCATCTACCTAATAAGAAGGGGGGAAACAGCTAATCAAGTAAGCACATTGAAAGACACATGGTATGTTCGAGGTTAATTTTCCAATAAAAGTTGAGTATTAAGTTACATCAATTCATTCTTATCGAGCTTCAAGCTCCCTCTCTCCCATTCGTTTGATTTTGGATTAAGTAATTATTACTATATATAAATGTTTATTTGTTGAAACTAGCTAGCAAAGTCACAAGATGAAGGAGAAATGATCAGGCATGTGGAAATCAACTAGGACATGCATCAAAATTGAACGAGTGAGCTTTGAGCCAGTACAATATTAATAAGTTTCTATTACCATGGATGAATTAGGCAATTATATCAGATTTGATGCAATATATTATACCCGCTAATGTTATTAACATGCCATCTCTTTTTCTCTCTTTTTTCCCTTTCTAGCAGTATTCAAGTTATCTACGCCATATATTGGGGGTGAAAGGTAAAGGCATATTTATATGAATAATTATCTACGCCATATATTGAATTGAAGTAGCCATGTAGGTATAATAAAAAGACAGTGATTTGCAAGTTATAGATTTCAATTTAGGATTATATTATAATTATAGCAAGACCATACACATTTTGAGCAAATCATAATGGCAGCCTATAGCACCTAAGAGGGGGTTTTTTCCAATATAATTCCACGCGGTTTCTCATTAGCAATTGTTTTCAATGGCTAGATGTTAGCTGGACCTCTCCTATAGTATTAGCATTATCATCTCGTCTGGGTTGTAAGATTAAGATTTTCATTCATGTCTAATGTTGAGACTTGATCAGCCTGTGTCTCATACATGAAAACAAGGCATCCTATATGCTGGAAGGTTCATTTCATACCTTCAAATGTAAAGGGCACGTTTTTCGTCAAAAAGTGAATTGAAGCCAAATAGAACCGATGCTTCCTGTGCATTAGCTACTAGTAGCTGTATGGTAGATTAAAATTATCATATGTTGGAAGGTCTCATGTCTGTAAAAAGAAACAAAAGTCATGTAGAGCACATCGATCCTCCTCAAAATTGGAAACCAGACCATGTGGAACTAGTTTTTCTTGTGCACTTACTATAATTAGAGCTTAATAGTAAGGTTGTAAGTACTGATAAGAGTGGTAAATAACAACCGCGTTAGAAGAAAAAAAAACCGGATTAATGGAAGCTACATGGGCAGATTTTTCACCCCAGCCTCAGTAAAAAAAGAAAATCCCATAACCAGCATACAGATGATCAAAAGAGATGAGAGATGATAAAATTTACTAGATAAATGGATACATCACAAGAGCCGACCAACAAGAAAAGTCCTAAAGCAAACGCCAAAATTGAGTCTCCCTTAAATACAAGTACACAGAAGTCTCAATGGAAATGCCAATGACTTGTGTTGTCACTATTTCACAAGCACCTGCCTTTCCCTTCTGTTGCCTTCTCACTGTTTTTCTCTAACCTAGATCAATTCCACTAAAAACCCTTTCCTTCTCTTTCTCTAGCCTTTACCTTGTATTCTGATCTCAAGCGAAGAAATCTTTGGTCAAATAGTCAATATCGCAACAAGGTTTTCAATTTCTTGATATTTATTTATATGGAGTCGGCTAAACAAGGAAGCCCAGAGGCTTCAAGTGAAGAAAATTATGAAAGCCAAGAGCAAGTCAAAGAAGATTTATCAAGCAATACAGCAACTACTGCTAAACGCTCATATGAATGTTCTTTTTGCAAGAGAGGCTTCACAAACGCGCAGGCCTTAGGGGGACACATGAACATACATCGGAAAGATCGAGCTAATCGAACCAGAGGCAAAAACCTTGCAAGTTCCTCATCAGTTTCAAGCAAAGCCAATGAGGAAATCAAGAATCCTAGATATATGGTACCAAATTCAAGTATACCCACAAATTACTATCCGTTTTTGGAGGCTCAAAGGAATCATGAAATGTATTTTCAGCCACCTGCAGGTTCTAGCCCTAGACAGCCATATATAAATTACAAACATGGTAGCCAGGATTTTCTTGGGCCAAGATCTCAATCTTTGAGCATGAACGAAGAGCTTTGGGGTAAAGGTCTAAGCTTGCAAATTGGGTCTGCCAATATCCAAGATAGTGGACGGAATAGGAGGGTTTCTGACGATGACGAAGTCGATCTGGAGCTTAGACTTGGACGTGACCGCTAATGGGTCACACTGGTAAATCTATATTTCAGGAATGAACAAATGTTTCTTACAGGGTTTACGTACTTATTTGCTGGTACTGTTTGATAGGGGGAATTTAATATGGATTTCATGAAGATTGCAATATGCATATTACTGTTCCGTTGGTGTAATATAAAGAGTACCATGTCTGCTGTGAGATCGAAAACGCCATGATATTTGATTCAGAATTCCACTTCCATGACAGATGAATCCATGAATCAAGTTCTACTTAGGAGGTAAGTGCATTGTATTTACTAGTTTTGGTGTGGCTAAATTCAGATTATATTAGAATTAGTCATGTTCTACCGTTTCTATCTCTCAATATTCAAACTCGTACAAGCCATGTTTGTGCAGCATCAAAGTTTCATTCTAGCTTGATTTTCGTATACAAAATCAATCAACATTTTATTTGTCACTGCATTTTCTTCTTCCACTGCATGGACAGAAGGTAAGAGTACTCCGATCAATTCTCTCTTTGTCAAATAGATAATTGCGCAAAATTGTTTATAATTGGATGACATCAAGCCTCATGAGGCATTCTTCACAAAAACTACTTAAGACCCAGATGGAGTACTAGCTAGGGAATTGTGAGTCAGTGAGTGTCCAATTTAATTAAATGATCTTTCTTTCTAAAATTTATGTAACGATTTCACATTTAATCCAAAACTACACTTAATTCATGCATTGCTAATGCTACCTGATACCAGGAGCCACTGCTTGCATAATCAGTTGTGAGAAATTAAAGCGGTAATTAACATCTTTGGAATTATGGTAGACCTCCATGAAAGTTATTAACAGAAGTTGGTCATCTGCTCATGTGCTAAGGAAGCATTGATCATGAATCCAATTAATAACCTTTGTGAGTTATTAGTCCCTTGGATATTCCCATTGATTGTTAGCTTGTTTGCCAAAGAGATGCCATATATATACTTAATTGCTTATAGCCAATTAATTAATTATGTCGCATTATTCGATGTTATAACGTAGCACATCTAACCATAGAAGGTAATATACATGCGGTGCTGATGATTTTAAAAACGTTTCTAGTATAATTAAATGAGACATTTTGCTTAAATCGAAAGGAATGATTTTTCTAGGTCAGAAACAATTTCTTGTATACTTCCTCTCCCTGTCTATCACATGGGTATTCGCCATCATGATCATTGATTATAACTTCGCAGAAATTTTCCTAGCTATAATTGTATTATGTAATTTATCATGCAATAAATTCAAAATCCTTAGCTCTTTTTGTTATTCGTGACGGTAAGAATTACATGCATGTGATTCCTTGCCATTAATGACCATCAGGAAGCTAACATTGCTAATTAAAGAGAAAGGAGATGTTACTATTTTCAGAGACTGTGTAATGCCTTTTCTCAATGTTTTATAGACAAAGTACTCGCTAATTATGTTAATTATTTCAATTGTATATTTTTAGTACGAATTTGGTTATTTATAACTAATGATCTTGTATATTGTTTGATATTTGTCTATTTTCATCCGGTTAATAACTTGTAATGTTAGAACTTTTTTCATTAGAAATGCTAATCTTGAATTAATTAAAGAATTAAACAGAAGTTACCCGTTGGATAAACTTAAAGAAAATCGGGTAACATGGCATAGAAATCAACCCAATTTATAATTTGAGGATGTAATTGAATAATTGACCTAAAAACATGTTAACATAAGGGGTTACCTATATATATATATATATATATATATATATATATATATATATATATATATAAACACAATGCTGTTATTCACTTCAACTAAATATAATGAATCCAAAGGACATTTATCTAGAACTTTGTTTTCTTTGTATAATTTTAATTCGAAGAGTAATGCCTGTATCTTTCTATGAAATATAATGTAAAACCCTTTAAAAACTTCTCCTCTTTTTCTAGCAGTTTCTTCCAGATTATGCTTTCCCTCCTTGTCGGTTGATTTCCCGTCTTGATGTTTTAATATCATTGGCTTATGAAAAAATTATATATCCAATTTTAAGGAAGATTATAGTAACCATGTTAGTATTGTTGTTTTGTTAATTACGAATAGGTTTGAACTCGAGAATTCTTGAAATGAAAAAAATGATATTAATGTTAATTGCCTAAAATGAATTAACTGATTGTATTAAATAGTTTTGTAGTTTTTTTAAGGATCACTTCTTTCAAAAAATTATTTAAACTTGCAATTTTAAAATATTAGGTAAAATCCGATATATAATTTTATATTATTCTTTAATATATTTTTTCAGTTAAATTTAAAATTTATATATGCTTACTATTATTTTATACTTAATTTTATTAAAGAGAAAAGGAGTAATGAGATTCGAATTTGTGATAATTAAGATTTTGATATCATATTAAATAATTATTTAAATATTTAAAGAAATTCAATAAATGATTTTATATTATTCTTTAATTTTAATAAGATAAAAAAACATATAATTTTAATAATATTATAATACGTAAAATGTATGATTTATATCTAAGCATGAATTAATGGGTGTATGTACTTCTTTTTTGAGAATGTGCATGCATGTATACATTTTTGCTTGATCATTTGGATGTGAATGTGACAGGCAACCGATTACGTTGCCCAGCTATATATCTCTCTCTTTCCCTGTAGCTTCAAATTTTATTTATTGTGCTACTTTGGGATGGAATTTATTACACAGCAACATTAAAGGCAAGGAAAAGAAACTAGAAATTAAAGGCCTTAATTTCCTTTTATAAATGAAATCCCAAAATGTTTAAAGATAAATCCATAGGTACTTGCATCTGTCGTTTTGACAACTCTTGAATCCGAGATTCAAAACTGGACTCACCGTAAAATTTCCATTTCTTTGAGATTCTAAATGAAGTTAAACTATTTATTGCACAGCCACACTGTAAATATGTGAGTAGACTCTCATATATATATAGTAGTGATACATTTCATGATAGTAATTTAGCTCTTCTATCTTATTAACCACTGATTAATGATGTTTTCTCTAACTATCTAACCATTGATTATGGATTGCGGAATCCTGTACATGTGATAGAAAAATAAATAAAAAATTTAGAGAGGGATCACAAGTTTGTATTAACCCTTTTCTTATCATGTTTTGGGCTATAAATAATCATGGGCTAGATCTGAGTGCTTAAAGAAACGATACGAACACACCCAGCCCGGAAGAAGAATATAGTTAGAGAAGAGAGTGAGAGAGAGACCTGTCTTCAGCATTGAGCCTGGACTGGATTCAATTGCATATAAATTTTTATAAACACAAGCAGCGAAGGAGCAGAATGGTATGGACATGGGCCACTTGGCACATTCATTCAGCTAAAATGGTTTGAGGCCATTAATTCTGGACCTATTTATTCAGTGTATATGGATTGGGCTGACCAACGTCAGCTGTTTGTTGAACACTTGGCGGGTATCTAATCCTTTCCTTTTTCTATTTCTTTTCCCTGTAGTGAACTCACAATTACATAATAATGACGAGTATCAACAAAGAGCTTCAAATATGGCAGAAGTTGTTTAACCATATAAAGTCTGCTTTGCATAAATCTGCATGGGACTTGATTGAGAAAAAGCCGCTCCATTCACAGCACAAACAGGTAAGGGGAGAGAGGATCCCCTTACAGATACCTCGTTCATGGTGATTTTTTCCCAGTCGACACAATAGACAAGGAAGACTTGGTTACACAATTCATTACCTCTGTAATGTGTCCTTAGTGTGCCGGCTAGGAGTAAAGCTCCTTTGAAGAGGACTAATAATGCCTTCAAGCAAAGGTCGATTAATTCTATCAGCCAAAACCTTCGTGATAAGTTTATAAGTTCCATTACAGAGGTTGATATATAGGACGGAATTGTTTAATAGAATCCGGAGAGTCCACCATCGGAATCAGTACCGGTAAAATCTCAGCCAAAGAATCAGGAAACTCGCCAATACCAGCTAGTTTCCCCCTCCGCTCAATTTACCCCGAAAAAATACAAGGAGCAGGTTGCTTTCATTGTTCGTGCTAGTCAGCTGAATTAGTTAATTTCTTAGAAAACCTCAATTTAATTCTTAATCTAAATATTCATCCTCAATTGCATACAAAACTCCTCAATTTTATCAATTAGGTTCCAAAAAATTACCTCATTTCTCAATTAGGCCCTTCTGTAAATTTCTGATAATATTTTCCCTCTAATGTGCCCGGCGTTTTTTTTTTTAAGAAATTCTGACTGAAAAAATAATGAACAATAATTGAGGGACTTGATTGAGATTATTTTGAAAAAATTGGAATCAAATTAACGAAATCTTCAGTCCCTTAGTTTTCCTGAAAAGGCAACCCTATGACCCCTACGCTTCTGACATTTTAATAGATGTGACTATATGGGAAAAGGACATGTGCATTTTTGCAGAGGACCCTTCCACCGCCCAGGTAAGGGATGCAACTCCTCCATCGGAGAGCACATGGGTGGATGTGTAAGAATGGTTCTTGTGCATTCTCTTGACTGACACAGCCTCAATTATGTTCGTGTGTCCCTCGAGCATGAAGCATTTGCCATCCCCTTACTTGTCCTGGTGAGTGGGATACCGATCAATTCCAAGCATCCCTCGGTCAATTCGCTTTAAAATTGCCACCGAGAATATGTGTACACTAAGCTATTTTGCCCACGGCTCGTAAACTTGTCTTTTGAAAAAATCCTTAATTGCAGGCTATTTTTTACAATTATATAATTAAATAAATCAATATTATTTATATAAATTAAAAAATTATTAACAATAAAAAAATAGATAAATTAAGAGATAAATGTATGCTAAAATATTTAATATCACAATACAAGTCATTTACTTTATTGTATTTAATGAATTTATTTATGAAAATCAATTTGTAACATAAATCAACACATATAAAATTTATTGCATAAGATAAAATAAAAAATAATTATGCAAAGTTGCACATATTAAAAATATTGCAAAAAAAACAAATGTTTTTAATTTTTTTTTCAAAATGCAATATATATAAAATATTAAAAAAAATTATAGATGAACCACACTAACCTCATCTGGTAAATTTTTCTTGTTTAGCATGCTTTTACATTTATAAATTCATCGATGATTATATTATTGATGGAGTGACCGACTATAAGTTTTCCAACAACCAATTATTGTTCGAGATTCCATTGGTAATTTATTTTTGAAGGAATTAGTATATAAATACTGACAGAATAATCCGTTAGTATTATGCAAAATTCTGGTTGCGTACAAAAAGAAAAAATCCGAGATTAAAGATTAATTCTTACTTATATAGTTTCTTATTTGATTTTAGAATTTTGTTATTTTGATATTAAATATGTACAATAGCAACAATATTGAATTAATTTAAGTTATTCTAGCTTGCTTTGCTTTACCACCCGATTAAGTTTTTTTATTATTATTCATGTGTAGTGTTCGGGTCAGCTTGTGCGCACCTCGACTAATTCTTATGGGTTCTGAAGTTAATGACCAGGTAAGTCTCAAGTGGCCATCAATATTAGCAACCACAAAAGTTAAATCTGATATCACAAGAAAAACAAATTCTTTAATCTCAAATTTTTATTATTAGACGACATAGTTGTGACTAACTTATTCATTGTTCTTGCTGCTGCAGCCTATTTTCCACCAAAATTATATGGCTAGACTTCATCTTCTTTTCAAAATTACATTGATGCCTTTTTTTTTCTTTTTTTCTTTTTGTCAGAAACAGTGAAGTGGGCGGAATAAAAAGAAATGGTTGGAGAAGTTCCATTTATCTCAGACCGGTGCCATTCGAGTCAAGGATTGGGCCCTCGCCTCGTTTTCGAATCAACATGCTAATTATGGCATGCATTGCACCTAAATTAATCCTCTTGACTCTCTTCAAATCACTCGCCTAAATGACATGTCATATGTCAATAACTCCCCCTTGCAAATCAACTTCACCATCATAAGGAAATCACTTGGCAAATGCCAATTAGTGCTTGTTTCGCACTGTATATATAGCTTTTGTTTTATAATTGTTTTTTACTTGAAAAAATATGAAGTGAGAATAACGTTAATAATTGCATATGTAATCTATTATTTCTCTTATATCTTCTCTTTTTTAAGAATAAAAAGAAGATTCAAGAAACATATTCAATAAAATTATTTTAATTTCTACAATAAATGAAGTGAGAGTAACGTTGATGTACCCTTTTAAAACAAATCGAAGCAGATGTCCAGTAAAAAAACAAACAAAGAAAGGAATAGGTGTAGTACTAATCAAGAGATGGAAATTTGGAAAGAAATAATAATCAATTTGGTAGATTATTAGTATTATTAAAAAAAGAAAAGATTGTAAGCCAGTCTTCACCACAACACACCAAAGACAGGAAAGTTTCCCGACTAGAAAAAAAGGGTCAAAAGTAGCAAACGGCAGCCTCAAGTTTTTTTTCTTTGTTACAGTAATCGACTGAGATGTTAAAAAGTTGCCAAGGGAGATGAATGTGGAGATTAAGACAACTACTTTTCTTTTTCAGTAGACACGCACTTTCGATATTTGCAAAGTAATGGATGAGAAGGAAAGCAATGTTCTACCGGAAACTATTATCGAGATATTTTAAGATCTGATGAATATATTGATGAAGTTAATGAAAGAAGAGGTCCACGGACGTCAAATCTTTGAAAATAAATTTGGTTCTTCCCTCTCTCTCACACTCTGTATGTTGATCAATATACACTCAAAGGCCATCAATTTGTAGGCCATGTTCGATGCACGTAGGAAATGTTAACCCATACTCGTTTTCAAGCATCATTTTCGATCATTGCCTGTTCAGAATCGTGTGGGCTTGATTACCTCTGAAAGAAAGACAGGATGATTGTTTCGGTTAATTATCCTCGTTACCAACAACGACGTTAAGCAGGCTTTATTTTCTTTTTACCTCTTTTTAGGTGGGGATGATGCACCGAACGTATCATCACTCAATGTTATCCGTATCAATTTTGAATATGATCAGTCAAAACTAGAATTAAAATTAATGAGTTAATTTCTCAGAATTTAATGTCTAATGTAGTGAGATTTTTATATAAATGTTATTCTTAAATTTTACTTACGTGTGAAAAGTGAAAATAGATTTAACTCTATTAATTTCATTGATTGAATATATATATATATATATATATATATATATATATATATAAAGGAAAACTTTTAATTTTGAAAAAAAAAGAAGAAAAAATTGAAACCAGAATCATATTAGCGATAATTATTTAGATGCGTGGGCAGAAGTGAATTATTCGGAAAGAATAGGGATTAAAAAAAACTATATAATTGTTAAGAAAATAAAATTCCAAAAGAGGTTGTTGTACACTTCTTGGACCCGCCATTCAATATGGTGAGGGAACCTATGCTTGTTTGCTAGGTGCATTTGTGTGAAAGAACAACGGCACTCAAAAATTTAAATTGTTAGCGTATTTCAAGAATTAAATTATACTTTTTAATTGGTTATTACTTCTTAATTAAATTATGTGATTGATTTTTAATCATTTACATTAATTAGTAACCGATGATCTTTCAATTTCCTCCATATCTCTTCCTTTCATAAATACTGTCCTTTTACCAGTGATCGTCCATGGCAACAACATTATTTTATATCTTTTCCTTTAATACTTTCAGGTCAAGTGTTACAGATTTGACATGAATAGTTTTATTCTACAATTTAATAGATATTTTACTCTTTATGATTTTGTGGGTCTCTTATATCTCTCGGGCGCTGTCATATTTGTGGGTCTCTTATATGTCACGGGCGCTGTTATAAAGATTTTTTCAATAATACTTTGGTGATTGATATCTGATACATCAAGAAATTTTTTTTTTGACACTAAATCCATAATAATCATGAATATAATATTTTTAATACATTTTTAAATTAATTTTTTATAAAGACTTGAGTAGAAATACTCAAGTCTAGAAAGAAGGTTTGGGCTCGAGCTGAAACTCGAGTCTAGGTGCTAGGCATGTCCAATACCTTCCGTTAGGCTTGGGTGTAACTTGAGCATAGGTGTTAGGCAATCCTAGCACCTTTTTGTCGGCTTGCATGCACAGCCCGAGCCCAACCTCGCCCAACCTCAAAGGATGTATCTTAGCTTACTTTTTAAATTTAAAAGCATGTGTATTTATCACTTTTTTTTTTCATTAATACTTGTGTAAAAGGTATTTTATCCCTCGTAAATATTGTAATAATGAAATTATTCTCCAACCTCTCTACCCCAAGAAAAAAAAAAACAAGGTCCAATAACTATAAATACTTCTTGAACTATCAGGTAAAAAAAAAGTTTTTTCTTACATTAAAAAAATACATATTCAACACAAGAACAACCAAAATCTTAGAATTTAAAGCTTTTTAAGTGTATCATTCTTTTCTTTACTAAGATGCTAATTTTACTATCGGAGGGTCCTCAAACACCAAATAAAAAACCTTTTTACAGGTGTTTAGAGGTGTTTATCAAGAAAATTTACTTAATATGAGAGAAATATGTTATTTTCAAAGACACTAAACTAATCTATGATTCAACCCCTATAAACCCTAATCCTATAAATACTTCTAATTTTAATACTTAATCAATATCTAAATTTAATGGTTGAAAAATAATAGTGATCGAAAGATTTCAAAATTGCATAGACATAACAGCCTTTCTTCTTGTAGTATCGTTTTTATCATAAAATAACTTGTTTTTCCTCACGATATTGTATTTTCATTTTCTCTATATTTGTTTTTCATATGCTTTTAGGTGTTGATAGATGACATCAAAGCCCTCATCATTCTCTATCCACAAAGAGTTCCACTTTAGACTGGCTTCCATTGATTAATTATGATGTAAGGAATTCCGCTTTTTTTAAATCAATAAAAATTCCACCTTCGTAAAAAAAATATTTAAATTAATTACTTGATATATTTTTTTCTTTTTAAATATCCAAAGTGCTCTGTTAGTTTTTAGTGTACTCTCTTACTTTGTCCTTTTCTCTATCATCAATGTTTCTTCTTATTTTCTTGGCACCCTTTAATTCACTTAGTTTATTTAATTTGAATTATTTTAAATTTTAATTTAATTTGTAGATTTGTTCAGATGTAAGTCTTTGGATTTATAAATACAACGATGAGTTGGTTTAATGACCATATTATTCAAATAATTCCTTATGCACACGAATACATAAGCTATTACTTATATATTATTCAATTTTTTCATGATTCATCGATGTGTGATAGCACACCATAAGCAATGTGCTCTCGAAAGCCGAGTTTTCTTGTGCAAAGGACTAATAAGATGAAAGAAAAGATGTTAATTAGGTTGGGACTTCATTTTTTGTTTTAGTTTTGATCAATTTCCGTTTCACACAATTCATCTTTCTCCTCTGTGACGAGTCTCCTTCTCTTAGCGTGCTTTCCTCTCTTTTACTGGGGTTTGTTTCACGTATCATCGTGTCTTCGTTTTCCTTCCATCTTAATAAACTTTCTTTCTTTTCTACGGACCCCCCTTCTGAAGCCCTTACTATACCTAGAGAGGATGAGGATGGCTTCATGTGAGCTATTCAATTCGAGATCCCAGACGTGGGCTGGGTTGACTCCTTACCATTTTACTATTCACAGCTGAGCTAGGATGACCTCATGTTCTTCGAAGGTGTTTGGTTGGGAAAGTCATTACAGATCGCGACACGCGAATAAGGTTACACTCAAATTAAGATGTTCGATAAGCTGTATCGAAGAATCCCGAGGGGTTTTATAACGTTCAGGAATTTGGTGAGGGCTGTTCGGAAATTTTCTTTACTCATGAATATGATGCTATTCGAATCCTAAATGGTGGTCCGTGCCTTTACCATAATTAACTCCTGTTATTCCATCATCGGGGAGCATCATCGATTTTTTTTTATGATTACAACTTCTGCGAAGCTTCGTTCTGATACAATTATGGGGACTGACTTCAATTCCCATTATCGCACCAAAGAAGCAGGTAGAGAATCGGATGCAATCTTGGTCATGTTCTTGATTCTGAAATTCTTGGCATTCGTGGTGCCCAAGGCTCTATTGTTAAACTGGGAATCGTGTTTACCACTTGATCAACCATTGAAAACTGGTGCAAGGGTTGCTGGCCGATTTAAATATCAGCGTCTCCCATTTTTTTGCTTCTACTGTGTCAAAACGGGAAAAATACTAAAATTGCGAGGTATCTTGGAAAATAACCATTATAGTATAACGACCAAGGTTGATCAGGTGGGCTGCCTTCTGGAAGAGCAGCAACTGGTGACCCACCCTCCCCGTGACATGCCATCATCATCTGCAGTACTGCACTTGTTGATCCCAGTTTCCAACTACTAAAATAAAATTTCCCACAATTCTCCTCTCTATCTGTGGATAGACAGGAGCAAGCTTGTAGAGGGAAAACGAGCAGATTAAGAGTCGGGTTTCCCGAGGGAATGAATCTAGTAGGAGCTAGCTGTGCCGTTTGTCCTCCAAATTCATGCCACCTGGAGAGTGATTCCCGCCCTCCTATTTCTGCACAAAAACCAACATATTATTATTTTTTAAAATAATATTTTTTAATGATTTTAATATATTAAAAATCTTATTTTAATATATATTCAATTAAAAAGTATTTTATAAAAAAAAAACCGTTACCAAACACCCTCTGATACATGCACCTACTGCCAGCACGCCGATTGATGTGTGCTCTCCAAATTCATTTCCCCTGGAGAGTGAATCACGTCTTTGTAAATCCGTCCAAGAACCAGCAATTATTTCTCCACATGGCCAGTGGGACTCTCATTTGCCATTTAGCACTTCCACATTTTCTACCGATGCGGTCCCACCGGTGAATAAATCAGCCTAATGAGTTGATTTGGATGATGACGATGTTATCATTCTAAAGTTCAGGAGAAGATGTTTTCTGCAACGGGCCTTCCTCTGCAGGACCTGAGGTGCATGCTTGCCTGTCCATGTTGTATATAGTGTGCTTGGGCCTGACTCTGAAATTAATTCTTCTCAAGTCTATAGCAAACGTGGAAGAAAAGAAGCAAGCGGGACTGAAGGTAACAGCACAAGGCAATGGTTCCAAGATTGTGCCATCTTCTTTCAGCTTTGCAAACTTGGCATCGGATAACTCTTTTAAACAAGGATGGTCAGATACGGAAGGGAATTCAGATGAATTGTCAGAGGATAATATTGGAGGAATCAAGTGCTCATGTGTTGATGCCATGCCATGGGTATTTAATTATGCTAGTTGTGACGATGACACCCAATCAACTCAGTTTCAATTTATCATCTCCCAGGCCTCCTCTGACTCCGTTATTGATCTTTTTCATGAGCGATTTCAATGCATTGCCGAGTGCTTCAGAGAAGATAGATGGTCGTGCTTACGACTACCATAAAATTGCCTCTTGTCACCATTTCCTGGATTCACCTGGCTCAATGGATTTGGGTTTTCAAGGTTACATTCACTCGGAATAATAGGTCGACGTAATAACATCTACGAACGGCTGGATCGGTTTCTCTCCTCTTCTCATTGTCAATCTCTTAATAATCCTTACTCCATTTCTTACCTTGATGATTTGGGCTCTGATCATCCATTCATCCTTTTGCATACTGCTGACCCCCCTCTTAGAAATAGATAATAGTCCGAAAAACCTTCAAATATGATGTTAGATGGTTTCTCTTGGGCGATATGTTTCAGCTTCACTCCAAACATAGGAGAGCTCGACGTAGCCTTGCTAATTGATCACGAGATGGTGCTGCTATAACTCTAGCCGACGCATTCTTCAACTCAAGGAATCTCTCCATACTTTACAAAACAGTATTGATGGTCGGGATGTCAGCAAATTAGGAGCATTTAGCGGCATTGAAAGATGAATGAGCAAAAGAACAACTATATATTAGAAGCAAAAATGTCATCGAGACTAAACATCAACGTAAAAGGAACTTCATGCTCCTAAACAAACTAGGAGATAGTAGTAGTAACACTCAGTTTTTTCCTGCTTGCACTAAACATCAACGTAAAAGGAACTTCATGCTCCTAAACAAACTAGGAGATAGTAGTAGTAACACTCAGTTTTTTCCTGCTTGCACTAAACATCAACGTAAAAGGAACTTCATTAGGAGGCATTTGCGATGATTATGGAGTCTAGCAAAAAGGCCTTCCGCTCTGCTTTGGAGGAGAAAATCCCTAATCGGGTGTATGTCATGGATGTTTACATATTTCAAATCAAACCTAGCAAGTTTGCATGAAATCAACGATTGTGAAATGCCTTTCTTCCCTTATTTTGTTTATCAGGGTCAAGTAGGTGAGATTGCATCAATCTGGTTGGATTTGTCTTGCCACCCTTCATCTTAATCCGTGATCTTTTCATTATTGTTATATACTTTGCAGATAATCCTTTACTATAACTAAATAACATACCTTGTAAATCAGGTTTTTACCACTGCTAGAGAATTTCTTATCTCTAACCACTGTTTTTTTTTTTTTTTCCCGATCACATAAATAATAAAGAAAATGGAAGAGGATAAAGATAAAGCTAAAATGGAAGAAAGTACTATAAAGACTTTATTTCCAATCATACGATGTAAACTTGTAAAGAGGTGAAAGCAACCTTTTCATAATGGTAAGAATTCATTAATATGTTATATTACTATTATATTTAATAGGTTTTAATTTGGAAATATCGCAACTTCTGTGTTTTTTTATTTGAATAATATTAAATTAATTTTTTTAGAATTTTTTTTTGATAATCTTAATGTGTTTATATAAAAAATATTAAAATATAAAAAATATTTTTAAAAATCACATTGTATCATGATACCAAATATATTTTTAATCCATTAATAAATAAATAAATAAATATGTATTTGATATTAGAGTATTTTTATAACTATAATATCAACATTTAATTATTTGTTTGGCTGAATAAAAGATATTTAAAAAGACATGGAAGTCCGCACACAGATATAACACAGTAGTGTTGAATAAAAGAGCATTTACACAGTAGTGTTTTCCAAACATTATTTGAAAGTCATATTTATAAATTTACACAAAATAATAATAATTAATTTGGCATCAAATCAATTATTTTTACAAAAATCAATGATATGATTATAATTTTAAATGATCTCACATACTTTTTCCATCACCAAACATTTTTATAACTACAATTGAGGTAAAATCAGCTTCAATAGCGAAAAAAAAAAGAAAAAAAGAAAAAGAAAAAGAAAAAAGAGGGTGTCTAGGTGAGTGTATCCTGAAAAGAAAAATCTAATGAGAACCAGGACCCACGGGCCACCCAACAAGTCCCGTCTAGATGATTTTGATTTGCAAAGAAAAAACCAGGAGCTCCGAACTAGGAAGAGAAAGAGGCAGATGGCGGTTTTTGGTCTGGAAGGTAAGATTTCATTAAGGCAAGGGGAGAGAGAGAGAGAGACGTTTTTGATAGAGAAAGAGAAAAATAAAACAAATATAGAGTAGAGTAGGACAGAGACTTGTTGTTTCAAAATAGCGTCTAAGTTCTCTTCTTCTCGCCCCACCGGGTCCCACTTCTCATATCTATTCTCCTCTCTCTCCTACAACACAAAACAACGGCTCGGACCCATTGCTTTTTTGGTTCCTCACATTTTCAGTTTTACTACAGCATCTCTCTTCCTCTTTACTCTCTACTCTCTCTCTAGGACTCGAGCCGTTTTCTTTTAGCAAAGGTCTGTTCCCTGTTCTTACTTTCTCTCTCTGACTGACGATAGAGAAGGGCTCTTTCTTTTTTTTTGATAATAAGAAGGGCTCTTTCTTTTTTTTTCGCTGGTCCTTATATACATACAGCCCATTACACTTTGTGCCATACCAGGTGGTGGTTTGGGTCTATTCCGTATCTATCTATCCATCCTTCCTTCCTTCCTTTTTTTTCCCCTTCTTCCGAGAGAGTTTGGTACAAGGATTTGCTTCTACTATATAAGACGTGATGTATTGGTATAGCAAAGTTTATGCTTGCCTGGATGCTTTCTGTAACTGAGCAGGTTTCGGCTCTTCTTTTCTATTAGGTATAACCAAATAACTCTCTGTAAATTTCTATGTCAGTGCATGTTAGAGATCAAGGAAGAAGATCCATCTGGGTTTTTGAAGGTACGGGTATTCTTTCTCTTGTTAGCCCGCAATGCCATTTCTTGTTTCTTATAGCTGGGTTTTGTTTATTTTTTCTGCGAGGGAAAGTTGGTGGGGTTTACCGTTTTTATGGCTGATTTCTTAATTCAGGGTTAAACTCGTTTTCTTTTTTATGTTGGGGTTGATCTTTTGGCTTGTGCTTTTGTTTATCTTTACTTTCCGTCCTTTAGAAAATGAAATGTTTTTTTTTTATTTAAATGAAAATGTCGTCTTCCACCTTACTGTTTCATCTTCTATTAATATTTTAATTATATATCTAAAACTTAGGGAGAGGAGAGAAGTAAACGGTGAGCTGAAGTTAGTTTAGAATATGATAAATTAACCAATTTATGTGCACTTGTTGTAGATCCCCAAATTAGGCTAATTAATTCCTTCAAAATCTTAATGAGGTTTTTAATCTTGTTGGGATTTTGTTCTTGTTTCTTACAGGAAATGAGAGTTGAAGCTGGAGATGTTTGATTTCTATAGTTAAACGTAGTTGCTTGGCAAATTTGTTGGGAAAAAAAAAAGATTCAAAATTGTTGATTTCATAAATGGATTGAGATAGAGGTAGCAGCCCATATTGGTCGCAATGTTAAAAGCATTAGCTCCTGGGCTGCTGTTGATTTTATCACTCCTGATATCAGCTTCTGCAAACGACAACGGATTTTCTCGATGTAATTGTGAAGATGAGGGCAGTTTATGGATCATAGAAAGCATTCTAGAGAGCCAAAGAGTGAGTGATTTCTTGATTGCCGTGGCCTATTTTTCAATCCCTATCGAGCTGCTATACTTCGTTAGCTGCTCAAATGTTCCATTCAAATGGGTTCTCTTCGAGTTCATTGCTTTCATTGTTCTATGTGGATTAACCCATTTGATCAATGGCATGACGTACGGCCCCCACACATTTCAGCTTATGCTTGCCCTCACTGTCTTCAAGATTTTAACTGCTCTGGTTTCTTGTGCCACTGCCATTACCCTTTTCACTCTCATTCCTTTGCTTCTCAAAGTGAAGGTCAGAGAATTCATGTTGAAGAAGAAGGCGTGGGATCTTGGTCGTGAAGTTGGGATTATAATGAAACAAAAAGAAGCTGGGTTGCATGTTCGTATGCTTACTCAAGAGATTCGAAAATCACTGGATAGGCATACGATTTTGTATACTACCCTTGTTGAGTTATCTAAGACATTGGGGTTGCAAAACTGTGCTGTTTGGATGCCTAATGAGATGAAAACCCTGATGGATTTGACCCATGAGCTGAATAGGGGTAATTATTTGAGTTCAGATAATCCTTCAATTCCAATCACTGATCCTGATGTTGTTAGGATTAAACGAAGTGAAGCGGTAAACATTCTTAGGCCTGACTCAGCGCTTGCTGCTGCAAGCCATGGGGAGTCTGGCGAGCCAGGGCCTGTGGCTGCAATTCGAATGCCAATGCTTCATGTTAGCAATTTCAAAGGGGGGACTCCTGAGATAGTTCAGGCTTGTTATGCGATTTTGGTATTGGTTCTCCCCGGTGGACAACCCAGATCCTGGACCAACCAGGAAGTAGAGATAATTAAGGTGGTAGCTGATCAGGTGGCCGTGGCTCTCTCTCATGCTGCAGTTCTTGAAGAGTCCCAACTCATGAGGGAGAAGTTGGAGGAGCAAAACCGAGCTTTGCAACAGGCCAAAATGAACGCAATGATGGCAAGCAAAGCTAGGGGTGCTTTTCAGAAGGTAATGAGTGATGGGATGAAGAGACCAATGCACTCGATCTTGGGTTTGATTTCCTTGATACAGGATGGTAATTTGAGTGGTGAGCAACGGATTATTGTTGATGCAATGATGAGGACTAGCAATGTCCTATCAACGTTGATAAATGATGTGACTGAAATTTCAATAAAGGATAGTGGAAGATTTTCATTGGATATGAGATCATTTGGGTTACATGCCATGATCAAAGAAGCAGCTTGCCTTGCCAAATGCTTGTGCATTTATAGGGGCTTTGGTTTTTCAATTGAGGTTGACAAGTCCTTGCCGGATAATGTTATGGGTGATGAAAGGAGGGTTTTTCAGGTGATTTTGCATATGGTTGGGAACCTACTTGATCACAACAATGGAGGAGGGTTTGTAGTGCTTCGGTTTTTCTCTGAGAATGGAAGTCAAGAGAGGAATGATCAGAGATGGACCACCTGGAGACCATGCATGTCTGATGGGGATGTATATATCAGATTTGAAATTGCAATAAACAATAGTGGCTCCGAATCAGAGGGCTCAGCTTCAATGTTACAACTTAGTGGTAAGAGGTTTGCCAGCGATGGAGTTGAGGAGGGCTTGAGCTTCAGCATTTGCAAAAAGCTGGTCCATGTAAGAATCATAAACTTTGTATGTTAAATGTGCTCATTTAGCTATCCTTTTTTTCCATACTATGACCTGAGATAAAAGAAATCACTGACGCTAATCTTCTGCTAGAAATCAATTGTGAGAGAAATCTTTACATCTCATTATTAGGATTTTCATTTCTGTGTCCAAGATGCACGATGTCAGTGAAGATTATAAAGATACATGTATCTGGATGGTTACAGATATTAACCATAATTTATGCACGATGTCTCATTATTCTATTATAAACTCTTATTGAGCGCAATCTTTTTCTGATGAAACACATTATCCTTGTCTGACCACCTCTGAAGATGGCTCAGTGAAGCGATTTGGTTGTGATAGATGGTTAATGTCATTGCGTCTTTTGATCGTGTCATTTGGAGCTGGGTTTTTTCTTGAAGTTTTGTATTTCAATATTTATTACCAATTATTGTACCTTATTGTTGAAGTTGTCTCTTAGGTGGTGTCATCTACTAAATATATCTTGTTGGAAAAAACTTAGTTCTTTATGTTATAGTGAAAAGTTTCGGTGCTTTGAGGTCAGGATGAAATGCAATTCCTGGAAAAATTCAGCAGCTTGTCATGCCGTGGAAGCAACTAGTTTGGTGTAATAATCTTTTCCTTTTTTGTTAATAGGCTATGTGTTTCTCAATTGAAGCAGCTATACATGTGGTTCTGAGAATAGCTATATATTGTTTTTGTTTTCCTATTAATTTTTATTTTCTGACCTCATATTTGGCAGTTGATGCAAGGTAAGATCTGGATGATGCCCAACTCTCAAGGTTTTGCTGAAAGCATGGGATTTGTTCTTCGGTTTCAACTTCGACCATCCATTGCAGTGGCCATCTCTGAATCTGGAGAATCTTCAGAGAACCCACATTCCAACTCTTTTTTCAAAGGCTTGCAAGTTCTATTAGCTGATGCTGATGATTTGAACAGAGCCGTGACTCGGAAGCTGCTTGAGAGGCTAGGTTGCAATGTTGCTACTGTTGCATCTGGGTTTGAATGCCTTAGTGCTCTTGGACCAGCTGCATCTTTCCAAGTAGTTCTTTTGGATCTTCAGATGCCTGAGTTGGACGGATATGAAGTTGCAGTGAGAATCCGGAAGTTTAGAAGTCGAAGTTGGCCTTTGATCATTGCCATGACAGCAAGTTCTGATGACGATGTGTGGGACAAATGCCTGCAAATCGGAATCAATGGTGTCATTCAGAAACCAGTTGTTCTAAAAGGAATTTCCTATGAGCTTCGAAGAGTCCTGGCAAACAAAGTTGTTTGACGAACATTCTGTATGTCACAAAACTGCTGTAGCTTTGATTTTTTTCAGAGCAGTTTGGGGGTCACAATTGAATAACCAGACAACATTTAGCCTCTCAAACCCCTACCAATCTTCTATCGTAGAGATGTCTGCATATACAACATTTACAGTAACAATGATATACATATTTAGTTCGCCCTTTTCTTGATTGATGGAGGTTTATCTTCCTCAACATAACGGCATGCAGCGGAAGCCAATTCGAAGGTGATTTAATGTCTTGAGTTCCCGACACAAGTAGTTGAACCGATAACATGGGATACGATTGACATTTTGTAGGGGGGGAATTCAAGAGTGAAAAATAGAACCTTGGCATTATGAAAGTTGTTTTTTTGATTGGAAGTAGAGGCATTACGAAAGGTCGTAATTTTATTTTAAAACCGATTACCCTTTGGACAAAGGATACATGTGTTCTTGGTAAGGATAGAAGTGAATTCCAAGAAGAGTTCATGTATATCTTTTCACGAATAGTCCGGCTCGTGGCCTTGGATTCATATTATGTATCGAGTTTCGGTGAGTTCTTTCTGGCAAAGAAAATTTCGAAGGGCTGTCACCTATCCTATCCATCATGCTATGACCCCTAATATAACTATCGCCACGCACAGTGGGTTCAGAAATGGATGTTCAGGTGCCTCGCACGTTCCTCCACCCCATTGAAGTTTCTCTCTGTGCTAGCCTGAGGCCATGGGAGGGGAGACGGGGAAAGTGGGAAACAGCATGGGTAAATCAGGCTTATCGTGCTTGTTTTTAAAACCATGCATGAATCTCAATACGTACATGGACTCAATTCTTTTCTGTCTGAAATATCACACTATGTGGACCCCTGTCAAATATCAAGCCGAGACTGGAATTATTAGGATATCAAAATCACAACAGGAGCCCATGAATTTGGCCTACAGATTATTCTAATCGATACGAGTCATTATTTTATTAGAAAGACTTGACGTTAGATCCTCTTGGAATATTGAGTAATTTTCTATGTACAGACTTTGTTAACTCCTCTTTACATGCTGATTCATAGCCATCCATCAATTTCTACACCTAACATTTTCTCGGAAAGTGGCATGAGGTGGTGGCTCATCGAGAATCAATTATTAGGTATAACAAAGGCTGATGATTTCCCCTGACGACACTATTTCATGGATACCTTGTTATTCTCTATATTGGTCCCCTCCCCTTCGTATTCTCGTCTTATCCCTTCCATTCAGCAGGTGTTTATTGTTCTTTTTAGAGCACTCTTTATATCTCCTGTCTTTCCTTATTTTCAATATTGACCTTCTTTGGTAGGTATGATGGCTACGTAGCAATGATACAATTTTCTTATTTTTAACTTTTAAATAATTTTTATAATTTTATAATATTTTTAAATAATTATTTTAATTTATAAAAAAATAAAAAAAATTCCAGACAATCTAAAGCTAATATCTCTTGCCAAACAAATATTAAGTCAATTACTATGCGGAAAGAAAGAAAAATCTTTTGGTACCAAGAACTAAATTAGATAATTGCAACTTGGCAATATATATATTTTTTCAACGTTGTCTTCTGTCTCATGAAGAGCTACATAAAAACCCTCAATCGGGTAAAATTGCATCTTAAATTATAAAATACTAGGATTTTATGATAAAATTAAGAAGCTGGAGTCAAAGAAAGGATCACGGGCCTCAACTCCTATGAACGCAACCTGGCCTAAAGTTTTGGTTTGCCAGAACATCTGCTTCGAGTGTGTTTTGTTGAAGTAAAAGCGCTGGTGGCAGGGGATCTGTATCCCATATAAAATATCACCAAGGCTTGTCTTCCATACCTTCGGATTGCATGAAGTGAATCTATACATAAGAAGTCATTAGCAACTTGCAAATAAATATATATCTCGTTACATAAAGACAACAGTGGAAGCATTTTTTTAATTTTAAGAGATCAGCTTGGTGAAAAAATATTGTTTGTGAAAGGGCTCTACGCAAGATCGCATTTACCTAAATTATAAAACAAGATGAGCTAGAAAGTAACAAGCCTGCATTAAAGTACTGCACGTAAACAAATAAAAAACAGAAACTCAGCTCTATCACCAAGGCATTTATCCTCTAATTAAACTCTTGGTTCGGAAATATTAATAAGAAAGTTGAGGTTTCCCAAATGAGTAATTAATTCGGAACATGCGTTGTAGCATCGTACATGAGCAAATCAAGATTAGAAACCCTGCTCTAGAGCCAATGCATCTAGCCTCTAAACTTTAGATTAGGAAATATTTATAAGAAAGTTGGGGCTGCCAAATCGATTAATTAATCTGAACTTTGCCGTCTACGTTGAAAAAAAAATGATTACTGCCTACTTTAACCAACGTGATGATCACTACTTGACTAGTGGAAATAGGCAATGGTTGCTGGGAAAGGTAATGATCAGGATTCCAATCATGGTCGCTAGCTAGTTGCTTCCAAATTGCTCTTCCCCAAGTTGTATTATCTGTTTGCTTCCATGGGTAAAGCACGAAACAAGGAATTGCTAATAAAAAAAGACTTGGTTTTTTATTGTTTTCCAAGAGCTTTATTACTATACTCCACATGCTAGCTGCCCAAAGCCCCTGCGATGCATAATTTTATCCATTTATTAACCCGCATGCATATACCACATTTATTGACCAACGTATGTTTATAGCTCTAGATTTATTAAAAACAATATTTGTGAAAGAAATCTGTGTATATATACATATGTGTATAGTTTTTTCTTAATAATTAATATCACTCCCCTCGTAGCACTGCCCACAAAACAATTTCATTTACCCGACCACTATATATTTCCTCTCCTCACGCGGTATCGGTCTCTTTGCAATCAAATGCTGAAGAAGTCCATTGGAGTCCTCCAAAGCTAAGGGCCTTGCTATAAAATGGGCCTAGAAAGCATGTCTTGAATGGGTCTGGGGATATATTGTTTCAAGCCTTACGTCAATTTCTCCAGCAGGCATTGAAACCTAAACCCTGGAAGTTAGATTGCTAAAAGAGCCCAAAAACCAAGTTCATAACTCAAAAAACAGACCCACTCAAAACTAACTTGCTAGGCTTACAAAAGTGGGCTTCTATAGCTCTCGAGGAATAAAATTTTATGATTTCAGTTATTAGTCGTAGACTCGTGCTTATCCTATGCAATTAAACATTCAAGGAGAGTGACACATCGAGTGTTCCATGCGACGATTCTAAGAACCCAGGAATTGGATTCCTAGAGACATCCTGTCGCAACTCGCACGAGTCAATGGCTCTTTTCTTCGGGGATTGCCGTTTTGGTGGTTTGATATGATGGCATAAGCACAGACAGACATTCCAAACTTGAAGCCTCTTACCTGTTTAATTAGAAGTAAGATCGGATCGACTATGCCGACACACACACAAACCAACTCGACTGCATATACGAGGAAAGTGAGACCAAGGATGGAGGCTTATCTTTCAATTTGACCCTTTTATGTTCTTTCTTTCCTTTAGCATCTGTGTAATTTTTCTTTTGAAGTTCGCGATTTAATTATTTGAACCCCAGCAAGCGTTTTAGTAGGGTGGACGAGAGAGATGCCATCGCAAAAATTTTGCAAATATTTGAGACTAAACCATACTGTCAAGACACAGCTAGGGATGTTCTTCCATATACAACACTGCGGTGTTTTTATCAAGAACTCTCTAGATAACTATCACAATCTCTTAGCTGTATTATAGTTACAAGAATAAGAGTTATTAAAAAAAAAAGCTAAAATGAAAGGGAGATTCATTGTGTCCCTACATTATTTTTATTTCAAATATACTTTCATGGAATCAATTTTTTTTATTCCTTTCAAATATTTGTGCTCACATATTTTTTATGCTATAATAGGCTTATGATCCAGCCCACACCGAAGGGCTGGCACCAGCCCTAGTACACTAACTAGTAACTACACTGCAAACTACAGTGAATTATAAAGAGTTGGGCTTGGCTTGAAATCTCGGCACTAGCTACAGATATAGCAGCTGATTTTTAAACCAGCATCAGCCCAATATAGAAGCAGAAGACAACTTGCAGTATCCTTAACAGCAACAGCCTCTAGTTTAAGAATTTCGGATAGTTAGAATTCGCAAAATCCGCTCTTATGCCTCTACAAACAAGATTAATTAATTGGCATTAGAAAACTTCCTTGCAGGCTGCAACATAGATCCTTGGGCTTGCAAAATTTGTGATCTCCCTAATGGCTAAAATATTCCCTCTTGGTTTAATGCGAGGCCCAATAGGTCTTGGGCTGCATTGTCCATTGAGAATAGCCATTTTCTATCTTTAAATTCCGGTATTCCAACCTACCTTTCCTCGTGCAGATTTTGAGCTTAAGACCCCAATTGTATAACTTCGAAGTTTTAATGGCTGATTGGGCACCAAACGCTGGACAATTTTAACAAAATAAATAAACTCAAGGATCAAATGGAAAAAGTCCAAGACTTTCACATGTTATGGCTCCTCACTTACCAAACCAGCCCTTCAAGTGGATATATACTGGATAGGATCAATACTTGGTTTTCTCACCTGTCTCCAATCCAAAATTCAAAACTATCAACTCTTTCAATCAAGTAGGTTCTTGGATTATGGATTTTTTCCTTCGAGTGGATGCCCACCGAGTACTCTACCCTAGTCGGAGATTTTTTCTTAATGAATCTTAGAAATATAAAATCTAAACTTGAAAAACAAACAAGATTTCCATAACCTATAAAATCATAAAATATAATCCAAGTTTTAAATCAATATATAATTGTAAAGACCATCATTAAGATTAACTTCCATGTATTATATTAAAAATAAACCAAAATTATAACTTCACAAACAAGATCACCACCTAATTTGCATCAAACTAGATAAATTAACATTCAACCAAACTGAATTACCATCCCTAATTAGAAGCTATTCATGAGATTTATTAATTAAGAAAATTGAAGCAAATGTTTTGGAGTTTAGCCTGACCGTGTTGGATATGCATAAAATGAGCTTTCACGAGTGTGGAGGGGAGTCGATCCAAGGAAATTGTCTAAATCAAAATAAAAAAGTAGACTTTTTTTATCATATTGATGACAAGTTGTCGGTCCGTGTAATTACAAGCACTTAGCCGACAAATTTCTTCTAATTAAGTTGTCAACTAGGGATGGTAATACCTGCATTGAATAATTTAATTAAACCAAGGAAAAGATTTTAGGAAGCGCAAGCAGGATTTGTTCAAGTTCCCAATACGGTCGTTGTCATGTATAGAACGAAGGAAATCAACTACATTAATATATTTATAATCGACGGTTCTCTTAACCAAAGTTTCAGGCTGCTTATATATTATATTGTAAAACCCGCATTAGTCCTTTCTAGACTATTTACACCTTGTCCACGTTTGTGCTTTCTTCTAATCCTTTAGCAATTATTACAGGGAATAATTTGAAGAGAAGAAATGAGAAAAATGTGTTGTTTCATGACTACACATACTTAAATATTTTCTTCTTTTGTTTATTACAAATCACAGTTGATTTTCATCTACATAACGATATTAACGTTTTTCCTATTTTCTAGGTTTTCATCCACCTCGTTTTAATTAAATTAATATCATAAAAGATTGATCCTTGATCCGTTTAATTGTCGGATTATAATATTATTCTGTAGGGATATATAGTTCGCTTAAATATTACTGATTTATCTTCAAGAACCTTTACAATTTATAAAAAAAAGAAGGGACACCAAGACTACTGGAGTTTCATGAATGGGATTGCCTACGAGATTCAATCTCAATAATGTTTATATTTGAGCCGAGGGCGATCCAAAAATAAGTAAGGAAACAAATTTGAATTTGTTTTTTTTATAAAAGTGTCCATTTTTTTTATTGAAACTCAATCATTTTCTAGGTGATTTATTTGATATATATGTGTATATATATAACATAAAAAGCAACCTTGTAATCTAGATTAAGCCTCCAAAATCTTTTTCAAATTTACTTAATAAATTTTAAATTAGGGTTAGTACATCATATTGCAAGTAACGTCACTCAATCAATTTAGCAATACGAATCAACGGAAAAGTAGTGTTAGGAAAAACTAATAAATTAACTGAAGAGTGAAAATAGCCCATTTATTTAGAATTGCAGCGTAGGCATCAGTACAAATATAAGGCCTTTTTCTTTTTGTTTAATCTAACAGCACTTCTAATTATGAAAAAGAAAAGAAAAGAAAAATATAAACAAAGATAAATTTTGAATTATATTTAGTAACAAAAAAAAGTCGAAAGTATGGTAGTGGTTATTTTTTAAAATATTTTTCATTCTAAAACACATTAAAATAAATTTTTTTTATTTTTTAAAAATTATTTTTGACATCAACACATTAAAATGATCTGAAAATATAAAAAATATATTAATTTAAAATAAAAAAAATTAAAAATTTTCAAAAATACTTTTCAACCATAGTATCAAACACTGCATAATGTCATCAAATTAATTTCTCAAAACGAGGCAAACTTATTATTTTATATAAAAACGGTAAAATCTCATTTTTAACTGTATAATGAAAATTGCATCACAATAAGGCATTCAGTTTTAGAACTAGGCGTACCATCATTTATTCTAATGAATATTGAAATTATGCACTTATATACCCACACACACGCCCAAAGGGACCCTAACCACTCTCAAGTTCAGATAAAACTTAAAAATGTCACCTAAATAGAGTTAATTAAATATAAATATATGCTATCTAAGAAAATTGATTACCAAGTCAAAAACCTCAAGTTTGATGGGTATTTTCTTTAGCACCGAACCACCTCTTGGCATTCTATCAGAATTGGACATACCAATTCAACATGATAACCAATGAATTTAAATCATATATGACATTAATTTGGAGCATGGATAGTTTTACAAGCGAATTAGTCAAAATCCAAGACATTTCTAACATGAAGTGTGCTAAATTAATTGTGGGCTAAATAAAATGTGCTGAATCGATAATGTCACCATCTCAAAAAAATAATAAGAAAAGTAAATATAAGTCATAATTTTCAAACCAAGAAGCACGAGGCTAGACCTGTGATCACAGGCTGAAATCTTTGGTTCATGAATTAACTTATCAAATCAATTAATTAACTTAGTAAATTAATTATAATAATAATGGTGATGGTGATGATGTAGTTTTTTATTTTATTTTATATCGATATTGTTAAGTTGGTAAATTATTTTTTTAATAAAAGAATACTAAGATTGAAATCGTACTTGTTTTCAAAATCAACCTTTGCCCAACCAATCTTGATAGAATCCATTGACTTTTCATGAGATGAAGTGGATTTTGCTGGATCAATCTTTTACATGATTGAGCTTTAAATTTAGCTAAAATCAAACATTGAATCACCAGTTCAACCTATCTTGCCATTCTAGTCTTGACAACAACGATGGAAGCTGGAGGTCTAAGAGAAATACCTCTTTCTATTATAAGCACACACACCCAGCACAAGGCCAAAAGCTCTCTCGAGCATAAAGACCTCAAAGCTATGTAGCAATTAAGTACAGTAAATTAACGACTCGAGCTCCCTACTAAAAAGATGCAAATGCGTGCCCTGATCAACTCTTGAAATGAGACTCGTTTTTATCAAGGTGCATTTATATATAATCTGATTGATGAAGAGGTGATCCAATATCCTCAACTCATTGGCCCGATCAATCATGATAACACAATAATGCATTTGTAGGCCACTAGTCAACAGAGAGATACAGCGATAAGACTTGGATTTACAGTAGGTTGCCTAAAAGGACAGAATACGTGTCTCCCGCATTCGACGGGCGGGAAGGAAACCCGGGACTGTCAGACAGGGAGAGGGAGAGATACTATGCCACGTGGCGGAATCTAAGGAAGTGGAAGACTGGTCAACATGTCCGTTTTTGGAAAGGTAAAGGTTAGATTTGGGACCCACCACTTTCCAGAAAAACTGGTGCGTATGACGTCATTTTCAGAAACCCAAGTTGGCCACTTGCCCTCCTGTTTTTGGCAGGCTTTAGGGTTTTTGGCCCCCCCCCCCCCCCCCCCCCCCCCCCCCCCCCCAAATTCATTTTGGGAATACAGAACTTCTTTAGTTAAAAACAAAGGCATAAGAAGTTGCAAAGTGTAATGAATGTCCTTGTATTATATGATTTTCCCACTCTGTTACTTTCATGCACACCCATCCAAATTGGGCATGTTAAGATTTGAGAATGTTTGGTTCAAGGGATTTATACATAAAATATTCTGGTTTAAGATCAGCTTTTTAAATAAATTTAGATCTTGGCAAGGGATCTGCTATACATAATATATCTGATTCAAGTTAATTCTCTCATGTTTGGTATCTTTGCTATGAATCCGAATCTCCATGCAGGTTGGCTGGGGTAGCTACAACTTTAGGATTATTTTTATTTTTTTAAGAATTTATTTTCAACCACTAGTATGAGTATAAATGATTTATTTAGAATTTGATTGAAAAGAGACTTAATTTTGATGCATGAAATATGACCTCCAGATACCTTTATATATAATTAATACCTGTGAAAATTAAGAGAGTTATAATATTTTCAAGTCTTTTGCATGTCGCTCCACCCCAACTAGCTAAATTTCTTTTTTTTAATTATACGAAAGAATCATGTGTTATTGAAGTACTTTAGACTTAAACGAAAAAACAAAATCATCAAAAAAAAAAAACGAGAAATAAAATCACACGAGAAATGATGAATTAAAATTCTGGATCGGTGAGGAACATTAATTAACTTATTCTGACTTATTAGAGAAAGACACTCCTATAATTCATATGCCTAAAAAACTGTGCTCTGCAACTTGACAAGCTATGGTTAAAAAAATAGCGTTTGTCATTGAAAAATGGAAGATATGATTAGCTTTTCCTAGTCTCTTGTCAATATTAATTAAGATCAAACCTTCTCATAGTGCCAGCTAGATCTATGATCAGTTCTTGGACTACATTTAAATTAGGTTCAACGAGCCATTGTAATTCATTCACCCTTAATTTCAACATATTATATATATATATATATATATATATATGGTCATATTTACTGTAGAGAATCTTTATTCACAGCGCTACTATGCATTCTCATGCCAATAGGTAAGTCATGGCAATATTCCTTTTGCTCTTGATTTGTTAACCTCTACCAATGGTTTTGTTTGATGATCAAATAAAAAAGTGATAGCATGGAATATTGATGGTTATTTTATTGGCAAACCTAGACTGATTGGTATTCGTAGGGTTCTTCGCAAAAGCATGGAAGAAGAGATTGTTTTTAGACTTCCAAAACACAAAAATGAGGATGTGATTTGAGTATCTATTTTGATAAGATATGGGAATCAATTAAAATAAAGGAAATCGGGCACAGTACTGTCTGTACAAAGTCAAGGCATGCAATTATAACTATTTGCATTCCATTTACTATATATTTTGGAATATTGTGGAAAACATACATATTTTATTTTATTATTAAGTAGATAAAGAATAAAAAATTGCAGAACACGTTAATCATTCAACGGAAAAGATATCAATCATAACACACAGCACTATTACAAGACGTGTTAATCATTCAACGGAAAAGAAGGGGTGAAAATAAAAGTGTAATTAAATTTAATAACTGAGCTCTGTAAATAGCTTTTCTAGCCAAAAACAAATTGAACGGTTCTGAAGTAGGATGCATGGGTACATTACGATTGATAATGACAGATTAATTAAAAAGAACATGTATGTATAATATAGGGATGAAAATGATATTATTTATATTTGTTTCCCAATTTTCAAATGGGATGAATGACCTATATATAAGCTAGAGCCATCTTTTGGTCCCGGAAACTCATCAAAAAATATTACCTATGTCAACTTCATGCTTGCTTGCTCACTCCTGTTGGATCATGGGGATAATGTGGAGAAACATAAATCAAATATTTTAATCATTAGAGGAATGGTTCATCTTAAAACTTGTTAGAAAAGATAATGATATTTATTTTTTTTTCCTTTAAAAATTGATTGATTTTATTAATCAGAAGCGCCAATAAATTAGTGGCCCAAAGAACAAAAAAAGAGTTGTTACAACCAAGCTATATATCCATCAGTCCACCTGATGTAGGGCAGAAACACAAATAAATATAATATAGAAAAATAAAAATAGAATTGATGATAAAAAAGAGATGCAGATAATAACACCTAAATTTAAAGTTTTATTCTTTGAAAATAAAGTTTAATGTAGTCTGCTTTTTATGAGATTTACAACTCCTTTAAATAGGCTAGAAAAATCAACCTCTACTAAGTAATAAAATTAAAATCTTAAAATATTAAAAAAAACAAAAGAGACTATGAAATTAAACATGAAATCTAAAAAAATAAAGAAAAAATAACAAAATTTATTCAAACAGGATCTTCATAGCCTAATTTGAAGACTTCACGATAACAAACAACCTAGCAAAGTGAGTCCTTTATGGAACCGCACATCAAACATCTCCTAAAAATATTTGATTATGATTTAACAATTGAATCGAAAATTATGATATTTTTTAACCACTATGTTAGTTTAAAATGACCATACCACCTCTTAGATATAGTCATGTCTACCAGTTTATATATAAAAATATTTATTAGGTCATTCATATAATTTGTTTATGATAAATAACTATTTAATTGTGTAAATATCTAACTATTCAAAACTTTCAGATTTTACTGATTGATCATTATTTAAGTTTTGTTTGCCTAAATGCTTAGCTGTTTAATCCATCCCTTTCCCTGGACACATTGATGCAACTAAATGACATTCAATATATATATATAATTGTAGTAAAATCTAACTATTCAAAACTTTCAGATTTTACTGATTGATCATTATTTAAGTTTTGTTTGCCTAAATGCTTAGCTGTTTAATCCATCCCTTTCCCTGGACACATTGATGCAACTAAATGACATTCAATATATATATATAATATATATATATTAATATATATATATATATTATATATATATATTATATATAAATGAGGATATAAATACAATTTAGTGTTATACATGCGGCAGGCTTACAGATTTTTTAGTTGTACACCAAGTCCTTCTCTTAGGTTTGGAGGTTCACAAAGATGTATTAAAGTGTAATTAAAAACTTAGTGATACGGCTTTTAAAAGGATGAAACCACCTCCTTAACCTATCGGAGTCATAACTGAAATCCTCCACCGTCGAGGACTTTAATCCTCTAATTAATGTAATTGCGGTACATGGAGACGTGGCACGATAGAAGAGGGAGGGATATGAAGCCCATCACAAGGAATTTAAATAAAAATAAGAAATATTTTTATAAAAATAAGGAATTTATATATTTATTCAAAATATATAGTAAATATTCCTATCTCATACCCATTTTAGTATTGTACTTCTATGCTTATTCTGTTCCATGCTAAAACCCTTCCAACCTTGAGACTTAATGATGTACGCGCAAGTAATACTTCTCGATAGTTAAGTAAAAAGATTTTTGATATATTTAAGAAGTTGTAAATCTCATTAAAAAAACACATCAGATTAGAAAGAAAAAAAAAGTAATAAATTTTTTATATAAATATATACCCTATTTTGATATATTTATATATTTGTTATTTTTTTACTTTGTTTTTTAGTATATCGTGTTGGGAAAACTCGGGACAACTAACCGGATCAATTTAGCGGAATACAATTCACAATTCACAAGTCCCAATACTTTTTCCCTCTTTGTGCAGTAAAAAACAGATTCAAACAATGATCAAATATAATGCAAATAATCACACAAATTAACACCAAGATTTTTACGTGGAAAACCCGATGCGGGAAAAACCACGGGACCGGAGTCCACCTAAAAACTTCCACTATCACAAATAATGGGTTCACAACTGTTCTTCCTCAGATTCAACTAAGGGATACAACATATATATCATCAAGAACTACTTATTCTCGGATTACAACAAGATTAAAGGAGAATTATTTGAGAAAAACTCACAAAACTGACAGCCCCGTTTTCTGTCAAAACGGCCAGCTTCCACACCACCAATCTTCGATCCAACCGTCCAGAATGAAGAGGAATGTGTCTAGAAGCTGCTGTCAAAATCTCAGCCCGATCCAACGGTGAACGAACTGGAAATCGAAGAAAGAACGCAGGCTGCTCTGCTGCCTCTTCTTCTTTCTTTCTCTCGGTTTTCTTCTCCTCTCTTGTTAAATTTGCTACTGCCATCTACAGTAACCGTTTCATTTAAATTTAAACCAAGGAGGCAGCCAGCTGCCTCCTTAATTAATGTGGTGGTCCCCCCATCACATGGTGCGGGACCACACAACAAATCTCCCCCTCACGCACCATGTGAGGAATTCGCCATACTGGCGATCAACATGTAAGCTTCAATTTAGGAGGCTCTGACAAGCCTGCTTCCCTTCTGCAAAACTCAAACTTCTCTCTCGGTAGAGGTTTGGTCATCATATCTGACACGTTGTCATCAGTATGGATCTTCTCAACAACAAATGACTTCATCTCCATAGCATCTCGAATCCATTGATATCTAACCTCAATGTGCTTTGACCGAGAGTGAAAAGTAGGATGCTTACTGAGATGGATTGCACTTTGACTATCACAATGCAACACAAAGTTCTCTTGAACTAGGCCAAGTTCATGTAAGAACTTCTTCATCCATAACAACTCTTTGCCCCCTTCAGTAAGAGCAATATATTCAGCCTCTGTAGTGGATAATGCCACACATTTTTGCAACCTTGATTGCCATGAGACTGCTCCCCCTGCAAACTTCATCAAGTATCCTGATGTGGACTTTCTAGAATCAACATCACCAGCCATATCTGCATCTGTGTATCCATCCAACACAGGCTTATCATTACCAAAACATAAGCTGAAACTAGAAGTACCTTTGAGATACCTGAGTATCCATTTCACTGCTGACCAGTGTTCTTTACCAGGATTGGAGAGGAACCGACTAACCACACCAACTGCATGAGCTATATCCGGCCTTGTGCAAACCATGGCATACATCAAGCTACCAACTGCGGATGCATAAGGAACCTTTTTCATCTCATCTCTTTCTTCATCACTTGAAGGACACTGCTTAGAACTCAGTTTAAAGTGGCTTGCAAGTGGAGAACAAACCGGTTTGGAGTTGCTCATGTTGAATCTCTCAAGTACCTTTTGGACATATCTCTCCTGAGATAGCCAAAGTTTCTCCTTCTTCCTGTCACGTGTGATCTTCATGCCAAGAATCTGTTTTGCTGGTCCTAAGTCTTTCATTGCAAAAGACTTGCTTAACTCTTCCTTCAACATCTGAATCTTCTTAGCATCATGGCCAACAATCAACATATCATCCACATACAACAAGAGAATAATAAAGTTTCCATCTGGAAACCTTTTCATAAATACACAATGATCAGAAGTGGTCCTGTCATAACCATGATCCACCATGAAAGAATCAAACTTCTTGTACCATTGTCTTGGAGCTTGCTTTAACCCATATAGGCTCTTTTTCAACTTGCAAACTAGCTGCTCTTTACCTTTTGCTTCAAACCCTTCAGGCTGCTCCATGTAGATTTCCTCATCTAAATCACCATGGAGAAAGGCAGTTTTCACATCAAGTTGCTCAACTTCAAGGTTCAAACTAGCAGCTAAGCCAAGCACAACTCGGATTGAAGACATCTTGACCACTGGTGAAAAGATTTCTTCAAAATCAATACCCTTCTTCTGACCGAAACCTTTCACAACCAATCTTGCCTTGTACCTTGGTTGTGAGCAATGTTCATCAATTTTCAACCTGAACACCCATTTGTTCTTGAGTGCTCTCTTACCTTTAGGAAGCTTCACTAACTCAAAGGTATGGTTTTCATGCAAGGATTTCATCTCTTCTTGCATTGCTTGCAACCACTCACTTTTCTTCTCATGTGACATGGCTTCATCAAAGCATTCTGGCTCTCCCCCGTCAGTAACCAGCACATACTCATGAGGAGAGTATTTGGTGGAAGGTTGGCGAGGTCTTGTTGACCTCCTCAATTGTGGCTCATCTGGAGCTTCCTGCATAACCTGTTCAGGAATAACATCAATATCATCATTAGCTGATTCAGGATCACCAACTAATGGCTCATTAAGAAAACCACCATTTCCATCATTTTGCAAGTCTCCCCCATGATTAGCAGGCATCAAAGGTAACTGTGGAGTAGGTCTTGGATTTGAATTAGATGGAATAAAAGTTGTAGACTCTGTTTTCTCCTTCAGTTCAAAGTCTTCAATGGTTTGATCTTCAAAGAAGATAACATCTCTGCTTCTCACAATTTTCTTCTCCTTTGGATCCCACAACCTATAGCCAAACTCATCATCTTCAGATCCCAAGAAAATACACTGCTTTGTCTTGCTGTCAAGCTTGGACCTTTCATCCCTTGGAACATGTACAAATGCTCTGCATCCAAACACTCTCAAGTGTGCATAGGAAACATCCTTTCCTTTCCAAACTCTATCTGGAACATCAAACTCAAGAGGAACTGATGGAGAAAGGTTGATCATGGCAACTGCAGTCTTCATTGCCTCACCCCAAAAGGACTTAGGCAGCTTTGCATGAGAGAGCATACATCTAATTCTTTCAACAATGGTTCTGTTCATTCTCTCAGCCACTCCATTCTGCTGTGGAGTCTTAGGAACTGTCTTCTCCAACTTGATGCCATTTTCCCTGCAATATTTCTCAAATGGACCCCTGTATTCACCACCATTGTCTGCTCGAACACATTTCAGCTTTCTACCAGTTTCTCTTTCAACTCTGGCATGGAAATCCTTAAAGACATCAAGCACCTGATCTTTGGATTTCAAACAAATGGCCCAAATCTTCCTGGAGTGATCATCAATAAAACTAACAAAGTACAATGCACCTCCAAGAGACTTATCAATCATTGAGCAAACATCAGTATGAACTAAATCAAGAACATGTGACTTCTATGTGAGGTGATCTTTGAAATGCAACTCTATGTTGTTTACCAACTAAACAATGAGTACATGTGTTCAAGTTCATACCTTTTAAAGGAAGGTAGTTCTTCTTGGCAAGGATGCCAAGGCCTTTCTCACTCAAATGTCCAAGCCGCTTATGCCATAGATCAGTAGAGCAATCTTCAATTGCATTCACCTCCCCTTTGATCACCTTGGCTTGTGACATGTAGAGACCCATCTTCTTCCCTTTAGCAACAATAATTAGGGAATTTCTGGAGAGCTTCCATTTACCATCTCCAAAGTAACTGTGATAGCCTTCTTCATCAAGAGTACCAGTAGAGATCAAATGTAGGCGCATATCAGGCACATGCCTAACATCTTTGAGTAGCAACTTGCACCCAGTATTGGTTTCCAACCAAATATCTCCAATGCCCACAACACTAGCCCCCTTGATTTCCCATCCTAACTTGACCAAAGTCACCAGCAGTGTAGGATGTGTAAAAATCACGTCGGGGTGTAACATGAAGAAGCTGCTGAATCTGCAACCCAGGTGGTATCTTGACATGCAAGATTAACACAGCCATCATCACACACAATGGCAACATCACCATCAGACACAACTGCAGCTGTACCATTCTCTTCATTCTTGTCTTCATCTCTACCCTTTTTATCTCTTTATACTACTTTCTGCAATCTTTTTGCATATGCCCAGGCTTGTCACAGTAATAACACTTAAAACCCTTCCTTGACTGAGATCTTCCTCTTGGCTTCCATTTGCCTTTTCTATTGCTGGATTCTCCATCTTGCTTGCCGTGAGAGAACCTGCTTTGACTTCTCCCTCGACTTTCTGTAACAAGTGCATGAGACTCGGAAGTGCTTGTCCCTTTCCTCCTCTTCTCTTCATTGAGGATACAATCCTTCACTGTTTTCAAAGTGAGCTTTCCATTCGGAGTAGAATTGCTAAGTGACACTACCAAAGTCTCCCAACTATCCGGCAATGAACTCAATAGGATTAATGCTTGCATTTCATCGGCTAACTCAAGGTTCATCAATGACAGCTGATTCAAGAACCCTTGGAATACATTTATATGCACCGAAGCATCTTCACCATCTCTATACTTCAAATTCACAAGGTCTCTAATTACAAAAACCTTGTTTTGTGCATCTCCTTGGCAAATGTTTCTTCCAACATCTTCCACACTGTATAACAATCATGTTCTTGAGAGATATGATTAATGGATTAGAAGATACCCATTTTCTAAACATTAGCGGTAGCCTTCTATTTAGTCCATTCCATTTGCATCATCCATGTCATCAGGCTTTATTCCTTTACATTCAATCGGCAAAGCCAAATCATTGCAATATAAGTGATCCTCCATCATTGTTTTCCACAGAAAATAATTTGAGGAAGTGAGCTTTATCATGCCCGAATCTTCCTTTCCATTTTAACTGCACAAGAATTCAATCTACACAACCAGGCTCTGATACCACTTGTTGGAAAACTCGGGACAACTAACGGATCAATTTAGCGGAATACAATCACAATTCACAGTCCCAATACTTTTCCCTCTTTGTGCAGTAAAAAACAGATTCAAACAATGATCAAATATAATGCAATTAATCACACAAATAACACAAGATTTTTACGTGGAAAACCCGATGCGGGAAAAACCACGGGACCGGAGTCCACCTAAAAACTTCCACTATCACAAATAATGGGTTCACAACTGTTCTTCCTCAGATTCAACTAAGGGATACAACATATATATCATCAAGAACTACTTATTCTCGGATTACAACAAGATTAAAGGAGAATTATTTGAGAAAAACTCACAAAAACTGACAGCCCGTTTTCTGTCAAAACGGCCAGCTTCCACACCACCAATCTTCGATCCAACCGTCCAGAATGAAGAGGAATGTGTCTAGAAGCTGCTGTCAAAATCTCAGCCCGATCCAACGGTGAACGAACTGGAAATCGAAGAAAGAACGCAGGCTGCTCTGCTGCCTCTTCTTCTTTCTTTCTCTCGGTTTTCTTCTCCTCTCTTGTTAAATTTGCTACTGCCATCTACAGTAACCGTTTCATTTAATTTAAACCAAGGAGGCAGCCAGCTGCCTCCTTAATTAATGTGGTGGTCCCCCCATCACATGGTGCGGGACCACACAACATATCGCTCTATTAAATTTATCATGGAAACATGAATTAATTGTGGTTCAGCTTACAAATTTAAGTTATCTCATGAGCTAGGGATATCTTATTTCTTTCTTTCTTTTTTTAACGAGATTAAAATCGATATAGATTAAAACCAAAAGGAGCCAACTAGAAGGTGACTTCAAAAGGTTAGCAAGCTACATAAATTGCAAAAAAGAAGTAAGAAATTAGCTAGGTTAATTATTTTCATCCCATAAAATGAGTACAGGTACCCTGGCTAATTAAGACCCACAACTTAGCTAGCCCAAGTTAAATAAGATCTGACCAGCACTACTGTGTAGGTATGAGCACCAACTTCGAGACGAAGATGCACTCGAAGGCACATTTTAGGGTTTTGTTTAAATTGCTGGCACTTTCTGCCTAAAAAAAACCCCTTATTAACTCCAACCCATTCATCTCCGTCGCAGCAAAGATGGCTTTTCACTCTCAAGAAAGGAAGTCTGATGAGATTGATTGATTTTTGAAAAATAATGCTAAAGCCAGCAGCTTCGTTGGATCGAAGATGATGACGTGTATTCCACGACAAGGGAACAGCACGATTGAATTTCAGCATCAACATGGACTTGAAAGAAAAGCTAACATGTTCCTGGATTTCCCTTGGATGATGTCCACTGCTACCCCACTATATAATTTATTAAAATTTTCTGTATCACTCTAATATAAAATAATCTGGCTTTGATTAATGGGTGGTCTACATTTCATTAATGTCGAGCAAGTGGATTCCCTTTCAAAATAATGTTAGATTAAATGGCTTCTCACTGTCTCAATGATAGCTCAGTAGCAGCAAATGCAAGTTGCAGAGTGCCAACACTTGGAAAGGCAATTGGAACAAGAGGAGAATATATTTGTTTTTACAAGTACTGTATAAGATGAGAGCCATAGTAATTATTGAACAAAATAAACACTTCGACTTTAGCTTTGGAATGTAGTAAGTATGCAATTGCATGCTAATAATTTTTAAATCAAGATTTATTAATTAATGACGACACGTGAATCCATGTGAAGAGGGTCCTCCATGTTTCTACAGCTCAATAAGATCCTTTGCGTGTAGGAAGAAGAAAATCATTTTTTATATATATCATGCGAATACTTTTGTATGTGATCTATGGGTAGGTGGTTAATTATTTTTAAAAGTTAAATCATGGGAAACGCCACTAAACTTGAAGTTAAGTGGTAGGATTTTGAAAGGGTCAATTAATTTGTTAGAATGTAAAAGTTTTGTTTAACTTTATGTAAGGTTAGACATATTTGGTATAGCACTAGATAGGGCATTTTTTTCAACTAATTAATTCATATAAGCACAAATTTAAACTAAATATTAACATCTTGATATCCACAAGATACCATCGTTTTTCTTTTCTAATTAAATAACTCTTTTGAATTTGATTCATGATTTTCTTATTCTAACGTGTAATTAAGGAAACAATTATAAAATTAACCACATCAATGTCATATTACGTACTATTTGTAATAGCGGTGATGATTTAAAGTGTTTTTCAATTAGAAATATATCAAAATAAAATTTTATTATTTTTTAAAAATTATTTTTGACATCAACACATCAAAACAATCTCAAAATATATAAAAAAATTATTTTAAACAAAAAACAATTCAAATTTTTTTACAAACACGGTGCAAACCGCGTTTCCAAACACACACTTAATAGATCAGTACTAAAGTATTCCCTATTAGTACTCTTTAATTATGAGGAAAAAGGAAAACCTAGCTATGTTCTGCATTCCAAGAAACTTGTTACTCCATAATTAACGTGTTGAGTAAGAAGTAGCACAGGGATCAAAAGAATATATGCCCAAGTGTGATGTGGTGTGTGTGTATCATATGATATAGGAAAACTCTACTTTAAGCAGGCACCGATGGACCCAATTATGTGGTAGTAGTTTGCTCAAATTTTTTAATATGAAAATTGTATATGCCAAAACCCAAGTCAATGAAAATGTTGGGATTTGTACTTCATAAGGCCAACTTTAATGCAAATAATAAGAAAGGAAATTATCTTCTGTCTTTTTTTTGGCAGCTCAAAATGATTGGAAGCTTAGGGAAGCGCATATATATATATATATATAAAAGAATGAAATTATATTGAGACAAAATAATTTTCATACTTCTCGCATCCCTTTTTCAATGACAATAAGTGGCGAGAAGAAAGTTGAGATCCTTTCTTGAATTGCATCCCTTGGAGATGATGAAAGATGAAAGCAGAAAGTAGTGGATGGGGTTAAGTGAAAATAGCTAAGCCGATTTTTCTCCCTTTTTCTGCTTTTTAAGTTTCTGGCCCTATTTTGATAGTGAAAGCAATATATTCTGTTTTCTTCATTTTATCCTTCTTATTCGACTCGTGCATACTAATATACATATAATTGTTCTAACCCTACAGAAAAACTGTTTTGAAGCTGCATAGCTACCATCTCTGAATAATATTTAAAACTTTCATAGATCAACGATCATAATTCAAAATCTATAGTAGAAAATTGATTTTTTCAACTATACTCTTGACTTAATCGATTTGGGCCTTTTTTCTTGCAACTTGCAAGATCTGTTCTATCATAAACATCTTTTTTCTAAAAAGAAAAATTGTTTGTATATATGTAAATATCGATGTCAGTTTTCCTATTTTTTGAAGAAAAACCAAAAAAAAATACATTTTATTTTCATATTCATGGCGTACGTAATTCAAATTGTTTGATCTTTTACTAGATTAAATTATTACACCTGTGCATCATTCAAATTGCAAATAAATATTGTTCTATGTTCTGCCATAAGCCTGTGTTGGACTGAGTAATTAAATCAATGACTGGTCAAATACATTGAAGATAGAATAAGTCAACCTGTGTGAAGGGGATGTCCGTTGAGGATAATCCAGACATGGAGCATTGATTCTATGGTTTCCACAGAACCCTGACGTCAAGTTAATTGAGCTTCTGAAAAATTCATCGCCATAATTAATAGGTTTTCGGAAGTGCTGTTTTTTGAGTTAATATGTTAAGCCAAAGTCTAGATTACAGGGATGTTGCTACGAAAATAAATCAGGAAGCATCCGATTAATTATCACAGATACCATTTATCAATTTTCGTTTAAATGTCAACATGGGAAAAAGAAAAAACTTCAATCCCAAAGACAGCGAAATATTAAATATCGGACAAAGAGTCGCCTAGTCTTTAAAAACTATTCTTCTTGGTTCTAGACAGATCTTGATTTGCCATTCAAGGAAAATTTCCAGACAGATCTTGCTCACGGAGAGAGAGTATCACCATTACACGTGGGTCGAAGGGACTAGGAGAGAGAAGCGCCATGCTGCAAATGGAGGAGGCTGCTTTGGCTTGGGCGAACATGTGGGGCTATAGCATGCCCTCATGGGAGTTGTATTCATTGTATTAGAGCATTTATTAGGGGAAATTGACAGAGAAATTAAGTCATCTGAACTTTAATAATTCATTCATTCATAGTAATTTTATTTTTTTTTCTAATCTGAAAGTGCTCCAATTCAACATCTCTATGCCATGTTTTTGATTTCCATATCTTTGGATTTTAGCTGGACCAGGAATAAGATTTTCCTCCAACTTGCAAAAAGTTTCAGAAACCATTTCCTTTTTCTAAAGTTTCCCCCCCAATATCCAGTAACTTCATGTTCCAGTCTCTCAAAGCATACCATTTTATCTATGGGAGTTGTATTCATTGTATTAGAGCATTTATTAGGGGAAATTAAGTCATCTGAACTTTAATAATTCATTCATTCATAGTAATTTATTTATTTTTTCTAATCTGAAAGTGCTCCAATTCAACATCTCTATGCCATGTTTTTTATTTCCATATCTTTGGATTTTAGCATGACCAGGAATAAGATTTTCCTCCAACTTGCAAAAAGTTTCAGAAACCATTTCCTTTTTCTAAAGTTTCCCCCCCAATATCCAGTAACTTCATGTTCCAGTCTCTCAAAGCATACCGGTTTCTCTATCTAAACTGCCTTGGCTTGTGTGTTAGAGCAATAAACTAATTCTTACTATACATTTTTATTGATTATATAAGGCAAGAATAAAGAAATGAAATGGAGCCACCTGCTTTACTAAACTAACAAAAAGTAAAAGTATGTAAAATACTGTTACATGGAGCCTGGATATCATCATAGAATCTTTTTTTTTTCTCTTTCTTTTTTTTTTTTTTGCAAAAACAAAATCATTTCTGTTCTCTACGCTTTGTTTGTTATAGTTGTAATCCTTTGTTTAATGTGGAAAATGAAATTCTATTTTCCATATATTAATCATGAACCTTTCATTTGAACCAATTAATTTCTCTCTGCACAATATATAGCCAATGAAGATATCCTTCTGTTTATCAATTTATTTTGCGAAAAAACCCTTTAAAAATGGCACCATGCAATTCTTATTAAGTGAGTCACTTCACTAAACCTATTTCAAGAGATAATTCAACGGTATTCGAACCATAAATCTAAATGAAATTATATAATCACATCTTGAAATCCACCATTTCCTCTTTCGTGTAAAGTGAGAGTACTGCAAGAGCCTGAGCAAAAGGTGAGGAGGATTATGCAGCAAAATCCCAGAACTTTATGTGATTTGCCTGTCTACCAACCATGTCAAGTTTTCTACATATCTCCAAGGTCTAATCCATCATATCAAGTATATATACTATAATTCAGAAGAGCATCAATCTAAATATATATTATAAACTGGAATAAAATAAGGAAACAATATCCAACCCAAGATAAATTTAAATGGGGGACAACGGATGTAGAAAAAAACTATAAAAAACTTGAAGATGGGAAACAATTAAAAAGCCAGAAATCATCCTTTTATTGCATAACAGAAAGGAAAGGAAAGCCAAGTTTAATATACATTGACAAGCATGATGATCTCTTCTCTTCACAACTCTATTCTAGTATTTTTCTTCTCCTTCCAATTTAAATGCCTACCTTTTAGTACAACGCAGTATCACACTGATCATCATGAAAATCTCCCGTCTACCTCCACTATTAGTAAGGCGGCCTGGCATGAGCCCAAGCATAGGCATCATGCCCTAATTGATGAGCTCCATTTGGGATTAGATTTGGAGGCAGATTATAGATAGGCATCGCTGAGGGGTCAGGCAATCCAGCTTGTTGTCCGCTGCTTCCGATCGCTGGTGGGGAATTGTTAGCTCCACTTTGGATTTGTCCCTGACCACCACTTCCAGCTTCCTCGTCATCCTCTAATGGTAATCTCTCATAAGTGGCATTAGCAAATGTTGCAGCAATGACCATGACCGGTCCTGCTGCAACCAGTGATCCAACCACACTTCCTCCTACAACCTGCCCTTGCCCACCGGCTAGGTATACAGTCAGTCCCGTAGAACCAGGTGGAGCTGGTCCCGGCAAAAAAGCCCCAGTTAGGGACAAAATCTCAAACCTACCATGAAGTGCCACTACAGCACCGGGTGCTGCCGGTTGTCTTAGGGTTACGTTTGCCACGGAGCCGCTGCCGCTAAGCACACAAACACCACGTTGACGTCTCCGAGCAAACTGTGCCACACTCTCAGCTACATCAGCACCACCAGCAATTTCCATGACATGACTTCGGAGGGCATTGGGGCTGTCCCGAGTCACAAAAATTGGCGGTTTGGGCTTGTTTTTTGATCCAGGAGGCCGGCCTCTAGGTCTTCGGTTACCAACCTCCACAGCACCCTCTTTAGGCTCATCGCCGGTATCTCTCTCATCATCATCATCTTCTTCTTCTTCTTCGCCCCTGCCACCACTTCTGTTGCTGGTTTCATTGATGGAGAGTTCGCGATTAATCTTGTTTAAAGGTGAATTGGATGAAGGGTCAAGGCCTGGCAGGGCAACCTGCCCCGTCCACCAAGGATTAGCCAGGATTGCTAATTAAGGTAACAGAAAGGATCGAATTAGGAGAAGAGAAGACAAGACAGACGTAATTGAATACAGTTGGTTTTATTCCAAGGTTCGAGATCAGAAAGTCAAAGCAAGGCTTAGCAAGAAATTTAAACAAGGTTTGCTACCGCAATCAATAGGTTTCTTGTACAGGCTAGCTGGTTAATTACTATCCTGATCAGTCTTCATCTGAGAGAGATGGAAGAATGATTAGAATAGGAGGTGTAGCTAGGGAGAGGTTATGTAAAGAGAGAATTAGATGCAATTTCTCATGGAATCAAGTAAAGCGAGGCGCGCATAACCAGGAAGTGATCTTAATAGAAAGAAAAAAGAACTGATGCAAAACCCGTCATAGAATCAATCAATAAGCTAACGCACGCACACAAATTAAGAGAAAGAAATAACACAAAAGTTCACTAATTAGAGGTTGGAAATTCATCACAGTATAAATTAAGAAACGAAGTCTGAAGACAACAATGGTTGTTGTATAATTTCTTACTTTGAAAGTTGGCTCTTTGTTTTTTCTGTCTTTGCGGTTGTCTTGTGATTCGGCCGGGTAGCCAAAGGTTCCTTTTTTTCTTTTTCTTTTTTCTCCTTGACTATGTACTTTAATACTACTAGCTAGTACTAGTAAAATGAGCAATATAAGCTCTTCTTTTGGAGGTCATTGAAATTAGGGTTTCGTGGGGTCTAGTGCGCGTGGGCAGGTGGGAAGCACGTCGTTTTCTCGTCCCCCAACATTTCTATATTGTTGGTTTGTATTAGCTTGTTTTTTTTCATGGATGGATGGATGGATGGATGGACCTGGTATTACTGCTATTAGTTGCTCACAACCTTTCCATGTCTTTTACTCGGCACTTTCTTCATAATCTTTGGGTCTAATAATCTCTCTAAGTTTATGGGTCGGCCACAAGTCTTTCTCCTAGTTACATAAACAACGTCCCATCAACTTAATTAATTACTTGCAATTCCAAGTGTTTTCCTTTACTAATTACTGGTTTTGATATTAATATCCACGCAATTAAGATGTTGCAAAGATGGAGAACTTTCTGCCTTCCTGATCATACCCGCTTTACGGTTGTAATTATATATTATCTTCTAAAAATTGACACCATCTATACTCTCGACTGCCTTCATAGCATGAAAAAGAGCTGTGAAATTTCACTAATATTGAAAAATATCGATGTACGTCGTTATATAGTTCCAAAGGCATGTGAACTAGCTAGTCTCTTCTGAAAGTCTGAGTGACCGATCGAATTCCTAATCCTTTCCCAGCCAAGAATATAAAGGAAACAAATTTTAAGATGTTGATGTTTAATTGCACCCTACCCATAAAACAAAAGAAAATGACATTGATGTTTACGTACATCATATATGAATTGGCCAAGCTTGGTCTATTTAATTTCTTTTCTTTTCTTTTTTTCCTTTTCCCCTTTTCTGATCAATGCTCTATTTACTTGCGCCCGTAACAAAATTAATGCTGCTATGTCTTTTCACGTCACTTTGTACTTCACCGGTAATTAATGAGGGTATTTTCTTTGAATATGTCCTCTTGCACGTATAGTTGTCCGTGTTTTTATTTTTTTTTATGTTTTAAAAAAATTTATAATTTTTTTTATTTTTTATTTACTTCAAATTAATATATTTTTAATATTTTAAAATTATTTTAATACAGTGAAATCAAAAATAATATTTTAAAAAACAACCACTTAAAATATAAAAATTATAAACAAGCTCAGGGATTAGTTAACGAGGGTTCTGATTGGTTAGTGAGGTGCCTGTTATCTAGTTATCTTGTTCTGCCACTTCTATTACTTTAACGACTAGCAGGCGACGATGTTTCAAAATACAATATGTTCAGGGACGAACAAAAAGTACACATCTTTCTTCATCTTTAAATAGAAGATGTACTAACCAAGCAACAGCTATTCCATCTCACTTGTTCATCGAACGTGCTTTGAACAATTCATCTGTCATAATTTATTTTATTATTATTTTTAAAATTTTATTTTTTTTACTTGTAACAAAATCATAAAAACAAAAGTTATAATAACAAGAAGACGGATAATATACTGCAAAAGCTAGCCAAAAAAAATCACATACAGAGAAATATTGCTGAAATTTAAAGCATAATTATACCTTATTATACCCAAGACTAGAAAAACAATGCAGATTTAAGGTTAAATTAAATGATTATTGAACTAATTTGTATTAAAATTAACACCAGAGACATAATTAGATTTTTAATAAGCCAATTTGATTTAATCATGAGCTAAATTAAAGTTTAATTATGTTTAAGAATTAATTTGGGTTCAATTACAAGATTTAATTGGGTGCAAGGACTTGATTATGAAATTAATTTTATTATAGACTTAATTGGTAAAAAAAATTAAGTTTTTATGCTCAATTTGAGCTTAATTAAGAAGATTGAAATTTTAGAAGATCCAATTTAATTTTCACAAAGTCAATTAATTCAAATCAGGAGTCAAATCGCAAGAAAATTAAAGTTTTGGAGTCAATTAGAGGTTAAATTAAAGAAATTCATAGCTAATGATATTTTTGAAAGGGATGCTGAATTTCTTCAATTCAGTTCTTAATTGACCCCAAACTTTTGATTTTCTTGCAATTTTACCCCTGATTTGAATCAATTGACTTAGTAAAAATTCAATTTGATCTTCTTAAATTCCAATCTTCTCAATTCAGCTCAAATTAAATTTTCAAAATTATTTTTTACCAATTAAGCTCCTAATAAAATTAATTTGACTCATTTAAAGTATAATTAAATCCTTGCATCTAATTAAATTCTTTAATTGGATTCAAATTAATTTCTGAACATTATTAAACTTTTAATTTGGTTGATGATTAAATCAAATTAATCTATTAAAAATCTAATTATATTTATGAACTTAATTTTTATGTAAATTAATTTATTCAATAATTATTTAATTTAACATTAAATCTACATAAGACAAGGTAGGATACGATTAGGCTTTTCATTGTGCCCAAAACTTGATTTAGTAATTCAAATTAAAAGTGGTCATGTGATCAATGATGCAAAACCAGCGTGCGACATGTTTTGGCTATTCAAGTTAAAAGTTCACGTGTGATTAATAATGCCTGTAAGATACATATAATTATGGCATGGTATATCTTAATTAATTAGTACCTAAGCCCTTTAGGATAATATTAATTTTGCTTGAATCTTACAGTCAAAGCCAGCTCACTGAAAAATAATTAATTATATGGCAGCCAACACATACCAATCACGAGTATCAATAGATTTTATTATATCTTGAAATCTGTAATTCATCGTGGATTAATTATGGAAATACAAATAATAATTAATACTTCCCAATAATCATCCACATAAATCATCATAATAGGCAGCAGAAATTTAAAATAAAACCCCTCAATTGAATCTAGGGTTCATGAAATTTAAAATTTGAATTCCTTACGTAAGTTTTGATGGAATAAAACATATTGTTATGGGTAATTAAAAGATGACTAGTTTCCCTAAATAGACTTTATATATATATATACACACACACACACACCTCCATCATTTGTGTAATTATTAAAAATAAAATCACTTCTCTAAATTGACCCATAGAATTTCAACATTAATATTCTATCAAAACACTTAAAAGCTTATTATTTTAATTATTTATATGGGTCACATCTTACAATAATTACTGCAACTCTATAATGTTTTCATAAGGTACGTTGTCAATAAGTTTGCTACTAAGTCAAGGATATTGGAGGTGGTGCTACTCGTGATGTATATAATTAATTAGAAATTAAAGTATAGCTATGTTTGTTATAAATCAAAATCTTTAAAAATTAATAACATCATAATTGTGGAGAAATACTCAAAAATAATATTTTATTTATTTTCATTAAAGTTTCACTTGTCAAAATATATTACAATTTTTTATATAGAAAAAAACTAGAAAACTCTAATAATATTAAATAAAAAATAAAAAAACTATTCTATTTAAATGGAGAAACTAGAAAACTATAATAATATTAAATATAAAAAAATAAACTTCTAAACTGAATAAAAAAAATATTTATTTTTCTAAAATGCTGATTCATCATTCTTTTCGAGTTAGAAGAAACTCATTTTCAAGTTTAAATTATTAATCTTGAACATGAAATTATATTCTCTGATTGTGCCTGTAATGTGGGTTTTCAAATCTAAATGTGAAACCACAATCATCCATCTCACAATCCATTTGATCTTGATCCGCCAATGACTAGTCAACTCTATAACTTGCCTTTACAAATCCTCAATCATTAATTTTTGTAACGTAACATTGTTTTAGCATAATCTCCTTACCTGAAAACCGTCCTTCACCACCACAAACACATCCAATATAATATTTTGGGAGCAAAACCTCATGCATCAAGCTGCTTGGTCGTGTAAATGCATGTGTAGAGTTTATGCAAATGCCGTGAAATTTTTGTTGAAGGCAATGAGACAGAAGTAATGGTTGTATTGGCATTATTTAATTATGTCGTATCAAAAACTGGACATCTATAAGGCTACAACTAGGCTAGGCTGGAAGAGTGTACTACCAAATTTCGAAGAAATTGTAAAGCCATATTCTTCTCATTAATTATTTTTATTGGTTAGAAATATATTAAAATAATTTAAAAATAAATAATAAATAATTTTAATCAAAAAATGTTCTTTAGAAATACCATCCAAACAGCATCCAACTTTTGCATCTAAGAATTCTGCTGCTGAATTTGTTGAAATATGACCTGCTGTGATATCACATATTGTGGAGTTCTATTGAAAGAGGAATCATGAGAAGTGGTAGAGTAAACAAAAAAAAAATATTATTATTATAATTTGGACATTAAATAATTTATTTTAGTTCATTTTACACGTCAATATAAAATAGATAACTTCTGCGATGGTTCCAAGGACGCCCATTTACATTAACTTGATGCGATGTTTACTTTAAAGTTGAATTCAATAAGTTAAAAAAACTTATCTTTATAACTGTTAGACCAACTTCTTGAAATCGTAGAAAAGTGAATTTTTTTAAGGAGGTAAAAGACTAGAAAAAATATTTTGGCAGACCAAAACTTAAAATTTACTAGTTTTGACCCTGAAATTTTAAATTATTTCCCCTGCCTCCTCCGGCCCTGAGTGAATTGATTAGCGTTGTCGTTAAACTGGTCGGCATGAACGCAGATGAATTCCACATACTACAGAACATGTTGCTAGGTCAGCATGACCGATCAAGTCGACTCCACTGATTAACATTTCAGCCTAAACCAGAGCTGAAAACCCAAAAACTCGGGGAAGTATAGATTCATCAGCAGTTTGTAAGAACATCAATACAAAGCCTTCGCCTTCCATTAATTTTGTTCTAATGATCATGCGTCATACAGCAATGCCTAAAGAACACTATTGAATATGTTGTCTGTTGATCGTTATATGTAGAGCTCAAGGATTAGCACGGTGGTCAAGAGGATCTATTCCCTCACTTGAATTCTCGAGTTTGAAGCTTGGAATCAATATAATTTTATTTGCTTTAATTTGGCTCCAGGACTTCCAAAATCTGCACGCATGGAAATAATTTACCAAGGCAATATACTCTGTAAATTCGCAAAATTTTGCCAGGGAAACATACTTGTCACGTTCAAGGTATAATTGAAGATATTTCGGGGATCAATTTAAAATTCTCATAGCATCACAGTCCCTACACAAATAAATCAGTTCAAGTGACTCATCTAAAAGCACTACTGCCGACAGAATCCCTCTGCTACCAAACTTGGTGTCTCCATTTCGAGTCAAATATCCCATGCCCTATTACAGGCTAATTGAACAACATTTAGAGTGGATGATGACCATGCACGCTGTACGATTGAGACTAAAGAAACTTGGAGCTAAAAGTCTACATGAATCTATAATTTAGTGGATTTCGCCGGGTATAGTAGTTTCAATGGAAAGATGTGCCATGAGTATAAATCTAAGGTCAACAGGCAGGCAACAGCTTAACTATGTCTTTTATCCTGGCCAAAAAAAATCATGATTTTGTTATTTGATATCGTGTACTGGGAAATCCCCACTCCATCGTCGGGAGTATCCTTGAACTAGATTAATGAAACACTGCATGCTAACATGCCTTGATATTTTCCGTAAGTTCTACCAATTGCTTCCACTCCATATGTACTTACTAAAATCACCACAAAATGGTAAGCATGTAGTGCACATTCAATCACAGGCCATCTCATAGCAGGTACGGTAAACCATGAGTTCTTTGCTACTTAAGAAATGACCAGGATCATCACACTTGCAGTGCCATTCCAAACATTGTTTGCGTGCCCAACTCCCATTGTTAATCAAGGACTTCAAAGGTGAGGTTCTCACAATTCTGATTCAACTTTGCTTCAAGTATCCAAGGACCCTGCCAACAAAAAGTTGTTCAGCAATAACGGAAGATATTTGTTCAGCTCATGCATCCCTAGTTCAGAATTCATCTTCCTCCTCTTCAATTTTGTTTTCCTAAGCTAAACCTATGTTGAAATGTAGAAAACTTTTAGCTCAATGGAAGCTGACCAAGATTGTAAATGTACTAAATTTGGCAGGAAGACAACTTAAACTCACTGCCCCTCATTCCAATCATTTGTTTGAACAGTTTAAAAGCGGTAAATCTGATTAAAAAAAAAAGATGGCACCATTCAGATATGGGACAGTTATTTTGCAAGAATTCTAACATTAATTCATTTACCTAATGAGATAATACAGAAATTAAAAGAAGAGGTCGAAAAACCCCACAAGTGCACGTGTTCTCCTACTAGATTTCTTTTCAAATACCTGCATAGCAATAACTTTATTATGCTCAGCCATTTCCAGGCAGCTAAGGAAGTCGAACAAATATGACTGTAAAGTAGGTCTGGCTTGTATACCATCTAGAATTGATCCGTGGTTCCTGACATTATACCCCTTGATGTGTCCATGTTATTGCCCTGATTTACAACAAATTTCATTCAGAATAAACAAGTCAAAATTGTTTTCAAAAATACAAACCACGTACCATTCAATCAAGCAAACGGTTTTGACTCTCCACTTCCTCATGTTTATCACCTGTTAACTGCAAACAAGATAAATACGTATCACAAGTCGCTTCAAAGGAAAATTCAAATTTATTAACTAGAAAATGTCAGGCCATGATTTTCCTTCATTTTCTTTTTCTTTCTTTTTTTCATTTCCACTGGACATTAAACATCTAAATGCATCATCAGCCAAAAAAACCTATTTAATTAGCACAGTAAAACAGCAATCTTAGCTAAACTTTCATTTCCCTTCCCTGATCAAAATTCTGTCTATCAAGAAAAAATTCCAAAAGGCTGCAGCAATATAACTTCTAGTATCACAAAGATGCCTGTGAGAATGCACACAAGAGAGTGCATGATATACGAAACCTTTTTTCCTTGGAAAAAGGGATTTTATTAGATCAGAAATGGAGAGGATGTACAAATAGGAGGGATATCTGCACGTACATACAATTAGACAGGCATAATTCATAATAAAAGTGGAGCCAACATCAACAAACTTGTCTGTGTTGAAGTGTGTGTATGAAATCAATTAAGATTATGCATTATGGGCAACTATAAGAAAAATAGCATGTAATGTGTAGTAACATCTTGAACCTTCTTTCTACAGTTATTTTAAGCAAAAATGGCACTACCCTTCCATTCCCTGCTCCATCACACGCGCAGGAGAATTTGATCCAGTATTCCAATTTGTATACATAAGCATTGCGAAACTTCACTGGGTGCTATACAATAGTTTGCACATACAACAATCACAAATTTCAAGAGATTTAAAAAACTAGTAAACGTGAGCTTTCCAAAACACTGAACAGGAAAACCACCTCAACACAACGGACAACGATAAATACAGATCAGAAGCCCCTGACTCCTGAGCTATGTCAAATACATGCAAGCTTGTTTAACATGCATCTCACCAGAAAGAACCTTATAAGCACCCATCATTTAAAAACATCCAAAGATGCAGGTGCGCTGATACTCTAAGAAAAAGACTGCTGCACAATGTCACCTCAGTTCAGAATACTACTCAACTTACACATCAGCAGCAACAACAACATTAAAAAAAAACAAGTCAGGAAGCAAAGAGAATTGTGCATGTCATACCAAATTAATCATGACAATATAGAATGTAAAACTAAGCTTAAATGCCGAAAATGCAGGTTCTGACAGACAGACATACTACTCTCTTTAGGAAAAGAAGTTTGTCTTGCAAAGTATGAACGGCCTTGTTATTGCTATGGTCATGGTCGTCGGTTTCGTGGGAATAGGAAGAGGATGCCCTAAGACCACCTCCTTCAATCCCATTATCAAAGAGAGCTGTTCTCGAAGCCATCATATCCAAAATACATAAGAAAAATCAATAAAGGATTTGCATTCAATAAAATCAAAATCGAATGCTATGTTATAATTTTAATTAAAAATTCGAAAATATTAAAACCCTCCAGAAGTGGAAACAGCTAACCAAGACTAACGAATGGTAAAATTGAAACGAGTATGTGAATCGTAAACCTTCTGTAACTCATTGGCTGCTTCTGCTGCTGAATCGATTATCACAGCGATGGTCTCTGCTTCTCCATGCATTGCGGGTGTTTGGTAGCTGATGAACTTCTTTTAGAAATGAAATGGTAAAGGCACCAACGGGGATCTGTTTTCGAATTTTGTTGCCTTTTTTTTAACTGAAGAAATTAATTAATGGGCCATGAAAGTCCAGCGTCAGAATGATGGACTTGTTTAAAGTTTATTGAGCCTTCCAAGATGGCCCATTATTGTCTAAGGCGAGCCCAATTTTACTCCAACACAATCCTGTTCGGTATTGTTTTTGCCTTTGTTTTCAATTTATTTATAAAAAAAAAAATATTGTTCACACAGGATACACGCAAGCAGACCAAAATGTTATTTTTCTAAAATTTGATTGTTTTTTTTGTTTAAAATTAATTATTTTTAGGTTTTTTATTGTTTTGATGTGCTGATGTCAAAAATAAATTTTATAAAATAAATAAAAATATTATTTTAATATATTTAAAAAAAAACTTTAAAAAATAACCTTTAATGTACTCTCAAATATACTCTAACTTTTATCATTTAAAAAATAAATATGACTCTTTTAAGTTCTATCATTATTCTTTAAAAAAAAAATTATATGCCTATACTAGATAACCAACTAACTTGAATTCTTTTTTATTCCTTGCAATGCGTGGTTATAAACTTGATAAAATATTTTTAAGAGATTTTCTTGAAATTTAAAAAGTATACATCATTTCTTGATTTTTTGGATTCAAAACTGGGAGTCAATACACACACAAAAATTATCACATTTTCTTTATATTAGATTGATGCGAGATGTGTCTTTAAAATGAAATGATTTAGTTCTAATTAATTAACAGGTAAACTAGTAAAAAATATAACAGTCTGGTCTAATCTGCTAGATATTGTCTGTTTTGGGCCTTACCGCTCTTACGGATTTGTTCTTAGTGACCACACATGGTCCCAAAACACGTCTGACAAGTCAACAACTAGCACTACTAATAAGGTCAGGTACCAGATCCTCACTCCCCGATATAGGATATTACAATCCACTCCCCTTAAGGAACTCAACGACCCAGTCGACACAACCGAAGAGCCAATGAGACTAGCTCTAATACCAAATGCAACAGCCCAGTCCAGTCCAACCAAATATTATTCGTTCTAGGTCTTATCATCCTCACAGATTTGTTCTTGGTAACCACGTATGGTCCCAAAACACGTTTAACAAGTCAGCAATCAGCACTACTAATAAAACCAATTACCAAATCCTCACTTGCCGATGTAAGATATTACAAAAAAAAATTACCTTTATCATCCAACTTGAGAAAACCTTAAAAATATCTTATCAATCTTAACATTAAAAAAGTTTTATATCATTTTAAAAAAAAATATTCAGGTGAGTATCGATGACAATCTTAACCAAGCATCTCTAATATATTCTTAACCTATAGTTGAGGGGGTAATTTGAGGTTTGATCCTCAATTTTTAGTTTCATATCAGTAAGCAATTTCACCCAAAGCACTTTTGTCAACAACAGCATTGCAGCAATAACCATCGTTGGGGCCAACCATGGCCCAAGTAAATACCAAGATCTGAGAGCAGCGCAACACGTCAGATTTAAGCACGGGAAGACTCAAATTATATTGATATTAAAATAATATTTTTTTTATTTTTTTAAATTTATTTTTAATATCAAAATGACATGAAAATTTTAAAATAATATTAATTTAAAATAAAAAAAATAATCAAAAATATTTTTGAAACATAAAAGAGAAAGCAGGCTCTCCATCCAGAATACCCTAGACTTTGAAATACTTGTAGAAAGCTACAGGTATTCTTTCCTCCCTCTGCAGATACCAGGCTCTACCAAGGCATCTATATATTCATAAAATAGAGGGGGGGGGGGGGGGGGGGGGGGGGGGGGGGGGGTGTTCTTTTATAGCTCAGCTTGATCATGTGACTTTATCTGCCTACACAAGGTGAGTCTTTTATTATCACATCAATGCCTCTTGTACCATCTGTAACCAGTTTAATGCCACACGATACCATCAGCTTTCAGCCTTGGATATATCTGGTTCCTTTGCAGTAAAAAAATTCCGTTTTCCAGGATCTTTAGAACGCAAGAAATGATCCATCATCATCGTTTTTTACCGCTGATTGTCTCTCTCAATATATGAAAAGTGGGGGGAAATAATCTGACAAGTTCAATCTGGTAAATTGTCAAAGTCCACAGGGTGTCTGATGATAAACTAATACAAAATACGGATCCCTGGCATATCAGATCCATGCCAACTTCAGAAAATGTTGTTCTGTCTAAACTTACTGATCTGCCTAAGAGGCAATAAACGACCAAAACCAGTGGTTTTGTTGGACCGCAGCAAATTAATACAGGGTGGCCCTAAACCGAAAGTACTCACAAGTTACAGTGCATAATAATGCTTCATATCAGAAGTAAGATTGAACGAGAATCACAAATAAGTGAAATACTCAGATCATGAACTACAAAAAAAAAAGTGAGGTGTTGACAACTGGGAACAATGTTTCGTCAATCATAGCCATTACTTCAAAAGACAAACTCGGTACATTACTTGTAGGCTTCAAGGGGAGTCACCGAATCACTAAATCTTGGCTTATGTTCTGCATCTATAGACATAGATAATCACTTGACTTCAATTTGGATATGAATGTAATGATCGAATCTTAGCGGCACCAGAATAAAAACTGTTAATTTAGATCAAAATGTTCATTCCCGTATCGATATATTATGCTCTTGCACATGAAGGCCTCTTCTACACTTGATGCTTCTAGTTGCAAGAATACTAAAGAAAGAAAAGGCAACAAACTCGTGCATTTTGTTGCATCACATCAACTGTTTTCCATGCCAGTGACCTCATCTCACATCCATTCTACTGTCTTGCTATCTTCATGCAACACAAATTGTGTGTAATTCATAGGTGCATTATGCTAGAAAATACAGAGAAGTGTGATGTTAGTTAAACATAAAGAAGTCTAAGCAAGAAAATGTCATTTTATGTGTCGCTAGATGAGTTCTAATTTGTTGTTTACTCTTAGGGGATAGCCAGTTTTGACTAGAAATTTTAATCAATAGATATTTACTTGCCCAGTTCAACACTGAAACTCCTTGACCGCAGATGCATATTGCAAGCTGATCTACAATCCATCTGACACCATCTATAGCATGCTTTCAAGAGAAAGCAACACGTTATCAGACACTTTCACATACATAAGTATTACTTGTACAGCAACCCGTTGCATGCTCTTAAGAAGCATTACTTGGGATGACTGATTTGAAGCACTAATCATAAATATCATCCATCAATCAGGAGATGCAAACATTAATCAGAAAATTAAGAAATAGAAACTTGACATCAGCGATTATATCTCCAATGACCTGATTCCATGAATTAAACCTCTACTTGCAAATTTCACAGAAACTTTGATAAGTAAAGAAATACAAATTGTACACCCAGATATATACGAACTCTGCAGAACAGAGATTTTCTCATAAATAATTGAATGTGTACTTCAAAACTCAAAACTTCCCATACCTGGCGGTGAAAGACATTAATCAATCAAGGACTTCAATAATGTAAGTCATCGCGTGAAAAGCTTGAATGTTCATCCTATTTGAACTGTCATTTGTGTCTTCATTCAAGTATAAGGAGTCAACAACTACAATTTACAACCTCCTTCAGGTAATCAGATTAATTAAGATAATTAATCAACAAAAGAAGCTCGGCACTGCAATTGCCATTGCATGCAGTCTTCAAAATCAAAACTACTTGCACAATCTAACAACGCATTCTGCTGATGTTCATAACGGCATATATAATTCAACCCAACAAGAAGTTCACAAATAGCTGTCTCCGTCTTTCCCCTGTCAGCAAAATACAATGTCTGAAGCAGAAGAACATTTGTCCGCTTCACAATTTGGTGCTGCTCAAAATTACGCTCACTTTGCCACCTGATCATGTTATGAGCAAGAGGAGCAAGCCACCTCAGTATCCCATCAAGAGTATCTTTCCAGTCATGGGCAAGTGGAGCATCATATATAGCAAGATTCTTCACGTAGGACTTGAGGTTAGTCCTCAGAGACATTCTTAAACTTGACGGTAACATCTGATACAAGTCATCCCTCGCTTCCTCACCCACTAAATGGGGATAGCGTAGCAGCTTCTCTATAACAATTATGACATTTGCATAATGCAAGGCCAAGGCAGATCCTCCAATAGTGGAAGGGGGAGCATACACCAACAGCCTACTTTTGGCGCCAAACCGTGCATTATTCATCGCACCACACCTGGCATTTCTTTGATCTCCACTAAAAGAGACACCCTGATTGGAACAGCTTGAAGGGCTTGGGTTCTCTCTCTTCAAACTACCATTGCCAACACTATAACAACGGGAAATTTGGCTCCTCTGGTCCTCGTCCACAACAACACAGCTTTCATCATCATCAAACTTTGAAGCTGAACTACTTAAACTGAGGCAATCCAAAAAAAGCCTTCCAGGACTAGTCCCACATGGAAAAACAATATCTTCAGTTCGAAATAATAGATCAACTTCACCTTTCCGTGAAGCAATCTGAGGCTTAATATGTGTCTCCCTCTTCTCCATCATGGCTCTCTCAATTGGTCCCGATTGACACCCACTGCTACTTCTCTTGGTAACAGCCCGTCTCAGCGGTCCTGAAATCCTTTGCGAACTAAGTAAATCACCAATATGATCTGAAACCTCCCCGCATTCTTCCTTCATTGGAGGGGAGGAACAGGCCCCTTCAGCAGCCCCAGGGCCCTTCTTTTGCAACTTAGATTCCTCAAAAACAGTAGAGATCCTCGCGTAAATAGTGCACACAGTCCTAGCCAGCAATTCAACAACCTTATCACATGTCTGGTTCCAAAGAGAAATCTCCTTAAGATGCCTCACATCCTGCTTCTGCCAAATAAGTTTCTGCTCAAACGCCCTTCGACTCTCCTCGTGTTGATTCTGCTGAAATTTCTTGGTAGCCTGCTCCAATTCATTCAAAACCTCCAGTTCGCTATACAAATTAGAAGTCGCATTCACATACCTCTCCATCTTCTTAACCATACCCTCCATATCCTTAACCAAAAACCCCAATTCCTTCACATCAATAACCCCACTAATAATATCCGCATAAACATGCTCAAAACCCTGCAAAGCAGGCTCGACACACTTCTTTCCCAGCCTAGAAACAACATTAGCTACCCTGTTCAAGTCATCAAGTTTCTCAGCTAAAGCAAGCTGAATAAGGTAACTTTCATCATTGGACACCAAGTTCTTGACTCCCTCGCATTTCAAGATCTCATTTTTAAGCTTCGAGATCTCAGAATCAGTGAGGGATTTATAAAGGTGTACAGTTTTAGACAAAGCATTAGCAACCTCAAAAGACAAGATACCAATGATTTGTTTTTCTTTCGAATCCTGTTTATTTCTTGGGTGGTTATGGTTGTGGCTGTGGCTGTTCTTTTTCTTGTAAGATTCTAGAAGAAGTGCGTGCTTAAGATTGCTACTTACCTGGTTTCCCATCTTCAAAATCCAAGCTTCTGCCACCATATTTCTAAACCCAACCGCCAAGAAATGAATGCCGTTTAAAAAGAAGATCTGAAATCAAGTTTTCTTGTTAGAAGAGTATGAGTGTCCGTGTGGAAGGGAAAAAAAGAAAAGAAATGGGCGGTAGCGGCGTTTAAGAGAAGCAGAAGCTCCTCAAAAAGAATCTCATTTTCTCTCTTTTTTTGGGGGGGGGGGGGAGGGGGGGGGGGGAGTGGGGTTGAAGAGGGCAGTGTTGTGGTGTTATGTTGAACTGGTAGAGGAAACGGGTTTTCTTTCATAAAATATAGAAGGTTGAACTATGAAGTTTTGAATGTGGTCCAAGACCAATGGGGGTGCTATGCTAATGGCTATACATTTGAGTTTTCTGGGCTCAAGTTCCAATTGATTGGGAGCTTGATTCCTTCATTTATGGCACTGTAAAGAGAAAAATATCTAATCTTCACGGCTTCATGAAAGGAAAGTATATTTTATTTTGACAGTAAAAATAGTGAAAAAATGCTCTGTTCGTGAATTTGATTTTATTTTTTTCAATACGAAGTCTTGCTTCTCAGTTACGAGGAATTAATCCCAATATTGTGAAACAAGTGATAGATTATTTTCAAGCTTGTTCGGATGGGCTGAAAAGGAGTTAAAAGTTTTCTACTACTTGCAGAAATTACTCCAATTCAAATGAATCACAACCACCGCTCCTTGTTTTTCCTTTTCTTTTCGAGAAGAGTTACCAGATTGACTTGAGAGATTGATCGAAGAAAAATGCAAGCAATAAAGCATTGTATCGATCGCGTCCAAGGTCAGATCATGCAGCATCAAGATTTTCGCATCGGACTGGATAAAGAACAAAATACATTATTGAGAATGCGTGATGAATTATTGTTTCACTGAAATATGTTTTAACTTCTGAGACGGGGGGGGGGGGGGGTGTTATCTTTACTTGTTAGGGTAAGTTTAAGAACAAACCATAGTTGACTTGAAGGAAAAGGATAAAAATTCGAAGTGGCAGGGTTCCAGTCTCTTGAGCAGGTGAGATTGCTTGCTATGTTTACTTTTTTATTTTTTTATTTTTGCCCCCACAGCCAGCTAATGGAAGTATTATGGAACAGCCAGTGAAATAACGGTGTGTGTTGTTTAAAAATATTTTAAAATAATAATATTTTTAATTTTTAAAAAATTATTTTTAACATTAATATATATCTAACAATATTTAAAAAAATTTAAAACAAACATGATTTTCATATCTTCCCAAACAACCCTCTTAGAACTCTACTTAGGGACAGCAACTCAGGAGTACTCAGTACTTGTTATAAGTGGGTTTGACCTCGTAATGCTTATGGGTCAACCTAGCTATGAGTGGCTGAAAGCAGTTTGGCTTGCTTGAAGCCTTGAACTACCAGCTGAGAAAACTTATTTACATATTTGTACAAGGACATAGCTCAGCCGACACATTCACACGAGACTCGGGAATCGGGACTCGCGATTGCTTAGTTAGCACATGATGGTACACGTGTGTTTGGTATGTTTTAAAAATATTTTTTTTATTAAAGTTATTTTTTTATTTTAAATATTAATAATTAAAATTATAAAAAATAATAATTTAATGAATTTCTAGATGGAAACAACTTAAAAATACCTGGCACAATTTCAATTCATGAGGGACTCAAAAAATAATAAAAAAATCCTTCCAGTAATAAGAGCCGCAGAGACAGCAATGTGAAGTCAAAATGTTCATAATTTGCATATGGGAGTCATTAGTTGTCATGACTACAAACATAAACCTTGTTATGCATGAATACATGGATATTACTAATTATTTGATTTGAATAATATTTTTTTTAAAAAAATAAATATAAAAGTTTTTGAATAAAAGTTCAAATTATAAATCAAAATACCTATGTGTATATTTAATTAAATAAATTGAGAATCACATGTCTCAATAAATATAAAAAAATATTAATACATTTGGTGGTGGGTTAGTGGTTTAGAAATTCGTAGTATAGTTGCAAATCTATAACTAACGTTAGAGGGAATTTTGTAATTATTGGAGGATTTAGGTATTATGGTAAATACAGCCAAATGTCTCTTTCGCCACATATGGTTGGTTTTGGTATGTAGCGTTGAAAAACCGGTTAAAGGAAGGGAAAGTTTGTCAAAAGCTAACCATAGTGGGAGTTGTTAGCCTTTTTTTATATAATTACTATGAAGACAGTTAGGTTAGCCATGACCATGCACGTGGAATGTTCTGGCTAGAAATTAAAGAAAACAATCAAATAATGACAAAAAGGATGATAAAACGCACTCACTCCATCTAAAACAACCTTTGTCTAGACTCCCTGCATCGTATGGGTTTTGGCAACCTATCCAGTAAGATATGTCCAGTTTATATACCTAAGCAGATGCCCCAGGTGGTCATGTTCACATGATCAAAGTAGCTTGTCAATTTGGCACGCGATCCGTAGCGGTTAAAACTGATTTTTTTTTAAATCTTGTAATTTAACTTATTATTTGAAAGACTGGGGGTTGTAATATCAAGTAATCTAGGATTTTTTTTTTTTTAAGATAATAAGATGGATGACATATTATCCGTTTTAATATCATCTCAATTCAATTTAAAAAAAAGATGATGTGTCATTTGACTTACCCAAATTCCAGACATTGTGGTGGCTAGAAAATTAAAATGTCTGGTTTTTATCCTCTAAAAGCTAAATTTCAATTTATTTTTTAACTCCAAACACCTAGAAAACACTCTCGTAACTTTATTCAACCTATCTTTAACTTCTAAAAGTGTAAGAACCCAGTTCAAAAACAATAATTAATCTTAAACCCAATTTCTTTTCTAGTTCAGATCTGTTTTTAGAGATATTTTTAAGGTAACAAAATATTTAATTTAAACTTTTTCTTATTATACGAAACCATTTAAAATAAAATTTTAATGTTTTGATGGCTGAAATTGTTGAAACAACTTTTATTTCTCTCCATGCTAGATTTTAGCGATTGATCTAATAACAGCACTAGCTAAAGATTTAGCAATACCTGTTATGAGTTGATTATGACTTAGCTCCTTTTGCTTAATGAAATTAATTCATTTCTTATCATAGTTTTAAAAACTATATATTTTGTCTCTATGTTTTTAAATTTGTCTGTGATCTAGTCCTTTCATTAGTTTCATTTTAAATAGAAGAAATAGAGAAGAAATGGGTGAGATGAGAAATTTTATTCAGGAAAGAATATTTTTTTCACAAAGAAAAGACTAGACTTAGGATGAGCAACGTTAGTTAGTCGAGAGATTATCTAATTATTTTTTATATTATGAAATAAAATAGATTAGGTCATAGTTTACTCGTTGTAAATTAATTACTAGTAAGGTTTGTTTCTTCGGCTAGTTAGTTTTTGGTTTAGCCCAGATAACTAGTTGGTTAGTACCAGCTTTTCCCTTGGTGATTTTAAACTTGTTTTTATCAATTCTCACAAATATTACACTTGAGTTCTTTTAAGGCTTCAGATGAATCCATTCCAAGTGGATGGAACCTATTTGTAAGAAGATGGTAAGGATTCAACTAGGCCTCTGTACAGATTCAGAGAATCAGAGTTTGATGAGGAATTTTGTGAAAGGAACAAGCATAGAGGTTCGTGTATATACATATGATGGGGTTGTTCCTCTTCGGTAGTGTCCCATGTTCTCTCCATGCCTTCAGAGAGCATGTTGCTGCCATTTTTCTATATCAGCCAAGCTGAAATGAGACACGCTTTATTGGAAAATGAGGCAGCTCAAGGGACCTCAAAAGAACCGCCTATTTTAAACGCCCAATTGCCTTCGGTACATCAGCTTTTCCCTTTCCACTTTCTGCATTGAGAATGGTGTTATAATGGCATCGTTTTGACAAACTACACAAATTATTAGGAACCCTCCAAGGAATATATACACCTCTGCCGCTCAATTCGCGCCTAAGGTTGATCCCAGGAAAAAAAAGAGAGTTTTGTACAAACTTTTAACAAAATTGTTGTTAATGGCACACATTAAAGTCTTAGAAGCGAAGCTTCGTACTAGTAGTTGAAAAAAACCTTCCTGGTAGCTACTAGCGGCTCATCTAAAAAGATAACTGTAGGAGACTAATCCATAGATGTAAATGGACAGGGAGCACATTGGCATGCGTCTACATGATGTTTAGTGCATAACTAGTGGCTGTGTCAATCACGCGGGCCCTGCACCTGCAGCCTACTCATGAAAAAAAAAAACAATATTTTCTAGTGGAGACTGGATATTGGCTTGATGCTAGCAAATTTCTGCCACAGTGCACGTAGGCTGATGTATGGACTAGCTTTTGTCGGGAGAATATCGCGAGGCTGTTGAAAAATCGCCCCCACTATTCACTTTTGTAGCCTACAATATTGTAGAGAGAAGTCATTTTCATGGCTTTTTGACTGGTTTACGCAATTCGTGGATTGGTAATTGATGATCGAATTGGTGAATTATTTGTTGACAGCCTCTATTAGCAATCAATCAATCAATATTCGTTGTGTTGTTTTACAAACTCACTTTCTTGATAGATGGTTTTTCTATTATTTGTTCCAAATTGGGTTTGGAATTTTGAGCAAAAAGAAGAAATTTTTTTTTGGAAATGATAAAGAGAAAGAAAGAATAGGGCTAAATTATTGATTAAGTTACCATTTGTGGCCTGAATGCCTTAGCTTGTTTAACTCTGACTCTAGGAAGATCTACTGGGCCAGTGACCCAAAAAACTTGATTTCCTTTTAGTGATGATTAACTTGTTTTTTTTTTTTTTAATGGTAAAAACGCTATTTTAAATAATTTATTATTATTTTTTTTAATATATTAATATCTAAAATAATTTTTTTAAAAAAATTAATTCATTATAAAAAATATTTTTAAAAGTAGTCATCATAACGTAGAATACATGCAATAACTCAGCTCAGGATTCTCAACAACAGAACACTATTTCGAAGAAGTTATTTACAGGGGTTTGGAATTCAAAGCGTGTTGAGTGCTTATAAATCATGGCATTTCACTATCATGCTGTTCATTCTCATGGGTTCGCGCACTACAAGATCTATCTACAAAATTGTTTTTATTAGAAAGATATGATTGACCTTTTGTTTGTACGATTATATAGAACTAACCACTCTTTTGTTCTTAAGAAACGTTTCTTAGCGATGTGGTAAAGGATTTGAGATCTGCACAGCAGGTCTCGAGTTTGAGTTAGGACGTGTATTTTTTATAAGAGTCTGTAATAGCCGGGATTTTACTCACTTACCTGGACTACAAAGTACACTTTCTGAGAAGTAATGTTTACTCAAATCCAAAAAATAAAAATAAAAATTATATAGAACATTGAATCTACAACAGACGTAGTGGCCAATGATTGATGTTTTTTTTTTTTTTTTTCAATATATTGGTGAAACAAAATTGGACTTCAAAAACTCTTATATTTTGTGCAGATTCGTTAAACCACAATCATAAGCGTAGAATTGTTAAATCTCATTAAAAAAAAAAAAACAATGGCGATATATATATATATATATATATCAAAGCTCAATTTGATTTGCGGTAGTGGATTTCTTTGTTGCTCGCTCGGAGTGATTTCCTTAATTGTAAAGTCATTTTCAATTTTGTCTTAGGAGGATAAGGTGAGTTGAAATTTATAAAGTAAATAGTTTTTATTTTTTTAATGATGATATAAGTTGAATGTCAATTTAATCTTTGAACACAGAATAGATTTTTTAGAGTGTGTTTATTTTTGTGTTTTTTGAAATTTTTTATTTTATTTTTGTATTATTTTGAATACTTTTGATGTTTTAATATCAAAAATAATTTTTAAAAATAATAAAAATATATTATTATAATATATTTTCAGATAAAAAAATAACTTTAAAAACAATCCATACTAAAATCTCAATCATTCCCCCTTATTTTCAAGCCACCCCATTTTCATGACGTCACTTTCCTATTTTGAACGTTAAGAAAATTTCTTGTTCCATTCATTTATGCGCAATGCATATCATGCTTGACTTTATCGTGCACCATAATGAAAACAAATCTATCTGTGATTTTGTAAACAGAACAGCAATTTCGATCCATTTATTCGAGTTCATGAGAAAAAAAACCCAGGATTTGACAGAACTACACTCATTTTTATAACGATTTAAGAGATACAGCATCACCTCTTTTAAATCGATTATGCCATGGCCTCGGCTTCGAAGTTCAACTTGTATAGTCTTCCCTTCCGAAAAAATTTAATTTAACTATACTTGGGCCAGAGAGTCTCTAGGTAAGAGAGAGAGAAAAATCACATAGGCCCAAGAGCGACATCGTATCAAAATATTATATGCCTGGACTGGACGACTTCGAAATTAGAGTCGACTTCTGAGAACAAGCCCAGTTCAAAGGGATTCAGACTTTCGGTGTCGACATTACACGTAACGGGATCAAATTCTTAGGTGGGTGCTGTGGACAGCTAAGATTCTTGAAAGAAAAACCCGTTGTCGAGGGCAGAGAATCTTCACGTTTACGGTGCCCAATAGAGCCTGCCTAATCTTGAAACATCTAGCATCTCACGCTGTTTGATGCGAATAAACATTCACAGTTCGAACTTGTCTGGTATAGCGTTGCCTGAAACTGTGAGACAAACAAATGAAAAAAAGAAAATTGCAGGTTCTGAATCAAAATCTAGGGAAGTAGATATGAAGTTATCAACTTGTCTTTCTTTTTTTTCCCTTTATATATATATATATATATATATATATATATATATATATATCTGACAGAACATTAGTTCCTTACCCACAGAGCTCGATAGGACATCGAAATTTATAGACATGCCTGCACAGGAAATTGCCTAACATCCCAGTGAGTTGCAAACAAAGATGGGTGCACTTTGCTTCTGATATATAGCACAGGAAATCCAAGAATCATACTGTGGTTGCCTTGGAATTCATTCAGTGGAGACTTTAGACTTGGATCTGATGTAATTTTGATATATATTTTGATATAGTTAGAAGAGATTTCAAACCGACAGTACATGGTGGAGCCCCGGGTCCTTGGACCCACTACGGCTATCATTGCTCTTGGTTGGGTGCTAAATTTGACAAAAGATGGAATGCATGGTAAAATCTCACATCACTGAATAATTGAGAATTCCTTGGCGATATGTGCTTCTTCCGTATCCAAATCCTTTTCCTTCGAGTATATGCTTAAAATTTGATTTTTTTTCTTGTTTGACGGATAGAAAGCAAAGAAGGGCTTCTGTTTATTTTATTTTATTTTTCTTAAGTAATAATAAGCAAATTCAAACGTTTAATCTTACCGTCCATTGATGGCATGTACATTTCAAGCATCTCTAAAGCTTATATAGTAGCTAAATCTAAGAAAATCTGCATGTATTTAGATGAATAATATTTCTGACCTGCAAGACTGCAGAAGTTTTTTCTTTTTTCAGCTCTGATATAATTGACTGACTACCGAGCCATCGAGGACCACTCTTTTATATATATATATATATATATATATATAGACATATAATAGCCATTCAAATGCAAAATGGAATATCCTTTTTCTTCTTACATGCTTCCAAATTTTTATATTTTTTTAAGAGATTAATAATACAAAGAGCATACTCTTTATTGTTTTAAAATACTTTAGGTATTATATGTGGGTCTATATTTCCGTGCTTTGCGTTTCTTTGGATTATTTGCGTGTGAGCATGACCGTTGAAAATGGGATCAGATCAAGCTGGAGATAGAAGTTGTCGGTGAGTCCACTGATTTTGATTTGCCAACCCATGGGCTATGTATTTACCGGGGAAATTAAAAAAAAAAAAAAAAAACACAATCGACGACGTATTATAGCTGTTGTTTTTGTTTTCTTTTGACCATTAATTTTTGTCGATCGACCTATTTAGGCTCTTTGATTTTTAGATGTGATGATGTTTATGTTAATGGTTATTTTTTGAAGTTTTTTTTGTTTGAAAATATATTAAAATAAAATTTTTTAAAAATTTTATTTTTAATGTATATACATTAAAATAATAATAATAATAAATCAAAATAATTAATTTAAAAAAACCAAAATTTTTGTAAACTTTGTATATTTTGACTACCGTCACAGATGTAAAAGTGGATAAAAATAGCTTTTTTCCCCTTTAAAACTAACGTCTCACAGTTGTAAAGGTTATAGTCCAAGGCCAAGAAATGATAAATGATGTTTAGTGATTTAGTTTTCATCTTGATTGGGTTTGAAAACTAAACAAACCAAAAGCCAACCTTTTCAAGCTTTCAATTCTCATTTTTAAAAAGTATTTTATATTTGAAAATATTATCTAAAATACGGGACACCAAAAAGCTGAAAAATCAAATCGAAATATCTTGGTTGACATAATTGCTTTTAATTGTTGCAATTCAGGAGCTAACCGTACGTTCACCCCTGATCGTTACTGGTATGGTATTTCGGCCTGGATATTATCTCAATTTTCAGTGGCTACTAGTAGAACTGCTAAAAGAAATCTCTCTCAAAGATAAAATTTTGTTTGCTTTGGGTTTTCTGTTTGTTTTCGAAGAAAAAAAGAAGAAGCGAAACCAGCCATTACTGCGCAGCACTTCTGAATCTGAAAAAGATTCCAAGCGACCTCCAATGCTACAATCTCCAAGTTGAACAATGCCATTTAATGTTTTAATTTGTAATCTGTATACAGAAAATTAAACAAAAAAAAAGAGTAAAATAGCAATAACATTATACACAATACCGTTACTTTGAAGTGTAAAATAAACCCAAAAAGCTGTTAGGAAGATATTAACAAGGATGTTTGTATAATTAGATCCCAGATAAAAAAAAAAAAAAAACCTAAACTAATTAAAACTTCTATTATCTGATAAACTAATCAAAATCCATTCCAGTTTCTAAATCTATACAGGCACAAAAAACGATGGATTAAACGGAGCCAGCTCGTAACAAAAAGGAGCCGCCGGATGCTGCCACTTCTTGAACACCACTGGCTTCTCCCCCTCCGTTACCTGAATCCTCGGCGGTGGGGGCGGATCGTCCCGAGACTTCATATCCATCGCAGTAGGCGACGTGATAAGCGGAGACAGAAGAGGAATCGCAGCGTTCCAGCTAGAAGAAGAAGCCGGGCTGATCTGCAAGGACGCCGGTCTCCTCCGCTGGAGTCGGCTGGGACGCGACCGTGCTGCGGCGGAGTTACCACTTCGAAGTGTATCTGACATGATTTGGGTTTTCGGCGAGTGAACGCTACGTCTTGTGAGGAGAGGAGAGGAGAGGAGATGTGGTTGTGTATATATAGCATAAGATAGGGTACATGATAGAACGTGAGACGTGGCCCAGCCTGGGGACCATGGGCATGTGGTGTACACGTTTAATAAAGGGAATCTTTTCTTTAGAAATACGTAGTCAAAAAAAGCATATAATAATAGTATAATTGTTAAATTGTTAATATTCATTCATATGGTTCGGCTTTTATTTAGCCTTTGCCTTTCGATTGCAAAGGTTTGAAGGCTCTCTCTCTCTCTCTCTCTCTCTCTCTCTCTTTAAGTTTAGTGTAGGAAGTTTGTGAGACTTTTTTTCCTTTTTACCCTTTAAGATGGGGTCTTTTATGACCAAATCTGTTTGGAAAAGGGCTAAAAAGGTAAAAGGAACTTCCTTTCTTTTTTAATATCAAGAAGACCAAATAACAGGTGTCACTTTCCATCTACTAATGCTGGTCAAATTCCTGTTTTGGAAACACAATCAACTAATCTAACAACACATAATTATCAAGATTTCTTACTCTCTTTTTTTCCAGCCCCAATCAGATTAAAAAAATGACATATAACCATTTAAATGGCAGTACAGTGATAAGAGTTTGGAATTAAGAGGTTTGTTTTCTTTGTGGTCTTAGGTTCGAGCCCTGTGGTTACTTATATGATGGCCACTAGAAGCTTACATGGTCGTTAACTTCAAGGTCTATGGGATTAGTCGAGGTGCGCGCAAGCTGGCTCAGACACTCACGTTAAACTAAAAAAAAATGAAGATATTTTTAATTTTCAGAATCACCAATTTAAATTTTATAATTTTCAAGGTCATTAAAAATTTATATAATTATTAATGTTAAGACCGTATAGTTGATATATGTACAAATTAATCTAGATATCCACTTTAATAATAATAAAAAAAATATTGGTATAATTAGATTAAAAAAAAACCCTAAACTAAAACGGCTATTATTTGACAACTAATCAACTTCCATTCACAGAAAATGATGGCTTAAATGGAGCTAGCTTGCAATAAAAAAGGGCCACTGCATGCTACCACTTCTCCAACACAACTAGCCAAGGGCGGACCTACAACACAAGTTATAGGTGTTATAACTCCCCTGAACTTCAAAAAATAATTTAATATTATATGGTTTAATTTTTAAATCTTTACGGCCCTAAGAAAATATAATCAACTCATCCAAATAAACAAATTCTTCTAACTTAATAAAAAAAATCTAATAGCCAATATGTAGCCTAGTCCGATACAAATACTTTATTCTTAAATAAATAAATATAATTGGCCCAATCAGCCAGAATAAAATATAAAGACAAAAAGCAAAAGAAGGTATTCTCTAATTGTCTTAACAAATCCTATCTCCCATTATTCTATTTATCGCTCACGGTAACAACTAGAAAGGTTCCAAGGGGTTGTGGTTTGCAGTTGCTTTGATTTGTTCTCTTGTAGCAAGAGAGGAAAGCTACCCTCTTCATTTTCTTAACAAATATACAACCAGACAAGAATTTGAGGTAATTCTAATTTTTGGTGTTTGGAATCTTATATTTCCTATATTTTTTTTTTGTGTTTAGGGTTTCGATGGATTTTTATGAATTATATAAAATTGAATTCTTTAGGACTTTAATTACATGAATGTTTGATGATATCAATTAGACAAATAATTATCATGCATTTAATGTAGTTTTATTTTGATTTGAATTAATCTTTAAGATTAATTTTTGAAATAATAGTGATGATATTTTTTAGGTTTGTTGCATGTGCGACGTGGCAGGATGTCGGGATCGAGGAGTCGCCACCTAGTTGTTTGGTTCAGGGTAACCAGAAGACCCAGGTGGACTAATTTTATACGAAATTCTAAGATAAAAAACTAGTTGTGGCTAAAAAAGATATTAATACCACTAACACACCTGGCGCAACGACAAGGTTTACTTTGCCTTGAGTTAAGTTTTAATATATGATACGCGAAAATAAAGAACTCTAGACTTTTTTTTTTTTAAGAAACCATATGTCAATCCCCCAAACAACAATGCATTTGTTGTAGTTATTGCTTAAACATGGCGACTCATTTTTGAAATCTTGATGAAATGACTCATGAATTTTAGAAACTTAATGAATATCCTTCTAAAAGCCAAAGAATTTAGCTTGAAAAATGAATGTTACTTTATGTAATGTGATCCAAGATTATATACAGTGATATAGGATATTCATGTTAACTAAAGAACATAAATTCATCGTGTTTGTCTCAAAGACGGTCCATTCCAGCCCATGCATTCAAAGTATTCTTTTTTCAAAATATGAGAATCATCATTTTTAATTTTAAACCCTTTTGGTTTAAAGCATTTTTTAGTCGGCTAGAGTACTTAAATGTAATGAATGCTATATTTTATCTATCATACTACCTTTTTGATAAGCTAGTAGGAAGATCGAGATAAAATACTTTTGTATCCAAAGTCTTTGATAATTGGAGAAAGGTAAATAATGTGATTCATTATCTTTTGTTGAGTCGTGTTAGAAAGGAAAATTCAACACATTGAATTGTAATGCAATGTTGTGCCATGATGAAAGCTATTTGTTTTTATTTTAGATTTAGTTTTTAATTTTTATTTGTTTTATTTGAAATAATTTATAAAATTGTGTTTTTTTTTCAATTCAATCCTCTAAGTTTTTATTGCTATTTATTTGGTTTTGAATCCCTTTGTTAATTGGATTTGTTTTTCAATTTCATCCCTTAAAATTTAATTTAATTTTATTTTCATGTCAATTTTGGTCCTTATTCTTTTTATTTCTATTTGTTTTTGTTTTAGAACCTTTTTTATTGGAACTTTCCTTTTTAATTTCATCCCTCAAATATTTTATTGATCGATAATTTGGCATCATGATTTTTTTGGATTTGCCTTCTATAAGGTAATCCCGATCTCTGGACCCGAGTCACGGGTTGGAGAGGTTAGCTCAGGTTGATTTAAGTTTTTTTTTATAATTTTTTTTAATTTCATCCTTTAATTTTTGATTTGTTAGGGATGAAGTTTCATTTTTTTTATGGGGTTATTTTGATCTTATATGATGGGTTATATGTTAACTCAAGCTGACTCAGACTGATTTTCTTTGTTCAATTTATATATTGATTTATATATTGTTGTTGTTTATTTTTTAATATATTATTAAATTTACTAAATTTATTGCATCTAATCAAGTCAATGACTAGACTCCTGATTTTCTTGAACATTTTTTATGATAGAAAAACTTTGATTTAACCGCAACGTAGTGTATACCACCAATCGTGATTTCACTAAACGGTTTTATACATCCAATCAAGCTATATAGTATTTGATCTGAGATTTGCTCTTTTCTTATTTACCCATCGTTTAATATTTTTGAAGTCATAGATCATATAAATATAGCCAACGTGTTTTTACTGACAGATTATGAATGCGAGAGTGAAAAAAAAATATAAAAGGCCAAATATCCTTTAACAATCTCTGAGTATTTTTTTTTTAGTTTAACGTGGGTGTCCGGGCCAGCTTGCGCGCACCTCGACTAATCCCACGGGCCCTGAAGTTAACGACCATGTAAGCCTTCAGTGGCCATCATATGAGCAACTATAGGGCTCGAATTTGAGACCATAGAGGGAGCAAATCTCTTGATCCCAAGCTCTTATCACTGGGCCACCACCTAGATGGTTGTCTCTGAGTATTTTTGCTTGTATCTGTGTGTGTATGTCAAGGAAATTTGTTTCTTCTTCAATTTGAATATTTAATAAATTTTAAATTACTTGTGATTAAAGTTTCATAGTTGAACAAATCTAAACTCTGCAAAGCTCGTCTCATTTGCAGCTTCAGTTTTCGGCAACGGAAAAGAGCTTGGTCATCCCATGAAATTATCATAAAATCTTGTGAAAAAAGTACATTCAAGAAGGCCAATTGGAAGAAAAAATAAATAAAATAAGAGCGGCTTCAATAAAATAATAAGCCGAGCCAGGCGAAGTTTAGAGAGAAGCAACAGCAACAGAAGAAACCCAAGCCGATAGGCAAAGGCAACATAGAGCCAAAGTAAAGTGGGCAAAAAGTACAGGCTGAGTTGGGTTTCTGACCCTTGACGCTTCTATCTCTCGGATAACAACAACTACACTTTAACCGACCCAGCTAACTTGAAAGCTGTGGGTGGGTGGCTGGCTTTTCTAAACTCCTACACCAACATATTTTTTACCCATCCATAGGGTCAACACAAAGATGCTTTATGCTAACGTTACATGACGCATGTGACAGCCTACAAAATGTCAGTGGTTCTTTGCTTTGATCGAACAATCATCAATGGCTACGTGTCTATCCCATTGATGGGTTCATGGTCACGTGTCTATCCCATGCCTTGTTCCTCCAATGTTTGACCACCACGTGCATGGCCTACACTGGTCGTCATCAATCCTTGCTGGCCTGTTGTTTGATTTGTTCAGCTTCAAAGAGAGAATAATTTGCTAGAATACCTGTTAATACATGATTGTACTTTGCACTGTTTAAAAAATTTATTGTAATTATTATTTAAAATATTTTTTGTTTGGAAATAAATTAAAATAATATTTTTTATTTTTTAAAATTTATTTTTAATATTAATACAGTCAAAACAATTTAAAAACACTAAAAAATTTGATTTAAAATAATTTTCTTTTCAAAAATTTTACAAAAAAAAATAAAAAATTCAACCTCAATTCTAAACTCTAAATGGGCACTTCGTCAATCATGCGTCGCTTCCTTGCCTGGACACGCTGTAGGCGTTGCTCCACGGTGCCTTCTCAATTTGGTCACCAGCAAAACCATGCATGATTAGGCGATAAGTTCTAACAATGGCAGAGACAGAAAAAAAAGTGCTGACCGCTTAGAAAATCTTGTTAACAGGCCTGTTGATTAGTAAAACTCAAGGTTAAAGAAAGGTTAGTCAAATACGTGACCAATTATTCCTCGTGGACTATTCAAAACAGGCTGCTAGCCCTGTTGTTTATCAAAGCACAATCCTGACTAATGCAAAGCTCAGGCACAATATAATAAGAGTGAAACAGAATTTCATTTCAAATTATATTCCAGAAATTTGAATCTAGACCAATAGTGCAGGCTGAGATGCCTTGTAAAGCAATTTGATGCAATGCTGGATTTCCAGGCAAATGCAACAGGAGGAATACATATTACAGCGAGTATAGTGAAAATGACCTTGAGCCATTGTTGAAGAAGCTTTAGGAATAGACGAACAGTTAATTGTCAGCACTCAAATTGCCACAACAATTACGCAGACAAAAAAAAATAGGCCTGTGACAATGACCCGGAAGAAAAGCCTTCAAATTGGTAAATTATATCCGGAATCATTAAGCTTGGATGACTTTCTTGTTTTACACTCAAAATCTTAATCTAATATTCAACCAAGTCAGGCTAAGATCTAATTTTCAATTGGCCCCAACAGTTTTCTTGTGCTAGATGAAGGCAAGTCTTAATAACTTAAACCATGGACCATTATATCTACATCAACGTGGAATGCGGTAATCAATTTCTTAGAATTCTCAAAGAACCCAAAGTAAGAAGTTTCAGGACAGATTTTGACAAATTCCAGAAACTAGAGCTTCCATGAATTCAACTTAATTTCTGAAACCTTGAAAAGCTAGCAGAATAATCTGACCTTAAAAATGAATCTTCTAACAGAAACTGTGTGTTTTTGTCCAATCCAGTGGATTCGCATTATTGCTTGCTCCTCTACTGCAGGATTCCTGGTGGGATCCTGCATAGTTCAATATAGCCAGTTTCAACATGATGAAGGGAAATTCTTTTTTTTTGGTAACCCGGGGTGTCCGGGCCAGCTTACGCGCACCACAACTAATCCCCGGACCCATTGAACACCCTGCAAGCCCAGTAGGCATGTAAGACACCGCGGGGGTGACAGGCGTACACGCTAGGGCTCGAACCCAGGTGACAGAGGCAAGGAAACCTTGCCTCTGCCGCTGGCTGCAGTTAGATTCATACACACACCCGCAGCTTTCTAAGGCATCAGCAATACCTGAAATTCACCAAGCAACAAGAGAAAGATAGTTAAGAAACTTTGTTGACCATGATGAACTGCTAAGCCATCATAATTGTTTAAGGAGCAAGGTTTAAGAATCCTGAGATGCAAGTGCTTGGAAACTGCATATCATTTTTTCTTTGGTTTCATTGAACTCCTTAAAAGTTAAAACCCTCCTCTGCCTTTGCTTCTGTGCCAGTTTTTTTATTATCAAACCTTAAGAACCCAGTTCCTCTCCTTCTCAATGGGATCTCTACTAGGTCCAAAAATGAAGACCGCTTACTAAAAAAACAATGCTCTTTTCCACTAGATCCTTACCTACGAATATGTTCCAAGCATTCCAGGAGCTTTAAACCTTTGAAAGACTCCTCCTAGTTCTTCTCAACATCAACCCAAAACTTGTTCTCTGTTGGGCATGTTATGAGGTCAGTTTCCTTTAGCAGTGTTCGAAAGATTGTACATAGCCCAGTTGTTGGCGTTTACCAACTTGAGAGGAGACATTCCCTGCACATCCTGTGTGCACATGGTGTGATCACAGGGTCATCTGCATACTCCGGGCATATGGGAAACTACATACTTGTAACATATCCGATAGGCAACCCAGCATGGATGAAGAGTTTTTGCTGCTTCCTCAACATCAGTGCTTTCTTGATTCTGATATCCCGTAGAGAACTTGTTTCTATGTATGCCCTTAAATCACACATTACTGTGCTTGGAGGTCCCATCTCCTGCATAATCAAGAGAGGAATTAGAAGAGTTCAAAAGCAATTATTTTTCTGGATTCTGAAAACATAAGACAGCATTCGAAGCACTTCACCTCCAAGTTACAAGTATCTTCTGCAACAAGAAGCTTAATAAGAGATGAGTCTGATATAGTTTGTTCATCTTTGTTTTGTTCTCAACTCGGCTGGGTACCCTTTCTCCTACTCACCATAGGTAAAATTGCAGCCGCTTCATCAGGATTACTCTGTTTTGACAGATAACAATTAGACCAACAACAATTAAGATCTCATACTAGCATAAATTATCTGTATGATGCATCCACTTAGATCCCAGCAGTTTATTTGTGCAAACCGAAAATTCCATTGTCATCAAGCAATATAGACCTGCTAACAGTTTTTTATAGCATACAAAAGCATACATCATTAACATCATTGAACAAAATAATTTATGTGTAAATCAATAAGGGACAATGCAGAGCTCATGCAATAGATTATATTCTTGCAATACTTTTGTAATTACATGTCATGCCTATCAATTAAAAATTTGCTGGAGTAATAGGATTAAGAAGAAGAATCCACATATGATGAAGCAACTGCGATCATAAAAGGCAACAAGATGAGAACGAAAGCATAATCGCACATACTTGAAGATTCAGTATATGTTTTCGAGAATCAAGTTCCTCGAGAGTGAATTCAGCCTGAATGAAGAAAGACACATAAACAACATGAATATTTATAACATAAATACAATGTGCAGTCATCATTACATAGCATGTACATAAAATTAACATCATCACAGAAGACAAAGGAAAGGCACCTCTTGTTATGGTTATATTTTCGGCAACTTCAACAGAGCAAGGAGGGGGATAAACTGTATAGTCAATGTCTGAAGGAGCCTCTAGGCTCCATTTTGACATGGTTTTATTTTCAGCAACTCCATGTTGATTTATCCAACTATCGAAGACAGAATAAACCTAGAAAGGTTTTCTGGTGCAGCTACACAACGTCCTGGAACTTTCATCTTGGCTGAATTCACAAGCGGGATGACACAATTCCCCATTCCATAAGTAGCAGACCAATCTAAGAATTTGAAGTCACAATTAAAGACTAAATTCTTAAAAAAAAAAAAATACCCCACCAATGAAAACAAGTAAAATCTAAATTGTAGAATGCTTAACCTCTCCAGATCGTTTTGTTCAGAAGCGAGCAAGTTTCATGTCTTGATTAGGAAAACAAAATAAACAATTTGCTTGTCCACCAACTTCCTTCCCTTAGTAGCAGAAATCGCATTAACCATAGTCCCCCCTACTAAATACCATTCATTCTCTTAAGGAAATCTCCATCTTCCACTGAAACACGATTGACCTTTCTCTCTTCAACAACCTTCGTCTTCACATTGACATCCTTTCTTCCAGGCTCATCATTATGACCTCCCCTGTTGATTACTCTCTGATTTCTTTTTTTCTTCCTTGTACATGATTAATAGCCCCTCTTTCACAACGATCTCCGTTCTTTGGTCTCCTCCCTCATTGTGATGCTTGGCCCATCTGTTTTGGGAAATAATTGGTTTTCACTATCGAGACCCTTTTCTTCTTGTACACAGGCCTCGTTCTCAATCCCCGTTTCGGCTTCTTCTTTTACACGGTAACCTGGGTTCTTCCGGTTGCCACTAACCTCGTTGCTTGATGACCTGAGTTGAAATCAGGGAACTGGTGATGGTGATGATGCGTTTGACTGTGACATGATCATCAAGAATGAAGTTGACGATAATGAAGGTTGTTTCCACAATGGGAGAGGGCTTGGAGAATGTCCGATTCGGGAAACCCCGACCCGATAACTGATGTGATCCTCTTGAAATTCTTTTCTTCTGCTAGAGAAGATGAAAAATTATTATTTTTAATTTACTATAACAATAAATTCGGCGCCAAATACTTTAACCCCGTGTAAGAGTTTTTTTAATTTTTAATTTCTTATTGTATTACTGTATAGTCGCGAGAAGGTAGGTATAAAAATTAAAAAGAATATCCAGTGAAGGCCCTTCTCTGGGATTTACCTTAATTAGTAACGTCAACATGTTGCATTGCCCCAACTAATTCTGCGCAAATGATGGTAACAATGGCCATCTTTTTTGTAATTTTCTTACTTATCCATGAGTTTACTCCTCCTGACTCTTATGTTCGACCTATTTGTTATGGATTGAAAAATATTTTAAGAAAATTTAAATTTAAATTTTATTTATTTATTTTAAATTAATATTTTTTTAGTATTTTTATATTATTTTAATGCGTTATATTAAAAATAATTTAAAAAAAATAAAAAATATATTATTTTGATATATTTCTAAATGAAAAACAACTACACTTCCAAACATGCTCGTTATCTAGTAAAACCATAATTTTCAGACCCGGGTTTCGGGTTCTGACCGAATTACCCGGTCAATTTTTTTATAAATAAAAAATGACATCGTTTTAGTAAAAATAACAAACATCAATGGGTTACAACCGGGTTTTTGACCTGGCCTTGCCGGGTCAACCGGGTTTTTCCTTTCTCTATTTTTTCTTCAACCCGGCCCGGTTCCAACCCCAGGTCTGCCGGATTCCTGGGCCGACCCGCTGGGCCGGATTTCAAAACTACGAGTAAAACAGGATCCATATACAATATTTTCAAATAATTTTAATTTTAATTGATACAAGTCAAATAATGAAATAATAGCAGTAAAAATAATAATAATAATTTTTTATGTTTAAGGAATTTTCGTTTCATTAAAAATTCTGCCAAAGAACTTGGTCCTACTATTATGAAGCTTGTCAAAGATTGCCTGCCGAATAAAAGGACGCATAAAGGTAAGATCTTCGATTATAAGTAAATAAGTGACTCGAGTGGCAATTGTGTTAAGTTATAGGGATCAATTTGCAAGTAACTCAATTACAATAACAGGCAAAATCTAATCTTAAATCTCTTCAACCATGTTCAGCACATGTCCCTTTCTCTGTACAACACACACCAGAGCACAAAGCCATCACTAACCACTCACCATGTGCACATTAGAGAAGACGGCCAACAACATCTTCGTTTTAACATTAACCGGCGACAATGAGCACCGTTTAAACCCCACTCTTATCGGCTCCATCCTCTCCGCTCTTCACGAAGCCAAAGCGCAAGCAACTAGTGGATCGGTTCTCATCACCACATCACGAGGGAAGTTCTTCTCCAACGGCTTAGATCTAGCCTGGGCTCATGCCGCCGGTTCCAAGCCCAAAGCCATCGAGCGCCTCACCCACATGGTGAAACTGTTCAAGCCGGTGGTAGCCGAGCTGATTTCTCTCCCTATGCCAACCATCGCCGCCGTCAACGGCCACGCAGCCGCCGCGGGGATGGTTCTGGCTCTGAGCCATGACTACGTCTACATGAAGAGGGATAGAGGTGTGCTGTACATGAGCGAGGTTGACATAGGGCTAACGATACCTGATTATTTAACTGCCCTTTTTAGGGCTAAGATCGGATCGCCTTCGGCTCGACGCGATGTGCTGTTGAGAGGAGCCAAGGTTAGGGGAGACGAGGCGGTGAGGATGGGGATTGTGGAGGGGGTCCACGATAACGAGGAGAGGTTGAGTGAGGCTACAATGCGCCATGGAATTCAGTTGGCATCGAGGAAGTGGAATGGCGAGGTTTACAAGGAAATAAGGAAGAGTCTGTATCCTGAGCTATGTGTCGTGCTTGGATTGGGTGATGCAAAAGTAGTTGCAAAACTCTAAGGAAAAAGAAAAGACTTTACTATTGTGTCTTAAATAAGATACACAACGATTCGTGTACCCATTTTAGTATTTGCTGGGAGTGTGATTTAGTATTTTCTGGAATAATATGTATTTTTTAAATTTTATTTTTAATATTAATATATGAAATTATAAGTATGGAGGTTTTGTTTGTTTTGTATCTTAAATGTGTTTTTAAAAAAATTGAAGATTTTTTATTTTTTATTTTTATTATATGTTAATATTAAAAATAAGAAATATTATTTCAGAAAAACATTTTGAAATTCCTGTGACACGATTATAAAAAAGAGAGGCCTTGCTATCATGAATCAGGATTTGATAACCATTTATTATGTTTTTTCCTCTTTTTCTCAGGTTTTGGTGACTGATTTCAGATAGAGCTAATTAACCGCTTTAAGTGCTTCTATTGATTAATTAGCTGCGTTGCATTTCGAACAGAACCTTCAAGCTTTTTGCGTCTAGCATTGAAAAAAAAAGGCCGTATGGTTCTGGAATGGGTGTAATTGAGTTGCTGGGTCAAAAATAAAATTTAAAAATAATAGAGTAAAAGTGAATTTAATTTTGAAATTTTAATGATCAATTAAGTTGTTTTATTAAAAAAAAATAAGAAAATAAGTTATAATTAACGCTTTTAAGTTTACTTTTTGTTGTTTAAGTATAGACTTGCGATGGACTGATATTATCTATGGACTGATATTGTCTTTTCACATAAAGTTCAATTATTATATTGCTCATTTGGTTGAAAAAATTAAAGCCTTTTTTGTGAGGGTATTTCAGTATATTTCATAGGCTTGTTAGTCCTTAACATTTGAGTGGGGGTGCGGTAGTCTTTTTACGTTTATTTACATAGTAAAAATATTATTCTACCCCTAAGATTAACAAATTTAAAACCTATTGCCCGGGAGTTTTTTGACATTTCACATACTTTTAAATAGTTAAAATACATCTTCAACATTGAAAAAAAAAAGCTTTGTATATGAGGGTTTTTTTTTTTTTTTCACACTGTTTTATATAATTTTCTATAATTATGGGGACATTTTGATATTTTAATATTATTTTATTATTTTTAAATTTGAAAAGTTATGTCAGATCCATGTATACTTCAGTCTAGCAAACAAGTCACACCCAAATTACTTGAGTGTCACATCCAAGTACCGTGTGTTTGGTATAGTTGTCAAACCCAAATAAATTAGGTCTGACATTAAATTTAAATATAAATCACCAATATCTTTAAAGAAATATCCTTTGCAACATAAATCCACATAAAAGGTTCAGACAAACATGATAAAAAGTTAAAAAAACTAAAACAACTATACAGTGAAACGAAACACATATAGTCCAGTATTATTAAAAAAATATAAAATAATATTGTCGTCGATGAAAAATCACAAACAATCATCTGTTAAATAAACTTTTTTTGCATGAAGTTTGATTAAAAAAATATATTAAAAAAATTCATAAAAAGAAGAGAGAAAAAGAAAAGAGAAAAAAAAAGAAAAGATAGAATTTTTATTGAAGGAATAACAAATTTATAAACATAAAAAATAAATTATTTCAATAGAAAGATATGATTTGAATTTTTAGATTAAAAAATTAGATTTTTGTCATGATTTGTTGTTTATAAATAATTTTTGAATTTGAATTTTTGTTTAGGATACTTTAAGAATAATTTAAATGCATTTTTTTATAAAAAATAAAAAATATATAAGATTCAACATTTTAATTATCATTATTTGCTCAAGTCCTAATAAGCACCACACCTAATCCATATATGAAATTTATAAAAGAAAATTAAATAGGCCTGAACTAGAGCCCAGACACACCTTAATAAAGCTACCCAAGACGCTTAGGTCTAGTATGGCTGCCAGATCCAATTCGCTTGGTTTTGACATGACTTGTCAGACCTAAAACACTTAAAACATTCTTTATACTCTTTTATATATATATATATATATATATATATATATATATATATATATATATATATATATATATATATATGTTAACCCACTACAGATGATGAATCAATATACTAAAAGGGCTCAGTGCCCCTGTTACTGTTTACATAGACACAAAGCATTATGGATTGGAGCAGTGTAATGACAGTCCAACCCTTGACACAAAGTTACAAAGGCAGCGGGGGAGGGGTGAGGTTGTCTTTTTGCTGGGGTGCATGTGGCATTGAAGGGATGGTTGAGGAGAAAATGTTCAGCACAAGTTTTGGTGGGGCTACAAGCCATGGGGAATAGGCACCTGGCGCTAGATCTGCCCCTGCAAGGACACCTGGTGCTTAGGCTGCCCGATCCTTGCGTCAGGCAGACCCGAGCGCCACATGGTGCATGGGCAGCCTTGCCCTAGCGCAGGGCACACTCGAGCACCACTTGGCCCTTGGGCGGCTCCAACGCGTGGGTTGACTCAAGCACCACATGGCACTTGAGTCTTGGCAAAAGGCCCGATTGACTATGGCAGCCCCAACGCCACGTAGCCCTAGGGCAAACCCGATGCCACATGGTGCTAGGGTCATGGCAAAAGGCCTGATTAGCTATGGTAGCCCCAACACCACGTGACGCTGCGGCATACCACGCGCCACGTGGCGCTACGGCATACCAAACGCCGTGTGGTGCAAGGGCAGCCCAAGCACTCGGTTTCTGCTTTTCATTATTATTATAATATTATTACTTATAATAAAATTACTAATATTTATACCATAACTGATAATATTTTTAGTATTCATACTATTAATTATAGATAAAATAATAATATTTATAGCACAAATAATATTATTTTTTATAGGAATATTTTAAATTTTAATAAAATAATAATATTTGTAACTCCAAATATACTATTTTTAAGAGTAATACTTTTAATTATAATAAAAATTAAAATATTTATAACATAAATAATACTATTTTTTACATTAATACTTTTAAATGTAATAAAAATTAAAATATTTATAACACAAATAATATTATTGGGGCGGGCGCGGCTTGGCTCACCTAAGCGCCACATGGTATCCGAGTCTGATTGCTAGGGAAGGGTCGTCTAGCGCCACGTGGCTGGACGCGTCTACGCCCAACCTCAAGTTGGGTCTGGATGCGTCTACGCCCAACCACATGTGTGTGATAAATATTATTTTTTCTCTTATAATTCAAAGTGTTCATATAAAAAATATTATTATTTGTGTTGTAAATATTTTAATTTTTATTATAACTCAAAGTATTGATATAAAAAATATTATTGTTTGTGTTGTAAGCATCCTTGAAGTTCTTAATATAATTATTTATGTTATAAATATTATTATTTTTATTATAATTTTAAATATTCATATAAAAAATAGTATTATTTGTGTTATAAATATTATTATTTTTATTATAATTAATATTATTAATAAAATAATTAATAATTTTGAAAAAATAATTATTATTAATATTAAAAAAATATTATTTTTATATTATAAATTTTTATAAAAATAAAAAGTGAATCCACCACCATGTAGCAGGGCATCCAACTAGTTCATATTATATGACGTGTTGATGCAGACAAATTTTACTCTTCTCCATGGTCCATACTATAACTCTACACTAAAACAACCAGGTGCAATGCACATTCATTATTGTTCGTGTAAAATATAAAGCAGATACTCCTCCTTTTTATTCTTTTTTTTTTTCTGGATTAATCCAATTTTTTGTTTTATTCTATGATTTTTTAACAGCCATGTTGTTTTTTAATATGTTAAATAAATTAAGTTATATTTAGCTAATTCCAATATGATTTAAATTTAAATTTAAATTAGGTAAGGAATTGGGTCCAAAAGTTTATTATTCTATCAATTTCACCTTAATTGTTTTTACCCGTAAACCAGGTTACTTTTCAATCAGTCAAATTAACTAGATCACGTTGAGAAAATTTCCATGTAATTTATTTTACACTTGGGTTAGATAAAAAATTGAATATGAAGATTTCAAGATTAATTCACTAAATTGAATTTAATAACAATATCAAACAATTTCTTAATGCTTTAATATTTTTGTTATCTTCAATTTATTTTTATCCAACTCACACTATAGCGAAAGCATGTAATCTAGTTAAAGGTGATAAGGATCAATTTGAGATTGTGTTTTCCTCTCAAATTAATTATTTGGATCGTGTTATTTCCTGCCATCGCCACTTCTAATGACTCTGTACCTTGTAGGTTAATTGATGTGGCAGGCATGTTCTAGTTTAGGGACATGTATGTTTACCAGTGAAGTTAAATTTTACCAGTATTGTGCTTCAGGTTGAAAGATCCTATACTGACTACGTGATTCAAAGATTACACGTAGCATAGGAAGAAATTATATAGATCCTATACAGTACTTTTTTTGCTTTTCTTTTATTTTTTCTTATTATTCTGACAAAGAAAGATACGTTCTCAATTAAAATCGCCTACTCTTTCTCCCATACCTCCTACCGTAGAACCTGTTTCCTGCTTAATATTGCTAATACACAACACTACCTCACCTCCTATTATTACCTCCATCCTTTAAAAAACCCTTATCTACATAAAAAAAACCCTTATCAATGAATTCTAGCCCACCGGCCCAATATCACAGGCCCGAAAACAATGTTAGAACCTCAACAGGATCATGGGCTGGAAAAGGAGATATTCCTAGCTCACCAAATACACATTCATTTGCCATGAAACCTCCATAATCCCAGTCTAAAACTGCTATGCAGTTAAGTAAACTAATACAGAAAATAATATAAAAAAGAAATGCAGTTTCACTCTGCAAATGGTGTTTTAGAAACTAAAATCGGTGAACTTGACAAATTTCATGCTTCGCTCCAAGCACATGCTAAGGACAAGAGATAGAGGTGTCAAACCACCCAAGCTCAGTCTCTAACATAGAAATAAAATGTAAATGCTATCCGAATTCACTAGATGACATGCAAAAAGGAAAGAAATTAAAAAACAAAGGAAAAGGAAAAGGCCTTCCTAATTATCATTTCGCTTCCCCCCAAATGAACTCAACAGTCGGAGCTCTGAAAATTTAAATGCTTTCACCATATTAGAATTTGTTTTACAGTAGTCCTAATTATAAATCAGAGCGTACTTCCTGTCACCTTCTAAGAGTTTATGTAACAAGTTGCTTGTGCTTGAAGATAGTAAGAGTCCTTGTATTTTCTGCCACTTCGAAAATGGATCCCATTGTGAATCCAATCCTCCCGGTAAATCCATGCATCACGACCAAAATCAAGAACTCCAAGGATCTTGGAATAACAATTTTGTACAAATGACAAGAGGAACTAAAATTGGTGCGCACTCAAACTTGACCAAACAGAAAAGCAACCACAAGCAAAAAGGAAAACAAGAAATACAAGTTAGTGAGAAGTTGACTTACTGCTCCGCCTTTCCAAGGCACAAAAGTTGGATTTGTTCTTGACTGTAGAACCTGTTTAACAACCATGAGAGTTGGGCAATATCAAAGATCTGAAACAACAATTAGACAAGTAGAACCAGACATAGCTACTACCATCATGCTAACCAGGGGAGGAATGATGTTATACCCAGAGGAGGCATGGCACCCCCAAAGTTTTCGTTTTAGTCCTAAGATTCTGACACCTTTTAATCTACCTTCAGTTAAGGCTTGCGTATTACAATAAATAAAAAATCTACATTTTGCGGACAATTACACAGCCATAAAAGTGCTGTTGCTTACACTTTTGATCTAAGTCAACCGTGCCCATTGGTCAACACGACGGACAATTACACCAGGAATGAATAGAGTGGTTAAAGCTTGCCAGAATTGTTAGCAGAAGGATTGTTATAAATCTAAATTGGGTAGAGGGGTCTACATGACCAAAAAAACTAAAGTAGAGGGCATCTAGTGATTTTCACCCTGATAAATAGCAGAAAAAATTCAAGGGGTGCTTGTGAAAATGTAAACTCTGCCAATCCCTCAATAATAGTACAAATTGCCAAATTGAATTTCCACAACTATTTTCTATATAATTAGCCACCAGATGAAATAAATGATTTGCTATTATTATATGATGAATTCTGCATCTAGTAAAGGCCAGGATATTTTATTTCCTTGCGTGTATAATCATATAGATATGCATAAGGAAATCAAAGACAGAATAGGCTAAATCATAAGCATGAAGAAAATATATAAGGTAACCTCTACAGTATCAATTGCTTCATTTGAGGGAATTGCATGTAAAACTCTGCAAAAACAAACATGAATTCAGCAGATAACGTTAACAAGAAGTTACCATCTTTTATAGAAACTCAGTCAATGTTGTAATTTAAGCAGAGTTTTATTGACTTGATATCAAAACTTTTTTTAAACAGGGGCAGTCTAAAGCTTCAAGACTTGACTCAGTACATATTTTTATTTTTGTTTGTGGTCTACTGAATTTCCATAACTGAGTGGAGAAGACAGACCCATGCAGCTTAAACCAATTAGTTTGAAATTCAAGGCTTAGTTAAGTTGGGTTAACATGGCCAGAAGAACCATAAAAGACAAGGATTGAAACGGTTGGAGTTAGGCAATTCTCTTGAATAATGAAGCAAGAGCTTCATCCATCTTCTGGTTGAGCTAGTATATTCTCTGATCTGAAATGCTGAAAGTCTTCCTCACTTGAGAAGGATGTTGATAAATATAAAAGGGATGATTAAATATCCACCCCCTTAAAAAGAGGAATGAAGTTAAATTAAAGTGTCGTTACTATCTTCTTTTTTTTCTGACAAGTGCCTTAACTTTGCCTGAGAAAGATTGTAAAAAAAAAAAAACAGGTTTTCACTTGTGTCTTCTGGGACCAGAACATGATCCGTTGAGTGGCTGTTCTACTGGTTTGCCAATTGCTAAACTTAATCTACTGCAAATACTTAAATGCATCTAAAACATGCTCATTGCAACAAACATGGATAATACCACAAAATTATGTGCTTTACTATTAAAATCAAACATGGAAACAACCTTTCCTCCACAGCAGGAATAACACCAGCTGTCAAAGCCACTCCACCAATCTAGAGGACAACAGTGGAGAAAACTATGTCAACCATCCAGGCTACAAGAAATAAAGAGTGCAATCGCATAGTAATTCTCACTGCCAAAACTCACCAATTGTATGCTGCAAAACAACTTTCTCTGGAGGTCTATACGACCTGTCCATACAGTACCAAGTTATGTTAATATCAAATTACAATTCAATTAAGTCAATTAAAATAATCGCAAATGAATCTTACCAGTGGACAGAATGCTACTAGTGATAGCTTCAGCAAGGCCAACCTTCTCTTCTTTCTTTGGCTTGGAAGAAAAAATTGGATAGCTCTCCCACATTGGATATCCAACACTAATGCCAGGAAATAAACCATCTGACATGTCAGGCCTTCTAGAATATTCCATATGCAATGTGTCTTCTAGCATATTCTCATAGTCATGGAACCTGATAATGCTCAGCATTATGGCAAGACAGTAATTTCAGCAAATTGTTTAAATAATCGCGAGGTAGGAAAGCTAGTGCAAAACAAGAAAACTTGAAATATATCCTACCAAGAACGAGGTGATGGTGGATATATATCCGGAACCAAAAGCGTGGGGTAGAACAGACCCATGGGAGGCACCTGTTTCATGAGTATCATCAAGGTTATAGCACTATTCAGCTAAATATCCTGAGGAAGAGGATGAATCTCAGAAAATGTTGGCAATAGAAGACAAACATTAAGAGCAGCTAGTCGAGTTTTGTGAGATCCAGCAGGCATGCCATCCTCGTAAGAATGAACAACAGCAACAGCATCAAGCTCCCCCTCCTGTACACAGAGAAGTAAATCGCAGAGGAAACAAAATGATACAAATGGAAGTCTTACAGTGGCAATGCCTTGTTCAAGGGGTACTGGAGTGGCTGATTCAGTTAAAACTATACTAAGCTTAGGACCATGTATCAAGATCAGCACTCCCACTCCCAAGACTGTGTTTGGCGGTTCATGCATACTGAATAGAATAGAAAGTACTAGCAAATTACTCAAGGAAACTAAATAACAACTAAAATTGCACACAAGATATTCATAGAAACACATAGTTGAAGATACACTTAAAAGGAGTTTCATAAACTACTTTAGCAGAGAAAGGGACAACCAGAAAAAAAGTATTTCACAGTTGAACTTCTGTCCATCAAAAAATATAACATCATGAGATTGTCAACAGCATATAATGGAAGGAGAACCAAACATGTTCAATAGGACCACGAGCTTTATAAATGACCCAGACAGGAAAGGCATAATACGGAGGTATGTCATCATCATTCATGTCTGAAATCTTAAAGTTCATGGCATCTACATATGATCAACAAAACAAGGCATTAGACCTAAAACTGCAATATCAACTTTGAAGATCCAGAATCCAGATGGTTACAGGTTTCTTGGAACTAGATAACAGATAATTACCAGGATTTTGATTTTCCTATTCTGCAATTGAAGTAGGTGTAAAAAAATTCCTAGATATTCATCAGCATAACAAAGGCCATATAAAACAAGGTTTGTTCATGAATGAAATCAATCAACAACAAGAAGCACACTTGTGTGCTAAAAGAATGGAAGAAATTGGCAGTGTAGCCAATGCATGGCAATAAACTGAAAAATTATAGAAAAAGAAAGTGACCTTAATTCCACAATAGGACTCTTTCAGTCTATTAAGCATCAACAAATCTATAGGCTTTGTCAACATGTCAGTCCGAACTTGGGGCCATGTCTGATGATGCCTCTGGGTCCAGAGAAGGCATCTGGATATATCCTGAAGAAAAGTTGGTTGACAATGAAAATAGCTTTGACTAGAATATGAAGCAGATATATTCTCAATATAGTATTTGCACAAGCTACATAGCAAAAGACTTAAAACACCATCAGTTCAAAGGATAACCATTCAAGCATCCATTTGTTATATGAAACTTCTCCAAAACCATGAAACTATAAATACTGAGTCAAGAAGCATAAGACATGAAGCATGGCCAACACAATCTAAGCATGCACCACTGCTTTTTAAATTGGCAGTCGACAATGAAGGTGAGAGAGGATAAGTACCGAATAACCTACTTGTGATCCATTAAGGATATCCTCATCCTTGCCTCTTTGTTTTTTCCTAGAGTTAATGTTTATATCACCATGGCATGATGACATCTTTTTTAGGTAAGACTCTGACGCAAGTAACCATCCCCTTATGGGCAGGAACAATGGGGAGGAAAATGGAGAGAGAGCTTAAGGAAACCTAAGATCATCAGATCAGTTGATGTAAAAAGTCATGCCAATGATTGAGGATGCAGCGATTGTGCAAAACAGTATGCATCATCAAGTTGGCAACCTCATAATCTAAACCCCCCCTGCTAGATTATGTCTTTGGGATTTTGGTAGAGTTGCCAAAAATAAAAGGTCTGCAAAAAAGCATGTTTGGAATCCCATCCAGACATTGGTAACTTAAAATGTAGAGATCTAGCTGCATAATTGGAATCCCAAGTGGATGTTTCGTAACCATGGTTTTTAGACATCAATCCCCAAACACATCCTGGTGCAGCTTTCAACCCTGGGATGGGTAACTTAAAATCTGGTCAAGCAGCTTATCCCACAAGTTATTTCATCACAAGAGTTTTCAATCAGAAGGTCAATTGTATCTTCTGTAAAACACTTTACAAAAAAGTTCAACCAACAACAACACATGCACATTTTATAATATATGAAGCCAAAAGCTAGACTTGTCAGGACAGCTGAAGGAGCATTAAGTGTGCATCTACATCATACAAACTCATGTAAGAGAAATTCCTTTAGTAACTGAAGCTTATAACAAGCTCAGGGTTCAGTAGTGAGTTGAAGGATGAAACCAAATCCACACCTCTCCACCGAAAGGCAAAGTCTTTTCCGTATTAGGTAAAGCCACTCCATCCTGAAAACCAAAGTTGAAAGTGATTAATAATTACAAGAGTCATGGCGTTGATATCCACATCCTAAGTATTGACCAAACAATACTGTTAGGAACAAAAAAGACAAAATCTCGGTGTAGGGGAGGAGGGCCAAAGCCACGTGATAAACAGTTATTTGCTTCCTTGCCACTAGACACCAAAAAATGAAGGTACATCCAGTGGGATGAGAATGAGAGCAACATAGAGGTGCAATGACATCGCTTGCAGAAGCAACAATGATACTGAAGTGGTCAAGGTGGAATCTGCAGTGTTTAAAAAAGATGGAATAATTGGTGATTCAAAAAACAGTAAAGGACTGAAGGTGGCGAATCAGTAATAGTCAGCCAGGGAGCCAATGTTCATGCACTGAATGAAGGTGAGAAAGGTGACAGAGATGTTATATAGTGTAGCAACACCTCATGATAGTTGGGTAGCATGATGGCTCTGATAGAGTAGTGGCAATAGAGTCCAAAAATTCCTTATAGTGGTAAGAACAGGAACAAAAGAAAATATTAGAATTCTTTGCTTCTAGAGGACTAACATTTTTTGTTACATTTACACAGGATAACTTTCTTCACCCAAACTCCTTTGATCATTGAGAAGCATACCCTTCATTGTGCCCTCATTGTGCCCCACCCCAATGAGAGTTCAAACATGCAGCCCCCCCTTCTAACAGAGGCAGTGGTGTAATTGACCAGTGGACCAATGGACGAATCAGCATATTTTGATAGCACAGCCTGAATGCTTATAAAGCTAATTTTAAGAATAAAATGGTAGTTACCTCAATGCAAACAACAGATGTCACCTGAGCACCCATATTAACGATGCATGCCGTTGATAACCCATTTCCAAAAACTGCAGCAAGACCTTCCTGCATCAATCATTTTAGAAAAGATCCTCATATAGGAATAATTCCCATAACAGTGTCAATGTGGAGAAGCAGGTCAATAATGAAGACTACCAATAGTAACCAAAAAATATAAAGAAATAGGAAATGCTCTTTATCGAACCCTTCTCAGATGGAATGCAAAATTTTTAATCGTTGCTAACAAAATAATGAGGAGTGACTGAAACTGGAAAACAATAATAGATACATAAACCAAGCTAAACAACTGGTAGGTAAAGACATAGGGGAGGTGGAACTGAAGCAGAAAGTTTGATGCTGAAATATGACCTAGACCTCAAATTGATATCAATGATTTTCATTTCAACGATAAACTATTGTAATTTATCCAAATTTTAGTCAACACTCAACTACTAAAGTGTTAAGAGTAATCTTGTAAATTCACATATTTGAAATCTTGAGTATGTTTGGCAATGCCGTTGATTGAAGTAAAATTGTAGGTCATTACCAAATATGTTTAAATCAAAACCTGAAGTACACAACATGTTTAATTGAACAAACAGGATGTTTGCCAATGATAGCAAGAATTAAAAAGACTCCCTTCTTGTTTTAAGTCCCTTCTTTACATCCTATCCAAATTATCAATAACTTTATAACAAGAGAATATCAAGTGTTAAAAATATGAATTAAGGAATAATTTATGAATAACATGTCAAAATTTAAAGTTGGCAATTATGATTTTCAGTTGGGCAGGGAAAAAAAAGGGAAAACTAATTCTTCTGAAACCAAAAAAGAGAGCCAAGATCTTTCTCACTCATCTATGATCTACTCACAGATCTCCGTTGTACCATGGTACTTCATGGCTACAGATCTATCCACACCAATAGAATCACCTTCAAAATCAATTTCTACTGTGTCTACCATATCTGTCTCCCACTCAACATTCACACAACATAAACAATAAATTGATTGATTTACATCAAGCTTTGCCACCACAAACTACAATCTAATGATGAAACAATATAATTAAATATCAGCAGGTAAAAAAAAAAGTCTCTTACCTGGTGCACTACTGCTGAGCTAAAGCGCAAGTCACGTAATGCTATGGACAACATTTCCTTTATTTCTGCTCATGAAAAGTAACAACAAAATACTAGAGTTATCCAAACTTCCTCCCTGCTAAATCAAATATGTGAAGATGTGACTTTAGAGGAGAACTGGAGAATGTACACATAAGATCCATGAAGTATTTAATGCATGAATAAGCAGGCAAAACAAAAAACAAAAAGAAATTAAAACCAGTTTGTCATACAAGGAAGTAAGCCAGTTTGTCATACAAGGAGGTATGGGAAAAACCAGGTATGCAAGGTATAGTTTCCAACATTTTCTTTTTTGCATTGGCCCAGTTGCACTAATTGGCCCTTCTATGACAATAAGAGAGAGAGAGAAGGCACATCCAGCCAAAGCAACATAATAATTTTCAGGTGCAAGAAAATACAGGAAATTGGCATTTCAGCTACGCAAGATCAATACAAAATGATGGAACATCTGAAATAGACTTTGAGCCGGTGGTATTATCAGCCCCGGCACAATTGAATGCAAAGGGGCTCACTAGGACAAGGCACGTACCGGAAATACACAAGCACGTGCCTAATAAAAGTAAAGTGCACATATTTAAATGCAAATCAAGTCAAGATACAGGCCAAATAATTTTTCACTTCTATCACCAATCATTACTAATAATGTAATTATTTCCTCTCTTTTTCCACAAACAATGCCCCTTTCAATATATTAACACACCAAAAATCCTTGAAAATCACTCTTTTAATAACTCACCCCTATTTTTTAACCTCTTACCAAATTCCACCTAAAAGTTAGAGCATGGTGCAACTTCACAAAGAACCCCAAGGCAGTGAAAAATGTGTGATTGACTAAATGATACTTTGAAAAGCATTCAAGGTCATGGATTGTGTTCAAAATTTTTGGCACAGAAATGAGAATAATGAGTAGATTTTGCCATCTGAATGTATTAAGATCTATATAAAAGGAACTACCCAAATATCATTACCGCGATTATCAAATGTTTCTGGCAAAACAAGAACTGCAGAATACATGTTTCTTTCTGAGTGAGGGATGTGCAGTTTCTCTATCAATATCCAATCCCAAATAGCATGCATGTCCTCAAGCACCTAAGCAATAGAAAATAAGAAAATATTGTAAATAACTAGAACATAGTTTCTTATATGATTTGTATGCTAAAATGTTGGAAAATAATACAACAATGTTAGGTCTGGTCCAAAACAATAACATCGCCACACAAGGTGCCGGTCTATAATATCACTTTCAGGAAAAGTGGTATTATTTTTCTCCTTCAGCTGAAAAAGGCATGTATAAATGAAATCATGCTTGTAAGATAACTAATGCAAGGACGAAACCTGCTGCAAAGGATAATGTTGTGAAATGTTGAAATGACCTCTGCGAATAGGACGACTTAAGCAGTACGGCTCTGTTGGGGAGATTCTAAGTGCTTCTTCACCAAAAATGTGTCCTCTGAATTTGCGGTTCCCAGAACACATCTCCTCAGCACCAGTGCCTTCATGCTTCTCCACAGATTCACCAGTTATACCTTTACTTTTTGATGTTCCTGCACAAACAATTTGCATATGTTAGGATACATCAAATTCACACTAATCTAAGTTTGTCATGGGAAAGCTAAAAGCCTTAGTGCGTGATAAATTATTTTTTATCAAATGTGATGCAGAAATCAAGGGTAGTCAGAATCTCAAAATACACGAAAAATAAAAAATAAATAAGAAAACCAAGTATCAGTCCAATGAGAAAGTAATTGATGCTTCAAGCTTTATATTAAAAAAACTGTGTTTCCATAAGGATCATACAGCCACCAGTGCAAGACATTATTCAGTGCCAGGCAATCAGCACAGAGAACACAATGAAAATTCATTCTATCAATCAAGGGCAACCTATGCAAGGGAATCACTAAAAAATGTTCCAAGGATCTCTTATCCCAAGGCCCACTATTCATATTTGAGCTCAAACGATATGGAGCTGCCCCTTATTTTTTTCGTACTGTGATTTTAAACACAAGTATAATGCTCAAGAATTTCATTTTTTGTTAGCCTTGAATATTCAAAGCATAACAAAGGCATTGCATTCAAAACCCCAGGCAAAATAAAATCAATAAAATCTACAAAGTATCTGAAATTTTTGAGTGTAGCCTTTTGACCCTGTATAGGGATAGCAATCCCTTGGAGCAGGGACCAATCTAAAGGGGAACCACGCCCAAACTTCACAAAAATTTCAAAATCCCCCTTATTGTTTGAAACTTTCCAAATAAGTTCTAATGCAATGGCCATCCCGAAATGAAAGTGTCACTTTTGGCCCTCACAAACACCAGATTCTGGATTCGTTGCCTATTTTTCACAACATTCAAAGATAAGAGATTCCAGCTTCATGTAACCTGGCTCCACCAGCACTGATCAATCCAAGTCAAAAGTAATTTATAATATACAAACCTTCAAACTTAGCATAGGACAGTTCATATTGCAATAATATTAACAGGGCAACAACAGTAAATTGCAGCAATATTCAATCATGAATTCTGAAGTAATTACAAGTAGTATGCTACCACTTTCCAGGTCAAACAAGATGGCCACCAATAGACATTGAAAGGTTTAAAGATGGATTACATCTTAACTAGTACAAAATAAAATTCAGCTTGTCTAACTACCATGTATGTTAGAGAGAATCAGACTTCATTCTACTACCTAATGCCAAAGAGGAACCTGCGTCCTGCTCGTATACATTAGCCCACTGAAAAGCCACACTCCTGCCACTCTGTGGATTGTATCCATCAGCACGCCCTATCTGCAGTACGAGTTAATTAGTATAATTCCATGAGCAATTTCTAACCATTAACTGAGATGCATGTCTGGAGATCCTCATCCCTCTAAACTATATATTTTATAATCACTTTAAAAAATCTGATAAATAGCCACAAAAGAAATCCACAAAAGACAGTACCACAGCTGTCAAACCCCTCTAAACCAGTAGACAGAGTAGCAGCAATTCTTCCAAAGTGGAGATTATAAGAATAATAGCACGACAAAAAAAAAATATTTTTCTACAGATCACCATGATATCGTCTAAATTAGGCTAAATGAAATAGTAACGAAAATTTCACATACCTTGCGCGGGAACGAATTGTTCGCAACCTCTTCATCTAGAAAAGGTATCTTCAATAACGACGCTATCTTCAAGGGAGAAAAAAGGAAAAATGAAAAACATCAAGTCTTAAAGTTTTCCTCGGCAAATGTGGAGATAAAAAATATGCAAATAGGAAGAGTTAACTCACTGTATCATAAGCCTTCTCGCGTTCCATGTGCTGTGCTGTTGTGACCTGAGAATTCAGCATCTAAAAGCGAAAAAAATCAACATAAAGAAAAGTAAAGCTGTGAAGAGGCAGAAAAGCGGTAAATAAAAACTGACCTGGTCTTGGAGATTGAATTTGGGACGTTGATTGGTGTAACGAGCAATGCAGTGAGGAATATTTAAGGGAGCATCTTGTGGAGCTAATCCTATTCTGATATTTGCAGAGCCTAAATAAACCAATTACAATTAGCCAAAACAAAAATCGATTATATTTAGTGGGTGATGATTTTTATTTTATTCTTAGGGTTTTCAAGTTAAGTAAGTGCCTGGATTGATGACTACTAAATTGGAGCCTCGGTCGGCGACGAGCTGAGAAGGAATTACCGTCTTCAAGTAATCCTGCCATTAACCAAAAAAACAAAACGAGGTTGAATCAATTTGACTAAATTTAAAGAAACAAAGAGGGAATTGTTGGTGCTTTTACCATTTCTGTGAAGAAGAAGATGAGAAGAGCCGCAAGGGAGACTTGTTAAACTTATTATTATGCTCACTTTACGTCTTCACCGTTTTTTCCATATATATATACATCGTTTTCTTCCCTCTTCAGAGTTCAGTCCAGAAACGTCTTTAAATGAGAGCGAGCGAGTTTTAACGAAAAACAATTTTGTTCTAAACCAGTCGCTTTCAATTACATTGCCATGTACTAAATCTTGAAGAAAGAAATAATATTGAGAGGAAATAAAAAAATAAAATATATAATTTATAAAATATAATAATAATATTTTCATTTATAATTTATAAAAAATAATAATATTTTTTATTCAAAAAATAAATTAAAACCAGACAATAAATAATAAGATATTTTATTATTAGAATACAATTATTTAAAAACTGAGGTTATAGTTCAACCATTTTTAATTAAAAATTTAATTTTTTCATTTAAAAATATTAAATTATTTTAATATATTTTTTATAAAAAAAAAAAAAACATCTTAAAAAGGAATTGACCCAGCTCCCCCTTGGTATTCTGGACAGTGGAGATGCGAGAACACAATGGAAAAGTGCTATGTAGCAGTAACCAAGAGATTAATTTTTGAGGCGAGCATATTCAAAATCATACGGCCTCGAAACTGAATAAATTGCATACTTCTGTGGTTCAAGTAAATTACTCATATGAATGGGTAACTAAAGCATGAATAATATTAATCCACCATTCCCAAATTCAAGAAAATCATGGTAATATTCTAGCTTGACAGATAATAAATAAATTTCACTAGACAAAATGAACGTAAATCGAGCCAAATCAGTATTTGAAATGGCAATATCACACCTAACCTAGTGAAAAAGGGACTCTAAATGTAAAACCCCCCACAACAACAAACTACAGATTTGGGTATCATACAAATAGCTGGGGAAACATCCATCAATATATGATATGTGCAGCCGCTAGACACCCTGTAAAATTTCAACAAATAATCCAATCTTTAAAGTTTGCTTCTTTGATATTCCTAGCCCACTTTCGCCTTGGGAGTCTTCTTCTTGAGCTGTCTCCTTGGAATCAGGTTCTTCATCCCTATGAAGAAAAGCAATGCACCAAAAAGGGCAACGCTCTGCCAAAACATCACAAGCCCGAAATCAAGAAGGTTTCCCAGCATAAATGCATAATAAAAGAAGAACAAGAGAAATGAAAGGGGGTCCTAAACAACATCAAAAAGTCATAGGTTAGGACAAACCTGCAAGAATTCATTTAAGAGATTGACATGCGTGGACTCGTTCTGATCATAGTTATAGAAGTCGTACAAAATTGGGGAGGAAAACACCAAGTAGATAAGCTGAAGCAAAATAGAAATAATGAAATATTTACTTTGATGATGGTGTATGAATCAGAAGCAGCTGCTGGCCAAAGCCCAGGGATAATTCATCACGTTATAAAGGTAATCAATCAAATAAAGACCCACAGGAAAGGAGAATCTAACCAGGAGATAAGCACCAAAAGGGCTGCCAAATACGAATAAAAAGCCTCCAAGACCCTTTAGAGCAATCATCCCCGCTACCAAATGTCTAGGCTGCATAAAATACCATTAAATCAGACAGCGAACAGCATACAAGGTGAAATAACACCCAAAAAAAAATCTGCGTAAGTACCAGAGCAGCAGGTCAGGGTAAAAGTTCTTACGTCAATGTCCAGGATCCCAACCCCCAATAGGGACGAAAGATGTTTCTTGAAAATAGCGAGCTTGGGAATCAACTCTGTCACAGCAGGGCCACCATTTTCGCCAAACTCATTGAACCTGAGCATTATAAGCAACGTCAAGGCAAAGGCATCCAGCATCTACCCAATAGCAGTGCGAGGGCAATGCAAATTCTTAATTACATAGTTTGTCCAGCATGATTAAGTTTACAAATTGCATACAGAACATCAATGTCCACAGAAGCCAGCATCACCAAACCTTTTAGGTCAAAAGTGCCGTGAATCCCCCAGCTAAATTATGAAGCTGGGCAGAAAATAATAGTTCAAACCAGTAGAAGCTCCCAAAAAAATAGGCAAACTTTTCGAAACAAAAAATAAAATAATACGACACTATTACAAGATAAATCATTGTTACACATCACATTATAGTAACTCAATTTGGTATTCATAACAAAAATCAATTTCTGCAGTAATTACTACATGGTATTACAGGATAAATAATCGTTACACATCGCAATGCTCAATTTAGCACACCATGAAGATCAATTTCTGAAATAAAATCAGTATTCAAGATTGCACAAGAGCTTCTTCGTGCATTTGTTCTTAAATCATAACAGCTAAAACTGTGAATAAATAATTGATCAAATAAAACATGTTTTTTGGCTAGTTGGACAATCAAATTAAATAAACAAAACATGTAGAACCCAAATCGACAAATGCAACAGTAAACAAAAACACAAAATATACTACTACTATGGATTGGTACATCTGACAAAAACATAAAATCATAAGCAAAAACAGCAATATAAAGCTTGCATCGGGTCTCAGAGAAAGGGCCCGTAATAAAAAGCACGTGAATCCGTCTTAACAAACGGAAATGAAACAAGAACTCCATAAAATTAAAGAGATCTGAAAGAGAGAAAGGGAATCATGGCGTACATTTGCCAGGCTGAGAGGATGAAGAGGGAAGCGAAGAGAACTCTGCCGAGAAAAGAGAAAAACCCCATGTCTCTTGTTTTTTGACTTCTCAAATCTGTGTGGTTGGGTCTCTCTCTGAGTGTTTCTGGAATGAATTTCTAGTCTTCAGCCGATTAGCAGTATACACTATAGGCTACAGCATATACGGCCAAAGATAGGGTTGGTCGTTGGGTCGTTTAGCAGGTGAAGTTTAAAGAGTTGGGACAGCAAAGATGAGCCAGGATCGAGAATAATATAAAGAAGAGGGGCACGCAGATTAGTAATTTACTGGGTTAACGGGGCCGAGCGTTGCTGCGAGTTGGCTCACGGATCATCATAGTTATTTAAACTGAACAAGAAGTTGAGGAATCAGAATCTAGTTTGAGTTAAATATTTAGTTTAACCGGATTAATTATCTTAACTAAATTCATGTTAAACTCACCGTATTAAAATTTAAAAAACAATAAAAATAAAAAAGACGACACTGTTTTTAAAAGAATGATTCATTGGGCTTGATCCAATAATCCAGCAATAATCCAATAATCCACCAATCCAAATTCTTTTTTGGGTCAATTCATGAGTTAGATTTGACAAATATATAGTTAATTTTGATGAAATAAAATTAGATTAAAAAAATAATTATGTTTTAGTAAAAACAGATGAGACACTGAGTTAATAAATAACTTAATCATTGAGTCTGTAATATCAACATTTTTTTTTTAATTCTCAAATGTATCAAAGAGAAGAAAAAAAGTGTTGATTAAACACTAGAAACTGATTATATGGATTTTCTCAAAGGACATGAAAAAAGAATATTTTTCAAACTATGCATTATAAATTGATAAAAATTAAGTAAGAATTGTCAGGATTATTATTATGAGGTCTCAATCTATTTATAATTATATTATTTTCTACACCCTTAACACTTTTCAATATAAGAAACTATTGTATATATTTTGAGTTGTGTATGTAAATTAACATAATTTGAAGGATGTGCGTCATTGGAAATATTTCAAAAACAGTAACCTATATTTTCATTAAAAATAAAATTTATAAATTAATTTTATAATCACAAAAAAATTAAGTCATCAAGGAAAAAGAATAACAAAAAAAACTAAAAATATTTTTTAAAAAATAAAACAAAAGAAACCGGGCCTGGGAAGTTACACGCTCGGACCAAGGTTGCGAGGCTCGAATATGACGTGCCGGGGCCAAGCTTGCTAAGCCCGTGCACTTATTTATTTATTTATTTTTCATAAAACGACAGATCATCCATCTGTTGTCGTCGGGGTAAGATTTTTGAAAGAAAAGAAAATAACCTGCCGCGGTGCCGCCTCCTTTTCGACGACTCCTTGCCCCTGACTCTTTAAGATACTGTTTTTCCACCATTGTTTTTTTTAAAAAAAAATATCATGGTTTTTGTTTTTGTTTTTGTTTTTGTTTTTGTTCTCTCATGTCTTCTTTCTCTTCGATTTTCACCTCTCTCTCCAGAATAAAACCAATGGCCAAAATGCAGTCTAAATGAAATATAGGGACCAGAATGGAAAATAACAAGAAATGAATGGCCAAGGTCTTAGGACCGTAAGTGAACGGCCAGCATTGCTTGAAACAATCAGGGGTATCTACTGCTCACATATGTACTTTCAGACAGACATATGTTACCTTGCATTCACTGTAGTTGTCAGCAGTAACAATAATTATAACTATAATTATAATCTAATTTAATTATGCTAAATGGGTTCTGGACTTCCAGTCAATTACCGATTATGCCACCAAGATCACACCTCTATATATTTTTTTCGTGGTCATTGGGTTGTTCATTAATGGATTACTCCCCGGGTAATAGAGAATTAGAGGTGGATCCGTCTCCCTTTATTAAAAGAAGGTGGATTATTGTTTTAGATTATGCTCGTGTCTGTGTTTGCACTTAAATTTCATGAAATTTGATTTTTTTATTTAAAATTATTTTTTTTATTTTTTTAATGTGTTGATTTTAAAATTTTTAAAAATATATTATTTGATACAGCAGAAAAATATCTTAAAAAACAATTATTACTATATTTCCGAACACCTTTTAATATACTAAATTAACATGAAGAATGTATTTTTAAAATTATTAAAAACAAGATTTAATCTTAGTTTCTAGCCAAGTTAAAATATGAATAAAATAACTATCTAGTAAATGGTCTAGTGGTAAGAGTTTAGGACTAAGGGATTTGTTCCTCCTGTGGTCTCAAGTTCGAGCCCTGTGGTTGCTAATATGATGGTCATTGAAGACTTACATAATCATTAATTTCAGAGCCCGTGGAATTAGTCGAGGTACGCGCAAGCTGGTTCGAACATCCACATTAATAATAAAAAAATATGAATAAAATTGACTACTCTTGAAAGCCACTTATGTTTTTTTTTTCTATGTTTGCAAAATTATTTTAAAAAAACTTCATCAATATAAAATATTTTACAGTTAAAAGTTAAAAATAAGTTAAAAATAATAGAAAACAACATATGGTTATCAAGAGATAAAAATATTTAACGATTAATAAAATCATAAACTCCAATATCGATTAATTATTGTCATTTTCTTTTTAAACACATTTTTCATACACACCAACAGTACCTAATAAGAAAAAATATATATTGTACGTAAAATATTTCACAGTATAAGTTATTTACGTGAATAAAACCATACGATGTGTTCTCAAACCAATTTTTATGCATCAAAATTTTAAATAACTATCTACTTCAGAATCGATACACTGATAACAGCTTGGATGATTACCTGCAGATCATGTTCGTTTACCAACCAAGCTAATTAGCTCCAAGGATTAAAAGTCTTGACGATTAGCCTTGAGTCGGCTTTAGCGTCTGATACTAATTGTTTTTTGGCCAAATCTTAAGCAAGTTAAACGTAATTGCACATTAAATTATTTTCATTACAACCTCTCACGTACGGAATATAATACGTTGCGGGGACCCACTTGCCATTTGGTGAAGCCTCCAATGGTATATAAAATGTATTGGGCAAGGCTGGCTTGCTGACCAGAAATTCAAAATCTATTTGAGTGGACCTGATGACATGGCATTCAAGTTCTTCAGACTCCCCCCATTCAACCAAAATCAACATTCCTCGATTGGTTCTGGGCCGATGGCTACAGGTTGTCTTTTTGCAGTTCCTGATGATTCACGTATGATCAATGGCGCAGCAGATTTTTTTAAGAAAATTCAATGCCTTCTGAAATGAAAAAACAAACAACCCTTATCCTTGGTGCAGTGGTCGCTACCATAGCATATTAATGGAAATCAGTCAAGCAATTAGCAAAACTGAAACAAGATTTCACTGGTTTGGAAAAAAAAAAATCATTGGTTTGCAACTGCCGTGAGCCATCGTTAGACCGAACAGCTTGCCGTATCTTCTCATCAATATTCCAACTAGCTTTCAAGATCAAAGTCAAGATGAAAGTTCATAGGGAAAAATCCAAGTTTAAAACAAGTAGGCTAATTAACAATATTAAGGATTTATATATAAGCTAGTCAAGTTCTATTACATAAATAAATAGTAGTGTTGACTCTTTCAAAATTAATCTGATTGGGTTAGGCTTAATGATTCATTCCAGGAAATTAAAATGAGCATCTTGCGATTATCTAGTCAAGCTTTGCATACTAAAATTGTATACAAATTGATTAGTAAACTCGTAATTAATAGTAAGATGGAATGTCAAGCTTTTCATATTAAAATTGTATACAGATTAATGCATGAACCCGTAAATAGTAAGATAAGATCTCATGATTGATAAATGATCGATCATTCATAAGAAAATATTGCCCCCTTAGAATTTTAAAACATATATATATATATATATATATATATATATATATATATATATATATATATATATATATATATATATTTCAATTTTATCAGTTCATATTTATCATCTGCTTTTTAGTTGTTTGTCCCCCATGTTTTTTTGAAGTTTTTTTCTTTGCCCCTCTCATTTCTGAATCTAACTCCGGCCCTGAATTTGGTTGGGTTTTTCAAGTGATTTATTACACATATTATAAGCTTAAAAGAATGCATAGACACCCTCCATACTACGTCGCCATCCCCTGCCATATATTTCCTAGTTTAATCTTGACAGCGTTGAACAGTACCCACTGAAAATAGATAGAGAGATACTTGATTATACCATGGTTACAAGACTCAGACAGTAGTCTGACTTGGTCCAAAGGTTGAACTGTGGATTCATCGGCCAACTTGTTTTTTTAATTAAAAAAAATAAAATGATATTGTTTTAATTAAAAAAAATTAATTTAAAATGAAACTCAATTCAAGTAATTTCAGGTTTTATATTAACATATCACTAAATTGATTCATCGAACTTAACTGGGTTTTATATATAATCATGGATCATACTGTTTTAAAAAAGTCCATCCGGAGAATCCTTGTTTTATTTATCCAAGGCTTAGAATGATCAATCCTGACAATTTAGCTGGCGATACACTCAATCAATTTTTAACTTAAAAAGAAAAGATGTAGCAATAGATATATCGTGCCAGATTGTCAATCGTGGCGGCAGATCCCCTCCCGTTTGAATATTGAAAGGGTGGCCTCATTCCATAGACCTCAACAGTACCAGCGACGGTGTGCTCTTGACTGGCTATCCCTGCGCAGAATAATATATATTCACGGTTAATAAATATCATTTTATTCTTATATTTACGTGTTCTTACTGGACAATGGACATTACCATAAAAAAATAAATCCAATGTGAGTTGGACCAGACAAAGGACGAAAACTCAACAGAGAGACTGCCTCCTTCAAAAACAGTGATGATTAGTTCTACTCTCCAATCTCACAATATATTGAAATGTTTTACCACGTGGAAAAGCACTATGTATTATTCTCCGATCAGGATATTATTATTAATAATGCCATAAGATCCAACATTTGCATCTTAAGCTTGAAGAAAGAGTGGAGTATGCTGCAAGGCGCCAACGTCATCCCATTTGCCTTTGCATGACCGGGTTCCTGGCACCGACTGTGTAATCATTTACACGATGATTTTGTTAAACAATGAAGAAATTATCAAGTATTTTAACAATGGATGGTAACTTTAGCTGACAGCATATTGCTTGTTAATTATTCACTGGAATTAACGCGTAATTACCTGTGATGCGTTTGAACTTGCTTCTTAACTTGTTATTCACCTTTAGATTTTGAGAAATCATGATCCTCTTATGGCGAAACATCCCAGAAAGTAATATAAAGCAGGACAAATAGCGTTGGAATGGCATCTACTGTCCTTTAATCTTCTGTCACGTAGATGCAGGGGAGTTGTTGGATTAATGCGCACCTGCTAACCCCTTACTACCTTTCTTGACGAGAGTATGGCACCACACCTGCCATTTTCCTCGTATTAAAAAATTTTATGAAGTCCAGCTTTGTGCACGAGGCAGCCATAATTGAACAATAATGGGATCCGATGGGAACATAGCAGTGGCCGCCTGATTCATTCACAGCTTTATATTTTTTTCCCCTTTTATGAATTTGACTTGATTTTCAACTCTTTAAATTTTTATTTGCAAGTGCTTCTGATTTGGAATTGTCTTTGTTCTAGGTTCCAACCTTTTGTTTTCTTTATCGTTGTTGAGATCTGAAGCTTTCAGATCTGATTTCTTGGCAGTTGCTCGTGCTCTTGAAGGAAGTAATGCTGATTCTTTGCCAGGCCTTTTGTTTAGTTGATTTAGGTAGTTTTTGGAAACTAGTTGATATTTTTAAAATAAAATATTATTTTTTAAAATTGTATTGATATATTAATATTAAAAATAAATTTTAAAAAATATTATTTTAATATATTACTAAATAAAAACACTTTAAAAAAATCATCATAATTAACTCATCGTATCGTGTCGCCAATTGCTAACACGTTCCTGCTACGACCACTGATTTTGAAGTTCAATGACAGGGCGAATGGTAATTTAGCAATGCCAGGGGTCGTACTTTCCTTTTAAAAATACAAATTTAAAGAAATTTAATAAAATTTTAAGAATTTTGAGTCAAAGATATGAACCTTAAAATTCAAAAAATAAAATATACATCTTCAATCAAGAGATTAATCTCTCGAAGTTACTGGTTATTTTTTTAACATTTGCTATTATAAAGAAAAAGAAAAAGAAACTTAGTTGGAAAATTTCTCAATTATATTGGTTTTATCGTAATTTTTTTTTATTAAAGTGGATGTATAGATCAGATTGCGCGTATCTCGACTAATTATACAGGCTTTAAAGTTATTAATCATATAAACTTTTAGTGACAATTATATTAACAACTACAAGGCTCGAATTTAAAACCACAAGAAAAATAAACCCCAAAAATCTGTAATTTTAATTGTGGTTCTACCGTTGAATTGAATCCAGGCTATTATTAGAAATTGACTTAACTCTACTATAAGATGATGTGTTATGCTTACTTGATATAATCTGTAAGAAAAAATCATTTGAATTTTGACCAATCCAAGCCTTTATCTGTGGATTTAGAGTTTAGTCTAATTTTATCAAGCAAACGATTTAAAAAAAATAGATTTATCAATATTAATACAATAATCTTTAATAAAAATTTATTTATTTATTTAACAAAGACAATAACATGAATTCGAAAAGAATTGAAAAAATCTCAAAAAAAATCCCCAATCTATAATCTTAATTAGGTCCTATTATTCTCCTTCCTTTTTTTTCGAGGTACCTAGCTAATATATCAATGAATTCTAAAGTGTATAATTTTTTTTTAGCCAGAAAAATGGTTAAGTAATCAAGTCAAGTTTACATGGTTTTTATTTTATCATAAAAAACAGCCTATATATTTCTTCCTACAATATATTTTATCATGTGAAGTGAGAAATTTTAATAAATTTCTAAATTTTTAATATTTAAAATGTAATTATATTTTTTAAAATAATTTTTTGTTTATTTAAATTAATAAAAGAATTTGATGGTGAATTTATTAATACACTAAAAATATAACGAAGGGGTATTTAGCAACTGAAGTTTTTTAAAATTTAATTTTTAATTTTTAAGTTAATTTTTAAATATTTTTAAACTATTTTGATATATTAATATTAAAAATAAATTTTAAAAAATAAAAAATAATATTATTTTAATATATTTTTCAATAAAATAATTGTTATTACTATGCAATCACCCCCACCAAAAGTAGGTCGAGGACTTCTTTCAACTGTAATATTTTGCAAAAGTAGGAGTAACTCACGCCAAGACAGAAATTTTTGAAAAACATTAATACACATTACGTACACCGTCAGGGTGGATTGGAAAACAAGCTCGCGATAATAAAGCAACACGTCATTCATCGAACAGACGTGATTGGCCGCTACACGAGTAGAGTTTGAAATAAAAGCCAGTACAACAAAAACCAGCGAGTAATCAATCTTTCCATACTCTCAAGAGTGAGAATAGCAGTAGAGGAACTCTTAGCGCCGAACCGAAAAAACCCAGTCCTTTAACAAGCCTGTCTCCGTTTAAAGCACCGTCCCTCGCTTGGCTCCTTTTAAACCTCCCCTCTCTGTCTCGATCTTTACAAAAACTTAAAAGAATAAGTTTGCTTTTGGACATCAGTAGTAGAGGAGCAGCGTGTCTCCATCCCTACAGTAATGGCTTTCATCTCTTTCGTCGGGAGAGTTCTCTTTGCCTCTGTTTTCATTCTCTCTGCTTGGCAAGAGTAAGCCTTCTCCAGATCTGCTCTTCCTTTTCTATTTATAAACACAAACTTCTGCAGTTATATTAAAATTAGGGGTTTGCATCTTATGCTCCCACCTTACTCTAGATTCTGATGCTCTGTTTTTCAAGAAAATCCTTAGATAGATTTATCTGATAGTATATATATTTTTAATTAATTTACGTGTTTACTGCTTTATTTGGTGTGGCGATTAATTGCTACAAGTAGATCTTGGTTAGATATTTTAATTTGTTGTATTTAATGAATATTTTGTGCGTATTTGGAGTAAGTTGTGGTTTTCATGATATTGTTAATTGTTGATTAGTGGTCGGTAAGTTAGATTAGTGCTCTGTTACAATTTATGAGTTGCTGTTGATTTTGATGCTTTCTAGACGTGGGCACTAGTAAAGTCAAGTGTCTCCATGGAACACCCATTTTGAGCTTGTTGCTGTGTTAAAATGAGATTACTTGTTGTTTAGTGTTTTCTTTTGGAATTTTGATCCATGGTGACTTGTTTTGCACCGTTGTCGTTTACTTTGCTTTCTGCAGATGTACTGCTACTGAGATGGATATCTTTCCAATTGTGCTATGAACTTGTAATTATGTTGATTTGCTGTGTTGAGTTTGTTGGTTTCTGTTGTTTGGATTTCCGATGAGATGGTTTTTGATAATTTCGTTGGTTGCTCTGCTGCTTGTTCACTACTGTCAAATGCATTTTTTATTACTTCTAATGTGCCAGTTTGTTTTCGCAGTTGGCCGTGTTTTTCAAAAAAAAACTATTTTTTTAAAAAAATAATTTTTTTTGTTTCATTTAATATACTGTGTCAAATAAAAAAAATTAAAAAAATTATTTTAATTTATTTCAAAGTAAATAATATTTTACTGCCACTACAATGACAAACATTATTGCAAGTCGATCATTGAGAATCATTATTTATTGTTCATGATTGTAGGTTCAACGAATTTGGTTCTGATGGTGGGCCGGCAGCACATATTATGGCACCTAAATTCCGTTCTTTCTCAAAACATGTGTCGTCTCATACTGGATTTCAAGTGCCACATTTTGAAGTGCGTATTAGACTAATTTGATGCTGCTCATTTTGTTTTCTTAGTGGGTTTGTTTGAATGTCATAACTCATGGAGTTGTTTTCTACAGATGAAGCACGCCGTTGCTGCTGCTATGTCTGTGAAAGCTGTTGGAAGCCTTATTTTCATCCTTGGCAGTTCTATTGGAGCTTATCTTCTGGTTTGTCTACTGGTCTATTTGTTCTTGTAGTGAACTGGCAATTTGACCAGGCAATTACATGAAATGCTGCGTTTTTCTTGTGCAGCTTCTGCACCAGCTCATCGTCACCCCAATATTGTATGATTTTTACAACTATGACGCTGACACCAAGGAATTTAACCTGCTTTTTGCAAAGTTTGCACAGGTTAGCACTTCTGAATTATATTTATGTTTTTGGAGTTTTGTCTTTTCTTAATTTCTTAGAATCTTCTGTTTCCTTTACTGTTTTCTGGCGATCTATCTAACATTTGCTTCATGTATCTGATGAACTCTTAATGTTATTCCATGGTCTGTTACTCTTTCAGAACTTGGCACTGTTTGGGGCATTGCTCTTTTTTATTGGCATGAAGAACTCAATCCCAAGGAGACAACTGAAGAAGAGGTCTCCCAAACCAAAAGCATCATAAAAAGTAACCTTCTGATGTTTTGAAGGTTTCCATTTGCTCTGTGGCTTGATTTCTGGATTTTGTCAAAGATCTAGTTCTGTATGCTTGTATGAGGCTTTCCTCTTTTAGAGACTAGGGACTTGGAAGAAAAAGATTTTTCTGTTGTGATTATGTGATCCAATATGCCATTCATGGTCAAAATGGAGGTTTATTTCTGATACATTTCTCTTTTCCTCTGTAGTTGATGTTTTAAACTACTTTGAAGGTAGAGTGGGTTTTCACTCGGTATCTTATTGTGCTTTCACTTTCTCCTGAACGGCAAGCAAAAGCTAGGGTAAATCTTGACACGCCTCCTAGGTGTGGGGCTCTGGTAATTAACATTAGAGATCTTATACAGGAAAGTCATCAAACTTGATTGTGTATTTACAAACTTATGGAGTTAATAGGATATTCTGCTTGCCTGTTTCGGTAATAAATTTGCTTAAAACTCACTTTTTTAACCCAGTACCTATTAAGCCATTAATCCTGCTGCGTGCTTTCAGTATTATGTGGGGTGGTAAGACGTCAAGATTTGGTTTTGGGGGCCATTCCAAAAAAATACTTAAATTTTTTTTTTTGAACTTCACGGGGGGTATTGAAAAGCTTTCAAACTGTCGGGGCCTAGGTAACCAGGTTATTCCTGCCCACACCTTAGACTCGTCTCCTTTGGCCTGCGCTTAGGTGATGAGAAATTTGAGATGTGCATCCAAAGTTTGAATAACGTGTTCAATAAAAATAATTGATCACCATGTGAGACAAAAAATGCTAAAAACAATCATTACTGGCTAAGCTATGATTGCAAGTAAAGAAACATGTCTCGTGAAGTGGCATATTATTTAGTATCTTTATTTATTTAATTATTTATCAATAATTGAATCAAAATAAAATAACTTGATCACATAGCTTCTGCTTTTTATTTATTTATCTAGCATTGTTTTGTATTATGGTCCATTGGATTTTAAATTCAATTGTGTTTAAGGTGGCTTGACGTATCTTGTTTGACCAGCAAAATAAAACGTGAATCGATCACCATATTCAAAACTTAATTTGACTCCAAAAATTCTTTCAACCAACCCGGCTTAGCTATATGTCTCTTTCATTTCCTTCCCCTTCTCTTCTTTCTAATTGGGCTTTCTTTGGGCCTGGTATAATGAAATTTAAAACTAAACCATTGAGTTATAAAAGAAACAGGGCCCAATAAAAAAAGTTGAATAGCTATAAAATTTTCAAAGATTAAATTGAAAAATTAAAAGTCATAATAGAATTGGGGATCAAATACAAAATTCTGACAGAGAACAGATCAAAAAAATGGGTTGGCACATATAACTTACGCGCAAGTATTTATTTATTTTTATGTTTTAAAAGTATTTTTTAAAAAATTATTTTTAAATTATTTTTTTTAAAATTAATTTTTTTTGATGTTTTTAAATCATTTTAACATACTAATACTAAAAATAATTTTTTAAAAATAAAAAATAATAACAATCACACTCTACACATGTCGAAGCTTGTGATCTCCTCCAGCTTCAATGACGGCTTTGCTTGATGTTGTTGGAATCAGCTTCGCGTCAGCTCCTTTCCATGGCGACGTGTGTCAGTGGTGGAGGCATGACATGGCTTGGCAGTCCTCTTTCCTTCTTTTTTTTCTTTTCTTCTCGTTCTTCCTCTCTATTCTCGCACCTGTCATAAGAAAAAAAATACCATTGCCATCCACAATAGTTCGTGAGAGAGGCTGTAGTGTTTCTTCTAGAGGATTTTTTTAAAAAAATTTTAATTCTACTAAAACTATTTTCTTCTTTCGTAAGTTTCTGCCTGGGAAGATATCTCAGGAGATTAATAATTTGCCCTTCTGATGTCTAACCTTGCGTAAATATAATAATAAAATTTCAGCATGCATGCTATGTATAAATTCAATTTTATAATTGATTTCAAATCAAAATTCTAGGTTGCTTGCCAATACTATATATATATATATATATATATATATAAATTAAATTAAAAAATGATACTTGTTAAAGAATTTTAAAATAATAAAACTTTTATTGTTGTCAGTGATAAATCATTTATCCTTTAAATTTTATTGCTCCTACTTTGTACATCTAAAATATTTGTAATATATCTTTTTAGATTTTAATAACATCATCTTGGTTTGAATACATTTTTAAATAAAGTCTTTAAACCAAGATAAAATAACTAAATTATCTCTCAACAAAATAAGCTTAAACTCTAGATTTGAAAAAAAAAATCAAATAATAAAAAAGAAAAACACTAAAAATAAGGTGAGAAAGAGTTTGTAAATTAAAAAAAAAAACTTATTTGAAACTCATCCTCCACCCTCTTTTTTTATAATGAATTTTAAAAACTAAAATATTAAATAATTAATACTAGTAAAAATCAGAATTAGTTCACATCATTATCAACCCTTAATTAATCACCATAAAAAAAAATTAAACACGAATGTTTTGTTCATAAATCTGATTTTTTAGATGAAAAAACTCTTTAAATTTGCAAAAAAAAACTTATGGAATATATTATTAATATTCATGGGCTAAAAAAAATAATTCATGAATCAGGCTTAAGTTTAAATTTCAATGGACAAACTATAATATCTTGTATTTTAAAATATTATTTTGTAGTAAACTCAAACGTAGACTTAGTCTAGCCGGCATGCTTGTTGTGTGATTTTAAATTGAAAGTTCATTTTATTTAGGACTTCTCATATTTAAAATGTCTGATATGAATCTAATTTTAACTTTTTATTTTATAAAAAATCAATAAATTTTGTTAAATTAATATTTTATATTAAAAAGTTTATATTAGATGTTAAATTCTAACAAAGTTTTTACTCAAGAAATGAATGGATCTTATTTTTAATATAATCTCAAATACATCAATTAACTATGTTTTTCTAAAAAATATTTCCAACAAAATTTCCAATAACTCTAATTTTCTCGGTTACAACATAATACAAGAAGATTAACTCGAATTTATGGTATGGATCACAGTTGAAAATGTCCTCCAAAGCACTGTGCAAAACAAGTAAAAAATTATTATTTTTAATAGTTAGATTTAAAAGGATAGTTACCTTATGGATTATAAATGCAATATTGTAAAAAAAAAAAAATACACATCTATTTATAATCTTTACCACTTTGATTGCAGTTTATTGTCAAAGATGGTTTGATTTTATGTTCCAAAAAATCTAACAAAAATAGCAAATTGGTTCGTATAGACCAAGATAACCTCATAGAAAGAAAATAAAAAACATGATCTGATTTAATTCATATTAATTTACCAAATCTATATCTCTGAGTATAAGACTAAGATAACCTCATTAAAAGTAAATCAAAACAAATTATGAATCTTAATTTTTAATTGATTTTGTTGGATTCAATGTTCAATGATAAAATTTGTAAAAAATTCTATTTAAAAAACAACATAAAAAATAAACCAAATCAATATAAATTAGCTCGTTAAATATTATTTCTAGATTATAAAACAAAGATGTCTTTATAAAATACATGCGAGAGTGAGGCTAAGGAGTAGACATGCAATGTCTTAGCTTCCCAATTTAAGAAGCATTCGAAGGAGGAGGATGGTGCATAGAGTAAATCCCAAATAGGGAGATATTTGGTGGATAGAAGACGATGAAGTTTATCAAAAAATTGAATCAAGTAATTTATTCATGTCTTCGCTGAACACAGGCTTGGATAACAATTGGTACGGTGGTCGACTCGACCGATTAATTCAACCCTTTACCCTACCCATTAAAATTCTTGCCCCGCGCATCCAATTCCCTAAAAGTAATTTTTCATCCCTTGATGTTTTCACAAAAAAACATTTTGGTTCCTATGTTAGAAAGTTTGTGCAATCAAATCCCTGAATGTTAAATGTTTTCTTAAAAAAAAAAGTGTATTAAAAGGGTATAAAGTCGATACGCATACCCACAGCAATATGTATTTGTTTGGGCCATTATAGGGCTGCAATATAAAAAAGAAAGATGGCTGTGAAATGGGCTTCGATTCACATTATATGCTCCTCTTCATCGAGGACTGATAGGAACTGGTCCAAAAGATAGAGCTCACGAGAGATGAAGTGGTTGAGCCCAGTACTGTTAAGGTACGAGTTTCACATGGAGTCAAGTAGACATTGATGTCTGTGGGCTTGTAGTTCAAAGCTTCCTGCAACACGGTGCCAAAACAAGAAAGAAAGTTTTCTTTCTAGTATTCCAAGTTCTCCATGACAAAATGCCTCAAGTCTTTGAAGACGAGTCTAAGCAGATTGCATGGTCCAGAGCAAAAGATCACTATGGTATTAATTTTCTCATCTTTTGATTTTCTGCAGCTCCTCTCCAATGACAGGTTAATTAGAGTTGATCACAGAGTATTGGCAAAGCAAGCAGGTCCAAGAATTTCAGTACCGTGTTTCTTTAGGCCACAGACACTGGGAGAGAATGCCTCGAGAATTTATGGAACAGTCAAGGAATTGTTATCAGAAGAAAATCCTCCGATTTACAGAGACGTAGATGTAAATGACCATATGAAAATCTACTTCTCAAAAGGGCTAGACGGGACATCTCCCCTGCTACAATTCAGATTGTAAAGTCGGATCTTAATATTCAGGTGCGGCCATGATGTGAAATCACACAGATTTCTTTATAACTGGACTTAATGTTATCACATCACATCTCGTCTCTTCTCTTCTTTCATGTAACACGGTTTTTCTGGTGTTTATAGTTTCACAAAAGAAAGAAAATGGTGGATTGATGTCCCTCCCACACAGGGAGCATTAACAGTAAACGTTGGAAATCTTCTACAGGCAAGTCGATTAAACTAATTTAACTTAGCTTCATTCACAATATCATCATCACAATTACTACTACAATTATATAGTGGTGTCATGACCTCAAACAAAGAGGTATAAGCATATGCTAGTGATCGGAGTATCGAACATTTATCTGCAGAACTCATAGCCCCAAATGGAATATACATTCCGTGTTATAAATTTCATGTCTTAGTTTTGTACAGCTCATCTCCAATGACAAGCTAATTAGTGTTGAAAATAGAGTTTTCGTGAAGAAAGTTGGTCCAAGAATTTCAGCGGCATGTTTCTTTGGACCAAAAATTCATCCAGAGGATACCTCAGTAGTTTATGGACCAATCATGGAGTTGTTATCACAAGAAAACCCTCCAGAGAGATAAATGTGGAGAAGTAATTGAGGATATGCTTATCCAAATGGCTCTACAGGACATCTCCTCTACTGTTGTGTGTGGTCCCGTACCATGTGATGGTAGGACCACCACATTAATTAATTAAGATGAGAGGTCTTTTGGTAAATGTGGCAGGAACTGAGATGCAGCCAAATCACAATATATATCTGTTTGGTTATGTTTAAAACGTGGGTTGAAATTGATGGGACCCATCACTATAGTGGCCGAACATGTGGTTAGTAAAAATGGTTCAGCTACTGTAGACGCAGTAGTGAAAAACAGAAGAGAGGAGAAGAAAACCAAGAGAAAGAAAGGAAGAAGAGGTAGTAAAGCAGTTTGTCTTTTTTTTTTGATTTCCAGCTCGTTCACCGTTGAATCGAGATGAGATTTTAATAGCAGCTTCTAAACACATTACTCTTCACTCTAAACGGTTGGATTGAAGATTGGTGGTGTGGAAACTGGCCATTTTGACAGAAAACAGGGCTGTCAATATTGTGAGTTTTTCTCAAATACTTCTCCTTTAATCTTGTTGTATTCTGAGAATCAGTTGTTCTTGATGATATATATGTTGTAGCTCTTAGTTGAATCTGAGGAAGATCAATTGTGAACCTATTATTTGTTGATAGTGAAAGTTTTTAGGTGGATTACGGTCCGGTGGTTTTTTCCGTATAGGGTTTTCCACGTAAAAATTTTAGTGTTGATTTATGTGATTGTTGTATTATATTTGTTCATTGTTTGATTCTGTTTTGATTGCACAAAGAGAAAAAAAGGATTGAAACTTGTGAATTATAAATTGTATACCATTAAATTGGTGTATGATTGTTCCTAGTTTCCAACAAGTTAGAAGTTGTAAAGTTGGCTTTTACGATTTTAGAGCCAATTTACGATTTTAGAGCCAGTTTCCTGGAATTTTTATGCATTGGCTCTCTTGAATAACATTTAATTCTGTCTCAAGAGACGCGCTAGATGACTATGTAAATTCCCATTTCTAAGTAAGATTACAATAAGTAATAATAAATTATAATTTAAAAATCATTGATCTGGATAAAAATAAAATAATAAAATTCTAAACTAATCAAATTAAAAACTAAGATATTTCATATAATTTTTTTTTCTATCCCTTATTAAAACAAGAAAAGAAATTAAGGGAGAAAAAATCAATCTAGAAAAACTTCATTGATATTTTTCTGATATATGACGGAGGAATAACATATAAACATTGCATAATGTACAGCAAATCAATCAACCCAGAAAATAATAAGAAATTAAAAAAAAGTGACCAATTAATAAATAAAACCCATTTGGAAATTCATTTGTCATCTCAGTGTATCATGCACGTGAAAAGCTCAAACTTCAAAGCATACATAAATATTATATAGTGGCGCGGACCTCACAGCACCCCTAACACTAAGCGTGCAAAGTTGCTGATACAGAAAGTTACTCGCTCGTGTCTGGAAAAATTCTGCAAACATTAAAAAAAATAAAAATCCCAACGATTAGCAAATTAATTTTTTTTTAATATATTTTTGGTTTATCTTTATTTTATTGTTTTTTTAATCTTTTATCATTTCTTTAAAAGTTAGAAATAATTGAAAATTGACTTGAACATAGATCTCTTCTTCAGATCTAGTGTGTAATAATTTATTGTTAGAAATCTATACCATACGATTTTTAAGTTTCATTTGACTACAAGGTTGAATTCCGTCAAAATGCTTAGTCAAATACTTAGTAAGAGATAATTTATTTTTGTATTTTAAAAGTATTTTTTTAAAAATAATTTATTTTTTTGATATTCTTAGATTATTTTAATATGTTTATATTAAAAATAACTTTTTAAAATAAAAAATATTATTTTAATATATTTTTAAACAAAAAAAATACTTTCACACACTTTTAAACACCCAAATCTTATTAAGCCAAAAATAACATTTGTTATTGTTGAGCAGAACTAAAGAGAATAAATAAATATAAAATCCGTAGATGCCTTAAACATTGACGAAGATAAAGGAAAATCTAGGCATGATTTGAGGATTGAATCACTGAAAAGATATGAAAGTGAACATTTGAAATGTATTTTGACTTTTTTAATGGTAGTGTGGTAGTGGTTGTTTTTTAAATAATTTTTTGTATTGAAATGCATGCTAATGATATTTTTTTATTTTTAAAAAATTATTTTTGTTATTAGCACATCAAAACGATTCAAAACATACAAATCATATTAAATTTTAACAAAAAAAAAAATTAAATTTTTTAGAAACTCCTAGACGCCTTAATGGTGCCGCGGAGCTTTGAATAGTCATTCCATTAATGTCTCAGGGGCTCCAAACGGGCTCCCTGATCTAAAATTAAGACTGTTGGAAACTATACTGCTTGTTTATTCTTCAACACTGACTCTCAGGTTACGAGGGATACTTTAGCTCATGTGCTGCTCGACAGTCTTGAAGTCCACATCAGTTATAGCGTGAAACTCACTAGAAAAATGGGCTTGTTCGGTGTTCCTTGTCCCATTCCGCAGTCTCCTGTCCTACAATTAGCGAAGAGTTCGATGCCATCCCAGTCAACATGTAAACTGTTAGGCTTTTCCAGATTAGGACAAAAGATAAGTTGTTTTATGTGGTATGAATGGAGACAAATTACACTTATAATAAGGTGCAAATCAAGCTGGAAAAGAATGGATGATTTCAGGGGAAGTTCTCTATTGTGAGTAAAATCAGCAGTAGGCAAATTCCCAAACCAGTTAAATTGTGTCTCTTCAATTCTGAGCATTGATCCCAGGTCTTCCTAGCAGTATGCATGTTCTTTTTCAGCTACAACTCTGACGTGCAATCGCATTACACACTAAGGAAACCAAGAAGGAGCAATTGACTAGTAAGCGGTCAAGTGACGTATAGAGTTTCCATTCGCAGGTTAAGGCAAGAAAATGCTGAGCACCAGTTCAGGCAAAACTGAATCTGAGTTGAAATCTGATTACGACCGGAGAAGTGAGCTAAAGGCTTTCGATGATTCCAAAGCTGGCGTAAAGGGCCTTGTGGATTCTGGAGTTGCAAACATTCCCCAGATTTTTATCCATGAATCTAGTACAAATGACAAGTTAAGTTCAGGCCACCATAATTTTACCGTACCAGTAATAGACTTCGATGGCATACATGAAGATGCAAGTCTTCGTGGGAAGATTGTTGAGGAACTTAGAGAAGCTTGCAAGAAATGGGGTTTCTTTCAGGTTATCAATCATGGGATTTCATCAAGTGTTCTTGATGATATGATAAATGGCGTGCGTAGATTTCATGAACAAGACACAGAGGTGAAGAAAGAATTCTATACACGCGATGAAATGAGAAAGGTAGCATATAATACAAACTTTGATTTCTATCAAGCACCAGCAGCTAATTGGAGGGATTCTTTGTATTGCCTTGTAGCCCCTCATCCACCCCGTCCTGAGGAATTGCCTGCAGTTTGTAGGTATGGTGTTACTCTTAAATTTTACTCTTGTGGAGATTAACCAAACTATATGTATGCTGAAGATAATTGATTATGTAGGCAAATTAATTACAAGAAAACATTGGCCTGAATAGCATCTGGGATAGAGATAATTTTTCACGCATGAAATTGATCTGATCATTAGATTTCATCCTTAGGATAATTCCCTTTCAACAAATTACATTTTATACCTCGTTGGTACTCTTTAAGCTTCAGGGTTTAATTGAAATCATGAAGTACGTGTTGCACTATGAATTACACATGCTTAATTGATCAACTTTTCATCAGGGATATCATGATTGATTACACGAACAAAGTGATGTCATTCGGGCTAATTATATTCGAATTGTTGTCGGAAGCTCTGGGGCTAAAACCCAGCCACTTGAAAGATATGGGCTGTGCAGAGGGACTGTATTTTATAGGTCATTACTACCCGGCATGCCCGCAACCAGACTTGACTTTGGGCCTTAGCAAGCATACAGATAGTGCCTTCCTCACGGTTGTTCTGCAAGACCACTTGGCTGGCCTTCAAGTCCTCCATGAAGATCAATGGATTGATGTTACCCCTATTCCTGGAGCTCTAATAGTAAACCTGGGAGATATGACACAGGCAAGACTTCTTTAGAACTTGCATCATTAAAACCATTTATTACAAGTTTATAATTAATTAATTACGGACTCCATGATTAGTTTTATCTGTCTTAATTTGTGCAGCTAATTACCAACGGCAAGTTCAAAAGTGTGTATCATAGGGTGGTGGCGAAAAACACCGGTCCAAGAATATCAAGTGCCTGCTTTTTTAGAACGCATTTGCAGCAAGAGAGTTCTTCTAGAGTGTACGGACCAATTAAGGAACTGCTGTCGGAAGAAAACCCACCAATATATCGGCAAACGACTATTAAAGATTACGTCTCATACACTTACTCAAAAGGGCTCGACGGGAACCCTCGACTGGAACATTTCAAGCTGTAAATTTGGTGATGGATCTTTCAAGTCACCGTAGCTAGGATGTTGCTTGAGAAATTAGGGACAGTTTGTTTCTTTTCTTGGTGCTTTGATCGTAGATTAGGCCTGCACGTGAAAAACAGTTACTCGGTAGTCCGTCCTCTCAAAATCAGAACGTCTGATGGACTCATTTTTGAGCGTTTATGCAATAAAACTTCTCCATGTATTAAATATTGAACTCATCAAGTACGGGTTTTCATTTGCGCTAGGTACCAAGAGAAATTTATTTGTTTTTCACTCAAAAAGAATATATGATCTTGTAGGTGGTCGTGTTCCGTAGTTTCCATTACCATTTGTCCATTAGTGTAGTGTTCTTACCAGCTGTGGCGGGCAACACAGCACGAAAGACACCAAATCTATAACCATCACAATAACTTTTAAGGGAGAGGCTATCGGCACGACCAATTTGTCAATTGGCACAGACTCATTTTTCTAGCACAAAACTAACCTCTCTTCTTTTTCCCAGAAAAAAAAAACACCCAAAACACAAAAACCACCACTTTTGGCCATTAATATAAGATGTTTGGCTAGAGATGTTAGTGGAGAAATTTTTTAAATCCAAAAAACAGGCTTTGAATCCTTGCATTGATTTACATCAAGAAAGGAGTTGTTTGAAAGAGTGTGTAGGTTCTTTAGATTAATAATGTGACCTGGTTGATTTATGAAGATCCATTAAAAACTCAATTGTAATTTATCTATTTATTTTCTTAACAAAAATAATATTATTTTGTTTTATAAAAAAATCAGAAATCACCCTAGAATGATTTCATGACCCTTTCAAAACCAACTCATCCAATCAAAACTCGTAACCTAAGCACTTGAGGGTCTAGCTGCTGTGGTCAACCGTGTGACTTGTTCCGCCCCCGTCCCGGGTTCGACCCTCTATGTGCACGCCTGTCACCCCCGCGGTGCCTTACCTGCTCCTGGGCTTGCAGGATGTCCAGTAGGCCGTGGGGAATAGTCGTGGTGCGCGCAAGCTGGCCCAGACACACCACGTAAATCAAAAAAAAAAAAAAAAAAAAACTCGTAACCCAAGTGTCACCGGGCCAGTTTAAAAAGCATGCTTCTCCGAGGCTGTGCACAACAAAAGAGAGATCGTTAAAGTTCCCGACACCAAACTAGTGTTTGTGGTGTATACTGTATAATTCAATTTAATTCAATTCAATTCGAGGATGTCCAAGGTGGAATTGACAGGGTGATGTCTCAAAACTGACAGTTGCATGTGGTGACAGCTGTGAATAGATGCTTCTTGATAATGCGGCGAGCATTGGCTGGCACGTGTTCCTATATCTGTATATATATATTTTTTTTTAATATTGGTGTCCGGGCTAACTTATGCACACCTCAACTAATCCCACGAGTTCTGAAGTTAACGATTATATAAACCTCTAGTAGCCATCATATAAGCAATTATAGGGCTCGAACCTGAAATCACAGAGAAAACAAACCTCTTAATCCCAGCTTAAATAATTATCTGTATATCATATTTTATTCAGGATTGCAGGGGTTCCGTTCAACGGTTCTGATTTGTGGGGAGACTTTGTGGGGAGACATGGTTTGATTGTCTGTGATCAATGCTGATTTGTGGGGAGACATGGTTTGATTGTCTGTGATCAATGCTGATTTCTTACTTGAAAAAAATATGTGATTTAAGATCTAAATAATTATTTCTCAGAAAGGAGATTTTCTCCTCTAAACTAAAAAGTTCTCTTTGTCGAGCTATAAATTAAACTTTTTTTTCTTGCCCTTCTGTGAATATGGTAGGGACAATAGGTGTCACGAATGGTAATGCACCCGACCATATTTGCTAGCAACAACTGAATACTCGCCACTTGTGCTTTGGGAAGTGGGCGCAATTAGAACCTGTAGAATTCAGTAAGCAATATCTCAAGGAGGAAAATGAAAAAGCGACGTCAAGACTTGTGGTTTGGAAATGGGCATAATTAAAAAATGTAGAATTGATTTAAGCAATATCGCTAGGAGGAAAATGAAAAGGCAGCGTCAAGGCTTGTGCTCTGCGAAATGGGCATAATAAAAAATTGCGGAATTGATTCTGACACTTGAAAATATTTTCGTAGAATATTTTGTTTTTATTAATTTTGTTATCTGAATCAATTTATAACTATTTTAATTAATTTTACATGTTCTAAATTTAATAGTTATATAATCTAAAATAAACAGCGAAGAACATAACGGAAAAAATTTACTACACAAAAAATCTAAAATAGAAAATGGTAATTAAAATAATAAGGAAAAAAATCAAAATAAAAAAATAAATTAAAGGACAACTAATTTTTTTTATAGGAGGATTATATTGAAAAGAGAAATAACTAAAACAAAAAGAAAAACAAAAACAAAATAAAAGAATAAGAAAAAAATTAAAAAAAATAACAAACATAAACTTGGTTTGAAAGGTGAGATTAAAAACCAAAAAGACTTTTATAAAAGAGTTAAAGAGAAAAAAATCCAAAGAATAAGGAACAAATAAAAAAAGAAATATATGAAAAATGGAAATAAAAAAGGGCAAAGGATGAAAAAAAAATTAAAAGAAAAAATGATATTTTTTATTGTTTCGAGAGTTAAATTGAAGAAAAAAATAACTCCAACGAAAAACAATTAAGGATCAAATTGAAAACAATAACACAAAATAAACTTTGATTGAAGGGTGAAATTTAAAAAAAAATTATATAAAAAGATCAAGTATAAAAAATAAAAAATCAAAAGAAAAGAAATCAAATTGAAAAGTATAATGTATTATAAATTGAAAAGAAATAATTTTTTTATTAAAAAATCAAAAGATGCAGCAAATCATAAATATTAAAAAATAAAGAAGACCAATCATTAATATTTTGAGGAGGAAAGAAAAAGAAAGAATAAAAAAAAAAATTCCCCAACAACAATCCTTCCGCCTGTTGATGACACACGCCTCACATAGTGTGGAAATAGAAATAGAAACAGAAAGAAGCAACGAGACTGAAAAGAGAGAGGATGAAAGTGGAAAATATTTATGATTAGAAAAAAAAAAAAAAAAACGAATTTAACATATCCTACTTGGGTCACATGATCAAAAAGCGTCTGTTCAACGATGGATTGCTTCGTCAATATTCCACTGGCCGGCTGTGAACACATGCAAACGATCAGTCTTGAGATAGCAAAATTACTCAAATGGAAGGTGACGAAATGGAAAAAACTTCAAATGAACTTGGGTCTTTCATTAACTGTTTGCGAGGAAGATGAAATGCGAGGTGAAAGAAGAACAAGATCAGCCCTCCTTCAACTTATTAAACTACTTGAGGCCTGATCAGTGAATTAAAATGGACAATTGGCCTGTTAAAGAATCAATAATTAACGAGGATCATGCATGATAGTACTAGTGGCAGTGGGTGATGAGATTCATGAGTAGGGTAGAGGGGTAGAGTCTTGTCTCTCTCTCTCTCTCTCCCTCTCTCTCCTCCATTATTCCTGGCGTTTTAAATGTGGAGTTTTTGTAAGGCGGGGCTGTGCCCAATCTAGTCCTCGACACCTTTACTGTAGTTTTCTTCAACACGCCTGGATACAAATTAAGATACTCTCTCTCTTTCTCTCCCCGTATCCCTGTATGGGTATTTGTTTTTGTGGTGGATGTGGGAGTGTGTGAGACCATTAAAAAACTACAAAAGAAAATAAAAAGTAGATTTTATAGTTGGATTTTATATAGTACCCCACCTCAAACCTAACCACAACAGTTAAAACAAACACACTGATACTTGTTTCCTGAGCCTTTTTCTTTCTCCTCTTCCGAGAAAAACACGGAAATGAATCTGTAGAATTAAAGTTTAGATTTAGTTGTGAAATAATATTAGTTTTATGGATTTCCAATTCTAATATCAAATGATTTAATCTCAATATTCATGAGATCATTAATCGTTTGATAATTGGAAATTCATAAAACTATTATTTTTTCAAAAATAAATTAAAACTTTAATTCTACAAACTTAACCGAAAGCACATCTGCTCAGTAATCACAACTCTCACCCCATGTTGGATTTATTAATTTCAATAAATACTATCTTCATTGCAACTCATACTTGATTTTTTTAATCATCGAGTTTACTTTTTTTTCTTTACCTTTAGGCATTGAATTTTCTTAATACATGAGAGCTCAGACCAAGTGCTTATAAACACCAACAAGCTTCGCTATTATTTATACCCTACCCTTGCATCATTACAAGCATCCCATCTGCTTCTGCTTCTGCTCATGCTCAATTGTCCTGGTGGCTGTGCCTCTTCTCCATCTTGCTAAACCATTTCTATTGTACCTGCTTTCACATACAAGGAAAAAAAAAACGAGAGGAAAAGAGAAATGGCGACATACCAAATTCAAGCAGAAAATGATTGTGATTATGACAGGCAACGCGAGTTCAAGGCTTTTGATGACACAAAAGCCGGCGTAAAGGGGCTTGTGGATGCTGGAGTGACAAAGATTCCCCGAATGTTCGTTCATCCATGAGCAATGCGTCAAGCTTGACGATGCCCCTGCTTTTCATGAACCCAACTTCAGCATTCCAATCATCGACTTTGAAGGCTGGAATGAAGACGAAACTCGACGACGCAACATAATTCAGAAACTTGGAAGTGCTTGCAAGAAGTGGGGTTTCTTTCAGATGGTTAATCATGGAATTCCAAGGAGCATACTAGAGGAGATAATCGATGGGATACATAGATTTCACCATCAGGATGTTGAGGTAAAGAAGGAGTTCTATTCTCGCGATTACACCCGGAAAGTGCTATACAATTCCAATTTTGATCTGTACCAAGTACCTGCAGCTAGTTGGAGAGATACTTTGACATGTGTAATGGCACCCAGTCCTCCAAATCCTGAAGAATTGCCTCCAGTATGCAGGTATGTGGAAAGGAGAGCCGCTATATACAGTCCTGACGAGTGAAATTTAGCATTGTTTCATCTTTTCTCTGTCATACTTTTTTGTTTTTCTTATTGCATAGTTTAAGTGATAACAAGAACAAATTAACACCAGTTAATTAATTAATACAGGGATATACTCATTGATTACTCGAAAAGAATAATGACGCTGGGGAACAGCCTATTTGAATTGTTATCCGAAGCGCTGGGGCTCGAACCCAATCATCTCAAAGACATTGGCTGTGCAGAGGGACTTTATATTCTGGGTCATTGCTACCCAGCATGTCCTGAACCGGAACTGACTATGGGCACCACGAAGCATGCTGACAGTGGTTTCCTCACCTTGCTTCTACAAGATCAGGTTGGTGGCCTCCAAGTTCTCCATGAAAATCAATGGATCAACGTGACCCCCATGCCAGGAGCTCTAGTAGTAAATGTGGGAGATTTGTTTCAGGCAAGTTCATGATACAACATCGGTCCAATTTTACATTATTGACGAACGCGCGTGATATATATTTTGTGAACATGAAATTGTAACAACTGATTCAAATGTTATAACAGTTGTTTTTTTCAATCTTCTGCGCAGCTAATCTCCAATGACAAATTTGTTAGCGCAACTCACAGAGTGGTAGCGAGAAATGTCAGTCCAAGAACTTCAGTGGCATGCTTTTTCAGGCAACATCTTTTGCCTGAGACCTTAAGGCTGTAGGGGCCGATCAAGGAGTTACTTTCCGAAGAAAATCCTCCAGTCTACAGGGAAACCACTGTGAAGGACTTGCTTGCACGCAAACACTTGAATGGCAACGATGGGGTCTCCAGATTAAACCATTTGAAGATACGAAGTTAGTCTCTAAAATGAGGGAAGAATATAAAATAATCCATGGGACTTGAGTATCATTATAGATACGTCGTCCAATAATGAATAAAAAATCCATGGGCTTGAGAGTCTCTGAATCTAGTTACGCTGCTGCCTCTTTAGCCCTGCAAAATCTTAGATGCTTTTTTGTAAGACCAAATTGGTGGCCTCCAATGGAGCGAAGCTATAATGATATTTGTCTTTCTAAACTTGGAGAACTGATATTCTAGACGTGGAGTTTTCAACGCTGATGGAGGATTATTTTGTAAGGAATATGCTTCTTATCTAAGTGATTGGTTACATATATTATTAATTTTATTTATATAAAATATATTTATTATTAATAAAAGTTTTTTTTATTTTTAATATTCAATTATATTTGGTTAATGAATTTAATATTTGATTTATAAATTTAGAGCAAGGATAAAGTTCATTGAACAAAAATGTTTTGCATAGAAAAAATATTGCTCCTAAATATTCTCGGTCAATGTTCTATTAAAATTACATATTGTTTCTATTAATTACATATTAAAAGAAACAACTATTTTCATAAACTGAGGTACGAGAGATACATGAAACTAATATGCAAATGCTTGTTAGATAACATATACGTTGAATTGATATCTTAGAGAATTTCATATGGAGGGATTATTTATGTCCATGTTAAAAGGCTCACGTGATAGTTGTGTAAGTGATTTTAAACTTAAGATCACTAAGTTATCTTATATAGAAAGTGTTATGTTTTGATCATGACCATACAATCAAGAGTAACAAATGAGTAAATATCGGATATAACATAAACTATATGAAAAAATTTAAGTAATCAAGAGAGGATTCATCACCTTAAGTGAATTAAAAAAAATATATCATTTGATCTTAAATAATATTGATTGTAAATCTTTGATCAAGGTAGAATGAATTTTAAAATCTTATTCAAAGAATCAATGACTATAACGTTGAGAACTAACATGATGTAGCAAAACAGAGATACTACATGCTATAATGTGTAAATCAGGATATTCATGATGAAATGATAATAATTACATCGAGAAATTAATCATTGAAAAGTTAAGTCAAACCACTTATGATTTTTCTAATATTTTAGGAATCATAACATATTGTTAAACATTGTACTTTATCTTCAAATATAAATCAATCAATTATTGAATTGATAATAAATTAAATTGTTTAATTTATTTAATCTTATTTTATTTAGGATTATGATTTATATTTGAAACAACTTATTAGAGAACCAAATGGATAACATCTATAAGAATTGTTGGTCAAAAATTAAAATAAAATGATTAATTAAGTGACTTGATTATAAATAAATTTTAGAAATTGAGGACTACAATGTAATTAATATATGGAATTACAATTTTAGATCTAGAAACAATTATGTAAGGACTTGATTGAATAAATTTTTAAAATTAATTTAAAATAATATATATAATATTATTTAAAAGATAAATTGATATTTTATTATTTATAAGGCTTTTATGTCTATAGAAAGCTACGTGATATTCCGCGTAGAGATATATTTTGTGTTTTGGCAGTAGCAATATTTTTGCTTTGAGCACTTGTGGGGGCATGAATGGAGAAACCAGAAAGTAATTTTGTTAGTTGAGGATGCAATACTTTTTTCTAGAGATGGACCTTTCCTGATGTTGTGTGCACTTGAAGTGGGAAATTATCATTTGTTTGACTTTCTCAAATTATTTTAAAATGCAAATAGGACCTAAAAAGGGGTTGGCAGTGTAAATAGGTTTTGAAGGAAAGATGGTTCATGTATCAAAGGCTTTGAAAGCTATATTACTGGAATTGTTTAAAATGTCATTAAAACCAAATGGAAGCTTATTTATTCCCGGGAAGAGCAAATGAGAGCTTTCTTGTGACTTCATAGGCTACTTGCAAGGTGTCTTCTGTCAAATGTGACAAATTCTTTCAGATGTGTCTTTTGTGCAGGACTTCTTTTACCTGTCAGAAGACGATTAATGGAGGAATTTTGGAAAGCAATTTAGACTGTTTTCTTCGTAGAAATGGCATATTTCAGGGGTCAGGGAAATCTTCTTCAGGTCTGTCATAGGGAATTGTAGCTTTCTATCATGTCAGGTAATTCAAATTCTTTGATTCAAGAGTTTTATGTTTAGTGTTGGTAGACCCATACTTGTCTGACACTATCATCCAACATGCCCGGAAGCTACCTATATCAGGAGTGTGCAGGTATTCTGGCATCCTGAACCTACTTTGGCTGCAAAGCCAGATCTTTATTCTGTAGCCTCCAGGAAGTTTAATTAGTTTTGATACAACCCAATTCTGGAGGATATAGCTGTAAACATTGGGAACCCTCTTCAATTTTGCATCAACTAGCCAAGTCACTTCTCATTCTGTACAACAATATGTTCGATCTTCATATTCTTATGACAGATTATATCAAATGAAAAACTTAAAAAACTGATTTTTACATGCCATGTGCCAAAGAGAGAGAACTAGAATATCTGCAGTGTGGTTTTCTCACGCTTTACCTTCATAGTTTGTATCAATTAAAGCCTTGTGGGTAAATTAAGGAATTCACATCAATGAGTAACTCTACTTGGTGCTAAGAAGATGTGTATTCAGTTAATATACTTCCAAGTTTTACTTAAGGCCATTTCTTGATTAGTATCACCTATGTGGTAGCATATTCTGAGGGACAACATTTTTATGGTATCGCAAACAATAAATGAATGATGGTGGATATATAGTAGTTCTGTTGAACTTTTGAAGTTGCAATTGCTATGCCAGTGAGTTTCCAGAGTTGTGAATTTTTGTTAAATTCTGTCTCCTCCTCTAACAACACGATGCTACTTTCTGCTTGCTTATCTGCTTGAGGAATGTGGACAGGTTTCTGTTTCTGTTGCTGTTTCCCCTGCTTGGAGAATTTGACCTGTTAAAGCTCCTTGCTCGAGGAATTCAAGCAAGTTGCCAAATTCTTAGGTAATCTGATTGCTATTGGCTGCTGATTAATTTTATGGAGATGGCTTGAGCATTGCGCTTCTGTCTGTCATAGTACAGCAAAAGATTCCGGTTTCATTACTTTAGTGCCGTGTGGTCTTCCACACGCGTAAGTCTGCTGAATTACATTTCTGTTGGACTTGTGATTATCCTATACTCTGTTTATGACTGATGCTTCTTCTTCTTCTTCCCCTTCCCCTTCCCGTATTATGGTCTGAGGAAGTGATGCTGGCTTTGTGGCTAATTTCTTTAATAAAATTAAAGCTGATTTATCCAGAATTTAAATAAATAAATTATTTTATTGATTGTGAAGGCTTTTCCACACCCATCTGTGTTTCTTCTTCTAAGCAAGATTGTCAGAGAGTTAATGCGACAAGTGAATTTGCATTTATCATCCATGATCGTAACTAAATATTATTGAAGAACAATAGAATAGCTACCTAGTAAGTCAAATCACGTACTCTTTCTTTGTCAACAATTGTGGTGTCGATTGGAATAATGCATCCCCGGTTTTGAACATTATGATACTGTGTATTAAAGTCTACTGGCTTTTCATAGGGCAGGCGTTTGGATAATGACATCAAAATTCTTATTAAAGTCCCTTTGCTTTGCATCAATTGCATGTCTTCTAGGATTTTTTTTTTTTTGATTTACGTGGGGTGTCCGGGCCAGCTTACGCGCACCACGACTATTCCCCACGGCCCGCTGGACATCCTGCAAGCCCAGGAGCATGTAAGGCACCGCGGGGGTGACAGGCGTACACATAAAGGGTCGAACCCGAGACGGGGGCGGAACAAGTCACACGAATTGACCACAGCAGCTAAACCCTCAAGTGCTGGTACACACGAGGACTCGAACTCAGGACACACAGGCAGGGCAAAGCCTGCCAAGGCCACTGAGCTGCAAGCCTCGTGTATGTCTTCTAGGATTTTAGCAGGCTTAGTTGGGCTTCCTTTGCATGTAATCTCTCATGTCATAGGTCTGGTCGGGCATGTTTAGCAAAGATTCATGATGGACGATACTGTTTCTCATAATCAGCACGAGCTGATTTCAGATAAGAAACCCAACATTCCTTGGTAATGCTTTGTACCTTTGTCATATGATCTGTTTCTCCTTATGGCAGATCAGATGCATAAAAATCCTTTAAAATAAATTCATATTCGAGGACAACATACTACATTGGTTGAGAAAGAGAAGTGAGTGCATTATGAACAAGGGTGGGGGACTTATAATCCAATGGTCTATGTTTTTAGATTGAAGGCGGTATTCATTTATTCATGTAAGCCCTCGTGTGTAGCTCTCCTCAATACTAGTTTTCCCACAAGAAAATCATTTCCTTTCATGAAAAACCAAGTTTTTTTTTTCTATGTTGCAGATGGGGCAGTGGTAGAGGTTCAACCTTCTCTACGAATTGAACCTGGCAGCATCTCTTGCATATGCAAGAGGCAGCTCCCATTACGCGCTAGTTCTTTCGGTACCTTTTGCTCATTTTTGTTAATCCCTGAACAAGAGTCATAATGAAGCTGCAATCACAAATTTCTTTTCTACCAATGTCTTACATAAGATAGCTAGCTCTTCTTATTAACTCAATGTGTTCATGTTCTCTTTAACGTTGTTGATATATCGATGAGATTGAAACTCATCCTTGGTTAAAAAACTTCCAAGATTTGATTGAACCCAAGAAAAAACAAAACCCAGTGTTTAGCCTTGAAACATGAAACAATTGTCAAATATATAGGTAGCACCGCAGAAAAACAAAAAAAGTGATGTAGCTGGTTGTGATCTTGACTCATGGCTTTTCACTCGTGCGAAATTCCTCGTGGATCTTCGGCCTACCAACTTTTTTTTTTGTTTACACCTTTAAAATATGTTGGAATTAATTTTGAAATCAAAGTTTTTGTAGTTTTTTTAAGTGTGTGGATAACTATTAAAGATAAATTTCTTGAATTATCATAAATTAATATAAACATATCTTCAGAGTATTATAAATCTAAATCCAGATCTATTAGGACCGAATAATTATTAAATATATATTTATCTTTTAAATCTCTTGAATTATCCTAAGCTAATATAAATATTTGTTTAGAGGAATATTTATATGAATGAGTTTACTTCTTATGGAGTCAAGTTATTCAAACTTTTCACAAGCACCTATTTGACAAGTAAAAAACATAATTTATAGCTTCATTCCAAAACTTATTTGATATCTTCTTGATTTTGAACATGTTTCTCGTCATATTAAGAATGTTTTTATTCTTTTTCTTCACCATCTTATTTTGTTGTGGGGATCTAAACACTGTTGGGAGTCTTTTTATATCATGATCTCCACAAAAACTCATTAAACTCATTTGAACAAAATTCACCTTCTATCAATTTTTAAGTGATTTCATAGAATAATCACTTACCTTTTCAACTAACATTTTAAACTTTTTAAAATAACTAAATACATTAGATTTTTTTTTAAGAAGCATGCTCATGTTCTTTCATTATAATCATCAATAAAAAAGTAGAAAATATAAATTTTTACCAAATAAACATGGTTGAATATGACCATATATGTCTATGTGTATCTGCTATAGGGGTAGACTCTTTTGGAAAGCTCTTGCGAAATTATTTGCTCATTAAAGATCATTCACACAACTGATTTGGATGTTTAATAGATGATAGACCTTTCAACATCTTTTTTTTTTTATGTCATTGTCTTTAAGATACCAAAGTTTATATGCATAAGTCTCATATGTCAAAACCAGGTCTCATCTTTCACATATGACTTTAAGCATTTAAGCATATCCATCTCTATGTTTAGCAAAAATATTCTGTTCTTTGTCATGGTTACCCTTACAATCATAGTTCCATGAGTATCAAATAATGTCAACGTACGATATTTCATCTCAATTTCATGATCCTTCTCCAATAATTAGTTTAAACTCAATATACTACTTTTTATAGTTTGAGATATAATAAACATCACCAATAAATTAATGACTGTCATTTTTCATTTGAATCAGAATCGTACATTTCTTTTTGATGGAAATCTTTGAATGATTTGCATATGTGACATTACCTCTAATTGATTTATCAAACTCCATAAACTTGTCTTTGTCTCCATACATGTGATTGCTAGCTCCATTGTTTAGATACCATATGTTTTTTTAGTTTTTATTTGTTCATCATAGACTGGTAATACAATGGCTTGTTGCTCCTTTTCCACCACTAGATTGTCATTCTATTTAACCATTTTGGTTATATTCCAGTAATCCTTAGCATAATGACCCATTCTTCGAGAATTATAACACTTAATTTTTATTTTGTCAAATCCGGGTCTTGGATTGCTACTATTAGTGGAATCGATCGACCAATTTGATTTATTTGGTTGACCGGTTGACCTTCTGAGGTTGTCCCAGTCTTTTCTTTTAAATCTGTCTCTTTCTCTGCCTTATCCACATCCTTTACCTCGTTGGGTGTATCTAGAGCCACCTTGCTTCATTTTCGTAGAGAATTTTGAGAATAGTGCTTGTGCACCTGTTTGTTTTTAAATTTTGTTAACTCTTTTTTTATGGACTTGTAGTTTTCCCATGAGACCTTAAATTGTCAAAAAAATCATATTATGTGATTGCTCTATTACGATCACCATATAGTGGAATTTCTTTTGCAGTGAGTGTAAGATATTTTCTACCACGCGTGTTTCTTTCATCTTTTTTCCAAATCTTTTCATTTGATTGTATATGGCCAATACTCTAGTCAAGTAATCTAAAATACTCTATAATTTAAGCATACACAATTTTTCAAAGTCACCTCGTAACTTTTTTAGGGATATCTTTCTTACATTATCAGCTTTTTTGTTTAATTATTGCAAAATTTCTCATACTTGCTTGATAGTGGTTGCATTAGTCATCATCTCAAAAGTGGTATCATCTAGATATTGATAGATGATTGGAAGTACTTATTGATTTTTTTTTTGTGTATTTTTACATGGTTTTTCTTTGAGGTAAAGTCAACATTGCTCTTTTTATAGACTCTTCAAAATCTGTTTTCAACTATTTCTTATACATCTTAGGAATCTAGCCAAACTTTCATATAAATATACCAAATTGCATAGTTATTCTTCGTCAAAAAAGAACATTGTAGTTGGAAGTTTGTGTTGTGCTTGCCAAACAATTAATTAGAACCGTTTGCTAGGTTTCCTTCACTTGGTCGATACGTTGAACCATTTGCCTGGCATCAGTGGAAAATTGAGGTGCCTGGTATTTTTTCAGTAATTGTCATTTTCAGAATGTCTTGACAGACAGGGACGTAGGAAATGTCTATGAAAATGCAAACCGATCAACTAAAAAGGATGCTTAAGGACCAGCTCAGGAACTAAAAGAATGATTAATTGCCAGTTACATGACAACTGAGTTTTTACCAAACCAAATGAAGACACCTTTTCATTTTTTCTCTCTTTTAAACACAACCAAATTCATCTCCATGTAATAAAACTGCTTTACAAAACCCTCGCAGAAAAAAAATAATAAAAAAATAAATAAATAAAGGCACGTAAAATTTAACATTAAAGTGGTTTGACAAAGCTTATTTCACAAAAAAAAAAAAAAACATTACTATAAAAAATATAGGGATTACGATCACTAATTAATCACTCCTCTAAAATCTTCATGACCATACATCACTACTTAAGACTCTGCAGTTGAAAAAAGAAAAAGAAAAAGAAAAGGCTGCAGGAATAAAGAGGAGAGACTATTTATGAAAGAGCCCCTCCTCTGTCCATTGCTTCTCTTGTAATTCAAGATATGTTATCTTTATCTTCTAATGATTCAAAAAAAAAGTTAAACCTTAATGATAGCTTAGGTGATAATTTTTTTTTTTGCAATAATTTAATTTTCAAATAAGTTTTGGAGTTTGGAGTTGCGTTTTTTTTAAAAATAATTTTTAAATTTTTTTTATAAAAATAATATTTTTTTAAAAATAAAAATAATATTTTAAAGATAGAATACTAATTAGAATTCCAAACTCGCGCAAAGTGTAGACTTGAAAACGTCAAATAACATATTGATAAAGGACAACATTGACGGGGATCCTAAAAATGAAGGGTAGTTTTTTGGTAGTTAATTCATAAAGAAAAGCGTACAATCATCCTGCTGGTAGCTGAAGCAAGCAAGCAAATCAAGTTTGACTTGGTGTGGGAATCGAGTAGCGGTTTTTTTAGTAATTAACATTTTATGACCGTGATGATCATCATCATAACATGTCAAGCCTCCAATGCCCGTTCTTCTATACCTGTTCCCATTTAATAATCTCTTTTGTTCCATGTCCTCTGCGATCTTTCCCTCTCTCCTTTTGTTCCCCATCCGTTTCCTGCACCGTATTTTCACCGTCCTTTTTACTCTCCCACACATAATTCTTTACTCCTCAATTTCAGTTTCTGGGTATCAGATATTTTACATTTTCTTTCTTGATATCCTCTCCTCTGTAAAGTTTTAAAGGTCCTTTCTTTCGTTGGTTTCTTGATGGTTTGAGGAGATGGGTGTTTCCGTTTACCCGTCAAGAGGTTAGAAATTTGTTGAAATTGGTGGGCAAACAAAAAATAATGAGGGATTTTGCTGGGACTCCGGGGACTTTGACCGGGCTTGCTTTGAGGCTTTCGCAGTGTGTTTTTGCAGCTGGCTCCATTACTGCCATGACCACCACCACTAGGTTCTTCGATTTCACTGCTTTCTGGTATTATATCATTATTCGCTCTTTCCCAATTCAGATCGTTCTTTCCGTGACTTTATTTTTGAGTTGCTATTTGATATCTTTTCATTACGTGTAGGTTTTAATTAATTAGGATTGGAATTTACCATTTCGCATTTGAGATTTTTCAAGAAAATAAATAATTGCATTAGAAGAACTTGATGCATTCCATATGTAGCAAAAATCCAGGATTCTGTGATTTAATTAATTGCCTTTGCATCTATAATTTGGCGTGATTTAAGACAACGCTGCTCTCTTGATGATCTTTTGTTGCTAATTGTCTGCAAGATGTTTGTTCTGATAGTTATGAATTGAATATCAGACTGGCATCGAATTCATTGCTTGTTTGTTATGAATGGCTTCTGCTGGAGAGTAAACCTCCTTTCCTGTTTGCCGTTAACAAAATGAATGAATTGGATGCTGTACTGAAGCTCTGGGTGAAAGTCTCAAAACTTAGTTTGAAAATTCCATGCTGGTGATTTATTTCCCTAAAGAAAGGTTCGCTGCATCTATCACTGCCTTTGGAAATTATTGAATTCTTGAAACATGCCTAAGCTACATCATTTTGCATTCTTGAACGTAAGCTTAATGGTTCACACGGTCCTGACAATGATATGATGGTGACAAGATTCTGAAGAAAAAGGTAGAAGCTACATTTCATAGGGAAATGCTTCTTTGGACTTGTTGGCTTGGTGTTGCAAGCATCACATCGAACTTATGTAGCAAAAATTGAAAATGGATTGTGAAGAGTTATAATTTTTTATTGAACTGCATGTTTTGGACTTGGAGCAAAAGATTTTGATTCAAACAGTGAGTAGCCATGATTTTCAGAAATTTAAATGAATACTTTTAGTGACAGATCAGTGCTCCGACTTAAAATACATACTCCACAGAGTTGAAATTTAGTCAGAGAATTGATGGTGCTCTTTGTGAAGAGGCCTTCGTTTGTGACTGCATATGTTATAGTTGACTCCTATTGGCCCCTCTCAGTTTACCTTATATGAAACACCTTGAGAGCCCTCGTTCCTTCTCTGCTGTTCCTTTGTTCTTGCAATGCTTTCGAGTTTTACTTGCGTTGTGTTATTTCAATCACATATTTTCTATGGTGCTTAGTTTACTTCTCACTGGTGCTGTCTTTACATAAACTTGTCACCTGCTATTTTTAAGTTCCCACTATGAATTTGTCTCTATGCCCTACCAGTTGTTCAACAATATTTAGGCCAATCTGTGTTATGATTAGCCTTAAGCCATGGATTATTTTTGAACTCTCTGTAATAACAGCATCTTCTGTGAGGAAAATGGTTAAACAACATATTATGTATTTTTGGTTTGATAAACTGGTCATTCACTTGACGCACAGGGCTTAACTTGTTGGCGATTACCAGTGTTTTCTCCTTGTTCATGCAGCTACCTCATCGCTTCAATGGGTTTGCAAGTCATCTGGAGCTTTGGACTAGCACTATTGGATGCATATGCTTTGGTGAAAAAGAAGGCCCTCCACAACACTGTCTTGCTCAGCCTTTTTGTCGTTGGAGACTGGGTCAGCCTCTATATAACCTTTTTATTGTTCTTGAAAGCTTACATCACTAATTCTAGATCAGTCCCGTCCTCATATGATTGTCATCTGACAGTGCAAATTTGTGAAATTTTGCATACAGGTGACGGCAATATTGTCTCTTGCGGCCGCTTCAGCTTCGGCAGGCATCACAGTGCTCTACTTCCATGACTTGGGGAATTGTGGTTTTGTGGGGGAGTGCCAAAAATACCAAATGTCAGTTGCATTAGCATTTTTTAGCTGGATAACTATTGCAGTATCATCTCTAATTATGCTTTGGCTATTGGCTGCAGGTTAGACTGTAGTGTATATACATTTGTTTCCTGTCTCATAGAAATTTCGATTTCTTTACCGTGTCAATACAAAAGAAAACAAGAAGAATATCGTAATGATTTTCAAAAATCACTTTGATTTTCTTTACCAAGTGAAATCGCCTGCATGCCCAGCGCAAAAAGAAATTGTAGAGAGATTGACAGTGAGTTTGAGAAACGTCTTCATTGTCAATCAACTCACTGAATTTCCTCATCTGTCCGCCCGCCCGCTCCTCGATCGCTCAGAATTATGTCCAAGTTTGCTGATGATAAAAGAAAATAAACATGGTGTTTTTTTTTTAATTTTATTTTTTATTCAAAATTATTTTTTATATATTTTTAAATTGATTTAATATATATTTTTACTATAAAGTTAAATTCGAAGCACCTCGTTCCACCAACTAGTTTGCAATGGGCAACTTGGGTTCTCATTGTATATATATTAAAAAGCCTTGAAAACATGTGCAATTGTATGATTTTGTTATCCACAAGTGGGAAAACTCATCATGAAAACTAGCACGTGCCATATGTATTATAAGGAGAAAGAATATGGAGTCATCGTACTGACAGGAGATCCTGCCTGCAACTATGGCAGTGTTTGGAAACGCGGCTGCGGTTATGTTCCCAAAAAATTTTAATTTTTTTTTGTTCAAATTGAGTGCGGTTTGTATTTTTTGGATCGTTTTGATGTGCTGATGTCAAAAATGATTTTTAAAAAATAAAAAAACATCATTGGCATGCATTTCGGCACGAAAAGCTATTTGAAAAGCACCCGCAACCACACTACCAAACACGCTCTATGTAGCATTGAACAACTAGATTTTTAGGTTCTGTTAGGTTGTAGAGTTAAAATTATGTTTTGTTTCAATTGTAATTTTAAATCAATTATAGTTTTTCTTAAATCTTTTTGTTTTTTTATTAATTAAAACCATAATTATTAAAAAAATTATAAATTTATTTTTTTTTAAATCACAATTATTGAAAAAGAAAAAAAGAAAAAAAGCTAAGCAATGTCAACTAGGCAACTAGCTAGGACAACTTAGGAGGCATATCCAAACAAGAGTCTCCAGGATCTCTGACATTCTTGACTTTGTGCCCTAACCTATTGCAAAGGGAATTTTGTGAACTTGGTGGCGATAGAATTGTATCTTGGATGCTTGATTTATGCAGAGACGTACGGGGACCTCCTCCTACCTCAGCCCTCGGCCATTACTGAAACACACTATTCCCAAAATCTTCAGGATAGTGACGCAGCGAAATTGGTGGCAATAAAAGTTTGTGGTCATGAGGACAGTCGCGGCAGCATAATTGCTCAAGTCTGCTGAATTACATTTCTGATTCTCTACTTTAAACCAAGTTCTAGGAATGCCCAACCCCTTTTGCAGGATTGTCTTAATTTGTTTCGGATTTAACCAAAAAAATAAAGATAAAAAGATGAGATTAAACATTAAGCAATAGAGCGTTAAGAGTGTGAGAGGAAAAAAAAGTTGAAGGGTGTAATATTTCTTTTGTGATACCAAAAATTTATTTTTTTTATAAATAAATATATATTTGATAAATATTTATAGTTTAAAGGTGGTCTGATAAGTATGTAAAAACTAAGCACCGGGACTATGTCAATATTACCCATTAACATTTATTTATTTAAATAACCAAACAAGACCTAAGAAAAAAAAAGATTTTTTTTCCAAATCAGTTATGTTGACACGTGCTTATTGTGCATGACTAGCAAGAAACCATGCCAGTTGCTTGCCTTCTCCAATATTTTACCATCACACGGTTTTGATGGCCCTTTTTCTCCGGGATGAGCTGTCGATGGAAGAAGAAAGGCTCTCCGACTTTTCGGAATTGATGGAACTGTTTTCAGTTACAAGGATACCTCACCAAGAGCAAATCTTAGTGAGAAATATACCAGAGTCTGTTTTTCTTAGGAGTGTGGTTCAAGTTGTATTTTAAAGTTTTTTTTATTTTAAAATATATTAAAATAATATTTTTTTTATTTTTTTAAAAATATTTTTGATATTAGTGCATTAAAATAATATAAAAATACCAAAAAAATATTAATTTAAAATAAAGAAAAAATAAAAATATTTAAATTTTTTTAAAAATATTTTTAAAATACAAAAATTAACAGACTAAAGATGATAAACATCAAACAACTATATCTTGAAATATGAGAAACAGTGACGACCACAACATTTCAGCTTTTTGGCACATGATGGCCATCCATAGATGACACACAGTAACCAGCACCACCACTTTGCTTCTTGTTGCTTTTGGCACCAACTATTTTCCTATATAAATGTACAGGCTTCTTGTCTAGTTTTCTCTCCTCTTTTCAACTCAATCCAAGGTAATAGTAGTCTTGATTCTTTTCAAGGTATGCTATTTTCTAGTTTTTCGCCCTTTTTGCAACTTTTACGATGTCTTTCTGATGTTATTGTTGGTTTTTTTTTGTAGATTTTACATCCAAGATTATAGCTGTTGAACGTCTACAAGGAGCATCATCCTCTACCCTCACACCCTGCAATAGTGTACTGTAAGTACAGTTAATGGCTGGATCATTCGAACCTTTTTTCCAAGGGAGCCTGAGTATTAAATTGATAGTTGGACAGTATTTTCTTTTGTTAGAAAGAAAAGAAAATTCTAATTAAATTGAAATGAAAAAAAAAACCAGAAGATCATGAATTCTATTGATTTTAATATTAAAGCATATAGAAATAAAAAAGAAGAAGCTGAAGGAGTCATAACTGATTGTAGAGAGAATTGAAAGAGACATGCGTGTTTCTTAGAGAGGCGTAGAATATGGCCTCCGAGGATGCGTTCGGGAGCTACATAGCTAGGGGGCATCCCGTCCAATATGTAAGAGTGTTTATGAGTCCGGTCCCGATAGCATAAAGCCCCAAATCCATCTATGGCCAAGTTTCGAGAAATTAAGCGGTTCGGAACGTATTTGTGAGAGTAGCAATAGTTTTTTTAAAATTATTTTTTCTTTAAAAATATTTTAAAATAATATTTTATTTATTTATTTTTTAAAAATTATTTGATATTAATACATAAAAATAATCTTAAAACATTAAAAAAAAATATTAATTTAAAACAAAAAAATTAGATATTTTTTAAAATACTTAAATAAACTTGACATAAAAATTGCACTTACAGTAACTAAAGATTTTGTTTTCATGTAACCCAACTGCGAGGGTATTGACTAATATCTATCAAAGAGACCGGGGGAAAATAAAATAAAAGTATTTATGGCTGATGAGACCATCGAGGCATTCAAGAGTGAATATTTATGAGCTATAATTGTTGACATCCTCGGGATTTTAACACAAGAAAATGGCAGTGATAAGTGATGATGTTATTTCAAATCTATTATATATGACTAGCTTGTTAGATAGGTTTTGAAAGCCCCATAGTCAAATAGGTTTTGAAAGCTGAGAGCACATAACCCATGTTGTCACAGACGATGCCGATTATGATGTTAGCTCAAATCCTTTATATGACTGGCCCTTCACGGATTATTGTTCTACGTTTGTACTCGTAGCCCTAAGATGGATCTTGTCTTCAAAATGCGTCTGTTAAGAAAAGTAGGCAATTAGGTATCTTAAGAGGTGGTGGTATATTGGATTTATAAATTGCTTAGATCCTCTACTTCTAACTAATATGGAATATAGGTAAATATCAATGAGCAATTGTTGGTATTTATGCACCAGGTAATCGTAAGAAGAATTTTAGTTCATGGCATATAGTAGGCAAGAAAGAAAAAAGGCGTAAGCAAACAAGAATATTACAAATGCTATCAAGAACCAAATTAAAGCTTTCACTTTGTTCTAACATTCCACAACGTCCTTTTTTTCCCATTGCATGCAGAATCATTCTATGGCGCAACCCCTTCTAATTTGGTATAATAACATGAATGATTTCCCAAGTAGTATGAATATCTGACTAGTGACCAATTTGCTTAATTTTAAGAGCGAAAGGAATAAGAAATGCTACATCTTTTTATCCTCTTCTCATAAAGATTTTACTTACTAGGGGCAGAGACGACTTTTTTATTTTACCACTCATAGAAAGTTAAGAACCAATATCGTGCGAAGCTTTTTGTGTTTAATTTGTTCGGGTTGTAAAGTTTGGATGCAAAGTGTCGTCTTGCTATAAGATTAGTTTATTGATTAACAAGTCCAGTTCATATAGAAAATAAAAAGGGAGGTTTGCAAATAATTTTAAGTGTTAATCAACATGAAGTTTATAATATTTGTCTTGCTAAATAATTTTGTTTACTGACAAAATAAAGTTCCTGTAAATGTAATGGTATATCCGGATCAATGCAATATGCTATACATAAAGAAGAAAACGAAAAAGAAAGGGGAAGGAAAAGCATAAATTCTGTAAAGGACTTAAAAAATGTTCTCTGGGATTAGGTTAATTACCATTACAAAAGCTAACAGAAGACTCCTCAGGATGTTTTATTAATTTCAATAAGCAACTGAAATGACATTTAACCAACCAAAGTACATGACACAAATCAATGAGTTCCGTGTAACTAATCTCTGAAATGAGCAACCATGCAAGAGAATATTCCTTCTTTATCTTCCAAATCCAAAACATGAAATCAGGGAATCACCAGTACACCAGAGAGCATTTAATCAAGAACATGATACTAACAGCAACATGCGACAAGAATCAAATTAAAACAAACACTCCTATTATCTTCTATATCTACGTGTAATGTGTTCTTTCAGACTTCAGCTTGTGAAGAAGAAGAAGAAGAAGAAGAAGGCTAGGAAAGAAAGCCAATGGCATCGACTGCAAGCAATAATGGGGGCTTCTGCAAAAGGTTCAAGCCACATATTCTGATGGTTCTTGCACAGATTGGCTATACTTTCCTATACTTTATCACTGAAGCATCCTTCAACCATGGAATGAATCCTAATGTGTATATAACTTACCGACACATTGTATCCGGTGTGGTGATGTTTCCTTTTGCCTATTTCCTTGAAAGGTACTTAATTTAAATGTTGATAGTTATGATTGACTTGTATGAACGTTTCGCGTGCATGAACACTAATCTGTCTCTCCTGCAGAAAACAAAGGCCGAAGTTGACGATAGCTCTTTTCGTAGAGATATTCATTCTCTCTCTCCTGGGGTAAGAACAGACATACATGTAAGACTTATAAAAGCATCTGTATAACAAATGAAGGAAGTTAAAATAAAAATTAAAACAAAGAATAAGAATTATAGAAACTTGAGCAAAGTGACTTTTGATGATTGCAGGGTGGGTTTAACTCTGAACATGTATTTTGTAAGTATGAGATACACCTCTCCAACTTTCGTTGCGTCAATGGTCAACACCATCGCTTCTTTGACATTCGTAATTGCAGTTGTACTCAGGTAAGTAGCAGTAATAATAATAATTTAGAAAGCTGAAAGTACCTGAACAGTTACTCTTCGTAAGAAATCCAGCTAGTACTATATATAGTGAGTTATTCTAAATATTAGTGAACTTTAAGCAGGTTGGAGGTTCTTGATCTTCGAAATCCTCGTGGGATAGCAAAAGTTCTTGGGACTCTGGTTTCCTTGGCTGGTGTAACGACTATGACATTATACAGAGGTCCTATCATGAAACAACTATGGCATCCTCTAATCCATATTCAAGGAACGACTGGAAATAACCATGAGAGCTGGTTAAAGGGTTCAATTCTTACTGTTGCAAGCTGCATAACATGGTCCATTTGGTATATTATGCAGGTCTGACGCAAACTCAAACTGCAGTTCACTAAGTAATTATAAGTCAGAAAAGAAACATATAATTTCCTATTGACGAATATGGGGTGTTTTATCCTGAATGAGTAGCTAATTTTCCTTTAAAACGCAGGCTTTTACTTTGAAAAGGTATCCTGCACAACTTTCACTGACTACATGGATGAGCTTTGTGGGGGCTGCTCAATCAGCCGTCTTCACAGCGATTGTACAACATAAGAGAGCTGCTTGGACAATCGGATTTGATATCGACTTCTGGTCAATTGTCTATGGTGTAAGTGCCATGTGCATCAGAGTTGGTCAACAGTAGTTACGTGCTTATGTTAGAATATTCCTGACAGTATTCTTATTGTGGATCATATACGGCAGGGAATAGTGGTCTCTGGTTTAATAATCTTCTTTCAACTGTGGTGCACGGAAGAAAAAGGACCAGTCTTTGTGACCATGTTCAATCCACTCTCTACAATCTTAGTGGCAATTCTGGCATATTTTGTTGTAGGTGAAAAACTTTACTTGGGCAGGTAATTAACTTGAAAGTTACATCCCTTAATTTACATATAAAACTCAAACTGATACTATAATCCATTTGGGGTATTTATTTTTGTGTCATGTCTGACGAATTCCTGAAATGCATTATATTATTTCCCATAAACCTAACCAGCACGCAGTTATGAAGTTTCAAGTCTTAGGAAAGCAGATTTAAATGAACTGAATCATATTAAATGACTGGAAAGATGACCTAGATGTTTATGTGGCTTGTACAGCATACTGGGCGCTGTTATTGTCATCATTGGCTTGTATTTGCTATTGTGGGGCAAAGAAGAAGATCAACAAGTTCACAGTAAAGAAGAAGAACAATCCGGGTTGGCTTACGATGAGCAAAAGGAACTTACGATACAGGTAGTTACTTCAACTGAAAGTAAAGTATTACCAGGCGGACCTTAAGCTCCAAATTGATTATCTTACACAAGGACCTTTGTTATGCATAGCCCCTTTCAAATTCCAGAGTGTTGTGGCATAAAGAGAAATGCTTAAGTGTAAGTACATGTTAAAATCGAGTCCACGCGGAAATTTTAGACATGTTTCCTTGTATTTAAATGAAATGCAAATTGAAAAAAAATAAAGAATTTCCAGTATATGGACTCATTATCGACCTCTCCTTCAGATATAACAGAGGATCTGATTGTAATATTAATAACATTCCCATGTTAAAATGTGTATCTTCTTTCCCCCTTAGTGGACAAAAAATCAACTTGAATAAAAATGGGCATAGAGGGTCCAGATCACACCACATTGAGTTCCTTATTCTTGCGGGCATGACAACAGAATATTCCCAAATTCGTCTATAAAAGTTCCAAACCATAAAATAAATCAGTGCGCAAAGACGAGGTCCTCAGCAGGAAGCTCTTAAATACCGGTTCATTAATAGAAAGGTCGGTGCAAGAAAAAAAAATGTTTAGTATATCTCAAGCTTCTGTGGCAGGAGCATTACCAAGATTGGCAAACCGTAGGAAAGATAATTAATAGCTCCTGGAAAAATCAAAATGCTAACATACAATTACACGGTGGTGATAAAATGATTTACTCGAGAAAATATTTGCAATCTAACTACCTTCCTAACAATCTCCAGCAATACACTTGCCAATAATTTGAATTATCAAAATCAGGTATAATGCATAGCAAGTTATATTTACATGTGCGACAACATGTTAAGAAAATTCTAGCATATAGCATCTGAAAGTCATCAGGATATTGATGAGCAAAAAAGAATTATGCAGCAGGTGGCCTGAGCTCATGATCACGCGATGTATCACAAGCAGCTGGAGGTAAATATCGCCACATTGGCATCAGACCATAACTGGGAAAGACTGGCATCTTGTTTGCTGCAGCATGATAGGCTGCTGGATAGGTTGGCATGAACCTAGGACGTGGAACAGCCACAGCTCTCGATTGTTGCTCCATCTTTTCTTTATCTGCCTTGAGCGTCAGTTTCTCTTCACGGAGTTCAATCTTTTCAGCCTGTTGCAAGGGAAAATTAGAAAGCCATTCTCAGAAGATCTATAGGAATAAATTTCAGGTGTGATGCGAAGAAGATTCAAATGCATCATTCACCTTAAATATAAATTCAACTTAAAAACCAAGAATATACAGAAAAGGTATTAAGAATTAGCAACTATATCTAGCGTGTGCCTCTTTTGGCAACCATTTCCTTTATTATTACAAAAAGAAGCAGCTAGATTATCGACCGTAAAGGAAATTTCATATCAGAATGACTAGACTCCAGTTTCCGATGGACTACTTCAGCAGGTGATTAATAGAAAGAGACATTTCAGCCAACTGCCCCTTCAGAGTTTACAATGCAAAGCCAGCAATTTAAAAGGAGAAACTACATAAAACATTAGCAGCTTCTAATAAGAAGAAAATATAGTACTAACTGAATTCTGCCAATATTTCATAATCCTCAGTGGATCATTGATATAACTAACCTACTCATAGGGTTGCCACTCCCAGAGAATATGGAATTTGGAAATAAATACATTTCAATTACTAAGACTTAAAAGAATCAAAAGAAAATTCTGCAAACAATACTAGGAATAGATAATCCAATAGTGTCAGATTCTTCAGGTTTCTGAACTATCATATTATATTCAAATAAAGGGATCATACTCCCATTCAATGCAGAAACTGCAGAAGGAATAATAGTGGTTGTAGTTGAATGCGTGTTGAAAGTGACTACCTTCAGACTTTTGATTTCTTCTAGAAGCTTTTCATTAGTTTCTTTGAGCTCCTGAGCCTCAGCTTTAAGCTGGTTCAAAACTCTAATAGCATCATCTAGTATGGCTGGTTTGTCAGTTTTGGCTTGTCTTCCAGGTTCCAAAATAGAGCTCAAATCTTGAAACCTGCAATCATGAGGAAAATCTGTTCTTCAAAATATTACTTACTGTTATCTCCATTCAAAATATTACTTACTCTTATCTCCATTCTACAAAAAGGAGAAAATTTGTTGTGAAAGCTCTGACAACAGCAGTACATCAGTAGTATCCAATTCAACAAATTGAAAACATTTCAATAGTATGCTCTTTCGGATGTGAGTTGCATTTTCTAATGCAGTAGCTTAAACTGATAAATTCAGAACCCAATAAATTCACAGCATAAACATATATCTGATTGAACAAGATGCATGCCTGTCATTCAATCTATCCCTCCGCAACTTCTCGCGGCAAGCTTTGGTCCCTGCTCTGCTACATGAATCACTGCGTCCCCTATATATTATTTGAAAGAAACAGGATAACATGAAAAGAACATCTCGTTCCTACAGAAGTAGAAAAATACCAAACGGAAAATGGAAGACACATGTACTAATCTGTTGGTTAAATTAAGAACACCCAATCCTAAAGCACAGTGTCATATACCTTCAGATTTTTATTATCGCAACATTTTAGATCAACAAACAAAAGTGCTGTGGGAAATGAAGTAATATATCTACATTGACTAATATTATAGTGCTTTAGACAAAAACAAGAATATCACAATGAGGAAAATAAGTAATACAGCTAGATGATTGCACTTTAACCACTAGAACTACAGGCTCCACGAGGTTAAGAAGAAAAGTTTTGAGCAACCACATACAAGCACAAGTAAACAAGTGCCAAAATTTCCAAGAATTTTATTTCTTCCATTCTCAACATCTGATTCAGTTAGAAGCCAATTTTTAAAGATTTTGGCAGTGGATAAATAAGTTAGAAAGCATATCAAAATTTAAAGAAAGGGGATCATCAAAGACATGAGAGCAGGCTATTCCTATTGTCGAGATAGTTTAAGGTACTCCCTCAACGAAATTGAGTTTCAACCTAATCAATTCAGCAGTCCCAAAAGAAAAAAGAAATGCCAAGTGTGCGGTGTTCATTTTCAAAGACATGAGTGCAGACTAATCCTATTGTTGAGATAGTTTAAGGTACCCCCTCAGCAAAATTGAGTTTCAACCTAATCAATTCAGCAGTCCCAAAAGAAGAAAGAAATGCCAAATGTGCGGTGTTCATTTCATCAGCCAAACTTTTCTAGCTGAAATAATTCCTCTAAGACACGCATTAGAAGTAGCACACATTTGTATAACTTTATTGAAGATGAATATGTTATACATAAATCAGCAAAAACAACAAAAAGATGCTCCATGACCTATTCAAAAGCATTGCATTCAATTTCAATTCCGAGTACGAGTGGAACTTCAAATTTAAGAACACGCAAGCAAATCAATACCTCTTCCGCGAACATTCTCTTTCTTGTGTGACAAGAGCACTGGATAAAAAATCATTATCCACAACACCACCATAACCGCTGCAAATACCATAATAAAACATCAGAATCCAGCAGCTATTACACATCTCCTTTCTATACAATTTCACACCTTTAACTGCAGAAATTACTAACTTTTTTCAGCACTGGCAAAATCCCTAGCAGATTCATTCATATTATAAAACCCCCAATTATTATTTTTTCCTAAAAGAAAAATGCAATCCCAAATGCACCCTCATAAAATTTTGTGATAAAAAAAGCTTTGCATAGAAACTTGAAATTGACAAAATAAAAAAATGAAATGATTAAAAAAAAGATGGATGAAAAATACCTGTCGGTGAGAGAATTGTCGGGGCCCAATAATATACCCAGAAGATCCAAGTAACTTTCGTCTCCCTCAATCTCATCTATTGTTTCCATCCCCCTTTTTCTTTATTTATTTTTGTGATTAACGATAAAAAAAATGCAAGAGAGGGAAATTATGACTTCTTAAAAAAATTAGTACTAGTCTGTTAGGATTTAAAGAATCTCGATGATCAGGGACTTATGGTTAGTGAACGTCCAGTAGATTTGTACCGCGTGGAAGGTATCATCAATCATAATGGGTCTGCACGCCGCCGCGTCCTTTTTAATGGTCGTTTGTCATTATGGTTTAGACTTGTATTCGGTTGTATTTTAAAAATATATTTGGTATAAAAAGTATTGAATTTATTTATTTTAATATACCAGTATTAAAAAATATCTAAAAAAATAATTTAATATATTTTCAAATAAAAATCACTTTTAAAAATTAAAATCCATTATAATACCAAACACACTATTATATTCTAATTACATGTGTTTAAGGTTTTTTAAAGTATTTTTAATGAATTATATTTTATTTTTTATATTAACATTTTAAAATTATCAATTTAATATTTTTTTAAATTGAAACACATTTCTATACACATGTTTTTCTCCAACCATGTCTCTTTAGAATGTGTTTGGTCTCTTTAGAATGTGTTTGGCAGTGTGGTTGCGAGTACTTTTCAAATAGCTTTTCGTGCCGAAATGCATGTCAATGATGTTTTTTCATTTTTTAAAAATCATTTTTGACATTAACACATCATAACGATTCAAAAAATACAAACCACACTTAATTTTAGCAAAAATAAAAAAAAATTCAATTTTTTTGGGAACGCAGCCGCAGCCGCGTTCCCAAACGCTGCCTTAATGCCCCTACCCTATTATTAACAGATTAGCACCACTTATTTTCCACTCCTTGAAAATAGAGAAGGTTAGCTAGTAGTGAGAATGCTGTGCTTAGCTAATCAATCCACCCATCCATGATGCTCAAAAGAACGATTCATGGATGGAAACTCATCCTGTAAGACTGCCAGAATTAATTCTTCAAGCTGGCCATGAAAAACTGGAAAGGGGCTGATTTGTGCATAATACATGTTCACTTGGTGTGAAGTCCAGAAGGGAAGGAGAAAAGGAAATGAAGACCAGTTGCCCCACCAAGCTCGAATTTATTGAAGTGGGAGAAATTTATAGTTTTTGCGTACAATGTTAAATGACATGAGCCTCGTTTCGAAGCTTATCAATCAACTCATCTACAGAAGAAATAATAACCCCTGCTTTTCTCTTTGGAGGTTCCGTGACTTCAACAACCTCTATATCAGATTTAACCTCCACGTTCAATTCTTGTGGAGTGTACTTCTTGATGACCTTTGATTTTGCTTTCATGATGTTGGGCAGTGTCGCGTACCTTGGTTGGTTCAGTCTCAAATCAGTGCTGCATGAAAGGAACAAACAACAGTTGAATCCGAAACCATCTCATCACCGATAAGGCATTCAGATAAAACACACAGCCCATTACCGAAATGCAAAAAAAAATCCCAACTTTGACACAAAAAAGTGACGCTAGCGGGCTCTGCAAAGATAAATGGCATCATTAATATAAGTTGGACAAACATTCAAGTTACTAACCACGTTCTTATGCCGAAAGAGGGGTTAAAGCTGACAAACTCAAGAGCAGCAAACTGCTTGATGCTACTAAATCAGATGTGAAAATTTTGGCCCTCTTAGTCTTGTGTAGTAGTTTATGAGAATTATTTAGCATTTTTGTAGTTGGTTTAACTAGGAAGTAGTATCATTAGTTTTTTAGGGTTGTAAGTTGATCAGTTGACAATTTCCCCCTTGCTACAGCAACCACTAAACTATCTCGATAAGACATTCATAGTAAATACAAACTCAATCACATGAAACAAGTGAAAACGATTGAATGAATATGAACTCACGTAATCACTGCAGGTAGGTCTAAGCATAAAGTCTCAAGACCACCATCCACTTCTCTTTCTACAGTAGCTACCTGTTTCTCCGTGTCGAGCAAGACCTGCCAGATAACAGCAGTAAGTCACATGAAAAATGATGCGAGAGAGTACCAGAATAGGTACAGAAGATTGATTGTACAAAATTAACCAACAACAAGCAATAATAACAAAATATGTAAGCCCCTCAGCTTTGGAATACAAAATCCATATTTATGACCTATTCGACCCCACCCTTCTACCACCTAGGCCTCAACAGGCGGCTCAAGACATATGAAGCCTTATGAAGAGAACAGGAAAAAAAAAATGTCAAGAGCTGCTTGAATGCACAGAAATTCAAATGATTTTTTTCTCTTCAAATCCACGCAAGTTCGCGTAGAACAATATGAAAATGATACAGAACAGAACGAGGGTTCCACCAGTAAAATGAAGCACACAAAAGGACTTGAATCCTAACTTAAAAGCTGAGGTCATCTGTATACATTACACAGCAATAATTCTTAACTGTGATCTTAATTCACAGGAAAACAAATTTAACAGCTGAATGGAACAAAGATAGCAGTCAACAGCCAAAGTCATAATTAATTTAGCAAGATGTAATTTAGATTTTGGTGCATTTATGCATCCTACATAGAAATGGACAAATAAGTGAGAAGTGTTTTTAGATCAAGACAACTAATGCTTCAAAAACCTAGTCAAAGACATTATTTCAAGCACGCAAAGTACCTTGCCAATGGCTTGCAGAAAGTTTAGAATCCTTAATTTCTTAGAATGTAGGACTGTGATCAACATAATTTACCAAGTATCACAAATTTCTCCGATTGCATGTTAGTGGTTTTGTATAAGATCTAAGATGACACTTCTGTTGTCAGAGGTTTCAACAATCAATACACTAACTGTCGAATCTGAATACCAATTAATAAAGTCAAAGAGGTATGCTTCAAAATCTTGTCTTAACTCTATAGCTCAGTGCCTTCTCAACCATTTTCTCCTCATAAGCATTGCCTCTGAACTATGATATGCCTCACTTACTGTTTCACTATTTGCAGTGCCAATGAATAAAGTCACATGAGATGCTTCAAAATCTTATCTTAGCAATTAGAGTGATGCCTTCTCAACCATTTCCTCTGAAGAATAACATGCATACCTCGTTCTTTCACTATTTGCTTAAACGTCTTGTGTCAATCAAAATAAGAGATACATGCTTGACTCTTGTTATTGAACTTATTCTACTCATTCATATACCTATATTGCATCACAGATGCATCCTGTGTTAAACCTATGTAAATGTAAACCTCTGAAAGGAATTCCTCTCAACTAATCATATTTAGAGATACTGAACCACGCTATTCTGGAAACTTTTTGTTAACAGGTCAGCATGTAACCCCTACATCCAAAACATAAACTCTAATGCTAACCAGCTCACTTAACAGAAATTCACTATTCTAAGTTTCTTGAGCTTTGAGAGTCTTGCCTCCTACGTCCAATTACTAGAAACATCAATATACACTGCATATAGGACCTTATTAGTTCAAAAAAAAAAAAAAAACAGAATTACTTACATTAAGGGATCTTAATTGGATTGTGATGACATCAATTTAACTAACCTTTGAAGCAAATGTTCCCTGAGGCCAACCTAGCAACCCTGCCACCATTTGACCGGTTTGGTTGCAATCATCATCAATAGCCTACACAAAATCTTACTTAAAAGAAAAACAAAAAAGGAGCCCAGAAAACAGAAAAGCCAGCAGAATATTTCAAAACCCGGATAAAAGAAGCAACCTGTTTGCCCAAAATAATGAGTCCTGGCTTCTCGACCTCCACTAGAGCCTTCAAAAGCTTAGCCACGGTAAGAGGAAACAAAGCAGCTGTGGACTCCACATGAATCCCTCTATCAGCCCCCATAGCAAGACCTGTCCGCAGCGTATCAACGCACTGGGTTGGGCCCATACTTACAGCGACAACCTCGGATGCCAATCCAGACTGCTTGATTCGAAGCGCCTCCTCTAAAGCTATCTCGCAAAATGGGTTCATCGACATCTTCACATTTTGGGTCTCAACTCCACTCTATTTCCAAAATTAAAAGGAATTTGTTTTTGAGTTATCTTAAATTAAATTTACTGCTGGTTAATGATAGTGATTGCCATGGTGGTTTTGTTTTCTAACCTTGTCTGATTTGACTCTGATCTTCACGGCGTAGTCAACGACTCTCTTTATTGCTACCATTATCTTCATGTTGGGTGTTTTCTTCGCCGTCCTCTCTCCGGGATCGATGTGCCCTGCAGATTGAGATGCAGGCAATAAGCTCAGGCTTAAGCCTTCGGAATTGGATAGGATGGTGAGAGGTGGCTCTCTTAGAATTTCTGAGTTGCAACTTAGTCCTTGTAGTTTAATGAAATTAATTAATTCAACCTTTCGATTTAAGAAAATTATAAAATTAATTTCGATATTTTGATAAGTTATGTAGAAAACCATGCTACATTACTCTTTAATTCACGAAAAAAGTGACCTATAATGATAATTATCACTTAAATTTCTTAATTAATTTAATTTCAGTCCTAAGATAGTTTTGGTCTCGAATTATAAAGATGGAGTGAAGATGTATCAAAATCATCAATTTTATATCTTTTTTTATTATCATGTAATTTTTTTTATCTCGTTTTTATTTCGTTAACAGACTAAAATATATGTATTTATCGTGACATAGGAGGATAATAACCTCTTTTATGCATGTGTGGAAAGCGGCTGCTGCCTGTTTCCAAAATATTTTTTTTAATTATTTTTTTAATATATTAATATTAAAAATATTTTAAAATAAAAATTATTTTAAAAAATAATCACTCCCACAAAGTTTTTTTTTGTTTTTTTTTTTTTGTTAAAGTTTAGATCAAAGAGCACGCTAGGAATTAAATAAAAATTAGGATATCTTATATATATAAAAAATGTTGGTGAAATAAAAGTAAATAAAGACTAATTTATAATTTCTGAAATACGAGGTCTAATTAATTTGTTTTATTTATTTTGAGATTAGATATATATATATCAAACAAATAATTTATGAAGTTGGGCCCTTTTGGCAATAAATCTATTCCTGGAGGCCAATCCCTGTATTGAAAGTGGCCCGAATAAATTTTAGTTCGTAGAATTGAGCCAGACTGGGCTCTCTGTCCAGGTGGGTTGGGTTTTTTTCTGGGCGAATGGAAAATGCAAAACCTAATTTTGATGTATAAAAGATAGTTTGAAAATATTAACAACGAGGAGGGGAAGATATCATTGTTTTATTATTTTTTTAACTTTTAACTTTTATTATTTAACACTTTATTTATTAAAGATTAAATTTTATAATTTAATTTGATTTTCTTCTATCAATTTATTTTAGTATCATGATCTTAGTTACAGATTTGATGAACTAACTCAATTAACTTTAATTTTTTTTGTTTTTTTTAATTAATTTTTTTTATTTCATCATTTAACGATTGATTGAGAATTAAGTTATATTGATTTTCTTTTTATAAAGTTATTATAGTTTCATAACCCGGATCGCAAATTTGATAGGCTAAATAGTTGACTCGGGCTATTTTTTATCATTTTTTTAATTATTTCTTTTTTAATTTCATCCTTTTACTTTGGGTTGGGCTTCATAAAATATTTTGGTTCACTTTTTATGAGTTTATCATGGTCTAATGATCAGAATCATGTATTCGGTCAATTAACCCTTCAAATTTTTTATGATTTAAGTTATCTCAATCTCATAATTCGGGTCATGAATTTAACAAGTTATCCTGAATTGATTTAAATCAATCCAATATATTCTCGTCTCAATATTTTTTAAAAAATATTTTTTTAATATTTGTTTTAGTCAGATTATATTTATATTGATCGTTCATGTTATTTTTAAATCTGTAAAGTCGATCAGGTCACATCAAATTAATTTTTGCATAATTTTATTTTATTTTTTTATTAAAAAATACGTTAATAATATCTAAATATTTTTTTATATGTTAGAAAAATTTTAATATAATATGCAACGCGGGCGGGTTAATAATTTGATAATTACTATAAAACTGCAATGGCAATTTCATTTTCATTAGATTTCGCAACATCCCACGGGTGCCTCAAGATTGTCAAAGATATGCTATCTTTGCCCATACATAGAAGCACATGGCTCAGGAAAATCGAAGGCCATAATATCATCAGATAGAAGAGAACCAATGTTATTGTAATATTTATCAAGTCAGTGATTGTGTCTGCTGAGAATAAAACCAGAGAAAAACAAGAAATGAAGATGTGGGTTTTGTAGTTAGACTGTCAGAGAAATCAGGGACCAATCTATGGCCCTGGCTTTAGAATATGATGCACATTTCTGCAACTAGCGAGACATGGATCATGTTTCTGATACCTTGAAGTTGCTGCAACTTATTTGTCACTTGGGGATGGACTAGTGGAAGCTCTCACAATCCATATGACTTTCCTGCATATCCTTATGTTTTAAGATCTTGCCAACCCTAGTTGGTATGAATACTTAGGCTGAAATAACCCAGCATTATGACAGTTTTCCCTGTAACGAAAGCCTAAGCCTATTTAAACAATGCATCAAATTGTTGTCTCTTATCTTGAAATGAAGAGCATCGATGTTATTTATCTTTAGATTTTCTGCACAACTTCAAAATCCAGCTGTTTGAACTAGAGAAAACTAATGCCAATCGTGCAGAAAGATTCTCTGTTACTTCCGAGAAATTATCAAATACATTAGCAGGATGCATTATTCTACATGGTAATTTTGGAGAAATGATTGAAGAATATGATAAAATTAGGATACGCATTCAAAAAACAAGAAATGGAGAAGGCGAGTTTATGGTGAAGGCTGGAGCATTCAAAATATTCATTCAACCAACCTCTCGACATTTTTTTTTAATATAAATTCACCTCTACATTTGCTTAACATTATTGGAGACATGCACATAAGCAGATGATTCCTACAGGTTGGAAGTGAGTGTTGTTGAGGAGCAACAAGAACAATGACCAAACAGCGTAGCTTCCCCCCTTCACCAATATTCGAAATATTAATGACTCGAGAAGTTGGTGGCTATTGTCATAATTATCTCAATCGAAAAGGACTCTTCTCTACCTCCTAAATCAATGGAAGGGGACCTTGATTTGCAATTCTATAATCCTTCTTGTTTACTTTCCTTGTTCTTTTGTAAACTTTTCCATCCACCAGAACTAATATGATCGATGCCCTCTGTGATTCTCTCGATCGAAGAGGACCCTCCCTAGCTAACTCCTAATTCAATGCAAGGGGACCTCCCACCTCTCCCTCACTTTTGTAGCTTTTTTTATTCTTTTAAATATTTGTAAAGAGCTCTCCCTCTACTTGAGACAACCCATGCTTTACCATTGTTATTCTCAGATGCTGTAATGTCAATTCCGGTCTGATATTTAAGAGGTGTTTGATATTGTGATTATGATTGATTTTTAAAGTGTTTTTAATTAAAAAAAATTATTTTAAAAAAGAAAAGACAGAACATAATACGAGCATAAAAAAGAGGTAGTTTAAGCAATGATGCTTGTTAGTCATGGCTGTTATTGGAGCCCTTCAAAAAACACTGGGCAAAGGCACTGGCACTAAAAATCAAATAAAATTAGAATTTGATATTTCAATTGAATACTTTTTTATGTCACAAATCCTATGCCTTTGAACACATGTAATTAAAATCCCTATATCTTTAAAATGAAAAACCAAAAACTACAAGGAAAATAATCAATCTAAAATACTTTGACTTTACGACTGCAAATAAACAGGTAAGACTGTATTGCTTCTGGATCCTCTAACATGACCAAAAGAAAAGAAAGTTCTTCTTGCTCTACCGCTACAACCTTCAACCGGACTGACCTCGGTTACTTGCCTGCTCTGCTGCACTATCTCTTGAATAGATAAATAAAGCTGCCAATCTGCTGACGAGTCCATTGAAAAAGACCTTCTGATGGGTTGAATCAATCCGAATTGATCATCTTTGCCTCTAGTATCAATGCATTCATCTCCCATGCTGGTAACCTTATTAAACTTCCTTGATTTCTTGTGACCAGCTCTCTGCTCTATCGTCTTCGGCGAAGGACTAACTGAACGTGCTGATAACTCTCCTGAATTCAATCTTTCATGTGCTGCAAGCAATGTTTGATCTGTAGAGCTGTGATTACTTAACTCAATGACAACGTAATCTTCATCTCCGCCCATGAGACTTCCACTGTAAGGATTTGGATCTTGGGGTGAAGGGCTTGGAGCAATAACATAATCAATTGGGAAACTTGTGGTGCTCGAAATGCTTGTTCTACAGAGTGGGCAATTAGCATTGCTTTGAAGCCAAACATCAATGCAATCAATATGAAAAACATGGTTACAATTTGGTAAATTTCTTAGCTTCTCGGCTTCTTGAAACTCGTTCAAGCAAACTGCACACTCGCAGAAGTTTCTTTCGCCAAGGCTACTAAAACTGTTCCCTTCTTTCTTGAACTTAAATACTGGGATTGACCTTATCACTGACTCGTCAAGTCCACGCGACACTATTGCAGCAGGAGAGTAGGCCATCAAAGGGTCTTCGTGATTTCCGTTTCTTGATAGGGAGAATCGCCTTAGAAGATCGATACGGTGCCAATTCAGACAGCATTTGATGACAAAGATGTAGTAGCTTACTAGCAAGAAAGCCGTGGCCAAAATTCCTATTATGGCAATGGCTATAATTGGGAAGCTTGTATCTGAAGAATGAGTGCGAGGTCCAAAAATTGATGATTCACCAGGACTTGTCATTGGTGGAAGAGATTGAGAGCCATAGCTTTTGCTTACAAGATCCATGAAATGGATGCGCTAAGCAGAGATGGCAAACCAACTGGCTCGTTTAGATCTTGAATATGATACACAACAACATTCAAATTAGTTATCGTAATGAAAAAGGTCGAACCAAACTTAATTTATGAACTTGAAACCCAAAGAAATTCAAGGTGATAAAGAACAAAGATTTGAAAAGGGACATTAAGACGTGTGGTCTCAGGAAAGATGGAAGAACATGGAGAAGAGGGACATGGGAGAGAAAATCAGGGTGTTATAAGTGGTATAAATGAGGGAAGGTGTTACATGGGGACATGAAAGCCTTGAAATTCAATGAAATTGTGCCTGAAATTATTATAAATTTTTATTTTAAAACAGAAAGTCCGAGCTAAGAGTACGTAGTTGGTGAATTTCTCTCTTGTTCCCACGGGAGAGAGTGTCTCGATTATTGTACCCTTAGTTCTTAGTAACCATAATGTCTGGTGAGCTAATTAATTAATAAATCTAATGTAAATAATAAAAGATGAGATGAGAGAGGAGGCTGTAAAGAATGGGCAGCTATCCACCGTCCAAGTGATCTGGTGGGGGGGGCCTAACAAACACTATTCCTGGCCATACTTGAACTTGCAGTTGAAAATGAATATAAATACCACACCACATCTGAATCTGTTCAGGATGGCCAAGCGACCAAGACCTTTCACCTCTCGAAATGTACCAGTAATTTTTTTTTTTATTTTACTCAAGTCTTGTTATTTAATTATCTTTTATTTCATTTTGTACCGAAGAAAAATAAAATCGTTAGTAAGATACTAGGATTTTATCTAAAATACGTAAGAGTTGAACCTTACAAAATATGGATGAGAATTAAAAATAGTAAGTAATTTCACACTACATCTCATATTAAAAGGAGTATTGTAACCATTTAGGTGATGATCCAGTGATAAGAGTTTGGGATCAAGAGATTTGCTTCCTCTGTGGTTTCATGTTTGAGCCTTGTGGTTGCTCATATGATGGCCACTGGAAGTTTACATGGTCGTTAACTTCAGGGCCAGTGGGATTAGTCGAAGTGCGCGTAAGCTGGCCCAGACACCCATGTTAAACTAAAAAAAAAAAAGAGTATTGTGGTTCAATTGTATTTAAAAAAATATAGTTTTAAATTAACTTTTTCTATGTTTTTTTTATTATTTTTTATGTGTTATATCCAAAAAAAAAATTAAAAAATATATATATTATTTTAATATATTTTTAAATAAAAAATACTTTAAAAAATAATTCTTATATATCACACTCTTAAAACACACAGTACTATGTTTGAAACATATTTTGAGGTTGAAAATATTATATTTATATTATTTTGGATGATTATAATATAAAAATATTAGAGATTAGAATCAGAGATGATTTTTTTTATCAAAAACATAATTTTACAAAAACACTTAGAACATATTACCAACACACCTAAGCCTCTCATGCAAGTGGGAAAAAAAAATTATCCTTAATTAATTTCATTTTTTCAACAACTGTTTTTTTTTTTTAATTGTTTCCTGTCTTTGACCGAGTGAATGTGAGTTCTATGAAATGATTAATCATGTTTTTATATTAAGGAGATTGACAACATGTAATGGAGAACAATACATGTATCGCGATTGCAAATACATGAATAGTTATTATTTGGGAGTGTAGTCTAAGTAAAAATTAGCTAAAATTTAATTTATTTTTTATTTAAAATTATTTTTTTATATTTATATTTATATTATTTTAATATAAAAAATAAATTAAAAAAACACATATTAAAAATAATATGATATGACACAAAAAGGTCATGTGAATTGTAAGTGACAAGTCACTGTCAAAGATGCGATGCAAATAATGTTGTTGGCAATAGGTTGGCGAGGAAATGAGTATAGTTGCGCCATTGATTCGTTCTAGATTAGTTATCTACTAAGAGTGGGTATATGAATGTGATAGAGATTGGGGTTGGTACATGAAGTCTATAAAAAAAAAACATGAAAACATATATATATATAATAGTTTATGTAGGTGAAATTGCATAAATTTCTTAAACCTAACCTCAATCTTAACTTATGCTTCATTCTCAACCACGTTTTAAAAGCCTATTTGAAATTATAATTGCGGTTATGATTTAAAGTATTTTTTACTTAAAAATACATTAAAATGATACCTTTTTAATATTTAAAAATTATTTTATAGATCAGCACATCAAAACGATCCAAAAATATATAAAAAAAATTAATTTTTATAAAAAAAATGTTTTTTTGAATTTTTTTAAAACGCGGGTTGGACCGCGTTTCCAAACGGTCCCTAAATAGATAATCTCTATTATACCATGAGTTTATTTAAATTTTTTTTACAATATAAAAAAATATGCTAAAACAATAGAAGAATTTTTAAAAAAGCAAAAAAAAAGAAAGAAGAATCTAAAACTCGAATTAATAACTAGATTGAGTTTAATAAGTTTGGGTAATTTAATGGCACAAATAAAAAATTACAACAATATTAAATAAATATTAAAAAACTTGACAACAAAAAAAAGGTCAAAAAAGCCTGACTCGAGCCCTTTCGAGTTAGCACGTCGAATACACGACTTGGTTGTGACACTAATATGACCCTGTCAAATACAAATTAAATAAAATCATGAAATTCAATTATCAAACAACTTAATATTGTTGAAGGGTGAAGTTGAAAAAAAAATAAAAGCAGCAAAAAAAAACTTGAGTCAAACCAGGTTAATCTGCTAACCCCATAGAAAGAAAAATGAAAAAAGAAAAGCATGAAAATCAATTCTCAATCAATCAAATGTTGAATAATAAAATTAAAATAAAAAAAAATAATTTTAAAAAATAAAATGCAGAAGGATTTTATCTAATAACGAATAAAAAATTAAATGAGAATGTGGTAACCCTATAAAAGCAAAATGAAAAAAAATCCAAAGCTCAATTTATGTCAAATAAAATATTGAAGGACAAATTTGAAGAAAAAAAATAATCCAAAAAAGAAAAAAAAATGAACTGAACCCCATGAGTCATCATGTAAAATATGTGAATCAATTGTGATACCTAGGTAACCTCATAAAAAACAAATTGAATATAAACATGAAGATTAATCATAAAAAAAATCTTAATGTTAAAGGGCTAAATAATCTGAATCATTTCTAAATTTTGTGAAAAATCCAATTGAAAGCAAAAAAATATATAATAAAGTTCAATCTTCAATTAAATAAATGCTAAAGGATGAAATTGAAAAATACAAACTTAAAAAAAAGGAAAAAACAACAAGTAAACCCGGGCAAATCTTCCAAACCAGGGTTAATTTTCTAAATTTACAACCCATGAAATCTTAGTCATGGACTCAATCAATAAGCTTAATTCTCAACTAATTTAATTCTGAAGGATGAATCTAAAAAAAATATCACTTTAAAAAATATTACAGGTTAAAAAAATCAAAAGAATGAGAAAAAAATCTTATAGGAAAAAAAAATCAAAGGATGATGAAATCGTAAAAAAATAAAATTTCAAAATTATTCTAACAAAATAGATAACAATCAAAAGAATATGGACTAATTCTTATAAATGAAAAAAATATAGAATGATGAAATTATAAACAAAATTTAATTTTATAAATTATTTCAAACAAAAAAAATAGTAATCGCCAAATGAAATTTAAAAAACAAATTAAAGGATTGCTTTGAAAAATTAAAGGGTCATGCGCTAAACTCAAGGAGAAGAGAGAGAGAAAAAGAAAAAAAATTGTTAGTGTCAAATAAATGTTTGTTGGTCACACAAACCTCCTGGGAATGAAGGCGTTGCCAAGACGATTCAAATGTCATATCAGAAGCCATTATTTGGCTGCTGGATGACATTTTATACGCCATCTAAATGGTGATGACACTCCTATACCCGTGAGCTATTTTTTTAAGAAAATATATTTAATATTTATTAAAATACCAAATTGCCTTTCACTCTCTTGATTATAACAAAAAAACAAGTTAAAAATACAAAAAAACCTGTAAATTTCAACTTTTTTTTATTTGAAGGGTAATTTAGTCATTTCATTATATTTAAAAAATGTGAGAAGATCAATTTGTCCAAGTCAATTTGATAATGATCAATGAATCATATGTAAAAGACCGTATTACCTCTAATAATTAGTTGATTTTGTTTGAGAATGAGAAAATAATCATTATACTATTCCAATCCACAATGCAATACATCTAAGGTCACAATGACTTATTGATCATTTTTAATTTTTTTATATTGTTAGATGAAAAGTTAATGTTTTTTTCGTTGTTTTTTCATCATGTGGAAAAGACCATATTATATATAGTTGATTTTGTTTGAGAATGAAAAAAATAATTATCATGTTATTTCAATCCGTAATGCAATGTGTCTATGGTCATAATGATTTGTTGATGGTTTTTAGTTTTATTTTTAATTTTCAAATGAAAAATTAATGTTTTAGTCATCTTGCTCTAGTAATCCGGTTTCTATTCTTTGGTGCTAGTAATATAATTACAATATTGTTTCTCAATTTTTTATTCTCTGTAGTACAAATAAAAATAAAGAATAAACCGAAATTTATATGTTATTACTCCATGTAAGAAAAAACTTGTACTCTTGAGAGCAACATTGGAAGAGTTTTAGAAAAACTACAGGTTCCTCTCTCTCTTACATGTTAGAATTGTCTCTCCATCCGGATGATTTTATTTAAAATCAAAGAAGTACTTATGAAGAATATAACTCTTTTCTAAAAAGACACAATTTTATTTTAAATAGAGTCTTAACACAACTTTCCATTTACTCCAACAGTTAATTTTTATCTTGAACACACTTCATCAACTGTCCACCAGCTAGAAACATGATCATTTGTTTCTTCTTCTTTTTCCTGTTCTTTCGAGAATTCTCATCATGCCTATGGTGATGAGTTAACAAGAGAACTTGGTGAATTATATCAGCTCATATTCTAATCACAGCAACGTTATTTAATCAAACGAATGAACCAATTAACGAGTAACAAGATTCGTGGGCAGTACACGAGCTTTCCTTTTTGAATGGTAATAATTCAAAAGAAACTTGACTTTTCATACACTCATCATCCATTCTCAATCTTCTTAAAGCAAAAGGTCTCCATAGCCCACATGCAAGCCACCATCATGAACAATATTGTTCACCTTCCCCTGACTGCAAAATACATACAGATTACACGTATATCTAACATTGCATTTACTTCCACAGGGCCTCCTCCCAAACATTACACATTAAAATCTTTCCCTCTGCTCTAATTCGAATCCTGGGGGATCTTTAGATTTTCGAGAGGGTCACAAAGACAGGACCTTTTTGTCAACAAATTAAAGGGCTGATGATATCATCACCAGTGAGCTAGGGAAGTTGCTTGCGTATTGACAATTGTAGCAAGATCACAAAGGCCAGTCATAAAATCAGTCTTCAACTTCAAAGAATGTGAATTCTATAGTCAAAGTTTGCAGCCCCTGACGAAAGAAACTTCGGCTACCTTTTTCTAGTTTTTTCCAACGTTTTGTTCGTATCAACCTGGACGTATCTGTAGAAAACCAAACGATAAAGGCTCTTTCTTGTTTAAGAAAAGAATGTTTTACTCGGTAACCAAGCAGATTTGATTATGCTTGATGGTGGGGCGGATAAGACCTTGTGCAGATGAGTCCCCTTGCGTGACATGTTTTTTCTTCATGTGGCTGCAAGAGTTCAAATTCATGTCTATATATATAGATTCTTGGTTAGATTTTCCTGATTAATTTCTTGATTGTTTTCTCTCTTTGTTGTGACAGTGGAAGCGCATTCAACACCGCTAGGAATTTGTGCATGTTTGGTAATTTCAGGTAACCTTGTTCTGCAAGTCAGTCCCTTGGAATTCGCAAGGATGCAAGGCCAGCCCGAAGACCCAAAAAGGAAAAATAATTTTTTTTACACTGTGGTGGTACCAATTTGTCAGGTTTTTTCTTTATTTATTTATTTTTTTTTAATAGAACTCTGAAGTTATATGTGTCAGTTGACTCTTCCTGTCTGTTATATTTCTAAAATCGAAAAATATTTATTTACTTGTGACTGAAAATGGTGCTCAAAATATAATTACGTAGCCAGAGAATTAGTGCCCTTTGTTTACCACCATGGACAAAATCCCGGGGATCATATCACGTGGGTGCTTACGTTGCAGTCACGTGATTGCAAGCAAGATTATTTTTGCAAGCTAGCGATAACGCTTCCAGTCCTTCCTTCTTTCGGTTCTGCTAGTTCTCGAATTTTACCACTTTACCACAGAAGGATGGGATGGCACGTGGTTACACGTGCTCTGCATAGAAGCCGTCCAAGCAATCGTTACACGAGTGGATCTCAATTCTCACAGATCAGTCAACTCCCTCAAAATTCAAAGGTTGACAAATTGAGGACAATTGATTCTTTGGTTGAAATCTCCTGTATTTTCTTTCTTTGACCTAAACAAGTTTACAGTAAACAATGGCTCTTACCACTCCAACTCCTATCCGATCGTCTATTATTACCTTCTTTTTTATTAATTGCTTATGTGAGTGACGTTTGAACTATATTTACGATTATATATGCGAATTAATTGGTTTGATTTTTTTAAGTGTGCTAGCATATATATATATATAGTGAGAGATTAAGTTTGTGCATCTTACGTGTTGGAAAATAACTGAAATTAAATTTCTTTCTAATTAAATCTTAAGCAATCATCCTATGTTAATGAAACAAATATTTTTCAATAAATAATTGGTCCAGACTGTAGTGATCTCTGTTTAAAAAGAGTTAGAACACAAGTTGATTCTTCTTCTTCTTCTTCTTATTTTTAATTAACGTGGGTGTCTAGGTCAGCTTGCATGCATCTCGACTAATCTTACGGGCCCTAAAGTTAACGACCACGTAAATCTCTAATGGCCTTGAGGTTTGTGAGACTCGAACCAGTGACCTCTAAGGAGCAAACTTAAAGCATGATCAGTTAAATTAAATCCCTCAGGTTACACTTCAAACCCAAAAAAAAATAGTCTCAGGTTCAACATGTTTGGAAAAACCCTTGTTTTTTTTTTTAAAAAAAAACATTTTTATTACCGTATTTAAAAGGGTGAAAATCTTAGATGACAATGTAAAAAATTCTCCCACTTACTAATCAAATATTGTAATTGTAATGTAACGAGGTGGCACTAAAATATTGACACGTCGTCTTGGTAATGAAATGAACAGATATTTTCATATAAACAAATACTTCTTCCATCCCAGATTAAGTAATAATTGAATAAAATGATAGATTATTTTTTCAATTATAAAACATATTCTTTCCATAAGAATAATATATTTTAAAAATCTTATGAATCGAAAAGATTATATTTTTTAAAATAAATCATAATTATTCTAAGCGTGAAAAGAATTGTGGATCCCAGGCTTACACACAAATTTTATCAGGTAATAATTGGACCGGATATAAACCCACTAAACCGGATAAAAAAGGCCTTTAAACAAGCAAGTACATGATTAAGTGTTTGAGGCCAATAGAAAACATAGAGTGGTTAGCGAATGGACCGGCCCATAGTGCAAAATAACCACAAGCCTCTCGAGGAAAGAAGCAACTTAAAAGCCAGCGTGGCAGGACATTAAAGAACAGTCTCCGAGGTAAGAAGTCCATAACCACGTGGCAAGCTATCCGAAGCACCACGTGTCAAGTTATCCAAATAAGCACGTGGCAAGCTATCCGACCATTCAACTGTTTGCTCCGTGCAGTCATCCATTTTGCAAGTTATTATTTTAGATTCATACGCCATTCATAATTCTGAAGATGTTGATAGCGAACTAAACAATGCTATTTAACAAGATCGTTTTTCTTTTGCTTTAATACTATGATTATTAAGATTTATATAATTATTAATTTTAAAATTTATAAAATTAATCAAAATATACATAAATTAACTCAAATATCTACATTAATAATAATTAAAAAAATCATTTTTCCTTTTTATCTCATTTAATTTTTATTTTTTTTTACAAAGTCTCACTAAAGAAAGCCCACCAGTTCCTCTACCAGTTTTAATAATGTTCCTAAACAGGCCTACGATTCATAGCGTCTCCAGATCAATTAATTATTTAGTTGAATTAATGCCTCTTTAACTAAGAAAATTTGGAAAGCAACAATTCTATTTGAAACATACATTTTCATTTTTTTTAGTTTAACATGGGTATCCAGGCCAGCTTGCACGCACCTCGACTAATTCTACGGGCCCTGAAGTTAACGACTATGTAAGCCTCCAGTGGCCATCATATGAGCAACCACAGGACTCGAACCTGAGACCATAAAGGAAAGAAATCTCTTGGTCCCAAGCTCTTATCACTGGGCCACCACCTAAATAGTTATATATTTTTATTTTTAATTTGTTAGCTTGAGAGCTAAATAGTATTATGCACGTGCGATATTTTGTAATAATTCTCCAAATATGTTTTTATCTGATTATGCGGTGATATTTATTTTGAATATTTTATCCATAATAAATATTCATAAAAAAAAATCAATAATCTAACTTCTAAGAAAAAAAATATATTTTTCTTGTCAAAATCCTTTTTTATTAATATTTTTTTTATTAATAAAAGCTTATGGAAATTAAAATAGATATATTCCGAAACTCAAGTGATTTCAATTAGGGAAAAGAAAAATGGATTTCTTTAGTTAAATTTTATTTTTCTATTCAATAATTTCCTTTTAATTTCGAAAATAGATGCCAAACCACATGGGTTTTGTTTTTAAAGTAAATTAATAGGGAGCTGGATAAGGGAGGCATGGTCATTGATGAGAAAAGTAAACCCGCGTACTGACTGACAATTATGTACCCATTATGACAAAGTACAAGCATGATATAAGCTTGCAGCAACACGTCTAAATAGATATTGAGTTAGTTTAAAATTAAATTTTATAGTTTTTTTTTAAAATATTATGAAATATTATAGTATTTTATTACATGATTTTTTATCAAGATAAGCTAGTTGACAATTATAATTGTAAATTTCTTATAAAACATTGTTAAAGTGTTTACATGTATAGTTTTTTTTTATTTCGTTTTTTTTAATAATTTTTTTAAAATTATATTTGTTAATTTTATATTTTTAATATTAAATTGATTGAAAATTTAATTTTATAATTTTTTTAAAAAAAAATATCATCAATCAATAATTTTTTTCCATATAATTTTTTTATAATTCTTTTTCATAAATTTATAAAAACACATAAACATGCCATAAGCCCACAACATCGTATGGGCATGGTATATACTATGTAGAGCCTGTTTGGCTACGAGGTAGAGGTTGCGTTTCTTCAAAAACGCATTGAGCAAATGTTTGGTTAAGAAAAAAAAGTTGTTTATTGTGCATGGATCCCTCGATTTATTGCGTGCGAGACGCAGGGAAATGGAAAGCAACAAATTGCTTCTTTCTGCGTGGCCAAACTGAGGCTACTGTTCAGGGAACAGTGAAACATGCCTCCACTGTTCACTAAACAGTTTTTTTTTTAAAACAATGGAGGCATGCCTCCACTGTTCGCTGAATAGGTTTTTTATATATATAAATCAGTGTAGTTAATTGATTTCACTCGCACTGTTCACGTGAACGTGAACAACAACTTTTTTTTTGTTTTTTTAAAAATTAGTTTAAGGTGAATTAAATTTACTCGTACTTTAATCTTAATTTTATTCTTGATAATATTTTATCTAATTTTGTAGTTCTTGTCGGATGAATTTTGTACGTAATGAAATTGTAGATAGTTTTTTGTTAAAGTAATTTTTTTAAGTGTGATCTATTTCATGATGTAATAGCAATAATTAAATCCATAAAATTTAAATTAAAAACCATCAATATCAATATATATATTTTTTAAATTATTTTATAACCTCAATTTCAAAAGCATTCTTAACCAAACACATTAAAACTATGTTTTTTTAAAAATTATTTTATAACCTCAATTTCAAGAGCATTCTTAACTAAACACATTAAAACTATTTTTTTTTTAGTAGTGTGTTAATTTTTTTAACATTTATTTTTTTTAAAAAAAACTAGTATAGAGTGAATTTTATACCTGATAATATTTTATCTAATTTTATTACACGCTAAAAATATTTTTGAAAACTGTAGTTTTTGTCGGATGTATTTCGTACGTAATGGAATTATAAATAGTTTCATGGAATAATAAAAAATATTTTATATAAAGTATTATTTATTTCATGATATAATAGCAATAGTTAAATCTACAATATTTAAATTAAAAAGCATTAATATTAATATATATTTTTAAAAATTATTTTATAACCTCAATTTCAAAAGCATTCTTAACCAATCACATTAAATTACTTTTTCTTCAACTTTAATTTCAACCACAGTTTTAACCAAATATCTATTTTTTCAAACCAACCTCAACTAAAAATATTTTTTATAAAACAAATTTTTTCAAACCACAACTACAATAGGTATCGCAATACCAAGCACACTTGTATTCAATCCGGGTCGGAGGGTCTGTGAGACTGTGGAGATAAGAAATTTTCATGGCTATCCAGTTCGATGGTTCAGTGTCAGCAGAGCCTTACACGTGCAGGATACTGTAGAGGTCAAACATGGCTGTTCACGCTCTCCTAATAATAGAAACATCAAGATAAATAAAAAGGCTGGATTGTCCCCTTTTTTTCTTTTTTTTTCACGGAATAAATGGATGACTGGCAAGACTTGCACACTAAGCAAACTGGATAGTGCCAATTTTGATTTTATCTACAACGAAAATAAAAAGCGTGGGGAAAGCTGTACAACGAAAATAAAAAGCATGGGAAAGCTACAGTACTTTTCTCTAAAAATAAAGTGGAGAAACATAGGGGCGGTGCAAACATTGACATGGTATATTTTAAAAATGGTCATCCGCTAAACAGTACTGGCTAACTATTTTTAGGATGGTTCGGTCGAAATTATATTTTTTAAATATTTAAAATTAATAATTTTTTATATTTTTAAATTATTTTAATATGTTAATGTTAAAATATATATTTTTTAAAAAATATTATTTTAATATATTTTTAAGTAAAAAACATCATGAGATGAGTGGAGATAACATATAGACAACATGCGGTGCAATGCTGACAGTTTACGATTCAAGTAGCCACAAAGTCAAACAAGATGATCTGTTACATGTAGAAATCGGCATAAAGTGCTGCTATAGTCATGATATATGTGACGAAATTACTCAGCTAAATGATTTGGATCTTTTAACCACCTTATAAAAATTATTCTTCTTTGCTTTGTTGACACCACTGACATTGAAAATCGTCGAGCCTTGGCTAGTACACATATATACCTGGTTCAAGATCAACGCCGCGCATGTGGTCATCTCGATATTCATGCTTTTCACAGTCGCAAAGATTCCGAGAGACTCAGAAAAGTAAGTTTTACTTGAAACTATTTCATTGTTTGCCAGGTTTCACATCTGGCCCAAATGTGTGTTTTTTTCGAAAGCCCAAATGTGCTCGGTGGTTTACAGAAGAGTGAAGAAGAATCGAACACACGGATTTTTTTTGTTGCTCAAAAAATATTGACAAAAAAAAAAAACATAAACCCTAGAATTGTCTTTTTTTCCTGGTGATTATAAATTCTACCATCATCTAACTTTTGATCAACCTTTGGGTAATTCAGATGAAAAATTTGTCACCTAATTACACTAATTTTTTTTAATTGATATATATATTATTTTCAATAAAAAAACATTTTAATTGGAGTTACCCGAATCATGATTTTCACAAGTTAATTGAAGTTGATCCAGATCGACCCAATATATTACCATCTTAATATTTTAAAAAATATATTATCTTAAATTTTTTAAGTCGAATTACATTTTAATCGGTCATTTGATTGTTTTTAGACTCCTCAAATCAACGGAGTTGGATCGAATTTATTTATCTATTGTTTTTTTTATCAGAAAAACTTGAGAAACATTTATATAATTTCTTACATAAAAAAAAATTAATTTTAACCGCAAGACAACACAAAACTACATATTGAACAAAGTTTCCTAAAAAAATGTACGTTTTGCCTGTAATTTCCACGTCCATTGAACTCAGTTTATTCTGTTCTTACATTCAATAATTCTTTAGAGTCCCTTGATAGGGTTGGACGGGCCCCAATCGGGCGATACTGTCAATACCTAATGCCATCCATTAGTGGTAGCTTGAAAACCCAAAACAATTACGGTGTATCAGAATCATTAACGTTTAGAAGCACTAGTTAAAGGAAACAGGAGATCTCGCAAAAGTGAGTAGATTAAATTTCCTTCTTTTTCCAGCCTCTGCATGTCAAAAACAGAATACCATAAAACAATAATATCATCACGGGAAAGCAGGAGATTTGGCAAAAGCGAGGAGAATTTGCTATTCGTTCTGCACTGAATCATTTCGATTAAGTCAATCGATTCGCGCGGCTGCATACAATGGACAACATCAGCCCTGTTAGCTGGAAGAATTCGACGAACCAAGATGCAGAGCCATGATATTCAAATCCAGATGGAGCTTTCCTTTCATGACCACTCCAGGGGTTTAGTGCGTTAGCTTACTAGCTAGCTGAGAACTTTCTGGCATTCCGATTCTTACACTATCACGAATCAAATCGAAAATCCATTTTTTTTTTATGCAAGGCACAACATATCATGGATGGATTTGGCTTAAATTTTTAAAGAATAATATAAATTATATACTGAAATTTTATTTAATAATTTAAATTTTTAGGTTGTGGTGGTTCTTTGACATAATATTAGAATTTTAATAACCAAACGATTACAAGTTTGAATCTTACAGTTCTTATTTATTTGATAAAAATTAAATATAAAGTAATATACTTTCACTTAAAGAAATATGTTAAAAATAATATAAATCATATCCTAAAATTTTAATTAATTACTTAAATTATGCATGTAATGTTGATTTAATGATTTAAGATTAGATTAGATTCCATGTGATCTCACTCCTCGAGCGTAACAGCCTTCCCTGAGATTTGAAAAGTTCTTTGTATATCCATCTTTCCTTACGGAAATCGGATAATTAACCTGTGTTTTTTATAATCCAGGAATCAAAGTATATATATATGCTACAAGTATTGATGCTTTTATTTAAAAATATACAAAATATTGTATAAAAAAAGAGCAACGATTCATACCGCGAATCATAAATAAGAGAGAACAAAATTATGTTATGGCTAAAATTTTGAATATCCTTGTAACTAGAGTTAAAGTTAACATTTTGGATCGTGCATCGGGCCTCTACCAAGGCCACTGACACCATTTTAGTGAATGAAACATGATATTTTTTAATTTAAATTTGTTTATTTTTGTATTTTAAAAGTTTTTTAAAAAATATTAAATTTTATTTTATTTTTTTATTTTAAATTAATATGTATTGATGTTTTTATTTTTTTGATGTGCTAATATTAAAAATAATTTTTTAATATATATATTATTTTAATATATTTTTAAATAAAAATTATTTTAAAAACAACCACTATCATATTTTAAAAATCCCTTAACCTTTATGGTCAAGAAATTAAATTTGAATTTTTTTTTTTTCAATTAAAAGATCGATTTTTCTAACTATTCAAATTCAACTTGAAGTTTTGGATCGGATAAGGAGTTCAACTTGAAACCTTCTTGCAAGTGGACGATAAATGAATCGACGGCGGAGGAGGAGGAAGGTGTGACTGTGTGAGACCCTCAACCTTACGACAACATGACATCACACTTGTGCCGACCAATGCCTAACGAAGCGAGTTAAAGCTGTCGTTCTCCTATTATCTGTCTAGAATATCGAACGCCATTAATTAACAAAATTAAAGCAGAAGCTGAATTTATTGTTCACTGTGTAGAAAGTACTGGTTGTTGGAATAGTGTTTTTTTTTTTTTTATTGCAGTCATTTTCATATTTTTTTCTTTTACTCGTAAGAAAGCACAAAACTGGATTTCTTATATTTAATATTTTATTTATTAACTTAAAATTTTAAATTAAATTAATTTTTTAATATCTGGGACATTTACCTTGCAACGCAGCGTATGTCTGTCTCATTGATCACCTTCTTAATAAAAATAACAATCATAGACTGAGACATTAATATATAAGAAAATTGAAATTTATATTCATTTATATACATAGATTCTCTTAAATATTCTTTCTTGGTGGCAAAGATAGAAAAATTCATATCAGATTCAATTTCTTCTCCAGTCAGAATCAACAAAGGAACCAAAGCCAAAAAAGAACAGCAATGATGAAACAAGTGACCTCATCAATGGTATGCACAAACCTGTGACATCAATGTAGCAGTGACAGAATTCCCTTTCATTTTTTTTTTTGTGTGTGTGCTTATTTCCATCACTGACAAGTAGCAAACGAGCGTATAAAAGTTAAAAAGAATATTGAAAAGGGCGTCCTCAACTCCAAAGCCATCACCTTGACCATCCAGGTACATTGGATGAAAACTGTCTATTAGAACTTCGTGGTCTGCACGTGTGAATACAAATGAACCATTAGATTATCCACGTGGGCAAATATTATTTACCTCCAAATCCTCTTCCAAACCTAGCTTTTTTCCACCCGTATAAATGCTATTTCCAGGAAAACTTTAGCCATGCAAAAAAACACAGATCATACCACAAACAAAAGCAAAAAATAACCAACATAACCGATCGATCATGGATGGGGACAGGACAAAGAGCAAGGATGGAGGAGGAGAGGTCAAGTATAGAGGTGTCCGGAAGAGGCCATGGGGTAAATTCGCGGCGGAGATACGAGATTCAACCAGGCAAGGAGCGAGGGTGTGGCTGGGGACGTTTAACACGGCGGAGGAGGCGGCAAGAGCATATGACAGAGCAGCTTATGCAATGAGAGGGCACTTGGCCATTCTCAATTTTTCCAACGAGTATCCCAATATGGCCGGCCGTGCAAGTGTTGGTTCCAGTGGTTCCACTCCTTATTTCTCTTCTGGTTATTCAGGTCCTTCTTCCTCTTCACCATCAATGCTGCGAGAAGTTTTTGAGTTCGAATGCTTGGATGATAAGTTGCTTGAGGAGATGCTTGAGCAAGAAGAGAAAAAGAGTAAGAAAAATTAAAAATGTGATGCTGACATATGTATGTATTTTATCTGGCATGAGCAGTCTCTTTAGTACTGCATTTCTCTCTGTTCCCTGATAGAATCAGAAAATAAAATGTTGCCTGTGACTTGCTAATTATGAAGTAATGTTCAATATAGCCATCTGTGAGACTGGAGATCATAGCATAAGACACCATGAAATAAAGTATAAACATTGATCACGTTGATGATTAAATGATCAATATGAAATTACTGCAGAAACGTGAAGATTAAGAACACATTCCTTGTCAAATTAATCTATTTACTTTTTTCCAATTTCCCAACGGGCTCCTTACAAGCTTATGGGCTTGAACATTTATCGTTCCTACTTGATTACATTTGATTAATGGAATAAATATGCATATGCATTCGTTCGGGAAGAGATTGCTAGAAAATTCTAGCATTCTAGAAGGCATACACCGTCAAATAAAAAAACGTATTCTAGCTTCCCAAGGTTTTCTTTCAGCTCATTTTTTAGCCTGGATAAGTCGTGAGCTCAATTAAACTTAAGGCACAAGCCCATATAATAATTAGTACAAGGCCCAAAATGTTCCAGCTAATTAAGTGTTAATTAGCCCACATAAAAAGCCTGAAAGAAAACCGAAGTTGGAGACGCCCTCGCATTCACAACTTTGTCAGATCCTGTATCTTACACTTGCCGTTATCTAACATCCAAAAAGGTTACTTGGAGTGGTAAGATGAAAATTCTCTCAGCGGGAAATTTATGTTTATGTCCTGTCATTAGCTTCTTCTTGTTTTTTTTTTTCTATTTCTGGGATCGTTCTGATATCACGAATAAAATATCCAAAATCACAATACCATTTTAATATCATTATTATATTTAAAATAAAAATAAAAAAATCAGAATAAAACTTAAATTTCAATACATGAATTTCAAGATAACAAAAATACAATTTCAAAATAATTTCAATGGTACTAAAAATCATAAAGGGCAGCAATCCATGATCTAGCTAGTAGATAGTGAGATGGTAATAATATAGGGTAATGACAATAATATATATTTTTTAAAAATTAATGTCACCACCATTAAAGTTGATAGTGATGGTGAAAAAAAAGTTATGAGCATAGTGGAAGGGCGGTGGTTTTAGGTGATAATAATGATGCAAAAGTAATACTAGTAATAGTAATATATTTCATTGAAAAAATATATTATCATCATAGTTAATGATGATGTTTATAATGATTCATCGTAGTAATGGATGGTTGTTAAAGAATCATCTTAATTTAATAGCTTAAACTGTTAGGTGAAGTTCTAGAATATGATTTTATATTATTTTCTAACACACCCCATCAAGTGAAAACTCTTTGAACTTGACACTTGCACTCAATAGCTTAAATTGTTAGGTGAGATTCTAAGATATGATTTTATATTATTCTCTAATACACTCCCTCAAATAAAAGCTCTTTGGTCTTGAAACTTGCACAATCTCATATTACCTTGTGCTTAATTTTTATCAAATAAATAAGTATAGTGAGACTCGAACTCGTGACTACTTGGTTATCAAAGCTCTGATACCATGCTAAAGAATCATCTCAACCCAATAGCTTAAACTGTTAAGTAAGGTTTTATGATATAATTTTTTAATTTTTATTACTAGTTGCTAATTATACTTGTACTCTTAAAATTTTATGTATTTAATAAGAACATCTTTTGAGATTAACATTTTCTTTTTCAAGCTGCAACTCGAACTCGAACTCGAACCTGAATCTTAATCTCTTCAACTATACATGCAATTTCAACGAAATCTTAAGTGTATATTCTATTCTTTATGGCCTCAATATTTTGTATTGAGCTTGAACTTTTACACAAAGCTAATATCATCTTGAAACAAATCGTTGCATGATCCGTATATAATCAGCTATTTATCTTATCCTTTATTCTTATTTTCCGATTCTAGATAATATTTGATATAAAGAAGAAGAGATTTGCTTTATTCGGATTCTGAATAAATCTGCTGGAGTTTTTATATAGCAAAATACAAATTCGGCCTGGGCCCCTAGCTCTCTCGGCATCATACCCGCATCAATATAAATTTCACCATCTTGTTTCATTATAGAAACTAAGCTAAACTGTTGCAATGTCGCTTCGTCTCTTTAATTTCGCATTTCATGTATGAGCAAGTATTGATCTTTACCTGTCAAACTAACCAGCTGCCAATATACTATACAAATTTGGTCCCGGTTTGATAGGATTCCCCAAGATTTGTATGAATGAAATAAATTCTTCTGTTTAAAAAAAAAAGGAAAGGAAATGTAGCTAAGGCTATAAGGTTAGGAACAACAATGCGATTAATTTAAATTACAATAAGTAGGCTCGTGACTAAACGGTCCATGCATGGGCGATGTCTTCCTTAACTGAAGAAGAGCCAGGAGCTATGAGTGAGCAGTTTAACATATTTGTGAATCGAAGGGCAACGTACGTAGGATTACATGTGAAGTTCAAAAATCTCACCAACTAATTCAGGTATGTCATTTCTCCCTAACAGTTGGGTAACTCAGGACATCCCTAACAATCGTATCCGTCTTGCGTGAGTGAGAACTTGTAATATGAAAATCATAGAGGTTCTCCTTGAAAAAATTCTGAAAAAGCTTAAAGCAAGAACAAAAAAGAAAGTTCATAGCATAGAAATAACTAAAACTCAATCTTGCCGCCGCTTCTTCTTCTCCTCTTCTGTTTCAAGAAGCTCCTCCAAAATCTTATCATCCAAGTACTCAAACTCGATAACTTGCTTTCCTTGTCCGGTACTTGATGAGCTTCCCCTCTCAAAACTCTCAGTTGCGCCAACATTACTGCTAGATGCTGAAAATGATCGAGGACGAGGAGAAAACTCCGTCACTTGAGAGATATAATCACTAGGAAAGTTGAGGATTGCAAGATGACGTCTCAAGTTAAATGCAGCTTTATCATAAGCACGAGCTGCCTCTTCTGCCGTATCAAATGTCCCTAGCCATAACCTTCCTCCTTGCCTTGATGGGTCTCGTATCTCCGCTGCAAATTTTCCCCAAGGTCTCCTTCGAACACCCCGGTATCGAACCTCTCCTCTCCCTTTCTCCTCATTTCCCTTCCCTTTATTAGGCTCTTCCATGCCCTTGCTTGCTTTGTGTGCGTGCGGGTTACTGTACTACCTTCCTTCTTTCTTTTGCTTTCAAATTTGTTTGCTTTCAATGTTGGTGGTATACGAGCCATATAATTTGCCGAATGCCTATATATGGATTTTGGAGTTGAGGTGCTATCTGACTACAGACGTTTGAATTTTCCAGGACGTGGACTGACCAGATCTATATTTAGAGTTTTAAGAATAAAAGAAAAAGGAAAAACATAAAACATACCTCTCAGCTTCTAGGAAGGTTCTCTCATCAAGAATTCTATAAATTCGATTGTTCGACCTTTCCTCTGATGGAATTCTAAAAGTTTAATGAATCGCTTTCTACAGATAAGCATTTTTTTAATGTTGTTCTGATTCTTGACTTTAATCTGATTTGTTTGCAAGAATAAAATTTCCAAGCACAGTGTACGGCAAAAGTAGCACTGCAGGTCGTTCGTGTGTTTTATTATTATTTTTCCGCAAGGTGATATTTTAGGAAATTAACTTCACCTCTCCCACAAGGTTAACGACAATACCACTTAAAAACTCATACTCAGTTGAGACTTTAAATTTGGTTTTAAGAGGTTATAAGTTGAAGTGTTATAAATTTTATTGCCATTAAAAATTATTTAATTATTAATTTTAAAATTTATAAACTTATTTAATTATTAATTTTAAAATCTATAATATTAGTTAAAATATATGTAAGTTATTTCGAATATCCATGTTAAAAAAAAAAAAACCTATTGAACAAGACTTAAATATATTCATGAATTAAATTTATATAAAAAAATGTTAATTTGAAAGCTTTTGAAAGGATACACAACTATATAAAATCTTCACAAAATAAATTTATTTAATATATAATAAAAAAATATTATTTTATAAAATAAAACTTAATAATAAATTTAATAGCTACACATGCATGTGTTAGATGAAGGACTTAAAAAGTATGAATATAAAATCCTTGAAATATATTATGTCTATAAGAATTTTTATGAGATTTTATAAACATGTCAAAGTTTAAGTCTATTTCATTTATGGGCTCCTTTAACAAATTAAACAAGCCCGAGTTGCTCTATATTAAGGGATAAATTTCTTCTTTCTAATTTGTTCAAGTTTTTGACAGACTTGCTCGCTTCCGCATGCTTCCCCATGGTTACATCGTAATCATATATTCCTTTACTTTTTATGATTTTCTAAAAAATCCTAAGGATTATATATTAAATAATCATTTTTTTTTTGTTCTAGCAATATTATTCATTTCTTTCTAATTAGAATAGCTGGTAACTTGTGCTTTATGTCATAATCTATTTTTGAATTATTCTTTAAATTTATTTTTTTCCTTGTAAAAATAATAATAATAAAACAATAATAACAAGAAGACTGACAATTTAATAAAAGCCGACTAAGGTTTTAGATATATACTAAGAATCAAGTTGGAGTTTTGAATAAAATTTAAAGTCTAATCATATCTCATTGTATCCAAAACTGGAGAGACAATACAGATTCAATGTTAAATTAAATAATTAAAAGATTTAATTAGGTGCAAGAACTTCATTATACTTTTAATGAGTCAAATTAATTTTATTAGGGATTTAATTGGTGAAAATTAAGATTGGGAGCCCAATTTGATCTTGATTGAGAAGATTGAAATTTTAAAGGACCAAATTTAATTCTTACAAAGTCAATTGATTGAAATCGGGGGTAAAATTACAAGAAAATTAGAAGTTTAGGGTCGATTAGGGGGTTAAATTAAAAAAATTCACAACCAAGAATCTTTTTTAAAAAGGTGCAAAACTTCGGTAACTTAATTCGGTTGAATGCAAAGGTAAAATTCAAAAATTAAAAGTTTATGGTCAATTAAGGATCAATTTACATAAATTAAAAGTCTTATGGTCAATTAAAGAGTTGAGTCATTCTTTAAGCTGAGCTTATGAGGGTCGAGCTCTTTTCTCAAGCTAAGTCCATGGTATTGGGCTATTCTTAAAGCTAAACCCTGGAGGGTTATATTTTTTTTTAGATTGAGTCCATAGTATTAGGCTCTTTTTTAATATTGAACTGATGAGGGTTAGATTTTTTTTCTTCACTAAGTCCGTGTCATCGAGCTCTTTTTTTAGATTGAGCGTATGGTAATGGACTCTTCTTATAAACTGAGTACATAAACGATTGAATCCAAACATATTATCAAAGACTATGAGTTTTTGAACATTAAAAATCTTTTTAGAACCATTAAATTTAATCTAATGAACTTCCTTGGTACTCCTGGTAGCTTAGAAAACAAGTACTATTCAGCTTCTCATCCGTGTCCTTAAAGGCAAGTACAATATTATTGTTTTGTTAGGTCGGCACCCATAACTTCACTAATCTCCTAGAATTGCACACACGCCTTATAACGAATTGGTGCATTGTCAAGAATTGCACACACGGTGAGATGCTTCTTAATCACCACATATTCAATTGGCTCAAGACATCCTACAGAGGAGGAATCTTTAAACATGTTAGTGTCAACAATAGCTTTATAATTTATATATTCGACATTATAATCTAAAAGAATAAATCTATCCCCTCATGGTTTGTTTTATATGAAACCAAATCTGAACATTCCCTTGTAATGATTTGTGACAACCACGAGAATGATCTTCCATTTAATTTGATCTCCACCACATGTTTCTTCTCCTTCTCTGCCGATCTCTCACCTCGAACTCCCTCTGTTATAATCATCAGCAAGCCAATCTATGAGTTCTCGGTGCTCAAATCTCCATTAAAATAAAATATAATCCTAGGATAATTACTTAAGTGCTAACAGCTTATGAAAAATCTTTACAGTTAAAGAACTCCAATAACAAAATTTAAAGCAAAAATCATGTAATATGTGTCCCAAGTCAATGAAAATACATCGGGAGCTAATTTGTTTTTCAAGAAAATGGGTTAAGGATGAACGCCTTTAGAGAAAAAAGGATCGAACAGGAAGCTCATGGGAATAATATCGTGAATAAATACGAGATTTATAAGTTAGATTTGGATTTACTGTATCGGATAAGAATGCAGGGTGTGAATTTGATATAGGAGCTAGGGTTAAAGTATGACAATAAACTAAAAGACAGACAAGATTGCAATATTTCTATGACTGAAATGAGATTACAAGGAGATCATACCATATTATTGTTCCACTGTGTCATGCCAATATTTTATTTATTACAGAGAGACTGCCGACCTCTGGGCTACTGAAAGGTCGATTTTTATAAATATACAAACCATTAATTTCTAGTAGTGAAGGGAAATAAAAGAGCTAGGGACCAGATTTGCCATGGAAAAAAACTTGGGTGGTTGCAATGTTAAATAAGTATATGGGAGCGCGGTAGCCTCTGTTTTTTAGTGCGATACATTTGAAAAAATATCAAATTAATATTTATTTTTTATTTTTTTAATAGTATTAATGTCAAAAATAAAATAAAAAATTAATATAAATCTGTAAACCTTCTATAGTCATCATATTAGCAATTATAGGTCTCGAATTTGAGATCACATAAAGAGTAAATCCTTTAATTTTAAGTTCTTGTTGTTATACCACTTATTATATGCCATCTATTATATAGTTATCTTTATTTTATATTATTGCTTTCGATCCTAGATATTATCAGGGCTTTAATTCTCTATTTAAATTTATATAATGAGCTCATGGTCGAAGACCTTTACGAAATTTTTTTTGTGATTTTAGGATGTTTATCTCCGTTTTGTCACTGTGAGAACAGTAAACATAAAGATAGTCCAGATTGTCTTTTTGTTATTTCTATAATGATAAAAATTTATTTTAAAATTATTTTCTACTGTCCCTGTCTCTTGCTAGACTGGGTTTAAATGAAATAGTTTAAATCCTAAGAAAAAAATATTTTAAATGAAATTTTCTAAATAAAATGAAGTACTTGAATCGTAGCTTAATCCGTATGATATTGTCTACTGTCCCTGTTTCTTGCTAGGCTGGGTTTGAATCTCTTTACCAAATAAAAGTTCTAATGAATAGATTTCTTTTTTTATAAGATCTAATAACTAGTCTTAAATTGACAATAGGATTGGTGCCAGTGGTTGGGATATTAAGGATTTAATTCCCTTTCTTATTTATTAATTATAAGTTAAAAAGGATGATGTTTTTAGTTATAATTTTTTTTTGGTTTTTTTAAATTAATTTTGTTTGTTTGATTTAGTTCGTTAATATTAAATTTTTTTCTATTTAGTTATTACACTCTCATGACACGGATCCTGGATTTAACGAGTTAATCCAGTTGATTTAATTTTTTTTTTTAATTTTTTCCTTTCAATTTCATCTTTTAATATCGATTTGATTGAGAATTAAATTTCATGATTTATTTTATTTACTTTTCATTAGATTATCGTGATCTCATAAGATGATTTTACTATACCCCTCCTCGCAAAGCACTATTAATTGGAATAGTGTTTTGCTTTTTTGTACCTTTTCAAATATTTTTTTTAAAATTTTATTATTTAATATTAAATTTTTTTCTATTTAGTTATCATATTTTTATGACACGACCTTGCAGTCGGACTTACATCTAAGGCTCTTGGGTCTGGTGTTTCAATCAGACCCAAGGCTACTGAGTCTAGCATTGCAGCCAAACTCACTTAAACTTTAATCATGCAAGTTTAATATTATTATTAATATTAAAAATATTATTATTTGTATTAAAAATATTATTATTATAATTAATATTGATAATATAATAATTAAAAAAATATGAAAAAATATTATTAGTTATAGGTTTTTTGTTCTTATTTTTCACTGTGAATTGCATTGTGCAAATACACAGTAAAAGGCGGGTGTCTTTTAGTTATAGCTTTTTTTTTTGCTTTTTTCTTTTTAATTAATGTTTTTTTTGTTTGATTTAGTTTGTTAATACTAATTTTTTTTTCTATTTAGTTATCACCCTCTCATGACACAGATCTAAGTTTGACGAGTTAACTTGGTTTGACGAGTTAACCCAGATGATTCAGATTTTTTTTTTCTCAATTAGTTTTTTTTTTAATTTCATCTTTTAATAACGACTTTTCATTAGATTATCGTGATTTCATAAAGGAATTTTACAGTACCCCTCATCGTAAAGAACTATTCATTGGAATAGTACTTTGCTTTGTTTTTCCCTTTTCAATTAACTTTTTTTGTTTGTTTAATTTTATTCTTTAATATTAATTTTTTTTATTTAGTTATTATACTTTCATGACACGACCTTGCAACCAGAGCCAATAGCTTCTCTTGGGTCTGATGTTGCAGCCAGACCCAAGGCTCTTGTGCCTGAAGTTTCAATCAGATCCACTTAAACTTGGGTCTTGCAAGTTTAATATTATTATTTGTATTAAAAATATTATTATTTTTATTATAATGAATATTGCAAATATAATAATTAATAAATTTGAAAAAAATATTATTAGTTATATTTTTTTTTGCCTTTTTCTTTTTAATTAATCTTTTTTTATTTAGTTCTTTAATATTAATTTTTTTTATTTAGTTATCACACTCTTATGACATAGATCTCGGGTTTGACGGGTTGACCTGGTTTGACGGGTTAACTCAGTTGATTCAGAGTTTTTTTAATTAATTTTTTTCTTTCAATTTCATCTTTTAATATCAATTTGATTGAGAATTAAATTTAATAATTAGTTTTGTTTACTTTTCATTAGATTATCATGATCTTAGAAGGGAATTTTATTGTACCTCTCATCTCAAAGCACTATTCATTGGAATAATACTTTTCTTTGTTTTTTTCATTTCAATTAATTTTTTTTTAATTTTATTCTTTAATATTAAATTGTTTTCTATTTAGTCATTACAATTTCATAACACAGCCTTACAGCAAGACCCACTTCTAAGGCTCTTGGGCTTAGCGTTGTAGGCAACCCACTTAAACTGGGTCACACAAGTTTAATATTATTATTAATATTAAAAATATTATTATTTGTATTAAAAATATTATTATTATTATTATAATGAATATTGCTAATATAATAATTGATAAATTTGAAAAAAATATTATTAATATTGAAAAACAATCGTAGATTTGATTTGAACGGTAAAATTAAAAACTAAAAAAAACTTGGATCATGCATGTTTTATCAATTAGAATGAAGGTGATGAGATTCAAAATTGTGAATATTTGATCTCAAATATTCTAATATTATATCAAGAGATCATTTTAATAAAAAAAACTTAAATTATTAGATGGAATTTTATAATATAATTTATATTATTCTATAATACAACATATAAGATTATGATGTGCATTTAAATTTTAAAACCTAGTGATTGATGAAATTATTTTTATTTGTTAATTATAAGCTGTTAACAGCTAAAACTTAGTGAAGTGAATTAATGATTTTTTTTATCTACCACTTTTCTTTAATTTTCTTAGCTGAATATGATTGTGGCATATTTTCTTGGACGATATTTTTGTTTTGTTACAATTTTCTTGGACGATATAGGACTAAAGATAATTGGATATATTTTTGAAAAACAAATTCGTAAGCTATTAATTAGTGAGAAAAAACAACGCAAATATTATACATTTGTTTTCTTTCAAATGGATGAAAATATTGCGTATTTTAAGTTAATATAAATATCTTATTTTTTAGAGGGGAAAAATGCTGGTAATATGTTATTTATATTTTCATGAGCCATGAGCTGGATTCATTCATCCCTCATTTATGTTTTATGGCTGTTTTTTCTATTTAATTATATTGCAAGGATGTTAAATAATATATTTTAGGAAAGAAAATAAGCATTATATATATATATATATATATATATATATATATATATATATATATATATATATATATCGTGTAATTCTATATGAGAGATACTCTTCTTCAAAATAGTAGCCAATACACAGGTAAGATCGCAAATACCAGAAAGATGGTAACCAATTTGTTAGTTGGACTCCATGAATAATAATTTATGAATGTCACTAGTGAAAAAGAAGTGGGAGCTTCGAATCTAGTCATTCCAATTCCATTTCACAATTAGTACGTAGCAGCATCACCTTGAAAGAATTGACACAAATCATAACCATTTCTTGACTGCCAACACTAGTAAAAATAAGTTTGATGAACACAATAATGATTCTTCCCTTTTCTTTTTGTTGTTTCTGAACACTTATAAGGGAATAATAGTGTTGTTTTTATATCTATACACGTTTGAAATAACTCCTATCCGAGATCTAGGATGATGCTTCCTTGTAATATATACGATTAATCAGATTTGGATACACTCAAGCTAGCCTAAAGTCGAATGATCTCTCTCACTAGCACCTCGACGGATCTCTTGGCGCTACTACCGAAATTTTTCCTCAATATTCCAATTTAAAATGATATAATTTTCCAAGTAAAAAAGAGTCAATTTCGCATGTAAGTAACAAGGCAAAGAGGCGATCGAAGACCATTCAGAGGTGAAGATTAAGAAATAGAACGATGAGTGCTGGGCCAGCCCAACCCAACCAAATCTCGTCTTTTTCCACCCTCTCAAATCTGATGACCGGTCCTCCTAACCACTACTTTTATTTATTCCAGGGACCATTTTTTTTGTCGACACAACTTGAAAAAATTACATGAACAAGAATTCGAGAATTCCGTGCCAATTTACTGTCGATATATGTGGTTTATGAGCACGAAGTAGGCAAATGGGAGAAGGGTTGAGAATAAAGCTACTAGTGTTCCCAACTCTTTTCTAGAACAATGTAAATTGAACTATACTACTCAAGAATTTGATCAAATTTAAAAACAAAACTTGGACTTGACTAGTCCCCCTTTGTTTTTTAACAAGACTTGACTAATAATCAACTCTGTACAGAGAAAAGTAAGACGTGTTATGACTGGTGGCTCCAAATCTTTAATTAGTCCACGTGCATATTAAAGAAAATGGCTACACCTAGAGGCGGCGGGGCATTTAATATAATTCTTCACCTCGTCACGGTAATCCAATCGATTAATTTTCCAAGATTGATGATTAGCAGTTTGAGTACCTGTGCATTTCTACTGGTATACAAAATTATAGACAATCAACCCTGATAAGATAAAAGATATGATTCCGCACTGATCGCCTAATTCATATTAGGTGCATTGATCCCAGCCATAAAAAATGAAAAGTGTTTTTGTTTCATCGTCACAAGACAATGAAAAAAAGAGGTCGTAGCGTTGTAACATCTTTCTTCTGGCTTGTTTATCATGTGAACAACATAAAGGGTTTGAGGTTGATGGGGCTGGACAGAGGTTTCAAGATTGAACTCATCATGAACTCGTCACAGGAATGGACACGCACCTCACAACTAGTTTTTCTGCACTATGGTTTTGACTCCATTAAAGCTAAACTTTTGATTACAGCCTTGAAATGTTAGCTACTGTGAGTTTTTTTCCAGTTACTGACATTATTTATATACGTTTTACAGGCGTGGTTGGAGAAGGATTTGGCATCGGTTCATGTACCAGTTACATCCTGAAACAGTGGGTTTTTGAATCTTTAAGCTGTAATTAATGCAGGACTTTTCCAATCTTATCTTTTTGCTGGTTGGATCTTTCGTAATTTATAATAATTATTTTTATTATGTTAGGAATATTTTGAATTCTCTGTTAACCATGGGATACGTGCCAGATCAGTGTTCATATATTGTTGTTAGTCTTACAAAAGCAATCGGTAAACACTTTTACTGTTACCGATCTGGTTCTTTTTCCGACAGAAATGACGTCTGACGTCATAGATGTCAGATATCCATTTGCAAAGTGCATGCATTCTAGCAATTCTGTTTAGCAAGTCTTGTTAGTTGTTACCCCATCATTGCCACCGATCTACGTAATAAGATCATGGAAAGAAGAAGAAGAAGAAAAGAAAGACCTCCACTATAATGATGATGATTGTGAAATTAAGATATTTTTAGCATATCTTAAACAGTGGAATAGAAATGGCTTAAGGATATTATTTTTTAAAATATTTTTATGTTAAAAGGATAAAAAATAATAATTTAAAAATAAAAATAAAATTCTTAATATTTTTTAAAATATAATTGGATTACAATGTCAAACACCACCTTAATAAATAAAATTGTTATTTCTTGCATTTAATTTACTTAAAATAAACAATATTAATCATTGGCAATTATATGAAAATAAAAAGAAAGACCTCTACTTTTTGCCATTTATATTTTTATGGTAATTGATTGTCTTTACCTGAAGTATTTCAAATTTTGATTGCTTGACATCAAAATTGACAAAATGCTGGTCAAGTGATTCTAGTCAGTGATTGTTATTTAAAAAGGGCCAAATTGCATTTTTTTTAAAAATATAAGGAATGGATTGAACTCTGATTCAAGTATTTTTTTATGTCTTAATGTCGTTTTGGAGGTTTGAAGGATTGTTTTAGTTAATAAGGTGATTTACTGTTATGGAATTGCAGTGAATCAGTGGTGAACAATAGCTCACAAGAAGGGTTTTTTTTTTCAAAAACAAGAGCTTGATTTAGTCTCTTTGTTTGTAAAAATACAATTTAGTCCTTGTATATTAATTGAGGCAAATTAATCAATATTCTTTTGAAATACAAGGGGGAAGACGATGAATTGCCATGAACACAGGGGATCACAGCAAGTTGTTTTTATAAAAATAATTAAAATTTATATAATTTAAGATTTACGAGAGGGTGGGATCAATTTCCATGGTGAGATAATGATATAGTAAATCCACGGCAAAGTTACGTGGCATCCACATCTTTTGAAATTGTTATTTTCTTTCACACCCTCTCTCCCTGCTCCATCTCTTATTGCAAACCGAAATAATAGTTTGTGTTTTGTCAAATTCCCCTGGAGATAATTAAGAAAATGCACGTATATTTAGTAAGAAACGAGAGAGAACATAGATGGGAACAGAGGTAGCCCTGCAATTTCTAGCCTGCCGGACAGGTTCTTGGGATGGCTCGAAAATAGGACGTCGGCTTAGTGGAAAGAGCACGGGCAGTGGGGCCTCGCCATGGATGCAAAGAGAATCGTGAAACATCTATCAATCGACTATGTACCATGAATCTGTTGGCATCATGGCTTGCCTAACCAATCAGTCATGTAGTAGTCACTCATGCCTAAATTGATTTGGGCCCCTTTTTTAATACTATCTGTGGTAACGAAACATGCTCCTGACGTTCTGTGTGGCTGTCTGTGTGTGTGTGTACACACACACATATATAACATATGTTACTCTCACTATCTGATCAAGTGAGGTTTTGGAAAGAAAATGGAGAGTGGAAAGTAGACTTTTCTTTGATAATATTGTATGAAGAACCTTTGGATATATAGTCCTTTTACACTTGTTTTTGTTCTAGTCGCTATAGAGACACGTTTTATATAACATTTAATATCGGGGTTTTTTCCTTTTTTTATTATCAAGGAGGAGATTCTCAATTAATTACGCGCAGAAAGATGTATACTGTAAAAATGGGAAGAACTTCCAGAGAAGAAGGTATGCGCACCCTTGTCCCGTTGTGGGAGATGATTAATAGCTAGATCTAGATACACAAAAATGAAAAAAAAAGATAAGACCAAGGGTTGAGTCCTCGAAAATACACAGGGGCAGGTATGGGACTTCAAGATTTTAACGGTGTTCTCATTTAAACGTATGAATTTTGTCTTATGAGAAACCTGAAAAAGAGGGGGGCTCTCCTGAAACCGCTTTCCTAGAAGCTACATATGAAAAACAAATGGAACCTACATAACATCACAACGTCTTGTCCGTGAGGGTGTTTACGTTTGATGTTGGACGTATTTTTTTTATATTTTTACTTTAATATATTTTTTTATATATAGTTATATGAAAAACAAATTTTAAAAAATAAAAAAAATATTATTTTAAAATATTTTTTAATAAAAAAACTTTCAAAAATAATTCCTACCAAACAGCACTAAAAAAATATAGGTGGTGGTCACCGTCCACGTCATAGTATCCATTCTTTTTGGAGGACTTTCAAGCCTTCAACTATTATCTCCGAGTTTCGGCGAATTGGAAAAACTTCCTCGGTTTCAAGGGGGCCGTGTATCTGGACCATTTCCAGTCACAAGATTTTCAAGATTATGATCCATAGGCTCTATATCTAGCTAGGATGATGATGGCTATACATTTCTGTGGATCACCAACAGGCGGTGAACAATTTTTTAGCATTTTGGGAAATAAAATTCGCCATTCTACGTATCGGAAGAAGTCATTTTCATCCGAAGTTGGCACAAGTTTATGATTGGATCGCAAAATCATTTCACATGAATCCCGATACGTAGAGTGACGAAATGCAACAACATGAACTCGGAAGTTACTAGGAAATTCCCTGTGTGTAATTAATTATTCGAGACTAATATTTAAATGGGTTTGTCTTTACTGGTTGGAGATACCTTTTGTACAGTTTATTAATTAAAATACATCAAAATCATCATACATGAAAAAAAACCTTAGAGTATCAGCTTTTTACTTTTGATATAGATCAAAACACTGTTGATTACTCTATATATAATATTTATTTAAATGATTTAGATCAGGCGTGTGGGAGCTCCATAAAAATTATGACGGCGCGTGTGGAGGCTTTGCCACTTGAAAGGTGCGGTCGCAGACGGCTCCTGTTTGCTAACACATGTCCTGCGTGTACTAGTTACTTTTTCTTTTTTAATTTATAAAAAATTATAATATTCTTAATTCCATAATTGCAAAAATACTAAGGTTAAAAATAAAAAATACCCTTTTATTTCAGACAAAAAAAAGTTGACATCAAGCGTTATGGGTAATTAGACTGTACCACAATTATGAAATTTTGAAAAAACCTCTAGGACATTAGCTATGTTTTTTCTTTTTTCAAGGTGATATAAATAATTATATTGTGCAATAAAAATATGAAAATATAAAATTACCCCCTAGTGTTTGTTCAACCATGTTATTTTTTAAAGGAGGCATCAATCTTTTTTCTAGAAATCCAATCCATTCTTCCTTTAAGGTTACCAGTGACAAGTACCCGATACTTGTAAGAAGATTCAATTTAGTGAATTTAGGAACTCTTCGATAGTTAAGTTAGTGATCTTTTGAGATAAAAATGCAATAATATTATATAGAGGTACTTTGAAAATAAATATGCAATAGAGAATAAAGATTCTGAACCCTTTATTTAAAGGATTCTTGATCTATTTATAACCCATGAATTTTTTTTTATATGGACAAGAGAAGCTAAAGTGTAATATTAACTTGATAATATTAAAAAAAATAACTCAGACATATGAATTAATGTTAATAGAAAAATATTTGGCATGTATTAATGTTTATGGAAATAAGATGGATCATTGGAGGATTTTTATATATCTAATAGGTGTAGGAAGAGTATAATCTAAAATGTAGTTGTGTCTAAGGAAAGACGAGTTTTTTTTCCTTAGTTGAGCCTAATGAAGAAATGTCCTTTTTTTTTATTAAACCCAAAGAAAATGAGATTAATTTTTTAGTTAAGCCCAAGGAAGGTTATTGAGGGGGGGTCCCCAAGGGCTGTAGCGTGATGGCAAAGGGTTTGAGATCTGCACAGCAGGTCTCGAGTTCGAGTCAGGGCGTGCACCTCTTGTAAGAGCCTAAGACAACCGAGATTTTACTCGCTCACCTAGGCCCACAAAGTCTGCTTTCCGGGGGTGAGGTTTCCCCGAATCCAAAAAAAAAGTTATTGAGGGGGGGTTTTGGACCCTTAAATTTAGATTTATCAATACTATTAGCATTATAATTTTTAATGAAATTTTACAGAATTCACTTTTATTACATGTGGTACAATTATTAAAGATACAGAGATAGTGATCTTCCAATTTTGAGATTTCTTTCATTTGATTTTGAGTATTCTCTAGTAACAATGAATGCTATTATGAAAATAAGAATACGCATGTTGTTTTTAAATCATAGTAAAGAATGAGAATAAAAATAAAAATTAAACATAATTCCATTTCTACAAAAAGAGATGGGAGCAAGAATAAGAGATGATAATTATTTTTTAAATGATATATTATTCTATTTAATATATATTTATTTCTTTTACCATCATTGATATTGGTTATAATGGTATTCAAATATGATGGATATATATTTGATTTAATCTAAATAGTTACATGCAACTCGCTTCTTATTTCAATATTTTTAGGCTTGGCTACAAGCCGAATCTAAGCTGTCATAGGTATGGTGAGCTGTCATATCCAATACCATTGGTTCAACTATCTGTTGAGTTTAAGTAGATATTAGATGACGACCGCTAAATCCAATATTCTTGGGTCAATTATAAGTTGAGTCCAAGCTGATGTTATTATAGTAAGTTGTTATGTGTTGAGTCCAAATATATATATGTCTACCGAGCTACCATACTTAATATTTTTTAGTTCAACTACTTACTGAGCCTAAGTGCAGCTAAGTCTAATCAATATTTGGGATTAAAACTTTACCAACTAACGACATCACGTTCACTATCACAATCTTTATATTTACAGACAGAATTTTCTGTCGGTATTTGTACTATCATTATGTTGGTAATTAATTTACTAACAGAATCACAGACGAAAATGCTCCGCCGGTAAATCTTTCATTGGTAACTTTTTATTCATCGGAAAGTCCGTTGGTAATACAAAAATATTATTACCAATGGATTTATTGACGAAAAGAGTATGAAAAAAAAAATTACCACATCATTCCATTGGTATTTTCCTCGGAAAAATACCATATGTAATTCCGTTGATGCTTATTTAAAAATATTTTTTAAAAATCTATTTTAAAAAACTATAAAATAATTAAATTAATATAAATCAACACTCTATAATACTCAAAATTGAGTTGTCTGGGAAAAAGAAGAAGAAAATCAACTCAAACAAATTTACAATAAATAAATAACACAAAAAAATTAAATTCAACTAAAAACAATTCATAGGAAAAAAATGAAGTTGCGATTGCTAAAAATTTAAAAATCCTATAAATAAATCAACTAAAAATTGATCTCATATGAAAAAAAAATCCTACAACAACATTAATATAGTTATTAAGAACACAAAAGTTATAAATAAAATAAAAAAACAAATATAGTGAAACAAAACATGAAAAAAGAAGACAAAAGAAAAATCTTACCTTAATGTAGTTGCAAAAGAAGCTGTGAATAGAAAAAAAAATTCGTAAAGTATTTTAATTAAAAAAAATTAAGAAGAGAAAAGAAGAAAGGAGAAGAAGACATACCTGAGCATGGAAGAGAAGAGAAAGAGTTGACGAGAAAAGAGAAGAGAAGAGGAAGAAAGGGATGTTGATTTTTTTACATATGGAGAAAAAGAAGAATAATAATAAAAAAGGAGGTTTGTCTGTTGTGAAATCAAGGATTCTAGGTTTTTTATTGGGGTGTTTTACTAATAATTTTACCGAGGGATAATTAAATATTAATATTTTTAATTATTCTGTCGGTGATTTTTTCTGTAATATTTAATTTAATTTTTCAATTTAATAAAAAATTTTTAGAAACCGCCAAATATTATCGACTACTTTTCAATCTGTCGGTGATTCTGTCTGTAATGTTTAATTTAAATTTTTTATTTAATCAAAATTTTTTAGAAACCTGCCAAATAACGCCAATGACTTTTCAATCTGTCTGTGATTTTTTTCTGTAAAGAATAATAATCAACAGTGTATTTGGGAAGTGAACAGTTCCAATTAAAGTTCTCTGGAAAATGCCAGTGGAATTTTTCGTTGGTGATTCCCTTTGTAATTGACATGATGAACAATGTTAACAGTTTACTAATGATTTTACCGACGGAATAATTTATTCCATTGGTAATTCCATTGGTATAAATGATATATTATCGTATTTTTTGGTTTTATTTTAATTATTTTTTTCTCACTGTAATTCTCTCGGTATATATCGAGAGAATATTTCTGTCGGTATTTTTGTTTGTATTTATCAATTTTCTGGTAGTGGTTAGAATCAATATTTTTTTTATAAAAAGATATTTATGGGTGATTACTTGTGTTAGAGAATAATATAAATCATATCCTGAAACCTCACCTAACAGCTTAAGTTATGGGGTCGAGATGGTTCTTTGACATGATATCGATCATATCCTGGAACCCCACCTAACAACTTAAGATATTGGGTCGAGGTGATTCTTTGACTTGATATCAGAGCCTTGATGACCAAGCGGTCACGAGTTCGAATCTCATCATCCCCCATTTATTTGATAAAAATTAAGCACAAGGTAATGTGGGTCTGTGCAAATTTCAAGCACAAAGGGCTTTCACTTGAGGGGGTGTGTTAGAGAATAATATAAATTATATTCTGAAACCTCACCTAAAAGCTTAACTTATTAGGTTGAAATGATTTTTTGACAACTTGAACTTCCAACACCATCAAATTCATTATAAATCATTATATTTGGGATTATTACTAACAAGAAAAACTAGAGAGAGGAGAGACAGAAAGGAAGGTGCAATAAAAAAGTACCGAGATCAAAGGTCTAAAATCTTAAAAAGAAAAGAGAAGGAAGTTACTATATATATATATATATAGACACACACACACAAACACAAAATTCACAATAAAGAACACTGCACATGCACAAGAATACTCATTCCTAATCTTATGTTTTTTAGACAAGAAAATTAAAGGGGAATAATTTTATCGTTTGTTTGATAAATAATTTCATCACATTCAAACCTAACTTAGTTGAGAGTCATTAATTAAACCCTAGCGATAATTCTTTAGAATGGACAACAACCCTAATGATAACGATTTTTTGACCTTTTTTTAGAACAATCCGAAAACTCTACAATTCATAAAATGGAAAAGCACATTTATGGTGAGAAGTTGCTTAAGGTAGAAGTAGCTTAAGCTAAGGGTTGCTTCAGCAATTATCCAATACTCTATTTAATAAAATGTTTAAAGATATATTTATTAATTATACTTTATGAAATGAAAATTATTATCAGTTAATAAAAAAATCCCAAGTTCATAATAAAAATTATCCAAGATCCTATTTATTAGATATATATATATATATAAAATAATAATAAATATTTCTTAAATATTTTAAAAGAATACATTTATAGTTTTATTGAGACTTACATTTACCTTAAATCGACTCTGATTATGGTAATTTTATTATTATTATTATTGTTGTTGTTAAAATTAAGGTTTATTCACGTTGTGGTACCTTACAAGTGAGAAAAACCACTCGTTTCCTCAAGTCATTGTAGTGAAAACAAACCAAAGGAAAGAGTGGTTCCTCGAGCGGAGCAGAGCATTTGGAGGGAAACGCAGCAGCCATCCGAGCTGTCCCAACTACGGGGAAAAGAGGAAATTAATTTTCATCCACGTGGATGACAAGTGGGCAAGGCCCTCTTCAACAAATCCCACACCCAGACAAAGCTGATATGATTGGGATGATGTCATCACAAAACTCTTCTGACGTGGCCATCCATCTTCAGTTGACCAATCTGTAATTTTACCCCATAGGCATGCAGATGTGGATCCCACATCCATTCTTTTTTCTGTATTTTAGAATATTGCAAGACTAGCTTAAATGATTTTTAGATAGAAGAACGTGAAGATTAAATATTTTTGTAATTAAATATTATATGGAAAACCCGCACACTTGTATTTACAAAAAAAAAAAATCTATATTTTTGTAATTATTTTTTTATAGATAAAATCAAAATCCTGCCTAACTGACTGCATCCCTTTGCTGGGTATATAAAGTACACTAGACTTCAAATTTTGCACACCCCAGTAGGCACTACAAGAAAACAGGAAGCCACAAAAAACACAAATTGCAGGGCAAACCTAAAACCAACGCCCCCAGCCAATTCAAATGGATGGCTCCTTCTTTCACTCCTCAAATTCTGATTTTTCATTCGAATCTTGTTTTGAATCGCCAGATTTTTTCCATGGCCAATCTTTTAACCAAAGTTCTCTCCCCTTCAATGAAAACGACTCCGACGAAATGCTTCTTTTTGGGCTAATCTCGGAGGCCACTCAAGGAACGTCAAAAGCAACTTCCTATAATGGAATTATTAAGGAAGAAGAGGTTAGTTCCATGGCCGAAGAAGATCCCAACAAGGAAAAGTCCTACAGAGGTGTTAGGAGGCGGCCATGGGGCAAATTCGCTGCAGAGATAAGGGATTCCACAAGGCATGGCGTAAGGGTGTGGTTAGGCACATTTGATAGTGCAGAGGCAGCTGCTTTGGCTTATGACCAAGCTGCTTTTTCAATGAGAGGAACTGGGGCGACACTGAATTTCCCAGTTGAAAGAGTGAGGGAGTCACTGAAGGATATGAAGTGTACTGACCAAGAGGATGGGTGCTCGCCTGTGGTGGCTCTAAAGAGGAAGCACTCCATGAGAAGGAAATTGGGAAGCAGAAGCAAGAAAGAGAGTAATGTTAGGATAGAGAATGTGATGGTTTTGGAAGATTTAGGTGCTGATTATCTGGAACAACTATTGAATTCATCTGAAGATGCTGTTAGTCCTTGCTGAACTATCTTAATTTTACATGTTTCTTATCTTTTTTTCCCTCCCTCCCATATGATTTATTGAGATGGTAGGATTGATCATATGCCAAATCTTCATGTGTATTTTCCATTTTCATCCCCCTGTATTTCCCCTCGAAACCTTGTAAAGTAAAGGGGCTGAAGGGTGTTGAATGACCCTTCTTGTACGTGGGCCTTAGAAACCACATAATTAAGTATCAATGGAAAAAAAATGAGGTGACTGCTGCCTTTCTTTGAAAAGTTCTTTTAACATGGGATCACGTAGACTCGAGTTAAACAAAGTCAAACTTTGTTCCGATCTTAAATTTGTTTCGTGCAAAAGCACCATGATCCAAAACAAAGCTACAAGGTGCCCTTCGACTAGTTCATCGTCCCGAAAAGTCATTAAATAATTTAAACTAGTGTCCTCGAACACTGAATGAGCATAATGGAGCCAACAGCTTCATTTTCATTCCAAGGAAGATAATATTTATCAGCAATTCCTTTTACACACGAAACATCATACTCTTTTTTTTGGTGCTAACGAAACATCATACTCTAAGAAACTGTCTTTGTTCTTTGGGTTAACTACAAAAAAACTCCTCATCTATAGGATCTGTATCAATGTTACCTTTCAGTCTTTCACTGACCACGCTCATCGATTTTATCTTTAAATTCTACCCATCCTACATTTCCATGTGCTATCCATCCAAACTTGTTACAAAATCAGCTGAGTAGTTACGAGGATATATACTCCAAAATTTTAATATTAATCAAATTTATTGTTTTAAGAAATATTGTTTAGAAAGAAAAGAATAATCAATTTAAACTGAAAGAAATAAAAAAACTAAATTTCACCTAATATAATAAATAAATAAATAGATGAGAAGTTAAGAAAATAAGAAAAATTGAATCCCATTGAGCTCAAGATTAGGAAGATTATAAATTTTAATTTTTTGGATGGATTTGAATTTTTATTTCTCATAAATCAGTTGCACACTGTATAGTATTCAAGAATAGGTCAACTAATTTGAATGGTGGTTAGAAGGGTACATTTTAAGATAATGGATAATGTAAGGCGTAAAATTAGCGACAACTCTACAGAAGAAGAACATATTTGTAGTGAAAGAACATATTTCCACATAATAATAGTGAAAGAAAATGAAAGAGCAATATGCATATCGCTCTCTTCAATATGATCATACCTGAATCGTCCATGTTTGTGTCGTCGCTCTCCACATCTGAATCATCATCAATATTGTAACCATGGTCACCATACCTAGTATGCCTAAATGTCTCATCAAACTCCATGTCTCTGAAAACAATAAGCTTCTTTTTTTTTTTTTAATCATCTGACCTTCACTTGGTTTTCCATCCACAGCAACTTGAAGTAACTTGCAAGATTCGGTCAAATTAAAGCTCTCCGGAAATTCGTATTAGCTCCCCCAAACATTCTTCTCACAAAGTTTAGACTTTTTCTAAAATCTTCACAAAAAAGTTAATCAAATGTCTCCTTCACCGAGGATGTCACTCTTTTCAACACTAACGTGGCTGAAATCTTCAAAGAAGGCAGTTAGTTCACTAGGTTGAAATGGCACTGCAAAAAAAAAAAAAAAAACAATGAAAGTCTCTTGAAAGGATTGGAAATTCTCTGATATCTGAAGTTAATATAGATGGTGAAGGGAATGAGCCCAAAAAACAATAAACACTACCAGAAAATTGATAAATACAAACGGAAATATCGAGAGAATCTTTCCGTCGGTAAATTTTCGAGGGATTTTACCGACGGAAATATTCCCTCGGTATATACCGAGGGAATTACCGTGGGAAAAAAAATTAAAACAAAGCAAAAAAAAAATGATGACGTGTCATTTTTACCAACGGAATTACCGACGGAATTTATTCCGTCGGTAAATTTGTTGGTAAATTGTGAACACTGTTCATCATGTTAATTACAAAGAGAATCACCGACGGAAAATTCCGTCGGTATTTTCCAGAGAGTAAATCACCGACGGATTGAAAAGTCATCGGTGTTATTTGGCAGTTTTTTGAAAAAATTCAATTAATTTAAAATTTTCATTTGAATATTACAGACGGAATCACCGACGGATTGAAAAATTATCGGTAATTTTTTGACGGTTTCTGAAAAAATTTTACGAAATTGAAAATTTAAATTAATTATTACCGATGGAATTACCGACAGAATAATTAAAAAATATTAATATTTAATTATCCGTCGGTAAATCCGTCGGTAAAGCGTCCCAATAAAAAGCCTGAATGCCCTTCTTTCACAAGAGACAGACCCGTTTCTTATTATTATTCTTCTTGTTCTTCGACGTCGTTATCTATTTCTTTCTCTTCTTTTCTCTCCTCATCTCCTTCTCTTTCTTCACTTTATGTAAAAAACATCATTTCTTATCTATTTCTTTCTCTTCTTTTCTCTCCTCATCTCCTTCTCTTTTCCTCCATGCTTGGGTATGTCTTCTTCTTCTTTCTTCTTTTATCCTCTTAGTTTTTTTTTTTAATTAATATGCTTAATGAAATTTTTTTCTCTCCTTAGCTTCACTTGCAACTACATTAAGGTAAGATTTTTCTTTTTTCTTCTTTTTTCATGATTGTTTTCACTATATTTGTTTTTTATTTTATTTTTAATTGTTTTTGTTCTTAATAATTGTATAATGTTGTTGTGAGATTTTTTTTTCATATGAGTCAATTTTTAGTAGATTTATTTATAGGATTTTTAAATTTTAGCAATTGCAACTTCATTTTTTTCATATGAATTTTTTTAGTTGAATTTATTTTTTTATTTTATTTATTTTTGCAAATTTGTTTGAATTGATTTTCTTATTTTTTTTCCAAGCATTTTGAGTATACTTATACAGTGTTAATTTATGTTAATTTAATTATTTTATAATTTTATAAATGAATTTTTTTAAAATGTTTTTTCAATAATTATACCGACGGAATTACTGACGGTAATTCCGTCGGTAAATCCCTCGGTAATTCCGTTGGTAATAAAAAAATTATTACTGACGTGTCTGTTCCGTCAGTAAATCCGTCGGTAATTATATTACCAACGGATTTACCGACGGACAAAACATTACCGACGAACGATTCACCGACGGATCATTTCCGTCTTTGATTCCGTTGATAATATAATTACCGATGGAATATGTGTCTTACACCGACGGAAAAATTCCGTCGATAAAACTGTTAAATCTTGTAGTGAAAGTTGTGCTAAATGTTTCTACAAAGCTAAGAAGAAGAATGAGATATTGTTGAAGAAGAACACCTCTTTACTTTAAAATTAAATACTCAATGCTGTTTAATCTTGGGGATGGAAACGGGTATTTGAGTTTTTTATATATTATTTATTGATTAAAAATTTAGCTATTATACTTAATACATCAAGTTTCAAGGATCCATATCCATTGTACTATATATATATTATATAATATATATATATATATATATATATATATATATATATTACAATAAAATTATAAATGTTATCCATGTATTATATATATCTATATATATTATTATATATAATATATTATAAAGATTACAAAATATAAATGTTATCCATGTATTATATGTTCTATGTTAATTTTAAGATATGTATATTTATACTAGATTAAAAAAAATATAAATATTCTACATATATATCTAAAAATATACAAATACATATCTCGTATTAGATTTTGATTACGTTTCGAATCGAGTTTAAAAATATTCACTTTTTATGCATTACTCACCGTCTAACATGATTATAAAAAAAAATCACATATTCAGGTTTGATATCCATCGAATTCTAACTAAATTTACATCTCTACTCATTAAAAAGCATAGAGGTTATGTATCTTACATAGAGACATGAGCAAAGTGATACCTCACTTTTCACTCATCCTCTATAATTTTGGATTAGTTGAGAATTACCTGAGAGTAAAAAAAATAAAATGATCAATGGGCTACGTACTGTAAATTAAGTTTATATTGATGACATAAGCTTTCATCAATGTAGAAAGTAAACTGAAAATCCAATTCATAGCAAGGCACATATCTATGAAACATGACGTATTTAATTCGTCTGCTGTTTTTTTTTTTTAATAGGTGAAACAAATAGCTAGATTGATCCAACATAATTTGTCCGGACTAGCTAGGTTCCAGGCCGGGCCCCCCCGTGTGGTCTTCAAATTGGCGAGACGGGTTCCCTTCTTCATCTGGGTATACATGTTCCATATGGAGGTGGGTTAGGTCTAACGTGGAGGTATGATGGCCCCGATATACATCAATATCCACAAGCTCAGTTACTATAATAACTGATATAATATGATATTGCTAAACTGTAACAAAAATAATCAATTAAGAGATAAAACGAGGAGGCTCAATTTAATGCACCATTATGTTGTTGGATATGGCGTGGGCATTTTAACCTTTGGTGATTTTTAGAGGAGGAGAATCAGTCATTGCTAGCTGGAGTGCCAGCCACGATACCACGACAGTATGGCCTTTAAGCCAAAGAATGGCCAAGAGCCTTGCAATGAACTTCTTGGAATTTCCCGGTAGGGCTGGATTCCAAACCTGTCCTCTACCTCGTCTTCACCGTACATTCGAGTTACTTTCCACCTGTTTGATTCCAATAATGCAAAAGAATCCAAATCAAGCGCCATTATTGACGAATGAGGTACAATGATATGCTGATACATAACAGGCTAGGGAAACTGGATATGAGCAAGCAAGTTCTTAATAGAGCACAATTGAAGCGGATGGTGGCTAACCAACTCGATCCCATCATTCCATAAACTAATTAGTGATTGTGATAATATCCATGCAAATCTTAATTTTGTTTTCAGCATTGTGTTTCCCACTAACATAAGGCTGCTCATGCCTGCTCTATTTTCCATGCACGCAATCTCAATTTTTTTTTTTCTTTTTTCATGTTAGAACCGCTGGCTTTTCTGCTGGTATTTGAGCTTTCTATTCATTCATAGCCTATGCATTTCTATGCACTTCCTTGTGTTTGTAAAAAAGATCAAGATTACGAGTAGGAATGTGAGATACAGTTGAGTGAATCGACAAGCAAACGACAAGGGCCTGAATGATAAATCGAATCCGATGCATTTCTTTTTCTTGGAACTTTAAAAAACCAAGTCACTTCGAATTATGGATTCTCAGCTGCTAGAAAGTAAGGATCTTGCGCCTCTAAAAGCCTTTGAGTTGCATCGAAATGATTTATTTTATATCAAGAGCCATCTTTTCACGCATAGAGGGTCAGTTAACTGATTGTTTTATGTAATCAATTTTTTTTAATAAAATTGAAGATCCAAACCAATAACAAATTAAAAACCAAAGCAACCATCGATGGACATGACCTGTTACTCGCCCGATTGCAAATGAAAAAATGTGAAATGTTGAGCAAAGAATCCTAAATGTAAAAAAAAAAAAAAAAAGGAAAAAATAAACGTAGAAAAACTCATAAAACTCTGAGAAAGAAAAGCTGTCAAATCAGGTCACAGGTGCCAAATATCATGCTGTCCTTAAAATTGATTTGATTCCTTTGGAGGGTTTGTGCAGAAGGAGCAGTTAATGCATGTAGAGGAATTCTAAAGATATATTAAAATTGGAGTATTTTTAAAATTAGTATTTTTATATAATATAACATAATAAATTATTTTTTTTCTATTGATAGATAGCAATATAGCATATCAGAATGTGGCCCCTTCTCGGTGTCTTCGCGACAGCACCTGAATCGGGCCCTTTTTTGTGAGGTGGGCTTAGAATAATATTCGAGGCCCACAAAGAAACTCCAATTGATAGCATAAATTAGCAATAATCCAGTCCAAAGGTAAAACATTCTGATATGGGGTCTCATCTCATCTCTGGTGGCAACGGGCGGATAATGGTCCACAACCATCACTTTCCAAAAAAGTGGAAACGCTACAATTGATTGTAAGGTTGTTAAAATCATGAGTTGACTCTTAAAATTTTATAATTTTACGAGTCAGTATGTATATAACGTGTCAAATTAAGTTAAAACTTGAAATCAGTCAAACTCAGTCGAAATCGGTTAAAATCAGTAAAATCGGACCGATTTTACGAGTTTGACTGATTTTGATCGAGTTTGACCGATTTCGAGTTTTAACCCGTAAAAGTTAAAAAATTTACTGCCTCCCTGTCTGAGTCCCTTGACACTCCACTACATAGTCTCCACTCCCCAGTCTCCCCTTTTTCTGTTGCTCAAATCTCAAATTTTCAATTTTAGCAGACTACCACTAGCATTAGAAGATCTTGGGTATGGGCCTTATACTGTATTTTAGGCTGGGAAGGTATGATCGGAGGATCGAAACCATGGGAAGACAGAGGTAGATGGTGAGGAATCAAATGAGTAATATAAGATATAGGAATATTTATATAGAGAGAAATACTGTGTTTTAGACTAATCATTTGTTAACTACAAAGAGAGACGACAAAGACTCAGAGAGAACTTGAAATACATGTCTTGCTTGGTGGGATATTTGAACATTATTTCTAAGACTTGTTACTAGCATAAAAAAGGTGGAAGGTGAGGTGGCATGATATTAAATTGATGTCATTTTGTACATTTTTATTCTCGTTGTCACGGGTTCATTGTATTGGTCTCTGTTAATTTTTTTTAAAGTTGGTGATATACCTTAGAATGTTATATCATCTCACTAGTTGTCTACAGTATGTTTCAAGACCTGTCCTCTAGAAAATGTTCTGAAACTCTATCAATAAAATATAGTTGTTCAATCTTATTTTTTTTTTTTGTATTTTTAAGTTATTTAAACCATGTATGAATTTTTATTTGAATTATATATTTTAAGGTGTTTGGACATTTATTATTTATTTCATTTTTATTTTAATTATATTATATTATTATTTACTTGATTGAAATTGTCAATATATAATTAGTTAAAATATTTTTATAATTTTATAATTTATGGTTGGAGTTTACGATTCAAGTTTATATTGTATATTTCGTGTTAAAAAAACGTTTTTTTACCATTTTGATCGGTGGTGCTGTTGTTGCCGCTTGCAAAATTTCAAAGAAAACAAGCGTCACGATCGCTGCCATTGTCAGCGTTTCTTTCTCTCAAGAGGGAGCTTCTTTCTGGGCTCCATTTTCTCCCACTTACTACGACTACTTTACTCCTTTCTATGTCCTCCTTCTCAAACACTTGCTAGTTTACTTTCTAATTTCTCTAACAAAACAAGAATATATTCTTGCTTGGCTTTTTTTCAAAATTCTGCGCTCCACTCGCCGTTCATTCTTAACTCCACTACAAAGAAACTCAAACCCTCAAAAAATTGATATTCCCTTTAATCCTCTTTCGCCCTTTTATAAAGCCATGCTACTAAATCATAACAACCATCGTGCGCTAGTAGAGTGTCGGCTGGCTGTGTTGGTCTTGCTAGTTCTTTATCTTTATGCTTCTTCCTTAATCTTTCAAGGGGTGAGAAGAGAAGACTTAAGTGAGAAAAAAATATGGAGCCTTTTGTTCTTGATGGAATCATTACCAGGTTGCTTGAAGTTAGGGGCAAACCAGGGAAGCAGGTCCAGCTTTCTGAGGCTGAAATCAGGCAACTTTGCATCACTTCAAGGGGGATTTTCTTGAAGCAGCCTAATCTTTTAGAGCTTGAAGCTCCTATCAAGATTTGTGGTAATATCCTCTTATAAACCCTATGATTTTCTTACAACCATATACATAATGTCAAAATTGAATTTTTCATGTTAGGACAGTCAAAAGTATATGTTGATTGAAATTTGAATTGGTTAGTGCCAAGGCTTAGAGTTCATTTACAGACACTTCAAGTTTACTGACTGCAAAGCTTGGCTTGTTTTTCTTTGAATTTTGTTTCAATTTCTTGATGCTGGTGTGTTTAGTTTTATTTGATTATGCTGGGGGTTGTGCTTCATATTTATAGATATGCAGTATCCTATTTCTTACTCTGCCAGTATGATAAGCCAAGCATATTGAACAAATTCTTATGTCTGTTAAATGTTCTAAGTTTATCGGCTGAAGTTGAAATAAACCATGCATTTTTTATGGGATCCAAATCCAAAAACTTTGCTCTTGATGTGGGTTAAAGTTGGACACTCTGAAACGCGCAATGTTGAAAAGATGACTTTGATGGATACTCTGGTTGTGGGCTGTCTGGAATTCTTGTATTTTGTTTTCATAAAAATTAAAAAATCTCTCTGGCCATAAACTGTTGCTACCTACATCAATAACTTTCCAATAAAAAGATTAGTGGAGTTTAACTATGGAAATTCCATTGGATTCTTTGCATTTGCACTCAGCGTAGGCAACTGCCTAAACTCTGATGTAAATCAGTTAGTACATTCATCCAACTAAATGATTGAGAATTTTCATTTCTGAATATATTACCTTCCGCTTCTTTGTAGTTGTAGCACACAGGGATCACTGCACAGCTAAGTTTTAATATGCCTTCTGAAATTTCTTGGGATTAGTAGATCATGTAAGAAGCAGGAAAGTTATATTAGAAATAACTCTCTGCTTGAGGGTGAGAGATAGCATGGCAAATAATATCTTTTAATGTCTTCAATGCCCTCTCTAAGAGCTGTTTGTGCACTGGAACTTGAATGCATCCATTAGTCACCGAGAATATAAATTGTACTCTATCCTTTTTCTTGATAGGACACCCGGGACATATTTGAGTTTCATAGTCAGAAACCAAATTTTTTTTGTACATTCATTTCAAATAAAATATCAGGCTGAGGAGGGTGGTTGACAAAATTGTTTTGTGGTTTATATATAGTTGAGAATATTTTCCACTTTTTAGCTTGTTTTCAGGCTGTAGAGTGCCCGTTGAAATTTTTTACTTTAAGAAAAGTCAGTAAAAAATTTGGAATAGTTACTCCTGTGATTTGCTTAGGAGAAAAACTAAACTGTTTCTCGAGTTCTTGTGAGCTCCTGAAAGTTGAAGACTCAGAAATTATTGTCTTGGTTAGTCATGCTTGCCATATTTGAAGAACATTTTCTATCAATATTGTTTGTTTTGAAATTAAAATAGCAGTCTAATGACATGAATATATATGAATAATAATATTGGTGGAGTTGCCTAGTTTTGGTCATGGGTGATTTAATGAGTTTTGAAAATTTGGGATTTATAGTCATCTTCAAGTTTGTCACTCTTGTGTTGTTGCTAGGACTGTGCTGCCCATTTTTGTTTCCATGTTGTCTTCTGCACCTACTTCCTAAAGTTGTAGCTGTCTTGTAGTATATAGTCCAGTTCAGTGGGGGTGTAAATTACTCGGAGTGCTGCTGTATAGGCTGCTTCTTCATCATAACTGATAATTCCGAGCTCTAAAAATTGTCTATAGTGGTCTTATATCTCTTGCATATGCACATTTTGCCCCATGCTACTTGATATGACATCTAAGTTGAGGTTAATCATGAATATCAACTTGATCTGTCCTTAAGATATTCCGAACTTCCATTCTCTTCTTAATTTGAAAATTCTCATCTCATTCTTGTTTATGATTACAAGTTATAAATACTGAGATAACGAGAGAGGATTTCTTCATCTGTGAGTAATATGAAGTTGGATCATAGCCTATAATGAGATGATTTACTAGCACATTTAGTTAAATTTTACAACAAGGAAGAAAGTTTGTTTGTGGTTGTTAGGAAAGAAACTCTGACATGCCTGGTACATTATTATCTTATGTCACCCAGGAGATGTACATGGACAATATTCTGATCTGCTGAAGCTTTTTGAATATGGTGGATTACCTCCTCGTGCCAATTACTTATTTTTGGGGGATTATGTAGATCGTGGAAAGCAAAGCCTGGAAACCATATGCCTTCTGCTTGCATATAAAATAAAATATCCTGAAAACTTTTTCCTATTGAGAGGCAACCATGAATGTGCTTCTGTAAACCGTATATATGGATTTTATGATGAGTGCAAACGAAGATTCAATGTCAGACTATGGAAGGTTTTCACAGATTGCTTCAACTGCCTGCCTGTGGCAGCTCTCATTGATGAAAAGATTCTCTGCATGCATGGTGGACTTTCTCCTGATCTGCGGAATTTGGATCAGATAAGAAATTTATACCGACCTGCAGTTGTTCCAGAAACCGGTTTGTTATGTGATCTCCTCTGGTCTGATCCCAGTAAAGACATTCAAGGTTGGGGTGCAAATGATAGGGGAGTTTCATATATATTTGGTGCTGATAGGGTGACAGAATTTCTTCAGAAGCATGACCTTGATCTAATCTGCCGAGCTCATCAGGCATGAAATGTGTTTTAATTGACCATTTACTGCATTAAGGCCCTAGGCATCATAAGTCTTACAATTAGGAACGCTTTCATCTATTATAAGCTTATTTTGTCATAATTGCAGGTTGTAGAAGATGGATACGAGTTTTTTGCTAATAGGCAACTCGTAACCATATTTTCAGCACCTAATTATTGTGGAGAGTTTGACAATGCTGGTGCCATGATGAGCGTGGATGAGAATCTGCTATGTTCTTTCCAAATACTGAGACCTGCAGAAAAGAAGCCAAAGTTTGGCTTTGGGAGCACTGGCACTGCTAAGAATGGTACCATTCCACCTAAAATCAAGGTATATGCATTCCACACTACTCCCAGCACAGATACCTGTTATTATATTGACAAATAACATTCCAAAATGTTTATAGTAGAGAAAGTGCTTTAGGATAGCCATGGTCATTTGTTAGTGTAAATCTTAGAGGTTTCATCATTAGGGCAGTTCTTTCTCATCATTTATCCTTTCTTTTTCCTTGAAAGCAAGAAGAACCAGTTTAGGAGGTAAATTGATTCTTGATAAGCGAGTTCTCTGACGTGCAGTCTTTCTAACAATAAATCCATCATCTTCATCTATGGCATAGAAAATGAAAAAGATGCTGTGAAAAGATTGTGATAGTTTATTTTTTGAATAATGTTTTCATCTGCACTGTTACACGTTCATATATGTGCTTTATGTTAAGGTTTTAGCTGGTCTTGGTTGTGAGCGGCAGTATCCAGATTTGACCCTGAAATAGCACCTACATATCATTAAAGTTACCTGGCGTGAACTCTGTCGTATAATGCCTTCTCCAAGTGACATAGTGCTTGAAAACTGGTCAATTAGTTTTCCAATAACCAGATTATCCCATGCATATGATGATATCTAATAATGTTTACACCCAAAATAAACATTTCTCGCTCACCACTTGTCAGTCGATTCTTATGAAAGAGAGTGACCGAGTGAAGAAAGCTCTGTTTTTTCCCAATAATTGGGTTTACAGTTTGGCTAATAAGCTATAGTATACAGGAGAACTCAATAAAACTTAACGTGGATGTCCTGCTTTCCTTGTTCTATATACTTTCAGCTTGAATGCCCCTGTATATGAATGTTCTGTCCATTCCATCACTTTCATTTTTTTCTTTTTACATTTAGGAAACGTGATGATCTATTACTGATAGCTTTCATTATCCCATTTCAAGTCATTTTTAGGTGGAAAAGTATGAGAAACCCTTTCAATGAAGAGAGAGACAAAAGAGCCAGCTGTCCTAGATGGAAACCAGTGGAACATTGCCAAAGTGGCTATCTTGGAATTCTGGGGCCCAAGAGTTAAATCTCAAAGAGGGGTAATCAAGAATTTAGTTCAGCAATTGGCAACTTTTAGAATCAAGAATGTAGATTAGCAAGTGGCAACTTTAGGGTAATATAAATATGCCCTCCACCTCGAACTTTAGGAGGCTGTGATTTCTCTGCCGCAGATGCCACTTGGAGATCATTGTATTTTGATCACAGCATTAAAATGCATGGATGAGTCAATTCCCACTTCCTTTTCTTCGTTCTTTTGACCTACTTTATCATATTCCCTCAACCCACATTATGTACTAATATTGGTTGCTGGTGATCTACTGAGTGCTATGTCTCGATATTCCTATCCTATGTTATGTTTCAATAAACTTTACCTAGCGTTGGTATAAATGACGAATACATGTTGAAATCCTTGTTCTAACGTCGTGGAATAGATGCCAATTCTTCTCAGGTCATTTAGAACCTCTGATCTTAAAAAGAATAAAGAGTAAATTCTATATTGAACGCTGAATCACAGATAACTTGCCCGAGTGATAAACAATTTGAACACTTCTCCTTTTGTCCTTTTGACAATATGGGTTAGAAGGTGCACCTGGCCAATCGGGATAGTCTCTCTCTTCTATTGTAGGAATCGTGGCAATCTAATTCTTATCCCAATGAATGGTAGACTACAATGATCTATCATACCCAAGTGGATTTTGATTTTTTTTTTTTTTTAGTTTAACGTAGGTGTCCGGGTTAGTTTGCACGTACCTCGACTAATCCTACGGACCCTGAAGTTAACGACTATATAAACCTCCAGTGGTCATCATATAAGCAACTACAGGGCTCGAACCTGAGACCACAGAGGGAGCAAACTTCTTGATCCTAAACTCTTATTACTGGACCACCATCTAGATGGTTATTCTGTTTCGATTCTTAACCTTACCAATGGCATGCTATGGTGCAAGTCAAGATCTAGTGTGAGATTCTTATGTTGATCTTATGGACAGATAATTTATTCTCCATTATCTTTAGATCGATTGTGGGGCTGTGACAGTTCTATTTGAAATTATTGTGGCACACAATTCCTTTTTGTTACTTAAGATTTGGGAAATCATGAACTTTATATCATGGGAGATTCAGATTCCAGGTCTCTTGAGGAGAAAGCTACCTTGAGATTTCTCATTTAAGATAAGGGGCGGGAGATAAAGGTAGCTTCGACTTTGAAATTTAGCAGATGATGAGAATCCTTGCTGACTGTGGAGGCTTCCATTTTTAAATGTTATCTTCCTTTCCTTTTCCAAAATGTGGAATGCTAGCGCTAGATTGACTATTCCTTCTCTGTATTATGAATCAAGTCTTCAGTTTATCTGCTTTACACACACGAACACACCCAGAGGTATGTCAGTAGGAAATTATGTGGGTGCATTTCTCCATTCATCTGTGCTAATTTGAAAAGGCTTCTCTGTAATAACACAGCCGCGACCCACAAAGGCTGCTTCCTTTTCTTTTCCTTTTTTTTTTTCAGAAAACCCATAAATTCTTTCATAATGAATGGACAAAACTCCGGCCCGAAGGACTGTAAAAATTAGTTTCTAATTGGTGCTAAATCGATGACCATTTTTTATTACGAATTAAGGGCATATACAAGAGAGTTGTTCTGCAAAACCAAATGGAAAATTCGGAACAACGAATATGACAAGAACACCGAGGCCTCAGCCTTTTTCTTCGCAGTTTCAAGGCAACTCCATGCCGTCACTTGTAGGGTTTAGTTTACTGGTAAACTCGCATGGAAAGGGGAGTTACACTTTGGTGTTACATATAAGAAGCTCTTGGCATTTTGCAAGCTTTAAATATACATACTATATGGTCCACATCCACATTGAAATCCGTCCACCTCAAAGAACAAAAGCTCAAAACCCATTCATTCCTATCTAAGCGGGTATTTTAGAATTCTAACATAGTTTCATTAAAGTTTTAGGGAAATAACATATATTAAAAAAGTATTAGGAAAATAATACAATTTTATCAATTGAACACAACCATTATTAGAATTGTTTAAAAAAATCATATTTTTCTTAATTTAGCTTACATGCATAAAAAGTAAATCTAAAATTTTATAAAGATTTAATAACTAAAAATAAAATTTAAGATCAAATGATTAAGATAAAATAGGTCATCGAGGACATACCGGAGCTTCGTTTTCAACACATCCAGTACTGTTAAAAAGATCTCGACAAGATAATTCTAATCTTACATTGAAAACCATTAAACATGGTCATAATTTTTTCTCTTTTTTTCTTAGCCATTAGATCTTCAATCTCATCTTTAAACCATTGAATTTTAATAAAATATTTGATTGATTTTTAATAAGCTTAATTAATTTGCAAAAGAATTATTCATTAAATAAACAATTATTATTTTAAACACGGTTGTATTTAAAATTTATAAATTTTTAAATACCTTTTCAATGTGGATTATTTATCCAAATTTTTTAGCAAATTATGCTATTTAAAAAAAAAAAACAAAATCTCAATACCAGCACGTCCAGGATTTCAAAAGAACTGCCATCAGAATTAACTTTAATAATATCCATCCCAGGTTTAACACAAAGGATAATTATTACCTTTTATATCATTTGTAATCTCTTACAATAAAGAATTTAAAAAGGAAATTATAACTTTGGAAAAGAAAAACAGTAAAAGATTATGATCAACACATGTCACATAAGCAAAGGAGAAGTTTCCCTTTTATGTTTTCTTCATAAAGTCAAAAAAAAATTATACTTGGTGTTAGTAATAAAAATTATTTTTTACTTAAAAATATATAAAAATAATATTTTTTACTTTTTATAATTTATTTTTAATATCAATACATCAAAACAATACAAAAATAAATAAAATTAAAAAAAAATTAATTTTTTTTTCAAAAAGAACATCCAACCACAACACTAAACACTTGACTATAGCTGGTTGGCTCATGATTAGCGAAAAATGAATATATTCAAAACATGTCTATGGTATGACATTGATGCTCATGTGATGGATCCAAATTCAGTGGGCTCAAGCCCCAAAAATAATTAGGCTAAAAAGCTCCACTGGATAAAACAAGTCCAGTCCATTGCTTGAATTAATTGGATCCACACTTCTTAGTGCCTCAACCCCTTCTAATTAAATGGCGGTGCTGGACGCGCAGCACCCTTCCAATTAATTAGGGCGTTGGGTGCGCTAATTTTCTAGGGGTGTTGGGCATGTACCCAGCATCGGCTTGGGAATGTACTCCAAACTTAACACTCTCTTAAAAATATTTTTCAGAATGCAGGTTTTTTAGTAATTCATACTAATTTAATATATATCATTAAAAATAGAATATCACTTAAAATATTACAATAATTAAATTACACTATAGTCATTTTCTCCATAAAATAACAAAACTCATAGGTTATAAAAATTCAATGAATTCTTCAAACTCCAAGTTTACAATCTCTTTATTTTTACATTTTTAGTATAAATATTTTTAGAGTCTATCTCTCGAAAATATTATTGTATTTTTTCTATCGATAAAGTTATTGACTTTATCATCGGAGAGTCCTAACGTCTATTATAAAGGATTTTTTACATGTATTAGTCATATTAGCTTACCAAATACTATAGCTACAAGTTATACTGACTTATCAGGCACCACCCGCTATTACCATCCATCTGAGCTTTTTATATTAATTCGCTAAACATCTTAGCTAAAAAAATAAAATAAAATCAAACTACTTAAATTAAATAATTAACTAATTATTCAACACGTCACTTTTATTTTCTAGGATCTTGGATTTCGGTATGGTAATTTGCTCCATTGCTTCGTGCCTCTCTTTTGGCCAAGTCCTGCCGTTGTTCTTGCCGAGATTTTCCCAGCGAGATTGAGGTCTACTTGCCATGGTATATCAGCTGCATCTGGCAAAGAAGGGGCAATTGTGGGTGCGTTCGGATCTTTGTATGCTGTAGATGGTATCGGAGTGAGGAAGATTCTTAAAATACCGGGTGTCGTAAATTTCCTGGGACTGATGTTTACTTTCTTGGTACTTGAGTCGAAGGGAAAATCACTTGAGGAATTGCCTGGTGAGGCTGAGCAAGAAAATAGATCGACATCTGAGTATCTCTGTATAATCTTAGGAATCTACCGAAAGATGCATGGATAAGCATGCTTATAAGCATAATAAGCTCAGGATTCTGCTATTCTTTTCTAGCTGTGAACTACGTGGTCTTCGATGCAGGGAGAAGAAAAAAAGGTCTCTGGTGGCATGATTCTCAGTTTTCTAGGACGGTTCCTATAGAATGAATCTCTATTTCACCGATCACATAACCTTTCACTTAATCTATCGCACGAAAGTGTTGTAGTACGTATTCCTGCACTCTATCTAATCGCCTTTTTAATTATTTTTCCAAAGCATGTGATTTATTTTTCTTTTCTGGGCACTTTTGTAACGGCATTTATTGGAAACATTCATCGGTCTCCATTGCCTTCGATTGAAATGTGAAATTAAGTTGGAAATTAGGGACCATTTCTCTGCCCTGTATGTGTAAATTGTTTCTGTTATTTCTCGCAGTAATGTTTTCTGGGCTACCAACCCTTGCATGAATGATGTTATGCTTAACAAGAATAGCGTAGCTCGGTAGTTAAAAGGCAAGGAACTTTCTGTATGTTCAAAGAAGTGGAGAAGCACCCTAACAGGCTTACAGCCACAACACTCCTGGATGCTTACTAGGCAGCAAGCAGGCTCCCAGCTTGATTAATTATTCCTTTCCTTCATTGAAACCAGCATGGTTTAAGGTGCCTTTAGCACGCTTCTTCATAAGCTAAATATCTCTCTGTTCTACCGAGAGTCCAATCCAAAGAAGACGGGCATCTTTGATTCTACTTTATCCTACGCTTGTTGCCTGGGACTCTGTTAGCAGTACATTAATGATATCCTTTTCATATCGCAACAAGCAGTAAGAGCTCAAAACAAATTTTCGTAGTTGATCAGTGCGCTTCATTTTCTCATAACCTTCTTCATGATTTGCATCTTTATCAGACTCTTAAGCAGAACCTTAACTTTATGAGCGCATAACTATCATTTCCACGCTCCTTTTCGTATTTTTTGTGATTTTTCTTACACAGACTTTGGGTTCTGAATGGACACTGAGGAATCCAGACTTGCATCAATTCTTCCTTCTTCCACAGCCTTTTTGCAACCAAGGGAAAGCATGACCGTTTTTCTCTGGTTTCAACTGTTGTCTCTTTTTCGTACCAAAATAATGATTGGATGTTTGAAATTGTGATAAAAATTATTTTTTAAAGTAATGTTTATTTAAAAATATATTAAAATAATATTTTTTTTACATTAATAATTAAAATAATATAAAATAAAAAGAGTATTAATTTAAAACTATTTAAAAAAAAAAAAACAAAATGTGGGCGGACCGGCTAATCCCCCAGGGAATGACAAATTCATGGAAATGAAATTTCGTATGATCATGAAAAGAATACAAATTCCTGAAAAATATTCAAGATTTTCGGATGGTAGAAGTTTGAGAAGCCTTCGGACCCCCAATGGATAACGTTCAAAAGCTTCTCACCCAAACACTATTGTGGGGTTAAGAGAATTCATCTGACCGCTTGAATCCCAATAACCTTCTAAGAGAATCCAGATTTAATTTCATTAACAAGATATTAATCCATGTTTGCTACGAAAACTCGCTGCATTTTGGATAAAACGGAATCATAACCTCATACGAAAGATATTTATTTACAAAACAAAAGGAAGAGCAGGATAAAAAAGTTCTCAAACGATAAACAATATAGCTAAGAACATTATCTTATGCTGGTTAAGAAACACCACAGTAAGAAAACTCCTGCACGCACCTCTCATCTTTTCCCAGGGAAAAAAAAACTGAAAGGAGAGAAAACTCATCCTCTTTCTAAGTGAAAACCCAGTAGGATACTCGCTGCTGCAGCTCTCTATGCCGTATGTACACTACTACCAAGCACACACTTCTAAACTATACAAGCATGTCTTTACTCAGTCTAAGCCCCCCTGTCCCTTCATGTTAAATCAGCCACGTTTGCTACCCATGGATGTCCTGAAAACAAACACATGAAACTTGACAATTAAATGGAAGCAAGAGCTAAATGAACATTGTATCAAGAATGACAATTTAACTCTTACATACATGATTTAATTCGCTCAACTTACTTAGCACTTGTTCAGCAGAAAATCGCCTGGAGACATCTTTACAGAGCATCCTCCGTAAAAGATCTTTAACACTTGTCGACGCCGACTGAAAAACTCTTGCAGAAAACCTCAAATTCCCTCTCAAAACCGCCTCAAATATCTCCACCACTGTTTCCCCATAAAACGGCGGAAATCCAGTTAACATTATGTACAACACCACCCCAGCACTCCACACATCCACCTTCTCTCCGTACTCTTTTCCCAACAAAACCTCAGGGGGCACATAATACGGTGTCCCCACTACATCATTCACCATCTCCCCTTCCACTACAACCTCAGAAGATCCAAAATCCGCTACCTTAATTGCATTCCCCTCGTCAAATAAGATGTTTTCAGGCTTGATGTCTCGATGAACGATGCCGTATGTATGACAGTGAGAGATGGCTTTCATCAGTTGAGTGAAAACCACTCTAGCTTCGTTCTCTGAAAGAACCCCGTTAGTGATTATCAAATCGTGAAGGTCTTGTTTAGAGCATAAATCGATGACCATGTGAAGGTTAGTTTCGTCTTCGTAGAGGTTGTGGAGTTGGATTATGTGGGGGTGAGGAGAAAGGAGGTGGAGGGTCTTGGGCTCTGTTAAGAGGCATTGCGCTTCGAGGGAGTCGCCAGAGACGAGACTCTTGACGATGGATTTGACAGCGAAAGAATCGCCAGTGGAGCGAGAGATGCACCTGAAAACAATACCAAATCGTCCACGGCCGATCTCCTCGCAGATTTGGTAGTCTCTGTTGAGTGCTTCGCTCATTTACTCTTATTTTAGTTACGGAGCTGTAATTTTGTTTGTTTGGTGGCGTGGTTTGTTTTTTAAAGACGACAAAGGAGGAACAATATTTTTATTTTTAAGGAATGTTTTTAAGGGATATTCGGCAGAGCATGGGATCTAACGGATGGAAACAACTGCAACTGAAAGAGCCGCTGGATTAGAAACAGGTCGGATGTTTGTGTCTTATGCTTTATTAATTTAATGAGTGGCATGGTGGGTGTATTTTAATTGGTTTATTCAAGTAATAAGACAGAGTCCGTACATGTTAGGACTTCTAACGGAAGTTATCCGAAGGTGGGGTAGTTTGTGTCGGTACTTGCTGTAAATCAAAGTTCGACCAAAATGTAATGACGTTTCAAAGAGTAGATTAGTGAAGCCTATCACTGTGCTTGTTTTGTTTTGATTTTCTCATTTAATACTGGAAAGGTGAGATCTCTGTATTGGGTGAAGGAATCTTGGATTTGTGAGGTGATGGATCCTATGGGTAAAAGATTTTTCTAATGGGCAAAACATATTGCTGGGAATATGTTTCTTGAAGCATAGGAGGTTATTTTTTTAAGCAAGTAGAAAAAGATTTATACTCATTTCTTTTTGGTGAATTTATGCTCATCTTTTTTCATGGAGCAAGATACCGAAGAACATGCGATTGATATGAAAACACACGCAACGCAAATGATATGCGCATGGCAGTTTTTTTTACCTCTTATGCATTGACCGATTTTTACTCTCTTCTATTTTATTTTATTTTTGCGGTAAAAAAAGTATTTTTCTAGTTTTCCTTTGCTGAAACTGAGTCCATGTTGAGTCACAAATAATGGACTTTCTTAATTAGTGCCCGAATATGTAATATGTAAATGCCCATCTTATTTTAATCGGCACGCCAAGGTTTGTAAGCAGTCAGAAACAACCGTACAAACGTTGCTCAGGTAATGCGAGCCCCACTAGCAGAAACTTGCACCAATAGACCGTATTTGCTCTCTTATTATAAGAAACGAGGAGCACTTCCATATCTATTTAGTTTATTTTAATTATATGATTACGTATCATATTTTTGCAACCAATGATGTTTTGTCACGTTAGAGAGACAAATTTCTTTAGCCGACAGTATGATTTGAGCCATGGGCTTCTTTTCAATGCAAAATAATTGGGGGGCTTCTTAAGATTCGAGGACAAATAAAGTTGGCGAAAAGGAACTGGGGGTCATACGAGGTTGTCCTTTTCATGACTTGTAGAGGCAGCAAAGGGTTGTGGGGGATCTTAATGTGTGATTTATAAGTTGGGTTTGCTACGGAATCCGGACAATATAAGGTACAAAGGAAGGACGGTCACAAAGAAATGCAAATGCTTGCTAGCTAGCTCTTTGTTTGTTCAAAGAGCTGCTTTCATGCTCGAACTGTTCCCCAATATTTGTGATAGACACAGGTAGAGACAAGTGTCTCGTGGTAAGCAATGCTACTTTTCCATTTCTATCTTTAAAATTATAAATCTTCTTCGGAGTGTGTGTCTTTGAGGTTGCATAAATGGTGCCTTAGTCCTCACACTATCGGGTCTGCCTGCTCTCAAAAACATAGTTGTCATGTTCGGTTTGAGATTTAACAGAGTTTAGGGAAACATTGGATTCATTTAATTAATCCAATTCAATTATTTTTGCTCCAAATAGTGTCATTTTAGTTCTTATTAAATACTCTTTAAAATTAACTTTGTAGGGTTTCGGATAAAGTTTTAGAAAGTTACTAAATTTGACCATATTAATATTCAAAATATTTTAAAGTAAATCCTAGCTAATTTGAATTAAATTTTAGATTTGTTAAAAAACTATTTCAACTCAATAACTTAAACGGTTAGGTGAGATCTCAAGATATGATTTATAATATTCTCTAATACCCTCTTCGAGTGAAAGCTTTTTGGGCTTGAAACTTGCACATACTCATATTATCTTGTACTTAATTTTTATCAAATAAATAAAAATGATAAGATTCGAATTCGTGACTGCTTGGTCATCAAAACTCTAATATTATATCAAAAAATTATTTTAACTCAATAGTTTAAGTTGTTAGATGAGATCTTAAAATATAATTTATATTAAAATTATTAGGCTAATGGATCAACTAGGTTAAACTGAGTTTAATACCTATATAAAAAAAATTATGAGTGAAAAAGTAAAACAAAACAAAAGCAAAATAATTAATTATCTGAAGAAGTATCATTGCCGTTCACGGTACTAGAAGAACCTGAGTTACAACTTCTAAATGAGTTTAATTCAAGGCTAATTTTGTTTTTTAGTTTTGTTTTGACCTCATTACGTCCTAATTAATCAAGATCATTTCAAAAACACGATCGATTATATTCTTAGTGTTTATTTGCTTGCTTGGAGACGGCTAGCCGCATACCATATCCTAATTCCTGCTCAAATTCCAAGCAGAATGTATAATAAATACTCTTAGCCAATTTTGACACATTAACACACAAACATCACTTTTCTAATTGTGAATTAGCTATCCAACTTGACTCATTTTACATGCTCCCCGTAATCAATCCATTAAACAAATATTAATGTGCTATATAAATTTAAATGTGACATTCATTCTTGTCTATAAAATAACATCAGGAAAGGTCATTGAACGGTGTGTGTGTGTGTGTATATATATATATATATATAGGAACAACATTAATTCCAACACGATGGAGATGTTTCTTGATGTAATAATCTCTAGCTGTCGGAGAGAATATACTTTTTTTTCATTAGCAACTGCATACTGTTGTTTTATGCCTTTACTTCGAAATTGATGAATTGATGAGTCATGATTCGCAACCAATGTCATCAACAACTGTTTTGACAACACAATCAACACCAAAACTTGAGATCTTGAATCTTGCATAAATATATTTCAACTGTAACTTTTACTTGAGGCAGGAGAGGTTGGAGCAATCTGAACACTTACTATTGTGCCTAAAACTTGGATATTCATAGTTTTCGGTTATACATATACATACATACATACTTGGGAACTCTCACGAGAGAGTATGAAGTGCATGATTGATGCTGGAAGAAAGATGTTATAGACAGACTAATATGTCATTAAGCTTTGAGAATAAATATATGGAGGACGCTGTATGAGAACTTGTAAAACTCTAAAAAAAACAAGCTTTCTATTGATTCATAAGCTAGCGTAGGCTTAATCAAGTTTTGCAATACTTGTTGCATTTTTACTACTTTATTTTGAAGGTTAAATAGTAAAACCCTAACAAGTATTCTAGATAAACTAATACTAATTAAAAAGAAAAAAAAGGTTGCTGAAATGAGTGTTTGAGAGTATAGTAAATGTTGTTTTTTAAAGTATTTTTCACTCGAAAATACATCAAAATAATTTTTATTTATTTCTTAAGAATTATTTTTTATATCAGCACATCAAAACAATATGAAAATACAAAATTAATTTTCACTACTTTATTTTAAAGGTTAAATAATAAAATCCTAACAAGTATTCTAGATAAACTAATACTAATGAAAAAAAAACAGATAAGAAAGTTGCTGAAGTCTATTATAGTTGAGCACCAAAAAAAAAAAATACTACCCCACTCGTCTCACAAAACTTCATTTCAGACTCCAATTGCAATTTAACCATATATACAGATTAAATAGAAAATAAAAATATTCTGGTTATGGAAAAAATTTAGTAGGATTATATGATGCTTGGACCATTTGATTTTGCTTTGACTTTCTTAGAGAGTGGGTGATCAGGGAAGTCGTGTTTGCTTGAACCATTATATTAACCATCAATTCCAAAACTCACGTCATAATTAATCCCAAGATTCTTAAAGAACAACAAAATTCAATGTCTAACTCAAAAAAATCCCAAAATCTACAGGAACAAAAAATCCACATTTACCCTAAGTACTAGAGTTCCAACTACTATGAATCCAAGTTTTAGGCACAATTCAAGTGTTAGGAAATTGCCATTATTATGGCAAATGCCCCACTTCTATTATTATAGCAAATACCCCACTTTTACTTTGTTCAAGTGGAACAACTCATCACCCACTTAGTACAAAGTGGAAGCACATGTTATGGCATAATTGGTGCCATAAAACTGTTTTATGGATCTTGTCTTGCCATTGTTGCCTATAAATAGACGCATTATTTGGAGAGCAATGTGAGCGAGTGTAAGAGAGAGAAGAGAGAAATAAAGAAGGGCTGCAATGGCAGCAGCTGCAAGTGCAGCAATAAGAGATGGGAGTTGAGTAGAGTGGATGTGATCCTCCTCCATGTATTTGTATTGTATCATTTTTCTATCTCTAATAATATGGACCTCTCTCGTGGATGTAGGCGATTTGTCGAACCACGTTAAATATTGTGTTAATGTGTTTAGCCTTCAATAGGCAATTATCAGAACATCACCAGTCGGAATCTGCTACAATAAAACATAATTTATTGTGCATAGAGGTGAGCAAAAAAACCGAACAACAGAGAAAACTGAGAAAACAAAAAAAAAATAACCGAAAAAACCGAACCGAAAAAAAAAACCGAATTAACCGATTAAAAAATTACAAAAAAATTCTGGTTCGGTTCGGTTTCGGTTTCTAAAGTCTAAAACCGATTAAACCGAACCGAACCGAACCGGTTCAACCAAGCAGCACTTAAAAAAAGAAATGGGTATAAATAGCATGTTTTCCTAACCCTAAACCTAAATTAACTTTCCTCTAAAAACAAACCTAGCCACCCCCTCCCTTACTCTCTGCATCTCTCCATCTCTCTTTTCCATTTGCTCCCTGCATCTTTACTTTTTGATTCTCCTTCATGCTCCTTTATTTGTTAAGCTCTGCTCCATGCTCCATGCTCCATGCTCCTCCTATTTGAAAGGCACGCCACCATCTTTACTTTTGCAATTTTACTTTTAATTGTTTTATTCCTCCTATAGGAGACATGTCCCTCTTTATTTTTCCTTTTAATTTTTTTATCCTTCTTCTTTCTATTTCTCACATAATCCTGTAATTATTGTATAATTTTTCATGCATATGTAACCAAAGAAGATTATCATGTTGAACCAGTAAAAGACTTTTCTGTGCTCTCCTTGATGTTGGTATTGTGAGAACAAAAATTCAAAATCAAGTTTGGCACTCGATGGATGATGAGCAGAAGAGGATCTATGTAAACTATCTTTTGATCTTCCCTTTGTTTTTTTTTTCTAGTCAAATGACCTCAGTTCTTTCCTCTTGTTCGTTATACATGCCCAACCATTTTAAGAAAAAGCCATGTTGAGAAAGCACAGATCTGTGAAATTAAGAACAAAACGAAGATAGAATTCCTGAAAAAATATGGTCAGTGAAAAAACTCAGAATAAAAACTCAATTGAAATAATTTCGGTTTAAATTGGTTTGGAAGGGGAAAAAACCGAACTGAACCGAACCGAATATGGTCGGTTCGAACCGGTTTTCGGTTCGGTTCAAAAACTTGAAATAAAATAATTTCGGTTTGGTTAATTATTTTGGTCCAAAACCGGACCGAACCGGAAATGCTCACCCCTAATTGTGCATACTGGATCGAAAGCAAACGCAAATAAAACACAAACAAGCAGATTTACATGGTTCCCTAAAACTGGGTACGTCCACGGAGGCAACAGATTGTATATTATTGGAGGAATGATACAAACACTCAACTCAACTCAGTACAATCCCACAAAACCTAGTGTTTCACTCTTACACTCGGTGTTTCTCTCAAATCTACTCTTTTTCACTCTCACAGTTGCACTTGCACTCACTGCACACTTGTTCTTTTTCTTGCTCTCTTTTTATCTCCATTTATAAGAGAAATGAAAGCCTTGGCAGCAACCAATAAATACTAAACAACTACTAACTACTAAAATAAATATTGTAGCTGATTTTAGTGTATTTGTCATAAGTGATGGTGGTTAAAAAATCTTGCCAAGGTGGAGATTTGTAACAAATTTATGTCAACATTTTTTAACCACCATCACTTGTGACAAATACACTAAAGTCGGCTGCAATATTTATTGTAGTAGTTAGCAGTTGTTTGGTATTTGTTGGTTGCTACCAAGGCTTTCATTTCTCCTATAAATAGAGACAAAGAGAGAGCAAGAAAAAGAGGCAGCAACCAACCAACAAGTACCAAACAACTGCTAACTACTACAATAAATATTGCAGCCGACTTTAGTGTATTTGTCATAAGTGATGGTGATTGAAAAGTGATTGTGGTTAAAAAATCTTGCCAAGGTGGAGATTTGTAGCAAATTTATGTCAACATTTTTCAACCACCGTCACTTATGACAAATACACTAAAGTCAGCTGCAATATTTATTATAGTAGTTAGCAGTTGTTTGGTATTTGTTGGTTCCTGTTAAGGCTTTTATTTCTCCTATAAATGGAGACAAAGAGAGAGCAAGCAAAAGAGCAAGTAACCAACAAATACCAAACAACTGCTAACTACTACAATAAATATTGCAGCTGACTTTAGTGTATTTGTCATAAGTGATGGTGGTTGAAAAGTGATGGTGGTTAAAAAATCTTGCCAAGTTGGAGATTTGTAACAAATTTATGTTAATATTTTTCAACCGCCATCACTTATGACAAATACACTAAAGTCAGCTGTAATATTTATTGTAGTAGTTAGCAGTTGTTTGGTATTTGTTGGTTGCTGCCAAGGCTTTCATTTCTCCTATAAATGGAGACAAAGAGAGAGCAAGAAAAAGAGCAAGTGATTTTTCTTGCTTTCTCTTTGTCTCCATTTATAGGAGAAATGAAAGCCTTGGCAGCAACCAACAAATACCAAACAACTGATAACTACTACAATAAATAATGCAGTTGAGTTTAGTGTATTTGTTATAAGTGATGGTGGTTAAAAAATCTTGCCAAGGTGGAGATTTGTAGCAAATTTATGTCAATATTTTTCAACCACCATCACTTTTCAATCACCATCACTTATGACAAATACACTAAAGTCAGCTACAATATTTATTATAATAGTTAGCAGTTGTTTGGTATTTATTGGTTGCTGCCAAGACTTTCATTTCTCTTATAAATACAAACAAAGAGAGAGCAAGGAAAAGAGTAAGTGTGCAGTGAGTGCAAGTGCAACTGTGAGAATGAAAAAGAGCAGATTTAAGATAAACACTGAGTGTAAGAGTGAAACACTAGGTTTTGTGGGATTGTACTGGGTTGAGTTGAGTATTTGTATCATTCCTCCAATAATATACAATTTGCTGCCTCCGTGGACGTACCCGGTTTTGGAAAACCACATAAATCTACTTGTTTGTGTTTTATTTGTATTTGCTTTCAGTCCAGTATGCACAACATCAAATACTAATATGCTATTAAGCTTTGAGAATAAACATATGAAATATAAGTGAACGAGAAATTGTGAACCTCTAACAAACAAGACTCAATCAAGTTTTGTAATACTTGTTCAATTTGTACTACTTTATTTTGATGGTTAAAAAATAAAACCCTAGCAATTATTACAGACAAACTAATACCACCAAAAAAAAAAGAAAACCAGATAAGAAAGTCGTTGAAGTCTACTGCCTGAAATTGCAGACGAGCACCATATGAATAAAATACTGCTATATTCCACTAACCAAACTTCATTTCAGCCTCTAATTGCATTCTCACTATATATAAAGATTAAATAGAAAATCAAACTTCATTTTGTTGCTGAAAATCAAAATAAAATTATTTTTTATGGGTATTTTTTAATTGTTTTGATGTGCTGATATTAAAAATAAAATTTTAAAAATAAAAAAAAAATAATTTAATACATTTCACCATAAATAAAAAGAACTTTGATCACCAACATTTGTAAAAAAAGAGAGATGCCCATGCGTGCCAGCTTTTAAGTTTTAACAGATAAGTGATTTAGTTACATGCTATTGGCTATTAGCTTGCTTTGATGATAGCCTTGTATGTTTAAATAGTTTATCAACTCCAAATCACTTAATACAGCTATATATCAAGTATTTGCATCCGATATCTTACTCGATTCCGAGCAACATGGCTAGGCTCGATCTTCAAATAAATATTAAATGCTTCAACAAATTTCATTCGATCCTCCAATTCTCATCTTCCCTGATCGGAAACAGACTCTGCGCGTACGGAGAAAAGAACACCAGAGTAACAGACACGCTTAGCATTAAATCTGGTCTGGTTAGTTCTTGGATCGAATATGGTCAAGTGTGAAATATCACCTTGTAGAAGCCATCTATTATTGCTCCAAAATGCAAAAGGAAGCGAGGAGTCATCAAGTAGATCAACCACCTATTTCTTAATCCAAGACTCCTTGACACGATAATCTTTTGCTACCCATATTTCAAGTTCTTTCTTCTTAGTGTACTGTATATGGCTTGAGAGGATCACAACAAGAGAGTCGTCGTTGCTTGAGTCAAGAACACGTATACTAGCATCTTCATTGATGCCAGTATCATACTTGGGATGAAAAGATCACAGTCCTATATATATATATCCTTCTTATCCTTTGACGTCAACGAATGAAAACATCACAGTCCTATCCTTCTTATCCTCTGACGACGAATGAAAATATCCTTTCACGTATGTACCTGAACAAGCACGTCTTGCTAATTCTATGGCCGCATCATCAGGAGTTTCTCTCCAGAGATCATACTTGGAGTTATAATCTGGATTGTGATAGTAGTTTGTTTTTAAAATATATTTTGTTTAAAAATATATTAAAATAATTTTTTTAATTTTTAAAAATTATTTTTGATATAATACATCAAAATAATTTGAAAATACAAAAAAAATATTAATTTGACGTTAAGAAAAGAAAATTTCAAAATTTTTTAAAAACACTTTTAAAACACAAAAACAAACAAACCGAGTAATATATCCTCAATGAAGATGCTAAATGAAAAGCTAGAAATAAACAAAATATTACTTTGGCTTTTTTTTATAAATTACAAGAAGAGTGATAAACAAAATATTATTTTATCATCTTTTGCAAATAAGTTATTCATACATATCTTGGAATAATGTTATTTTTTTAGTTTTTTTCTTTTTTTTTTTTAATTTATGTTTTTTTATTAGATTATTCTGATTTCATGATCTGTGCTATAGGTTTGGTGAACTCTCTCGGTTGATTCAGGTAGTTTTTTTATTTTTTTTAATTTATTTTTTTAATATTAAATTGATGAAGAATTGTAACTCTTCAAGTCAATCAGGTTATTTAAAATTGTTAAAATAGTTATGTATAAAATATATTTGAATCATTTACGTACATATAAAAAAAAATATTTATATTATTTAAAAAATTATATTATTAATTTAACTCTTCTTGGATTGAAATTCCAGTCGCCCTTGTTTATTATCTTGTAATCATTAGACTCTCGTTGCAAGATTCCATAAAGTATTGCCATCCCAATCTCGGAAAAAGCAAATTACAGGGACTCGAAAGAACTGGTGGACATGGCAGATCCTAATAAATGCTGGGAGGCAATGCTATATGATTTTCAACAGGATCAAGTGTTTCGCCTACTAACACAAGGAAAAGCAGGGGATGGAAGGAGGCCTTCCCGCGTTGGACATATAATTGCCAAACAAGCAACCTGAAATATTATTTCAAGGCCTTATTGTAGTGGTCGGTGATGAAACTAGGGTTTTCAATTTGGCCCAACCGTGCACTTGAATCGCGGCAGCAATTTCACTGGCAGCCTGGAAAGAATGTCAAACGTCATATCTGTTAAATAATATTTATGTAGTCTTATTTATTAAGGGTAGAAGAGTACTTTTAGTTTGACCTATATATACTTTATTTGTATTTAGGTTAAGACTAAGCATTCATAATATACATATTATTCAGAATTCTAGCCTCCTTTCTCTATTTGATCTCAATTAATTTAACATGGTATCAGAGCTGGTTTTATGAAACGAGGCTTAATCCCAAACACAAGTTCGCGGATCCAACTTCTGCAAATGAACCATCCCAGCAGCCACACCATTTTGTTCAGGAGTATCTGTACATGAAGTTTGGTGAATGGTTCCATCTAAGGCAAGCATTTGACAAAATTTATTAGAGGTGTATTCCCCACCCAAATCACATCTAAAGCATTTGATCACAGCAGAATGTTGAGTTTTGATAAGAGCTCGAAAAGCTGCATATATCCCAAAGAATTCAGAACGATGTTTCATTAAATAAACCCAACAATAACGAGTATGATCATCAATAAAAGAGACATAATATCGAGACCCTTCTTTTGTGGAAACAGGAGAAGGTCCCCATACATCAGAATGAATCAAATCAAATGGTGTAGCTGAAAGAAAACATAGGCATATTGTTGAAACTGCTCGTTCTCTCTTGTTGTCTGCCTTTGTTCCTAGTGAGTTTTGGGGAGAAGCTGTTCTTACTGCTGTAAGTTTGATTAATACGATTCCATCTTCTCATAGTTTGGGTCTATCTCCTTTTGAAAAGTTATATGGGTATGTCCCTGATTATTCCTCATTTAGAGTCTTTGGTTGTACTTGTTTCGTTCTTCGTCCTCATGTAGAACGCAATAAGCTATCCTCTCGATCCGCTATTTGTGTCTTTCTAGGTTATGGTGAAGGTAAAAAGGGGTATCGTTGTTTTGATCCAATAACTCAGAAACTTTATGTGTCTCGTCATGTTGTCTTCCTTGAGCATATACCTTTCTTTTCTATTCCATCCACTACTTATAGCCTGACAAAATCTGATCTTATTCATATAGATCCTTTTTCTGAGGATTCTGGTAATGATACCTCTCCCTATGTTCAATCAATTTGTAATCATAACTCTGCAGGTACTGGTACTTTACTCTCTAGCACACCTGAAGCTCCATTCTCATCTACAGCCCCTCAAGCTTCATCTGAGATTGTGGATCCACCTCCACGTCAGTCCATCCGCATTCGTAAGTCCACAAAACTACCAGATTTTGCTTATTCTTGTTATTCTTCATCATTTACTTCCTTTTTAGCTTCTATTCATTGTCTCTTTGAGCCCTCTTCCTATAAAGAGGCAATTCTTGATCCGCTTTGGCAGCAAGCTATGGATGAGGAACTTTCTGCTTTGCATAAGACAGATACTTGGGATCTGGTTCCTCTACCTCCTGGTAAGAGTGTTGTTGGTTGTCGTTGGGTGTATAAGATCAAGACTAATTCTGATGGGTCTATTGAGCGATACAAAGCTAGGTTGGTTGCAAAGGATACTCTCAACAGTATGGTATGGACTATGAGGAGACATTTGCCCCGGTTGCAAAAATGACTACTATTCGCACTCTTATTGCCGTAGCTTCGGTTCGTCAGTGGCATATTTCTCAGCTTGATGTTAAAAATGCATTCTTGAATGGAGATCTTCAAGAAGAAGTTTATATGGCACCCCCTCCTGGTATTTCACATGACTCTGGATATGTTTGTAAGCTTAAGAAAGCATTATATGGTCTCAAACAAGCACCTCGTGCTTGGTTTGAGAAATTCTCTATTGTGATCTCGTCTCTTGGCTTTGTTTCTAGCAGTCATGATTCTGCTCTTTTTATTAAGTGCACTGATGCAGGTCGTATCATTCTGTCTTTATATGTTGATGACATGATTATTACTGGTGATGATATTGATGGTATTTCAGTTTTGAAGACAGAGTTGGCTAGACGATTTGAAATGAAGGATTTGGGTTATCTTCGATATTTCCTGGGTATTGAGGTAGCATACTCACCTAGAGGTTACCTTCTTTCTCAGTCGAAATATGTTGCAGATATTCTTGAGCGGGCTAGACTTACTGATAACAAAACTGTAGATACTCCTATTGAGGTTAACGCAAGGTACTCTTCTTCTGATGGTTTACCTTTGACAGATTCTACTTTATACCGCACTATTGTTGGGAGTTTGGTATATCTCACCATTACTCGTCCAGATATTGCATATGCTGTTCATGTTGTTAGTCAGTTTGTTGCTTCTCCTACTACTGTTCACTGGGCAACTGTTCTTCGTATTTTGCGATATCTTCGAGGTACAGTTTTTCAGAGTCTTTTACTTTCATCCACCTCTTCCTTGGAGTTGCGTGCATACTCTGATGCTGATCATGGTAGTGATCCCACAGATCGCAAGTCTGTTACCGAGTTCTGTATCTTTTTAGGTGATTCTCTTATTTCTTGGAAGAGCAAGAAACAATCTATTGTTTCTCAATCATCCACCGAAGCAGAATATTGTGCCATGGCATCTACTACCAAAGAGATTGTTTGGTTACGTTGGTTACTTGCTGATATGGGAATTTCCTTTTCTCATCCTACTCCTATGTATTGTGACAACCAGAGTTCTATTCAGATTGCTCATAACTCGGTTTTTCATGAGCGCACTAAGCACATTGAAATCGATTGTCATCTTACTCGTCATCATCTCAAACATGGCACCATCGCTTTGCCTTTTGTTCCTTCTTCCTTGCAGATTGCAGATTTCTTTACCAAGGCGCATTCCATCTCTCGTTTTCGTTTTCTGGTTGGCAAACTCTCGATGCTTGTAGCTGCCGCATCGTGAGTTTGAGGGGAGATGTTAAATAATATTTATGTAGTCTTATTTATTAAGGGTAGAAGAGTACTTTCAGTTTGACCTATATATACTTTATTTGTATTTAGGTTAAGACTAAGCATTCATAATATACATATTATTCAGAATTCTAGCCTCCTTTCTCTATTTGATCTCAATTAATTTAACAATATCTTCTCCAAGTTTTTTACCCCGGATTATCTCTAATACTTCTTCCTCTTCTTTTTTACACTAGGTTTCCAGGTCTCGATGGCGTCTGTGAGAGAAAATTAGGTCTTGGTTTAACAAATGCTCATTGCTCGGACGTGATATGTGCGAAGACTAGGAGGACATTTTCTAAGGTTACTTGGAGGTTTGCAATTATAATGACTTAAAGTTACAAACCACAAAGTATATTTACTGATTATCCTGAAAAAACTTCGTCATCCCGTAACTTAGCTTTTAAAATTACTTTGGAATTATGATAATTTATGTGACACAATGAGTATTGTTACCATGGAAATGGAAATGAATATTTTTCGTTTCAATTTATTTCCTAATTTAACTTGTTGCAATGACTGATTGTGATGATGATAACAAATGATAAATAATAAGAAAAAACTTCAAAAAATTTGTGAAATACCATTTAATGGCTCATATATATTTTAATAAGTTTTTTCTTGTTTTTTTCCCCCAATTATAGCATTGTTACTTGAAAAAAAATACTAAAAGTGCAATTGCTTACCATCTTTGCATGAACTCTGTTCCATTTCAATTTGTGCTTCCCATGACTGCTTGAGGTCAGAAGATTCACACTCCTGCGAAGGTCTGCATTCTGATGAGGAACAGAAAATGAACATCTGCTGGTGGCCTGCTTCTTAGATGCTGAAGACTGAGCAGAACACAATTCTTCATCCTTTCTTGAGGTACCCACCACATTATCATCGTTGTGCAATTTATATGGTTGTGGTCTTTCTTCTTCAATGAACTTTGATCTCTTCCTATGAGCTGGAATATTCTTGTAATTCTGATTTGTTGGGACCCTTTGATCATTAGATGAATTAGTAGGACAAGGAGCCTTTTCCTTCAAGACAACCTTCGGAATGGCCAAATTCTTAGTATCATCAGTGTTATCAAGAACAACTTCAACTGTTCCACTTGAATTTGAAGCTCTTGCGGCTGCTTCCACTTCCCACATCTTGAATATAGCTTTCGCTAGATGCTCTCTAGCAAAAATCTATATCAATTATAGGTTCTGGATAGTTTACTCCCAATTCCACCGCAGCAACTTTAAGCGCAGTAATGGGTGCATCCCCAGGATGATGGATCCATTCAGTTGGCATTCTTGTTAGCTCAGGCAGCCAGTGGCCCAGTGCCGAACGTATTTACCCTCTGGGTCAAATTTGGAGCCTTGAATCTGACTCACATGACGCAGAAAAATAAGTCATGAAAATAGGGCACTTGCAATTGTACTTTTAATTAATACATTTACCATCTGCCACTATAGTTTCACTAAATTGCTATATTCTTATAGATAATCAGGGAAACTCAGCACCATGAAGGCCTAAAAGGATATTGTTTTTGTTTAATTGCATGGTATTAGATGCTGCTCCATTTCAAAACATGGAAGGGATGTCTTTCATGCATGCAGGCCAGTTTCCATTGGTATGTGGATCATCTAATTATTAGCCAAAATAGAAGAGGAATGAGATCATGTACATCCCAAAATATTCCAACTTCTGAACAAGTGTTTAAAGGATGTATAATCTAACATGCTATCGAAAGCTCAAGGAGTCAATAAACCATATGTAAAGCACCATGGATGTCATTTCCACAAGATTCAACAATGACTTCTCCCAAAGGATGGATGTTTTCATGCAGCATTAAAGAAGATGAAAAGAGAGTGAAGTTTCCATAACAGTTCTGTATCCCAATGTGGTTAAGCCACAATCCAGCAATCTTAAAAATAAAGATGGGAAGCTTGAGAAAATATGCTTTGGACATGACTGTATACAGCACAAAGCACATGCAAGAGACTCTAAATTGCATTCTGTTACATATTTGAAGTATGGAGTTGGAAAAGTTTATGGAAAGTTTAGCATGCTTCATCTGGGGAAGTTGGAGCAATACACATACAATTCAATTCAATTGCAAATGCAAATGCTTCAATAAACATAATATTCCAACATACCTCTGGGTTATCCAAGCGTTCAAGCTCGTGAGCATCTGGTAAGCTGCCCGAAATATACTGCCAACCAAGGATATCGCTTTCCAAATCTGCATCCAAAAGTGTCCCAGAAATACTTCATCCCCCATCTCCATGGAAGAAGAAGAACTTTTACAGCAAAGCTGGAAACAATTGCTCTTATTCTGTTGTGTATCCAACCAGTTGCCCAAAGCTCACGCATTCCATCGTCAACTAACAGGTAACCAGTCCGTCCCTGTCTCCAAGCCTTAAAATGGACCTGATTGGCATTCCATGGAAAATACTTTAAGTTGCTCAACAATAATCTCTCATGAGTGAATGGAAAATTAAAACAAAGATAACGGGAGCATTCCCTAAGCCCGATGGATCTAAGAAACTGAGTCACGCTTTCTTTCCCCACCGAGTTCTCTTCTTTTGACCACAATAACTGCTTCATTTGCACACACCGGAAAACTTTCTTCACACTCAGCTCTCCAAAATGAAGATACGGGGACAAAAGTGAGGAGAAGGACCCAACTCTTAGCCTACTCTTTGCATGGCCAACTAGATGCTGTTCAACAAATTCAGCGAGAGCCTTATCAGCATTGGCCCAACCTGGGGACCATCCTCTTCCTAACAAGGAATTACTAGATTTTTCAGCTTCATCTTCAAGACCTAATTCCTCAACTGAACACATCACAATTGTTCCTGTCATGAAAAAGAAAACCATAGATTATTCATTTTCCTCACCGAAATGCACAGACATTGAGAATTAATCTCCACTAGCAAGAGACTTTGCACCAAAACCAACAGGTCCTATAATAAAAAAAAAAAAAAAAAATTATTTATTTAATCAGAGAACCAGATTGAAAGACCACCCAGAAATGAAATCTACCAGCAGCAGGTACCAATCGCCATGGAGGAAGATGTGAAACAGGTTCCATCTGCATGTGCAAGCACTTGTCCCGGTATGCTTCAAATGTCGTAAAAGCATACCCTCTTTCATCATATATTTCCCATGGTTCATACAACAAATCTCCGTTACAACTTTGTACAAAAATGCCAAGCTCTACCAGTTTTTCTTTGATGTTGTGATCACGAACAAGAGAGACAGGATATGGGAGAAGGAGACAAAAGAAAGGAAAACATGATAATTTGCCGTTAGATAAACACCTCTTGTAAGGAAACTAGGAATCATACTCAAAACTATCATTTATAAAGCAAAGCCATTCTCATTTGAAAAAAAGACCAAAACAAAACTGATCATCTACTAGTTATCTTAATAGGGGAAGACAAACTTCCACCTCTTTAAGGATCATTAAGCTGCTGCGCTAGGATTTCCTTACAATATTTAGATTTGAATTTCGTAAGCCACGCTCTTTTTATTATTTTTTTCTGACAAACCAGAAGCTGCTTTCCCTTGTTTGATATGCAACAACTTCAACTGAGAAATAGAATCATTAACATCTATAATCTTCTCAAATCCATTGCGATAAAATATGACACTCCCCAACCCCCATCACCCCAGCATGAAAAAGTAGAAGAAAACAAAGCCCAATTCAATTAAATCTTAAGCCATCGATTAGATACAGTTCACCAACATATAGAAAGAATCATAAGTTGACATTCTTCATCAAGTTGATTCAAGTGAGTCTCTGCGTATTCAATTGTAGTGGGGACAAATCATATTTAAGGAACCAAAGAAAACATACCATAGAAATGGTTAAATGCCACTGTCGTCGCCCCAATAGTTTCGATGCTGTCCAGAAGAGCACCAACTGTACTATGGGTTTTGATCAGAACGAGTTCAGCACCAAGAGATTTCCAAGGATTGTCCCAAGTGAGCAAAAGACTGCTTCAGCCACCACCTCGACACTCGACCCGGGTAGAACTGTCCTTTAGGGCACCATATAAATACTGGGAAAACACAACCATCCCTTGCAGAGGCAGCTAATGCAGGATTATCCTCAATTCTAAGGTCCCTTCTAAACCAATCAATGGTCTTACTGCTACTCATTTTGCAATAATTCAGACCCTTTAGGATCAAATCAGAGTATCAAATATCTAAAGACTCAGAGTACGCCATCAAAAAGTTGTCAATATTCTGTTCCAGGAACCATACAAATACCAACTGGACTTCATTATGGGACCTCTCTGTAAATATAAACAAGCTGCTAGCTGTCATCAAGATACATAACAGAACTAAGAATTGTAAACCGGGAACTCATAAATTCCAGTTCACCACATAGTAGCAGTCCAGCACTAACACTAGCCCTTTGCATCAAAGACACCCCAGCTTCACTTATCTTACTCTAGAATCTTGAAGGAAAATTCAAGCATGATACGAATCAAAAGGTCTGAATTTTAACTTTAAAATATTTACCTGATTAATTTTGCAAGATTATCTATACAGAATACAGCTGAAATTTTACAGGAACTATATTATGATAAAATTTTAGATCAATTAAAATTTGATAACATATTATTTAAATCGATTAAAGTTGTTATTATTATTTTGATAAATTTATCAATAAAATATTCTTTTTTCAGCTATATTTAGCCTAATAGTCTAGACTTATAATGTATTAATTTTAAATAGCAAAAAAAATTTAAATGAGTCTTAGACCTTAAACTTATGCATAAGATTGATCTTTCTCTTGAATTTTTTTCCTTTATTTTACATGAATTCATAGCACATCAAGATAATAATAAGAGAAAATATAAAACAGAAAAGTTCTATCACTCAAAACAAAGTTTTCTAATTGAATTTATATACTAAAAGTTTTATCCAAAATATCACTCATGAGAGCTTTGAGATTTCATCTACATGGAGTAATTCTAGTATAAAGACTTTATTTTTATTATCTTATTTTATTTATTTGATGTTGAACAATTATTTTTAATTTGAGTTTGTTCTAGTTCATTAGATATTATTTAGCGGTTTATTTTATTATTGGACTTATATTAATTTATTTCTAGTTTGGATTCATTTTCTTATTCGCGTGCAACCTAAAAGAATTTCATTAGAGTTATTTAGATGGACTATATAATGTTTTTTGAGCTGAAAATGTTGGCAGCTTGATAATAATAAATATGATTTTATGACAAATATCGTATATTTGACTTATCAAAGATTAACTGGCTTTGTGGTATCATTCACATACTTTGAGTTCTTAGATACATGGGTTATCTCTAATTCCAAGTTTATTTTAATATTTTTGATTCTTAAATACAAGGTTATTTCTATGAAATCTAATTTTTAGCTTTTTCAAATTGTATTTTAATATTATTAAGAGTTGGTTGAATATGTCATCCAGAAATCCATTTCAAAGCATCTTTTATATGATTAACCTAAAATATGTTTCTCCAAGTAATTTTTAAACTCTATGGACAACAACAAGATGAGATAGCATGAAGGATAGAGATCCGAGACACACTAAAATTATTCCCTAATAATTTACATTAAAGAATTGTATCCACACAAAAAATAAAGATCGTATAATAATTAAGAAACCGAATAACTAAACAGAAATGATTAAGAAAAGGAAAGAAAAAAAGGTTTCTGATTGTACCCAGATAGATAATGATCTTCTAGCACCCAATAAACTTCCAGCTTTCTCGTAGCCCATAAAATTTATAAATTAATGGCGAAGCTTGCTTGCATCAGTACATTGTACAGTTACACTGCCTTTGAAGAATGGGCATCGCTGTTGCTCTCTCCTGTTATTTTAAATCTTTTTGGACGAAAATAAATTTTTTTTCTATTATATCTGAAAAAAAAATAAGTTACTTCGGATATATTTTCTAGATTCTAACTCAAAAAAAAATAAAAAAAAATAAAATGCATAGTGTTATTCACTATTACTAACCAACCTCTAGACCACTGATACTGAGGTGTTTTTTGTGTTGATAGCGGATTGTGACTATTATTTTACTAAGTTTTTTAAAAGTTTGTTTTTATATTTTTTAATTATTGTGATAGGGTATTAAAATTAATTTTTAAAAAATAAAAAAAATATTTTTAATATATTTTTTTAAATAAATAATTTTAAAACAATCATTACTGAACTTCAAGAAACACATCACATGCCCCTATCCATTGTTGTGATACTGATAATTGTGGGCCATGAGCATGCCTTTTGTGTTTTTCTGGATCCACTGTTGTGAATTGGAAGATAAGGTCCTTCGTCTTCGAAAACATAGTTACAAGAACCGGCCCAATCCGTGACCCAGCCATCCAACCAGCCGTGTGCGCGTGTCTGTGCCATTCCCGATTCCTTCTTGAAGGCGTTAGCAGCAGACTTTGCTTTTGATTAATGTATCTGCTGCTATCTCCCCAGAACTTGGTGGATTTTTCCCTTTGTTGCAGTTTTTTCCCGGGCTGACGGGATGAAGAGATTGGATTTTTCTCTTTGGTGGCTGGGATGATCGTGATGCTGCCGTCTGATTCCATGGAATCCCAGGGTCAAGCTAGACTAGGATTAGCTGTTTGGATTATTGCTGGAAATCAAACTCTTCTCTTTCAGTCATTGGCCCGAGATCTTTTTCTGCCTCCGCACTGTCTCCTAAAAGGGGGATAACTAGTCAGTCTATCGTTGCTATGCTCCTAGGATAATATTTTGATTTAAAAAATAAAAAAAACCTCGGTATTTGGATATTTCTTCTGTAGCATTGATTTTTTAAATGAAAAAAAAGTTGTTTGTTGTTAATAAAATGATAATTTTTTTTTAAAAAAAGTGGTAATGAATTATTTAATTATCATGTTAATAAATTTATTTAAGAGAATCTTATTATAAAATAAAAAATAAATAAATAATAGCCATTTTAAAAATGTTCAATAGCACCTTATCCAAAATTAAAAAACCTAAACACGTTTGTGCGTAGAAGGCAGGGCTCGCGCGCTTATTTTATTTAAAAAATAGATGACTCACCATCCATTCCTATTTTTTAAAAATAGAACAGGTGGTATGTTATTCAATTACAAAAATTTCCAATCACGAGAGGTAGCCTAAAAGGCAAGGCTTGCGCGCCTATTTTATTTAAAGGATGGATGACTCGTCGTCCATTTTTATTTCTTAAAAATAGAACAAGCGGCATGTTGTTCAATTACAAAAATCTCCAGTCATTAGAGGTAGTTACAGTAATCAGAAATTCAAGGTTCAAGTTTTCATACCTTAAAACCATAAATCTCAACCTTTTTTAACCTGGAAAATGAATGGAAAAAAAAATATATAAACCTTTAAAACCTCATTGCTAACCATAAAAACACATTTTAACTAGACAAAAAACTCGTAATCAAATCAAATTTAAAAAGTTTACTAAGCCCCGGTCTACTTTTTAGACATAACTAAAGATAAAAATTGCATCCATTGAGTTTTTCTCTTAAAAATGAATTCATAAACAATAAAATTATACTTACTTGTAGCTAAAATTTGATTACCCAAGAGTTTTCTCTTTTCTCCTCCATTTTTTGTGACTTTTTCTCTTTTTTAACAATAGTTAAGGACTAAAATGCAAAATAAATAAAATTTCGTAGCTAAAATATAAAAATTAAAAAGAACAATCATCAAATAAAATACAAAAGATAAATTTCAAGGGACCAAATTGATTGTCTTTTGTGCTTTTTAAATAAAAAAATCCAAATATTTTAGTTTATTGTATAATACTAAGAATATGAGTTCATTTCTAGCCTAAGTGATAGGTGGCACTCCTCCCCGAAAGAGGAAATCCATGCCAAGCATTATATAAAAAAAAAAGGCCTCAGTTTTTTATTTTATACCCAGACATATTTATATTGTACTGGAATTACTATTTTTCTTTTAAAAAATAAATTGAGCTGGCATAGAGGATAATACAATTTTTTCTTTGGATTCATTGGTTATTGTTGAATTGTTTGTTTGGGTCAAATTTATCTTTTCAATTTTTTAACTTTTTAGCACAATGATTTAATTAAACTATCCTTAAAAACACAATTTATTTAACTAACTTTGAGGAATATTTTAGTATTTTCACTATTTTAGCATAGTAAATTATTTAATTAGTTTTAAAGGCAAAGTTTCTTTAACTGGTGTTCACGGCTTATTTATTTTTTCATCCTGTTTTTTTTTTTTTTTTTATAATCAAATATACTTAGGGGTATTTGTCTAATTTAACAAATAAAAATATTATTTTAAAAATAAAAATTGTTGATGTGTGCATTGCACTCATGCAACATCACTCAGTAGCAAAATTCATGTTTTTGCGGCGGTGTTCGAATCATCCTAGTGACTTCTCTATTTTTTAGAGGCGCAAGTGGGCAATGGATCTTTGGTTTCGCTTTGATAACTTTTTTTTTTTTTCTCATCCTTGATTTTCATGTCTGACCTTTTAAATTTTCAAAGTAGCCATTTTATTTATTTTTCCTTCAGATTTTGTACATGTTATTTGATTTTATTTGTTTTATTTAAAATAATTTATAAAAAAATAATTTTTTTCCAGTGTCATCCTCCTTCAATTTTTCATTTGCAGATTTGGTCTTTATTTTTTTATTGCTATTTGTTTTATTTTATATAATTTTTAATGTTTTTTTATGGTCTTATCCGCTTTAATTGTTTTTCTATCAAATTTTATTCTTATTTTTTATAACTATTTTTTCTACTTTGAGAGATGTTTTAAATTGTTTTTTTTTTTCATCCTTAAATTGGCAGGGAATTGAGTTTCTTGATTAAGTTTGAGTCTAATATTTCACAAGTTGCAAATTTAGAACATTAACCCAGATCTAAGATATTCGTCTTAGTTTGCTTGTTTTTTTTTTTTAAGTTCATGGTTTTCAGTTTCATCATTCATTATTTATTTAATTTGGAGATTAAGCTCCATTATTTTTTAATTGCTTTTAATAGTCTTTTTATTTTTCTTTTTTATTAAATTTAGTTTTTTTAAGTTAAATTTAAATTAAATTAAATTAAATTAAATTAATTGATTTAATATGAGCATAAGATTCTCACATCATATATTTTGTTTAGTTTGCTTCATAAATCGTTACTCTTATGGTGCGTGCAATCTCTTTTTGTGTTATCTTGCAACCTTTCGCAAATGACTTTATAAATTTTTAAGTGAGTTTTTTTCTGGTGATGAGGCAGTGTTTATAGTGGGGCTATGATGAGTCTCTAACAGTATTTTTTTTTTCCGGGTATGATATTTGTAGTCTATTTTTTATAGTTAACCATTGAGAATTGTTTTGTTCTTTTAATTGCCATCAAAGCTTTTTTTAACTATATTATTAAATTAATTAAGTTTATTAAAGTCAGTGAAGTTAATAATCTGAATTTAATAATCTGAATTTAAAATTCTTCTTGTTTATTTAAAAACATTTGCATCACATGTTAAAAAAATTTAACCATGCTTGTGACATAATCCAGCCACCCATCTAGGACGCATCTATATTCAAGGAAAAACCTACGTGTTTGTTGGTTTTTTTTTTTTTACGAACGGTAATTGTTTATTAATTGACGGTAACGTAGAAATATAAGATAAGGAGATTTTTTTTATTTTATTTTTTCACAGTTGACGGTGCATATTTGACCATCTAAAAGTTAGCCTACGAAATTGACTTTGACCGACCGCTTGTAGAATGATAGAAGGAGGACTGTACACTTATATAGCCGCTTCTTGCCACTACTCCACTTGCCACTCTCAATTTGAGAGTGGTCAGGAGAGAGAGAACGCCAGGACTTTTCTTCGAAGAAGGAGAAGTTTGTCGTTTCCAATTTTTTTTCAAAGAAGAAGAAGAAGAAAGAAATCCGCTTAGTCTGCGGTCTATATTATCCGATACATGCATTTATGTAATAGACAACTGTACTTGTTTTTTTATTGCTTTTAATCGGTGCAGCATGACAGTGGTGGTTCAAACCTGCCGTGTGATTGGTTGTTTAAAATATATTCTTTTATGTCTGTACTGAAATGATTATTTTATGATAAATTATCTTAAAAATAATTGTTTTGACAAGAGAGTTATATATATTTAAAATTCGAAATCTTTTTTCAAGCAATATTAGTATTTTCATTTCTCTTTCAATCGAGAATTCTAGAGTCGGTCATAGCACATGCTTCATATTCACACATATAGCACGAAGATTCAAGGGAGATAGGATCATGCATTTTAATCGTTTTCTTACTTCCTTTATGAGATTTACATTTTGACCAGATTATCCACATTGCCATTAAATAATATAAAGTGCGAGCCCACTTGAATGAATGATTGCTTGCCCTCTTGGATTTATTTAGCATTTGCCCTAAAAGCACTCTCGTAAATGCAATTGAGATAACCCTAATCAGTGACTTCAATGCTGTGATGGTGTTCTTGAAAAGAAAAAGGATAGATTTGACATTTGTCATATAAAATACAAATAAATAAAAAGTGATATAAAAACAAATTTTTTTGATAAAATAACATATTTTTAGGATGCCATGTTTCTGACGAGGATGTCATGTTTTAGAACTAAAACGTTTAATTAATATTACAATTCAAAAATATAATATTTAATTAAATATCATGATTGAGAACCACAACCTCAATTATACAGCTAATTAAATGTAATTGTTTTGGAACAGCAACGACAACCCAACAGTTAATGATTTGATAGCCAAAATGAGTATAGGATGTCACGTTTCTGATAAGGATATCGTGTTTTAGAATTGTAATATTTAATTAATATTACAATTAAAAAAATATAATATTTAATTAAATATTTTGGAGAACACAACATCAATTATAAAAGTAATTAAATCTATTTTATTTTTTTTGGAACTATATGATTTGATGGCCAAGAAGGGCAGCGCCTTCTGATACTAAACAATGTCAATTAGCAACATCCGCCATAATTTACTTAAATCACTCCACCACCTGATCTATCTTCCTTCTTTTGTCCCAGCTTGTTTACCTTCTTACAAAAATACAAGATTGTGTTCATCTTTTCAGACATTTATTATTTACTATTATAATCCAGTGTGAATGCTCCTGCAGGTCATAATACGTTTTTTGCTATAATTTTAAGAGAACACTTGAAAAATCACTTTCACCTTGATTTTCTTTTTTCCACTTGTTCATTGCTACACATCTCACCGTACGAAAACATAAAACGCTGCCACCTTCTTTCCTCTTGTTCAATAACCTAGAATGCACCAATATGAAATGTCCCCAGCGAGGTCAATAGATTTTAAATGGCCACCAGAGCTTGTCTTAATTAACAACATGTTCAATTGCCTGTTTTTGAACTGGGGGCAGGTATTGATCATGACAGCACCCAAAAATAGACAAACTTCGCAGCATGAATCGGTCAATGTAGAGAGAACCAGTGCGGAAATTATCCGAAGCTATCTAATAAAAATATGTGAGTAATGTGATCTAGCAATTTGCATGTATTATATTGCAGCAGATCATTACAAAAACACCATCACGATCATGGATAATAATGCACATCAACATAACTCTGAAGGTAACTCAACTGATTAGATTCTAGATTTGTTCTCTAATGATCATGAATTTGAGTCTCTTCAGGACCAATGAAGACTTACATGGTCATTAATTTTAAGGTCCGTGGGATTAATCGAGATACGTGCAAACTGTCCGTACATCTATGTTAACAAAAAAAAAATATTGCACATCAATAATGTCATTATGTGGAAAATCCAGAATTTGATCTATATATGGAGTTTTCTAGGTCTCCCCCCTCCTCCTTCTTGCCATGTTAAATATCATTCTAGCCATGCTATCTTGAAATTCATAGAAGAATAATCTTCAACACCTATAGAATGATACGCTAGGCAGACATGTGTGACATTACAAACGCTCAGAGTTGCCATTTATTTAGTTGCGTCTTTCGGAGAGGCGCCTCTCCTCTCTTTAAAATATCTGAAGTTGCTATTTGTCGTTGTGTCTCTCGTAGTGGTGTCTCTCCTCTCTCCTCTCTCCTCTCTCCCTCCAATTATCCGAAACCTCTACCGTATAGAAAAAATAAAAGAAGAAAACAAGGATGTTGACCGGTAAGGTTCCTATGATTATTGGTGCATTGATGTCTGTGAGTGGACCGATGATTTTCATTTTCTAGTTTCGGGATATGCTTTGTCAAGAAAATTAAGTGGCAGGCCTCTTTCTTTGACCTAGAATATTCACCGCGTGCATTCAGATTATGCAGTGCAAGTCAGCAATTGTGAACTTCCTCCTAGATCGTAACGACGACGTCGTAACATAAGCACGAGCTAATGTCGACTTGCTTCACGGTGTAACACCACCATCACTCAAGTATAGCGTAATTTTTATTTTTTTTTGAGAACTATACAATTAATTAACTCTACCTAAATATTTTAAGGAATAAAAAGCAACAGGAGTAATATTATTGATTTTACAACACCTCTTATTTGTTTATTTATTTATTGGGAAACCTTATAGATTTCCGTTTTCGTGCTATTTCCTCTTAGTATTTGCATATGAGATCTTTTCAAGTAAAAACTTCCAGTCGTAGTTGCTAGATTGTCCCCTCGAGGACAAACATAACTAAACTAAAAAGTCTTAGTATTTGAATATTCTACTTAATTGGTTCATTTATGGGATTTAATCTGGTCTAGCCGGTATAATATTAATTTTGAGGTTTTCTTAATGTATTCAAGAGTGCTAATTCGTTTAATTACCGAAGATCGTTGGTATCAAACTACAATTTGGATCTCTCTTACCGTCTAATTAACTTATTGCACAAAAAGTACAACTGCTATCTACTATACCGATAATTTATACATGTTTCACTGCAGAAAATTACTAAATACAAATAAAAAAATCAATTAATTTTTCTGTTGGTATATTACGATGATCTTTACCAACAAAATTTTATATCCTTGTATCTATCGGTAAACACTGACAGAAAAAATTTCTCAAAATATACAAAGAGAATTGCAATGGAAAAATAAAAAATGAAAAAAAAAGCCAAACAATATAATGACGTGTAACTTTTACAGACAACATTACCGACGGTAAAGTATGTCTGTAAATATACCGACGGAAAAATTTAATTGTTATATACAGAGAGAATTATATAGGGTATTATAGTGGGATTCAAAGGGGCAAATTGTACGATGACATTGTATTTTTATTGACAAAATGATTTTATCGGTAATGTCATCAGTGATATTTAATTTATGATATGTCGATCGACCCTCATCGCCCCCCTCCCCCTCCCCCATTTCTCCCTCTTTCTTATGCTTTTTTTTTCCTGCTACAAACAGTCACCCCTCCTCCCAATCTAAATACAATTCAATCTCCCACAATAAATCCAACCACCACAACATTAACTCAAATTTTATTGAAGATTCTTCACTTTAAGTAAGCAAATTTATCTTCTTCTTTTTTAACTCAATTTTAAAATGTTGATTTTTTTTGTGTATTTCTTTTAGTATATGTATTTTGTTTGGGTGTTTAATTATTTTATAGTTTTTTCCCATACAAATTTATTGTATGGATTTATGATTTGTACATGCTAGGGTTTGTTTTAGATTTTATAAAATTGTATTTGTTTGTAAATTAATGAAATTTATGTCGAATTTTCGACATAGGTGTTTTGTGACGAAATAAATAATTGCTTATATAATGGGTCTGTTTTATATTTTGTCAATCTTATTCTCGAGTTGAAATTTTTGGTAAATATATAGAAATTTAAATTTATATAGATAATTGATAATGAATTAAGAGTACTATTAAAATAGATTAATTTGAAATAAATCAATATTTTTACAAATTATTTAGTTAACATGATTAATTAATACTTGTTGTCATCATTATTTTATATGGGTTTGATATAAGTAATGAATGATCATTCATGAAATATAGAGATTCACCCCAAGAGTTGCGGAGGATGAATTAGTGCACGGGGGTTCATGATTTTATTAATTACGCACTATCTAATCCAAAAAATATTAGTGGAGGAGGTATTAGATGTTTATACAAGAGGTTTAAAAATAAAAAGCTTATCGATCCAGACGTTGTAACAATGCATCTTCTACAAAAAAGGTTCATGGAGAAATATATGTGTTGATATGCATACGGAGAGTCATATATTCCTCACGATACCATGGTAGAAAGAATGGTTGGGTCAACTTCTAGTTCTAGCAACGTGTATGGAATTGTAGATGACAATATTAATCATTATAGGAATATGATTATGGATGTAATGAGAATGAATCATGGTCATGCCAGTCAATGTCCAATCGTAGATGAAGAACCCAATGCAAACTCGACCATTTTTTTTTTTTATCTTTTCAAAGATTCTAACAAACCATTATGGGATGGTTGCACAAATCACTGTAAATTATTGATCGTTGCACAAGTATTCACCATAAAGTTAGATCATGGGTTGGGTAATGTCAGTTATGACAGAATTGTTGAATGGGCGAGAAGCATTTTACCTTAAGAAAACAAATTGAAAGAGAACTTCTATGTTACTAAGTCCATGATGAAACCCCTCGATATAAGATACTAGAAAATTGACATGTGTCCAAACTTCTGCATATTGTACTACCTTGAAAATATAGAGTTGACCAAATACAGAATATGTGGGCATTCTCGTTACAAACCCATGATTGGTAGGGGAAGGACTCTTGTCACACACAAAAAACTTATATACTTTCTAATCATGCATAGATTGTAGAAGTTATTCATGTCATCAAAGATTGTTGAGCACATAACATGACACAAATCACATGATACGGTGAATGAGATGATGGTGCACCATTCTGATGGTAAAGCCTAGAAACACTTTAACAGTGTACATCGTCAGTTTTCAGTGGAGACAAGAAATATGTGTCTTGGGTTATGTACAAACGGATTCAATCAATTCTAGTCATTTATTGCTTATTATTCTTATTGGCCGGTGATACTCACGATTTACACCAAAAAACATTTGGCACGCTTTATCCGTCTGTAAATCTATCGGTATATTTATTGTTGACGTCTCATTGACAAATCATAAATTACCAATGAGAGTTTTTTTGACAGACTGTTTCTGTTTGTGAGTCTGTCAGTAACATACATACCGGCATACTGCTAGTATAAATACCGATAAAAATTTTCATCGGTAAAACTATTAAATTTAATAATGTTAGTGACCTTCCAACTTCTAGTAAACAAAAGAAGAAGAAGAAGCAACTATACTATATTTTCCTCAACAATTCATTAATTAATTCCATTCAATCGACAATTTGATCCTAATTATTATAATGATGATATTAACCACATGCCTGCAAATGCAACTACCTCCATTTTCTTTTCTCAACTTGATCCTGACAGTCGTCTCGTGCTCGTGAAGACGTGGTGCGTTCCATTTTCTTTTATTTTTCGGTTTTCCCTTCTTTGAGTTTCCTTTTCTTTTTATAAACGTGGACCGGGTTTTGTGTAAAATGAAGTGATTTGGATTAAACTTAGTCAAAATTTTATTTTAATTTTATATAAAATTAGATGATAGTTGATATAAGTTAAAATCAATCAACTTGGTCAGAATTTAAGTGTTAATTTGACTTTAATAAAAATTAAAATGATATTATTTTAATATAAAAAAAACTAAAGTAAAATCATTTTCTTTCAAAAAAAACCCTCGAAACAACATTATTTAAAATTAATTTTGATTTTAATAACGTCAATGAAAAAAATATATATATTAAAACCCTGACCTTATTACTCTTGTTTTTTTTAAAAAAAAAATCCCAAGTAATTAACAAGATATTTTAAAAGTTGTTTGGCTGCTTATAAGAGCCTAGCTGCTTGTTAACGAGTGCAACCGCAAGTTGCATAAAAAAAAAAAAAGATGCTTTTAATGAGCGGTTGCACCTCATTAACGAATGTGCTCTAATTTGTAGCGCCATTAGCTTACGTTAACCGATCATCCAGTAATTATTCATTATTCTCCTTATAATAAAGAATAGTGCAAGAAGTAGTAATTCCTCGTGTCCTTTTGACTGGGTAGCCACTATATGACAATCGAGGACATCTCACACTCTAGTCGGTTCTCAAAAGGTGATTTTATAAATTACCTTTAAACTAATATGATCTAATATTGTCCCGTGTGTTTTTGACCTTCTGTGTGTGAGCCCTAGAGACTCTTGGTTCCTGGAAATTGCTTGATGATTTTTTAATATTAGAGATGCTTTTAATCTTTCTCGTCTTTGGACTTTTCAAGCACGTGCATGTTCTTAGAATTTGGTGTATAAATATTCACCAAGGCCTTGTAAGCTTGAGACCAATTAGTGAAAATCATTGTTCTCTAAGGCATCAAAGGAGGATAAGAGAGAATTAATCTATACTGTTCATTCGAGTTCATACATAAACAAAAGAAAACGACATGGTGAGGGCTCCTTGCTGTGAGAAAATGGGATTGAAAAGGGGGCCATGGACACCTGAAGAAGATCAGATCTTGATCTCCTACGTTCAGAAATATGGCCATAGCAATTGGCGTGCGCTGCCTAAGCAAGCTGGTAAGTTGTTCTGATAACCCTTCTCGGGTTTTCATCTGGAACGTTCTTTTTTATGAGTTTTGCTATGAAGGTTAGCCCTAAAGAACGCATGAAAGGATTCTGTCTGACACTGGAACTTTTGGTTATTTATTTCTGCTGTATGTGGCCAGCCAAGAGGCAGTTGGTCTTGAGGAGTATTGATCTAAGCACCATGTCAGAAATTAGATGAATGATATCTGTCAAAGCAAATTTATAATGAGAGTTTTGAACCAAATTAGTCTAATAAGCTATCTTAGTTAAGAAGGTCCTGGTTATCTCTATTGCATGGCTAATGTTTTATTTCTCTTCTCTGCAGGTTTACAAAGATGTGGCAAGAGTTGCAGACTCCGATGGGTAAACTACTTGCGGCCAGATATAAAGAGAGGCAACTTCAGCAAGGAAGAAGAGGAAGCTATCATCAAGTTGCATGAAATTCTTGGAAATAGGTACGCACTGCTTGGATTGTCAAATTCTATATATGAAGTGATTTCTTGTTGGCTCTTGGAAACTTCCATTATTCATTTGATTTAGATTACTTCATCACCATTAATTATAAACTTGATCGAATAAACAATGACAAAATGGCAATTTGTGTTTGCATAGGTTCTCTCTTCTTCATTAATTATTTGGTGGGGTCTAGAAGTTTAATTCACGGAAACAAACGTGTTTTCTGCTTCAAATTCAGTAGGGACTGAAGCTATGTTATCGAAAAAGTTCTTTAGTTTTATCGGACTGCAGTAACTGGAACAGGAACCCCACCACTGAAACAGAATTTTTTTTAAAAAAAGAGATAAGAAACGAATTATAATTGGAGTTGAGAGCTTCCCTGATTAATTTAGGTAACCACAAGAGGAAATTGTACAGCTCGATGTCAATCATAAGTAGATCATGAGATTTTGGTTTCGATGCAGATCAAGTTACTTGCTGTTCCGCATGAACCTTTTTTTTCCTGTCCAACTCATTATCTCACACAAATTTTCTTCCATTTTCCAGGTGGTCAGCAATTGCATCAAGATTACCAGGAAGGACAGACAATGAGATTAAGAATGTATGGCACACCCACTTGCTAAAAAGACTCAAACAAAACGGCGAATCCAAGTCACAACAACACATCAGAATACCAGACTGTCATCTCAATGACAATAAACTATCACAATCGGCAAGTTCGACTGTTCCTTCTCTTTCAGGGTGTAAGAGCATAGAGTACGCGCAAATGTCCCCTCAACCCTCTTCTAGTGATCACTCCTCAGTCACGGATACTTCAGTCACCACTTCAGAAACAAACAACACCGGCTTGATCAAGGTTGAAAACATAGAGTCATCAGAGATTTATCCAGTGATTGATGAAGATTTCTGGTCAGAACCAGAAATGGTTGAGAATTCTGGCATGCCATCTTCAAATTTTCTAGACGACTCACAATTTCCATTCCCCTCACCAGACACTATGGAACCGGCAGGATGTTATGGTTACGGTCCAAAGGTTGACGATGGCATGGAATTTTGGTACAACCTTTTTATTAAATCTGGGGGAATAGAAGAACTACCAGTTCAATACTTGCAGAGGTATAGCTATCTGGCGGATGAAAGAATCTGAATACTATGGTGTCTTGTTTTCGACCTCTTCGACATCGAAAGTACCTGGGAAATCGTGGGGTAGACTTGTCCAAGTCCAAAAGATAGAATCATTGGTTGAAGAAGAAAAAAGAAAAGCAAGTCTAGAAAAAAAAAAAAAAAGGGCGATTATTCCCTTGATTTGCTGCAAATTGAGAGGACACAAAGAAGAATAAAGTGGGCTACATATATAGGAAATTTTTGTATAGTGACAAGGGATGTCTAAAGGGTGGAATCTTCGTTGAACAAATGTTTATGATGAATCTTTTTATTCATAAAACTCTAACCATTATGTAAATCAAAATAGTGAATTAATGTTATGAATCCAGCTGGATTATTATCGGTTGTGCAGTGAACTTCTGCAACTGGTTTGATCTGTGTGAATTTAGTTCATACAATAATTTCTCGTTGTATACCTGTCTTACGGTGAAGATATATAATCTAGCTTTAACGCATCACATGCATTTTATCCTCTCGTGACTCGATTCCTTTCATTTGCCTGCCTCCATGTTGCATATGATCATGGAAGGTGGTTCCTCGATTAATTACTCAGACAGAACGAACCAGTTGATGATGGTTTGCTTAAAATTCCTGTAGTGGTGAACTTGGAACCGCTACAACAACAGTTGATATGCTGCCATGTACATGCTGGCATTCAACTGTTGCTGTTGTCGAGGCATATCACATTAAGGAAGAATTCGAACCCAGCTAACCCCTGCTGTACAAATAAAATTCAGGATGATATAGTTTATTATAGTGTTTTTTTAATTGTGTTAGCTGTTATTTTTTAAAGTATTTTTATTTGAAAATATATTGAAATATTTTTTTTAATTTTTTAATTTTATTTTTAATATTAATACATCAAAATTATCCAGAAATATATATAAAAAATTAATTTAAAGTAAAAGAAAAAAGATAAAAAAATTATTCATTTAAAAAAAAACTTTTAAAATACAAAAACAAATATCTCCAATCGAAACAATTGGATTGATGAACTAAATTTCGTGGGCACCATGAGAAAAACAAAAGGATGTTCATGGTGGTATGGAACACTTTTTTAATGCACTGTGGCACAACCTTTGTCTGGGGTGGAACTAGAAATTTAGATCGGTGGACAATTTTGGAAACAAAACATGTTAAATTAAAGGGTATAACTAAAAATTTTAAAATATTAGAGCCAAAATGTAAGAAATTCTGAAGTTTTGGGATGCCAGGTTCCCCCACCCTCCATGTAAAACATCCGCTCCTGGGATCAGCCTTCTAGCGAGTTGATACGTCGACCGACCTTGTTACAGTCTCTCCTTGTAACCATTACAAATCTTTGAAGGAATTGACTGATTGATCCTCGAAAAGAACTTTTCTTCCTGGAGATGATTGTTCTCGAGAAAGTAGCAGTGTGAAATGGAGATAATTTTTCCATTCATCTTTTCTCTGTCTTGCTTTAATTAAAATACACTGCGACTAGTCAATTCCAAAGAAAAAAAAAAGATATTGTACTGATTTTTTTATATGTTTTACAAATGTTTTTTAAAAAATTAAAAAAAAATTAATATTTTTTATTTTATTTTAAATTAAAAAAAATTAAATTATTTTGATACACTAATAACAAAAATAATTTTTTAAAAATAAAAAATATTATTTTAATATATTTTTAAATAAAAAATATTAAAAAAAACAACTATAACAATACTTCCAAGTACATACATTAATCGACCGATGGTTCTAGATTGCATTTAACTTTACCTAAGGTCATAATTCATCATGGAATGTCCTGTCATTTCGTACCTTTTCACTTTACCTGTTTGTTTTTCTTAGCTTAAAAAAGGTGATGCTTGCTATGGTTTCCGAGACCCAAGTAAAAGCTTCATGGACATCATTAGTTAGCTTTAGCTAGGATGCTTCTCCCGCTATGTTTCATGTACGTATTATTTTTTATGAAATATATTTAAGTATTGTAAGTACATTTTATAGACAAAAATTTAATAACTCAGATTATATTTTTGATTAACTAAATAAGTTTGGTTTATTTAAAAAATTATAGATGAATCATACTATTCTTGTAAAACATTAAACACGATCAATATAATTAAAAAAACATATTTTAAAAAAAATAAAAAACCAAAAAAACAAATAACAAAGAAAAGGTATTTATTAAAGTATAAATTTAAAAATTATTTTAAAAAATACATATAAAAAAACATTAATAAAAAACTGAAATTTTATGAAAAAAAGAAAGAAAGAAAAAAACCAAAATTATATATAAAAAATATCATCAACTTAGATTGAAATTGAAAGGTGAAATTAAAAATAAAAAATTATAAAAATAGAATCAAATTGAAAACACCATTACATAATTAAAAAAAATAAACATGTAGAATTTTTCAACGTATTTCCTTACATAAAACAAAATCATAAATATACGTTGAAAAACTTATGCACCCATTTAATTAAATAATTACAAATCATTGTGTAAATAAATGGAAAAAAAAGTCATTAATGATAAATAAAAATATAATTGGAAAAATTATGAGACAAATGCAAATCAAATTATTTAATGTCACAATACAAATTATTTACTTAGTTGTTTTTAGTGAATTTATTTATTAAAATCAATTTGTAATATAAATCGACACACATAAAACTTATTGAATAAAATAAAATGAAAAAATATTATGCAAGGCTGCACATACTAAAAATACAATAGAAAATAAAATTTTAATTTATATAAAATATATTAAAAAATTACAAATGAACCATACTAACATCCTAAAAAATTAAACATACCCAATATAATTAAAAAATAATCTCTATTTAAAAAAGACTAAAAATGCTTTAAAAATACCAATATAATGACAGTTGAAAAAACAAGATTCGTGTTTTTCATTCAAAAATCCATCTTGAACCAATATTTGACCCAAAACACCTGGAAAACATTCTGAGAATCTTGTTAAACCAATTCATGGCCTCTAAAAGCGCAAAAAATCACCCCAAAACCTGAAATCAACCTGAAACAAAAAATCTTTTAGAGCTCAGATCTGTTTTTTAGTTGTTTTCAAGGGGGGAACACTTAATCTTATTCCCCTCGTCATATGAAATTATTTGACATAAAAATATATCATTTTGGTGGCAGAAATTATCGTTAGTAACAACCTTTTCATTCTAAACCAAAATCTAATGACCTCCTCTTTCTCCATCAAAAAAAAAAAAACTAAAAAATAAAGGAAATAAAAGTTTGGTATCAAAATGTATTTTTTAAAAAATTATAGGATCAGTCACCTCATAACTAATAAAATAGAGGATAAAAATAAACTTTTCAAAAAAAATCTCAAAGTCGGCATCTATGTTGCCCATGTTTTTCATTTAATTTTTTTTAATTTAACTATTTTAAAAAAAAAAATCATGCAATTAAGTTAAATCTGGGCTCCTAATAGCCCAATCATTTATAAAAAATTGAGAATTAAAATAAAAATTTTGAAAAAAATATAAAAGAATTAACAGTAAAAGTTGTTATAGTATTTTACCCAACCACGAGCTTTAGTTTTTGTTAATATCGTCATAGATTTTTTCTATCCCACTAAGATTATTCACGTGTTTTCTATACTACATCCAGCCCCCTTTTCCAGTTCCTTGTGATCCCTTCCGTGATAAAAGAGAAGAGCGACCTCACTATTTTAGGTTGACGTTTACAATTGAAAAATAGTTTTGTAATTTTCATCTATCATTTTCTTATTTTTTTTATTTTTATTTTCAAAAACAGAAAGAAAACATACATATTGAATACAATTTTTCTTCGACTAATATTTAAAAGAACATCAAAAATTGACATAAAATTGTTTTAGTAAAAGCATTTCTTATAGGCTATGGTTTTAATATCTCAAATAAATTTCTTAGAAAACCGAGGGCCTTTTTGGTACAATTTCTTAGTTTTGGTTATCTAATAATAGAAAACCATCAATCTTTTTTATTTTTTGAGACTTTTTTTTTCAAGTGTACGAAAGAGAAAATCCTTATAAATATATAATTTTAAAATCCAATAATATATTATATAATTTGTTAACGAGAACAACATGCATGATGACGGTGAAGGTAATGGCAATATGATAATAATTAATATGAAATATGATGGTAGAAATGATAATAGGGATTATAGTAATACAAAGTTTATGATGACTTTTATTTTATTGGCAAGAGTCAAAGATAGTCATAATATGTTTGTGAATTTTATTAAAATAATGTGATAATGTTTAAAGATATGGATGTGTTGAAGAAATGATAATGAAAACGACCTGCTGTAATCATAGTGATGAGTAATATTATCTTAATTTAGACTATTTATATCTTTTTTCAGAGTGAGAAGGTAGAATCTTTTGAGGAAGCAAATATCAATGATAGTGGTTGTTGTGGTGGGAGTATAATGATAATGTACATGATGCTTGATAATAAAAAACACACAGCATATATAACCATTTTTGGTTGCTTAAAGAAATTATTTTGATTAAAATTTGTTCTTAAAAAACACTCAACAATGTAACCAAACATGTTTTTTTTTTTTTTTTTAGAAAAGGAAATAAAGAAATAGAAAGTCAAAATGATACTGAACATTACCTAAAGTTTTCTATTAAAATGGGTCTAGAGCTCAATGGCACGGAGTTCTTGAAAGCCATGAATCTACAATGGACTGGTTGAGGAACATGTCGTTGTGGAGCTTGTGGTTCCCTTCGAATATGAAAATGAGAACGGGCTGGGCTAAAGATAATAATCAATCCAACCCTCGCGAACGTGGACACCTCAAATCACACATCAGATGCTTTTCGGAAAGTAGGATGATTATGCCATTGAACCATACACAAGCGCAAGACAGCACGGTTATGCCAGCACAACTTATCATAGAATCATATTCCAAATGAGATGCAAGACCAAAAAAACGCCAACTTTCGTACAGAATTACCTTGAGAACTCATCATGTATAGGCAGCAGCTATTGAAGTCTCAATCGAGGAAAACATGCAACAAAAATTCAAACATCCTCATATCATATGTGACAGTCTTTAACAAAGTAAGATCCAAGGTGGCAGCTCCTCCACAATTAATTCATCTAGGTAGAACAAAAGCTTTATTGAAAAATTAACGCTGCCGGCTGGTTTAGAAGGTGAACGGGCTCTCTGTTATTACACGCCAGTGTAGGGGGCGGGGGGGAAAGCGCATCTAAGAGAGACACGAGTATGCAAGAGCCTTCTCCTCAGAAAGCTCATCAGCTGTCAAATCCAACTTCTTCCTTGAGAATTCATCAATGCTGAGCCCTGAGTCACAGAAAGAGCCATAAAACAGTTGTAATACTCCAGGAAAGCTGAAATTCAAGATTAATATGAACTGAAATACTACAAACTTTTCATACAGATGCAAACTTGAAAGAAGAACATAAACTGTAGCTTGCATGTACAAAAATCAAGATGAAAATATCCTTGGGAGTGAAGGTTCAAACACAGTTTTCTATGCATTTTTCATCACATAAAAATTCACTTTCCTAAGCCTACCGCACAACCAGACTTGAGGCAAAGGAAAACATCAAATTTGAGCAGATAACAGAAGTGCGTGGGAAACAAGAGAAAGAGCAGGTTTTTAGAGATCCAAAAATACATCATAAAAATATATGCAGTCACCAGCAAACACCATAAAAACAATACCAAAATGCCAAAGATACAAACAAAAGAATCTTGTACATTTACAAGAAATAGATAATATCTGACTATTATAATCTCGTATATTGGCATAAAATCATGAAGAGTAAGTGGAAAATAGTGATATTTTAATTGGCAATCCTTACCTTGAACAATTTTCCACTCTCCATTCTGACAAGTTACAGGGAAGGAATAAATGAGACCAGCTGGTACATTGTATGAACCATCAGAGTACACCCCCATGGAAACCCAGGTACCCTACAATAAAGAAAATAAAATCATACCATAATACCAAACTTGCACAATTGAACATCAGAAAGCAAGTCAACCATTGTCAAACCTCAGGAGTTCCAAGAACCCAATCACGAATGTGGTCACAAGCTGAGCTAGCAGCTGATAGTGCACTTGAAAGCTTCCTTGCTTTGATGATTGCAGCACCACGTTGTTGAACAGTAGTGATGAACTCTGCATTCAACCTTCAACCAAGAAATAGAATTAACATTGTGATCCACACCTTTCCAAACCAAATTAAACACTTTTAAAACATATTCAATCATTAATACCACTCGTCGTTCTTAACAAGCTCCCGCACTGGTTTCTCCCCAGCTGGAGTCTTAACAGTAGCATGGTTGACATCAGGGTACTGGGAAGACGAGTGATTCCCCCAAATAATCACATTTTTAACATCACAGACTTGGACGCTCAACCTCTCTGAAATTTGACCAAGTGCCCTGTTATGGTCCAGTCTTGTCAAACAAGTAATGTTTTTCTCAGAAATAGATGGTGCAAATTCCTTTAAAATCAATGCGTTGGTGTTTGCTGGGTTAGCAACAACCAAAACCTGAACAGAACAAAAGGTAACAACAGTCATGAGAATACTTCAAATTAAGTTAAATTTGTGTTGCTCAAGCAAAGCAGAGCTCTAAATGCATCCAGTTTTATACACATGAAAGCAACAGGAATTTCCCCAGGATGTCTCAAAATGGTAACAATATTTATTACATAGATTTCCAATATAATTCAATAGATCCCATAGTTTTCTCCCAGTTCTAAACAAGCATTTCTGTTTCACAATATGTAATCTAACGATCATTGCAACAAAGCATCCACACAGCAGCCTTTTTTGTCTATTTTTTGAAATATTTTACCTTGCAGTTTGCAGCTGCATGCTTCTCGAGAGCTGAAGCCTGTGACTTGTAGATTGAGACATTTTTAGACATCACATCTTTTCTCTCCATTCCTTCCTTCCTTGGGAAGCCACCAACCATTACTGCGATGTTAACCCCAGTGCAGGCCTCCACAACATCGGTTGTGGCAACAACACCTGTTGCAAATTTTGGTCAGATCTCATGATTATACAACTGATTCCTTACAATACAACATGTTACACGGAAAAAACATATTATTCTTCAACAAAAATTTCCTTGGCAATTTGAAAAGGGGAATTAAGGGCAGATACCTTTAAGAGGAAACGCGGCATCTACCAACTCCATCTTCACACCATTCAATGCCTCAGCTGCAGGTGGGATATCAAGCATGTGGAGGATCACAGGCTGGTCAGGACCAAGCATCACTCCCCTAGCAATCATGGGAACGAGGGCATATCCAATTTGTCCTGCAAACCCAATTACGTTTTGTTAAAAACCAATATCAGTAATTCCGCTAGTTCCAGTTATAAAACTCACAAATGACCAACTGCACAAATACAAAATCAACTCGTTTTCCATATTCGCATTGTTACATTGTGGTTTACAGATATAATAGCTATAAAACTACGAGTACATTCAAGAACTAAAACCAATAAACCGAGAAATAAAATTAATTCTCCAAATTCAACAATTCATAAGAAAATTAAAAATTAAAAATCAATAATTTGATTTTACGAATTCAATTCGAACTAGACATTATTACAAGCACTTGAGCGCTCGTAATCAATAATATGATTTGAAACTTAAAACGAAGAGACATATTCTTCAGTTAAATCTCAGATCTACAAGCCAAGATCATTTAAATGAAGTGTACAGTTCAACAACAACAAACTCTAAAATAGTTTCGCATCAAACAGTAAGCGATCATCTCGTAGCGAGTAATAGTAACTGAATCAACTAATTTCGCTTTCAAAACTCAATCTATTAGCATCAAAACTTGATAATCCCTCCTAATCATGACCAAGTACACTAGATCTATATCAGTAAAAATCAAGATCGATGATATTTCAAAGTCTAGCATCAAATCAAGTCAAACCGTTATAGATCTGAGGTAAACTTAAAGAGTGAGACTGATATTTTTCTTCTTTTGGTTTTGTGATAGTACCTGCAGCTCCGGTAACGAGAACGCGAACTGGTTCCTTTGCCATTGGTGAAGATCGAGAGAGAGAGAGAGCGATTCGTTTAAGATCGTTCGTTGATAGCGAAGGGAGGAGGTAAACCAAATACAGTGATAGTGTAAAGAGGCTTTTCTTGAGCGAGAGAAAACACGAATGCAAAGGAGTTATTTATTTGAGGAAATGGCTAGTGCCAGTCAATAACAATGTGATATGTACCGACGTCGTTTTGGTGATCTTTTCTAATTTAAGTGGTGGATATTGATTGTTAGAAGATAGTGCGCGTGGGGTATGACGCATATGCTGATTAGATTCGTGAAATTTTGATAAGGGAGCATTGAGATTGGTGAATTAAATGACGACACGGATCATGCTTGGTGGGCAGGTGGATCAGACCGTCACAAGGACGTTAGCCTGCTATGGGTCCACGATTAGGTGAGTTTGACGGTTATTTATTTTTTAAACTGTTTTTTATTTGTAAATATATAAAATAATATATTTTTTTAGTATTTACATATAAAAATAATTTAAAAAATAAAAATATTTTTTAATCACAAAATAAACAAAGCCAGCACACGTGACACCCAAAGTTGAAACAAGCTCGAAGAGATCCGTTTGTTTTGGTTTAGCTTTTGTATTAACAGTGTAAAAAAAACACAATTAGATATTTGATCATATATCAAACAGCGTTTTATATTACAGAACTATTAAAAAATTGAGTTTAAAACATAATTTTTATATTTTTTTACTAAATTTCATAAAATTCTATTTATTTTAGCATTTTAAAAGTAATTTTTTAAAATTTTGAAATTTTTATTTTTTTGTTTACTTCAAATTAATTTGTTATATATATTTTCAGATTATGTACTAATATCAAAAATAATTTTTAAAAAATAAAAATATATATTTTAATATATTTTCAAGTAAAAAGCATTTTTAAAAATTAATCATAACCAAACATTTTATACATATTTTTTGCTGCATATAAATCTCAATTATAATTTTTAGCAAACACATATCTAAATTCAACTAAATATATCTAACCACACTTTTTTAAAATTTATTTTTTTAAATCACAACAACAAAAATTATCTCATCAATAAATACATTCTAATAAGAAAGTGTTTGAGAACGCGGTGCAAACCGTGTTCCCAAAAAATTCAAAAAAAAATTGTTTTTTTGTTAAAATTTAATATGATTTTTATATTTTAATGTGTTGATATCAAAAATAATTTTTAAAAAATAAAAAAAATTATTAACATGTATTTTAATATAAAAATTATTTAAAAAACAACGATATTACACGATGAAATACATGTTAAATCCTCCGGCGTTACGATATGGTTTCAACTTTCAAGTCGCCATCAACAGTCCTGTGCATTTGCTCATCGCGGCCTCTTATTATATAATATAAACACTGTGCATTAAACCATTCATTAACACTCATGCTCGTGCATGTTCACATCACTTTTCAAACTTTTTAACCTTTTTAGCTTTATCAGGCCTTTTGATGTATGCGCTTTGGTCACTACAATTTTTTATTTTTTGGTTCTAATTTGTTGTCAAAATTTCTCTTGTGACAGTTTCATGTGTTCCATATACATGTAATCTGACATATCTGATACATGGAACTAACTAATTAGATTTTAAGATTTTAAATTTAATTTTTAAAAATTATCAATTCGAGTATCTTAAATTTTAGAATTATTAAGATTTATATAGTTGTTAACTTTAAAATATCAAAAATTAATCAAAATACATGTAAACTAACCCGAATACTCATGATTAAAAAAATCACAATTACAAAATGGAAATGAAAAAAGAATAAGGGCTAAGAATTAAAAAAAAAATAGCCATTTTCTTCATTTCCACTATTGAGATGCACCTTTTTTTTATTTTGATCATGTACTTTTCAAAATTTTCATTTTAGATATGAAACTTTATTTCTCTTATATTTCTCTGCAATTAAAAAAGATGAGATGAACAAAAAGCTCTCGGCTAACTGGCCAAAAAATCGCCAATCTTTGTGTCATGTTCTGCTTTTGATGCCACCTGTCCACTTCAGTTGATTAGAAATCCTGGTTGTTCTGGTCCCCTGTTGACCTGTCAAAGTTTTGTTATTACCGTTTCAGCAGCTTCGGTTTGATTTCGAATGCTTGCACCTTTTACTTATATATATATATATATATATATATATATATATATATAAAAGTATTTGGATGAGTTTCATGTATTTCAATTAATTTTATAAGTTTTGAAATTAATAATATATAAATTTTTAATAATTTTTAAAAAATCAAACTTATAATAATTAAAAAGTTCAAAATTGATCAATTTAGCTAACTAAAAATTTTCCCCTTCGTATTGATTTATGATATTACTGCAGAGACGCCTGCTCCAGCAGAGGAGAAACGGCTTTCGACATGGGGAACTGACGCACTTGATGACTTGGTGCTTGACCTGAAACATGTCACAGATGCACTTAAGAAGAAGGTACGTAGATAAATTCGCATAGATTGCATTTTAGCTTCCTAAGTTTTTTGATATATCGTATAGAAAAAGTTCCTTTGAGTACTGAACTCATGGAGCATTTTCTTAAATTGAATCAAATTCAGAATAATCTCTCTACTCTCTTGTTTGTTTTGTTTCTGGCAGGAGGATGAGAGAAGGAAGGAAGGGAAGGATGAAAGAAAGCGCAAATATAATGTTAAATGAGATGATGAGGTATGTTTTAACCTTCTACCATGATTATTTTTACCACTGGATTTATTGTCATTCGACTATATTTGTAAATTTTCTGATTCCATTTTCAGGTCACCGTCGAGGAGATACGGCATATCGGATGAAAAGGATACATCGCGATGACCGGTGAAAGATTTTTTGCACTAATAGACGCGTCAGGCTTTACTCGGGAGCAAATTTTGTTCCTGCAATTTCCATCATCATGAAGTTTGAGCTTCTTTTGTCTTTCAGCTGGTTGCTGTAATCTTGAAATGCTTAATTGGAATTGTTGGTAACGAACTTCAGATTCAGAGCATTGCTTGAAACTCTAATTGTATTTTTAAAAGATGTAAATATATTAGACCACTGGGTAAAAAAATATTTAAGAGAAATCTAGAGTATACATGTTTAAATCTATAAAATATTATAAAAATAAAATTCAAAACAAAAATGTTTTCAACATAGATATATATAAAAAATATCAGTATATATACTAAATATATATTCAAACTTGTATTATATAAAATTAAAGTCTTAACATGCATATTAATAATACAAATAATTATACTTAAATTAAAACAAATAAGGATATTTACTTATTGAAACATTTTAAAGTATTGAGACTTTTGTTGTTGTTAAAGATAAATTATTTGTATTGAAAGCTTTATTGATTCTCACTCGTGCAACTATGATATTTACAATATATCTTTCAAGATTTTAACATCACCACTTTAGTTTAGATGCACTTTTAAATTAAAGTATTTGAACCAAAGTAAAATAACTTAATTATCTCTTAACATAGCGAGCATGAGCTATAGATTTCTGGAGGAAAATCAAAGCATAAAAAGAAGAAAAGGTGAGTAAGAGTATGAAAAAATCTAAAAAATCGTTGTTTAATATTTTCATTCACGCCTTTTTATAATGGATTTGAAAGATAAAAAGTCAAAAAATTAATTCTCACATTATCAAAATTTGATTAACTACTACAAATCAAGAATTAAATATAAATATAGTAATCATAAATCTGTATTGTTTTAGTTGAGAAAATTATCTAAATCTACAAGGAAGAGATTATTAACATTCATGAGTTAAACTAGACAAACAATGAACCGACCTAAGTGTAGATTTCAATTGGGAAAAAAAAAATTTGATAAAAAAATATTATTTTACAAACCCACATTCACATGTATGAATTTCAACTTAAAAGTTATTTTGCGAAATCTTCCTTCTAAAAGTTTAAGTGCTTTTTAGGATAAATTTTAACTTTTTAACTATTCACTTTATAAACACCAGTAAAGTTTTCTTTATTTATAATATGGTGTAAAATTCTTTAGAAGGTTTTTGATTTAACCAAAACATGTCAACTAAAAGTTATTGAAGATTAATTTCTTATTTACCCATTGTTTATTTAAATTATGTTAATACCAAGTATATGTTGAAAATTAAATTCCAATAAAATTTTAGTCCTAAATGAACTTTATTTTTAATTTGATGTCAAATATATCCCTTAAATATGTTATTTAAACAAATTTTCAACTGTAATTACAACACACCGGTATTATTGTGTATGTGTCAGAATAAATGAAGAGTGCTGCATTGCTCCTGTAGCAGAGTTTGTGTCGATGAACTGCTCTCTCTTCTGGTCTTTTGGTTCAGATATTTTAGGGACTGATAGTATAACTCAGAATAACTAATGTAACAAGAACGGCTATTTAACGACAGCGACTATGTAGCAACACGACGTTCCCGTATGTGCATGTACCTTTTCTCCGGGAAGCAACTTTCAGGCGATATTTCATTTGTTTTAACTGCAATGGCTTTAATAGAGAGGAATTATAAACTGTTTGAAGGTATTTAAAATAAGTTTTTTACCCACTCCTTTATGACAGATTCTGCGACTCCAGACACAGAAATCAAGTGTCCTGTAACTTCCAAAGAATTCGCATAAAGTGTTCTTGGAATCGCTTGGGTGATGTCCTGATTCCTCACTCGATCGAATTCCTGAGAAAATGAAGTTTGAATGAAAGAATTTCTTTGACCAAAATCAACCTATGCAGGGAAAAGTCCTGCTTCCAAGAGATGTAAAACTTCGAAGCCAAGCAAGCTGAAAATTAAATCCCGCAACTGGTTAGTTCCCTCCATTCTAAGTTGAACAGATTGGAAAGTTCTCTGAACGATGCTACTTTTATTTGATGAAATAGCACTGTACATTCTCTGATTCCTCTTCTTGCAAACAAAGCGGATGAAGGAGCGCCATGCAATTCTCATAACAATGGACTGGAAAGACTTCTTCTGCAGATTCAATTTTGCCAAACAAAACTCATAGTTCCAATCCCTCTGTTACTGCTGCACATTTGCAGGATGTGCTGCGAAATTCTTTTGGAAACCAAACGGATGAGAAATAAATGATCTATGTCTTTATATATACACATATACATATATGTATGTATATGTATATTTAGTTTTCTAATCTTTCACTTATCTCAGCCTCTGGGAATCGTTGTCTAAGAAAGAAGAAAAAAGGGAGAAAAATATGGTACAATAAGATCTTCAATCTGTTACAAATAAAACGCAAAATCAAAAGTTTTGTGCCTCAAACCAATTGAATACACCATACAATTCAAAGAAGATGCATAATGAATCCCACACAAACTATTTTCCTATCCATAATCACACCACTCTGCATAACATGTCTTCAATTAGAAAAGAAAACAAGAATCTACCTCGAATTACGTACCTAAGACGTCTAAGATCTGGTTCTCGCCATCAAATTTTCCTGCTATTCACACTTTCACGCTTTGTTTTGGAGAAATAGTATGAAATACCAACATAAAAATAAAGAATAAAATGACTCTCTAGGCACCCCTAGCCAACCTCTCCTCATATTCAAGAATTGATTTCTCCTTTTGAAGCTTAATCTCTTCACGAAATTTGTATATAAATTCTTCAGCCCTCTCATCCACTGGCCGCAGCTGCGGTGATCTAGCAACAACTTCTCTCCATGCATCTTCAATGCTATACACGCTCTTCTTCCTGAAGGAATTGTGTCCTTTAAATTAATGTGCAATGACTAAACTTGGATAGGACAATTAACGGAGATAATTTAATCTGATTATTTTAGGAGTCGTAATGCTTTGCTAGAAGCCAACTACGATTAATAGGGTTAAACCTATAGCTATTATAATTGGGTCCTATGAGGTCACACACTTAGAGATTACGGACTAGATCAACGAAAGAAAAAAAATGGTTAATTATTAATACATATTAGATATTATTAATAATAAAGAATATTATTTATTTCTGAAATAAAATAAATATTATTTATTCATATTAGATATGATTAATTATGGAGTTATTCATACAGCCTTTTATTTGATAAAAGGACAAAGTCTTCATTTCTATTTATTGCTCTAAAAAACCGTACGTTGGAAAAGGAAATGACATTTTCTATATATTGATGTGCCATAAAAAAAAAAAAACGTCTCCATCATTGAAGATGGAATATATAAATGATTTTTAGAAAATCATGTTTTGCTAATAAAGTCTTTCAATGTAACGTACGGGGAAAAAGGCTAATAAAAGAAAGAAAGAAAAAAAATTTTGAATAACAGAGGGTTTTTATTTTTTCTTTGCTGCTTCTCAAAAATTGGGAGTTGTGCAAGGAGAGACCACCATTTTTTTTTTACCAAGGCAATTTTGATTGCTCCCTTTGTCCATTCGTCCTAGCAGTCGAAGGCAAGAGATCTATTCGGGCTCGTGTGGACTAAATAGAGGAGCAACACGTGGGGCTCTCATCCTTTTAGATACCACCATATCTGACTCGGTTCACGCATCAACAGGTATTTTTCATGAACAATACTTTGATCTATCAATTATGCTTGAAGATTCTACGATTAGATGTTTAGATATGATCTGAAATTCCGCTTAAACGCATCTAATTATTCAACAATGGTATCAGAGCCTGGTTGCATAAATTGATAGGATCAATGAATTAATTGTTATTTTGATGCGGATCTTGATTTAAATTGGTGGTGAATTTTATATGGATAAAATGTAAAATTAAAATGAAGATTTTGATTGGCCCATGGAATTTTATGAATATAATATGGAATTTTTAGGAGGGAGATACACAAAACATATAGTACGCGACTTTTGCTTTTGATCTCCTCTCCTTAATAATAAAATGCCTTTACGATTTTAATTAAAAAGAAAGCAAAATTGTTTTGTTTCCTCCAATTTTAAAATATGCCAGACAAACCCCAAGGGAGTCAATATTATATGGTTTATTTTATTGTTTCCTAAAAGTTAGGAAATCCCATTTGTATATTTTTCATACAATTTTATGCTTTATTTATTTATTTTGCATTGTCTTTATTTATGCCAGTTTTCACTTATAAATAAAAGATAATCAAAAACTTAAGTTCCTACAGAAAATTGGGGCAATGCCTTTCCGTGTCATAACCCATGAAGTTTATGTTTTTGGTTGGATGGGTTTCGCAAAAGCGAGGGTGTCCTACCTCAATCTTAGGCTCGTGAGGGTGAATCTATACGGGGGTTCATAAATCTTGATACGGTTGTACCCAACAAGAGACCAAAAGGCAAAGTTTTGGATCTTGAGGCATGGGGATGAATCCTACATTGGATGTGGATCATCAACCAAGAATTATAATAAGTTATAATTAGTAATTGTTACTTACCTTGAATACACAAGAACTAAGGCAGTGCAAAAGTACGTGGGGCTTGTCTATGATGGGATCTTGGAATCATTTTATTCATAAGGGACAATAACAACTTGAATAAAATGTGCATTTACTTATTTTAAATTGTTTAATTATAAGTATTTGCAATATCAAACATAAACTGATTTGTATGTCATTTATATTTTGTAGATTATGTCGAACGATAATTTGAAATTCTCTCTACGCTCAATTGTTGAGAAAAACAAGCTCAATGGAACGAACTTCCTTGATTGGGAAAGGAATCTGAGAATTATTCTCAGGTCCGAGGGACGTGAGGACGTCCTAGCTACCCCTGTCCCTACTGTGACCAATACCTCATCAGATGAGGAAAAGGCAACAGCAACTCGGGTAAAGTCTGAGGCATTACCTGTAACTTGCCTCATGCTTGCTGCAATGGAGCCTGATTTGCAAAAGAGGTTTGAGCATTCTGATGCTTATTCTATCATAACTGAACTAAAAACGTTGTTTCAGGATCAGGCAAGGATAGAGCGATATGAGACTCACAAGGCTATACTTGATAGCCATCTTGTGAAGGGAAAACCAGTAAGTCCTCATGTGATTAAACTGACTGGGCTTTTCAAGAGGATGTAAAATCTAGGGACCCCATATGACCAAGAGTTGGCCACTGATATTGTTCTTAGATCCTTGCATGATGGTTTTGCACCATTCAGAATGCAATACCATATGAATGGTCTGAAGCATGATCTGAATGAGCTTCATAGCATGCTTAAAAATGCTGAGGGCAATATAATTGGTGACAAGAAGAAGGAAGTTCTGAATGTCAACAATGGGAAGGGATTTAAGAGGGTGGCTAAAAGTAAGAGCAATTACCAAGGGAAAAGCAAGCAAGTTGCCAAACCCAAGGATGGTGAGAAGCCAAAGGTGGCTGCTGATCATGATTGTTTTTACTGCAAAGCCAAAGGACACTGGAAAAGAAACTGTCCCAAGTACTTGGAAGACAAAAGGAACGGGACTGTGAGTTCCACTTCAGGTATTTATGTTATTGAGATTATGACAACCAATGTTCTCACATTAGATAATGGTCCCACTTGGGTATTAGATACTGCATGTGGTGCTCACATTACTTCATATGTGCAGGGACTAAGAAATAGGAGACAAGTAAGGAAAGGGGAGATAAACCTGTGCGTTGGAAATGGAGCAAGTGTTGCTGCACTTACCGTAGGAGATTTAAGTTTATCTTTACCTTCTGGTTTAGTATTAGAACTGAATAATTGTTATTACGTTCCTTGCATTACTAAAAACCTTATTTCCTATGCTGTATTGGATCATGAAAATTTTGAATTTAGCAGTAAAAATGGATGTATTTCTATTTTTAAGAATGATATTTTCTATGCAACTGCTCGAGTGAGTAATGGACTCTTTGTATTAGATCTCAAATCAGAATTATATAACATAAATAACAAAAGGCAAAAGTTAAAAAGTTTGAGTGAGGCCTACCTATGGCATTGTCGATTAGGTCACATTAGTGTGAATCGCATGAAGAAGCTCCACAAAGATGGACTTCTAAAAGACATGGATTATGAATCCATTGATACATGTGAATCATGTCTGATGGGCAAGATGACAAGGTCACCTTTCAAAGGAACGTTTGAAAGGGCTACTGAACTACTAGGCGTAATACATACTGATGTATGCGGGCCAATGAGCACAGAAGCTAGAGGTGGCTATAGATACTTCATCACATTTACTGATGACATGAGTAGATATGGGTATGTTTACCTTATGTCACATAAATCGGAGTCTTTTGAAAAGTTCAAAGAATTTCAAAATGAAGTAGAGACTCAAAGTGGCAAGAAAATAAAAGCACTTCGATCTGATCGTGGTGGTGAATACTTGAGCCATGAATTTGATCATCATTTGAAGAACTGTGGGATAGTAACACAGTTGTCTACCCCAGGAACACCACAACTGAATGGTGTGTCTGAAAGGAGAAACAGGACTCTGTTAGACATGGTCCGATCAATGATGAGTTTTGCCGATCTTCCGTTATCCTTCTGGGGATATGCCCTCACTACCGCTGTACTTACATTAAACAGGACTCCGTCAAGAACTGTAGACAAAACCCCATATGAGATATGGACTGGAAAGGTTCCAAAGTTGTCTTTTTGAAAATATGGGGATGTGAAGCTTATGTAAAACGTTTACAAACAGAGAAGCTTGCCCCAAAATCAGATAAATGTTATTTTATAGGGTATCCAAAGGAAGTTTCGGATATTACTTCTACAATCCAACTCAGCAAAAGGTGTTTGTTGCAAGGGATAGTGTCTTTTTGGAAAGAGAGTTCTTTTCCAACAAGTCAAGTGGGAGAAATATTCATCTTGAAATAGTTCAAGATGATGAAGAGCAACAAACTCAACAACAAGAGGACATGGATGATGTCGATGATGAGATGATTACCTTTGAAGGCCTAGGGCCTCAGATCATCCAAGAGCCGGAACAAGAGGATCTACAAACAGTTATGAATCATGTTCCGGATCCAATTGTTGAACAAGTTGAACCCACTCGTAGATCGGAAAGGCCAAGGGTACAACCAAGACGTTATGATGATTTCATCTTGAACGAAAGCCTTGATGTTCTTATGCTAGAACTTAGTGAGCCTTCTACCTATAAGCAAGCAGTGACGGGTCCAGACTCCAAAAAATGGCTTGAAGCCATGAGGTCCGAAATGGATTCGATGTTTGAAAATCAAGTATGGGACTTGATAGATTTGCCAGATGGAGTAAAACCCATAGGAAGCAAATGGATTTTCAAACTCAAAACTGACACGGATGGAAATATATCTGTTTACAAGGCAAGACTAGTTGCCAAAGGTTTTAGACAGATTCATGGTATAGACTATGACGAGACATTTTCACCAGTTGTCATGATTAGATCCATTAGGATAATCCTAGCTATTGCCGCATATTATGACTATGAAATATGGCAAATGGATGTCAAAACCGCTTTTCTAAATGGTTTTTTGGAAGAGGATGTGTATATGACACAACCTGAAGGTTTTGAAGATCCAAATGAAGCTGGGAAGGTATGCAAGCTTAAGAAGTCCATTTATGGACTTAAGCAAGCATCCAGGAGTTGGAACTTTCGATTTGATGAAAAGATCAAAGAATTTGATTTCATTAGATGTGAAGAGGATCCTTGTGTTTACAAGAAGTTTAGTGGGAGTAAGGTAGCCTTCTTAGTCTTGTATGTAGATGACATACTACTCATTGGGAATGACATTCCGATGCTAGAGTCCGTAAAAGAATGGCTGAAGAAATGTTTCTCTATGAAAGACTTAGGAAAGGCTGAGTACATACTTGGAATTAAGATCTATAGAGATAGATCTAAGAGGCTTCTTGGATTAAGTCAAGGAACTTATATTGATAAGATTCTTAATAGATTCAAGATGCAGGATTCCAAGAAGGGATTTTTACCCATGCAACATGGTATATATCTCAGCAAGAAACAGTGTCCTAAAACACCTGTTGAGCTTGAGAAGATGAAACAGGTCCCATATGCTTCTGCTATAGGATCTATCATGTATGCCATGGTATGTACCCGTCCGGATGTTGCATATGCTTTGAGCATGTGTAGCAGATACCAATCAAATCCTGGAGAAGCACACTGGAGTGCAGCTAAGAATATCCTGAAGTACTTAAGAAGGACTAAGGATGATTTCTTAGTATATGGGGGAGATGAAAAATTGATCGTACAAGGCTATACTGATGCAAGCTTTCAGACTGATCGAGATGGCTTTGAGTCTCAATCTGGTTATGTCTTCATCCTTAACGGAGGAGCTGTGAGCTGGAAGAGCTCCAAGCAGGATACAATAGCAGATTCTACAACAGAGGCTGAGTACATTGCTGCTAGTGAAGCAGCAAAGGAGGCCGTTTGGATAAGGAAGTTCCTAGATGAACTCGGTGTTGTTCCTAGCATATCAGTGCCTATCGACATCTATTGTGACAACAATGGTGCCATAGCCCAGGCAAAGGAACCGAGTTCGAGCTCCAAATCCAGACATGTTATGAGGAAGTATCACCTTATTCGTCGCATCATCACTATGGGTGACATTAGGATGTGTAAGGTGCATACTGATGACAACATTGCAGATCCATTGACCAAACCTATGCCTAGGCCCAAGCATGAGAGTCACACTAGGGCTAAGGGTCTTAAGCACATTGGAGAATGGCTTTGAGTTTTGATTTTATATTACATTATTTTTTATGAGTGTTGGACACTAGTTTTATGTTTGACTTGATGATTTTATGATATATGATATTTCATCCTTATTTATATATTGTTTTGATCGATATTGAATAATATGTCCAAATAATTCATTATTAACAAATGGGATCACCTTAAGTGTTCTAGTGAATGAAACCCCATTAAGTGAAATGAAGTTTTGAATTATTAAATGTCTATAGTTTGAAATCATCAAATGGACATAGATGATTTTATAAGCTACTATATTGTAAGCTGACTGATAGCACCAGGTTTCATGGGCTATAGGGACATGGAGATGTCTGGTCAATTACATATATGTGTATGGATGATACATGTAGGACTGACCCACCTTAAGACTCTCCAAAAGAGATTGTAGAGTCTTAAATTAAACCATGATTAGTAGATTCCTCAGACATGAGTATGTTGTGGTCTCACTTGATGATTGGTATCTCTTTGACACTGTTAAACGCTTTCCGTAAAAGGGAGTTATAAAGGCAGTAGTTGGGATTGCCAAAAGTTGAGTGGGAGCCATAGTCATACAAGATTGGAGAAGTCCTCCTGCTTCGTGCATACTGTGATGCATTGAACAGGAATGGTGTCTCGGCCATTTGAAGAGCGAGAACTGAAAATGCATGGCCATGCTCGGATGGATTATTTGAAATCATCCGTTTAATTAACAGTTCAAACTCAGAGTTCAAGAAACATATTTGATAATAGATATGAATGTCACCATATCATCAAATAAGACATTAAGAGACAAAGGTATCTTATATTGCACACTTGTTTAAGGACAAGTGGGAGATTGAAGGAATTGTGTCCTTTAAATTAATGTGCAATGACTAAACTTGGATAGGACAATTAACGGAGATAATTTAATCTGATTATTTTAGGAGTCGTAATGCTTTGCTAGAAGCCAACTACGATTAATAGGGTTAAACCTATAGCTATTATAATTGGGTCCTATGAGGTCACACACTTAGAGATTACGGACTAGATCAACGAAAGAAAAAAAATGGTTAATTATTAATACATATTAGATATTATTAATAATAAAGAATATTATTTATTTCTGAAATAAAATAAATATTATTTATTCATATTAGATATGATTAATTATGGAGTTATTCATACAGCCTTTTATTTGATAAAAGGACAAAGTCTTCATTTCTATTTATTGCTCTAAAAACCGTACGTTGGAAAAGGAAATGACATTTTCTATATATTGATGTGCCATAAAAAAAAAAAAAAAACGTCTCCATCATTGAAGATGGAATATATAAATGATTTTTAGAAAATCATGTTTTGCTAATAAAGTCTTTCAATGTAACGTACGGGGAAAAAGGCTAATAAAAGAAAGAAAGAAAAAAAGTTTTGAATAACAGAGGGTTTTTATTTTTTCTTTGCTGCTTCTCAAAAATTGGGAGTTGTGCAAGGAGAGACCACCATTTTTTTTTTACCAAGGCAATTTTGATTGCTCCCTTTGTCCATTCGTCCTAGCAGTCGAAGGCAAGAGATCTATTCGGGCTCGTGTGGACTAAATAGAGGAGCAACACGTGGGGCTCTCATCCTTTTAGATATCACCATATCTGACTCGGTTCACGCATCAACAGGTATTTTCCATGAACAATACTTTGATCTATCAATTATGCTTGAAGATTCTACGATTAGATGTTTAGATATGATCTGAAATTCCGCTTAACGCATTTAATTATTCAACACTTCCTTGCCTTGTCTTCTTTTCTTGGGACATCTTTCTCAACAGTCACAGCTTTACCTGCACTACTTGTTTCTGCATGTGCGTGGAAATGCCTGGCAGACATCAAGCTTGGTTCTGAGGCATAGAGGTTGTCTATGTATATAGGCGGTAAGGTATTATGAAGCAGAGTTTTATTGCTGTAACGATGGTTACACTGGCGGCTGCGGCCTCTTGGTTTTGTTATGGAACGTTTCTTGAAGGGAAGAAAGAGACGGCTAGAGCAATAAGCGAGGAGGCGATCGGTGTTGGTTTTGATGACCTTGACTGCTTTAGAAAGGTTGAGATCATGGAGTTTTGATTGCAGTGTCTTGGCGAAACGTTTCAATGCCTTCTTGGCTGGTTGAAGCTTCTTTGCAAGACTTGAGCGGGACATTGAGTGTTGAAATCCCTTAGCTACGTGCACTTATGGTCTGCTATGAAAAAAGGAGATCCTACTAGCAGAAGGAGATTTGTAAGGAAGGCTTTACTGAGGTAAACAGAAATTCGGTAAGGTGCATTGGTGTTTATAGAGCGAGGCTTGTGTATTTCCTATATATTGCTCTAGTTTCTCTATTTATTGTGGTGCAAAAATGCCACTCCTCAATCAAGGATGCTAAAAGGATTAACAGACACAGATGGCTTTGGTAGGGATGATGGCGAGAAATTGGACTTGGAAAATGCATGTAATTTCTTAGTCGAGTGAGTCTTTAACTTTCGGCAGTCTTGGTGGCCCTATTGGGAGCAATCTTGGGTCCTAAGATTACCAAGAGATCATGACTTAAAGCTGGAGTCCTGTAAAAACTCCCTTTTTTTTAGTGCAATGCCACTTCAATGTGGGCTCCGACGCCATTATTGTAATATAAAGTGGATAATTTCGCTGTCGATGGAAATAAAAAGAGGTGGTTGCCTTGTAAGATCTGCTAAACATGTTTCTTAAGGGTATCATGTTCTCTTTTCGGACGATAGTATAGAGACAATTTTTATTTTTATTTTTATTTTTTAGCAATATTGTAATATTTACGGATGATTGGTTCCGTCAACGTTGGACTGTATTTTTCAATGGAAAGTATTTTTTTTTCTTAGAAAAGCTCATCATATGCTACTCAAACTTTTCATTTTCACTTCCTCTGTTACCGCAAAAGTAAACAGAATTTTTAGCGATATATATATATATGCTTCTAGCAGCATTTGCCTGTCCTTGACAGTTCAGCAACCTACCATTATTATATAACAAACAATAAAAGTAGAAATTTTTTATTGGTTTGAGGACCATTTTCAGAAATGTGGTTTGTTTTCAATATTTTTTTTTTAATTTATTGATATAAAAAATATTTTTTTAGAAAAAAATTAAATATAATTTCAAACAAAAAAATACTTTAAAAAATAACAATTATTATACATGTGTATTTAGAATTGTAGTAGCGGTGGCGATTCAAAGTATTTTTACTTCGAAATCATCACAATAATTTTTATTTTATTTTTAAAAAATTATTTTTAAAATCAGCATATAAAAACAATTTAAAAATAAAAAAAATAATTTAAATAAAAAATTTAAAAAATTTTAAAAAATATAATTTCCATCCCCTTTCCGAGAACACTAGTCAAAATTACGTAACCTGTGTTTTCTAATAGAAAGTATCATTTTAATAGAAAAACCAAGATTATACGGCAAGTGCAATTTCAAAACCAAATAGACATTTAATAAAAAAGGGCATGTTGTAGTTGTTTTCTTAAAGAGTACTTCGAAAGAAGCATCTAGAACAGCATTCAGTTGCCTGTGGTGACAAATAAAGGACATCTCATTCCAAACACCATTCACTCAAAAAGCAAAATTAATTAAATTATTTAAATCAATCTAAATAAAAAATGATTTTGATCATTTATAGGATTGTTGATGGAGAAACGAATACCACCGCGTTGGAATCCGACTTTGGGTTTACAATTGTATTTGAATTTGAATAATATTGTTGTCTTCTCGTTCGATATTCGAAATGAACCTAACATGGCCTTGCGAGACATGGTCTAGCCATGCGAGGATTTCATTTCTCTCCCCTTTCCCGTACAATTTGCGAGGGCATGGGAAGACGCACGCACGCTATTCTTTCCACCTTGTAAAGATTGTAAGCTCACCTTTTTCCTTTTAATTTTAATAATTTTTGCTAGGGAAAGGCAATGGCCATTATCTCCCTAGCCTGCTTTCCAGCTTCTAGGACTCTTCAGGAAACGATTTAGACCTAAAACGAGGTCGTATTATAACAGAAATTCACAAACAGGGTGCTCTCAGCAGTATGCTTTCTTTGCATGCGATGGATAGGCACTAATTTGTTGGACTTGTATAGCTGTATTCGTAGAAACGACCTGTCGTAAATAGTTTCAAATCGATGACACGTCGTGTTAGGCTGTCCAGTGCGTTTATCTAGTGACTTTGATTTGGGTTTGGGGTGTCTTCTATCTCTATTCTCTATCATAAATGGATACGAGTAAAAATCGTCTTTTATAAAATTTTAATTTTTTTATTTAGAATTATTTTTTATATATTTACAAGCTAAAATTACTTTAAAAAACGACCATTATTACAATACAAAACACTACTTATTAATTATTAATTCTTGAGTGGGTAAGTTTGAGGCTTAGAGAGTTCATGCTGGCTAATTAAATTTGCCTCCCACTGAATCACTTATTTGACAAATTAAATTAATTATGCCAAGTTATTTTCTTAATCCATTTTTTTTTCATTTTATTGGACGACAAATATACATCACATAAACTATCTCTATAAATAAGACAGCTGTACACACACAAACGTATAATAAATGCCAAGAACGAATAGAATAGAATAGAATAGAATAGAATAGTCGTTGCTCGGCGGGACGCCTACCTAAACGAAGAAACACAAGAAAGAAAGGTCCAAGAAAACCACAAATCTCTCGGAATCTTCCCTTGAGCCAATAAAGTTATCGATATTTTTCTCCCCTTTGATTTCTAGGCCCTCGCGTTTGGTGGTGTTAAAAAGAAAACAACTACGATCTACTCTGACTTTGCTTCTTGAAATTCGAATACCAATAACAACTACTATATATCACAACTCTGCATATTTATATATATATATATATATATATATATATATATATATATATATATATATATATAAAAGAACTAAGCAGCAGCTGAGGAACCAAGAGGTAGCAACTAGCAACTAAGTAAAATCTGATGGCAAGCAGGTAAAACTTTTAGGGTTCTGGGCTAGCCCCTTTGCGCGAAGGGTAGAATGGGCTCTGAAACTTAAGGGTGTTGATTACGAGTACATAGAATGAAGAAGATAGTAGTTAGATGAGGCGCGTGATGTTACTGGTTAATTTTTTTTTATTTATAAAAAATATTAAAAAAGAGTTAAGTTTTAAAAGTATTAGGTTTTTCTGTAAAATTGTACCAAAAAATCTTGGGTTTGGCTGCAACGCTTGACCTAAGAGTAATATTTATAATATTAATAATAACATTAAACTTGCATGACCCAAGTTTAAGTGGGTGTGGCTGCAATACCAGACCTAATATCCTTGAATGTGGGTCTAACTGCAAGGTCGTGTCATAAAAATATGATAATTAAATAGATTAATTAAAAAGAAAAGAATAAAAAAAAACCAAAAAAAAAACTAATGAAGAAAATAAAAAAATATGAATTAACTGGGTTAACCCTTCAAAGCAGGTTAACCCATCAAACCTTTGATTCGTGTCGTGAAAGTTTGATAACTAGATAGGAAAAAAAATTACGGGTTACCCAGAATTAATTGGGCTACCTATAATTAATTGGGCTAACCCATCAAACCAAGTTAATCCGTCAAACCCGGAATCCGTATCATGAAAGTTTGATAACTAAATAGAAAAAAATTGAACATTAACAAACTAAATTAAACAAAAAAAATAATTAAAAACAAAAAAAAAACCAAAACAAACAAAAGGCATAAGCCTTTTCACTGTAAACTGCATTGTGCAGTACATAGTCAAAAGCATAAAAATAGCAAAAAAGCAAAAAGAAAATTTTTTTTCTCTAATTAGCCAAACCTAAGATAACTAAATAGAAAAAAGACATCAACCAATAACTATATAGAAAAATTCATATTAATGAACTAAATTAAATAAAAAATTATTAATTCAAAAGAAAAAATAACAAAAAAAAAAACTTATAAGAAGAAAAAAACTAATGAAAAAAAAAAGAAAAAAAAATCTAAATTAATTGGGTTAACCTGTCAAACCTAAGATCCATGTCATTAAAGTTTGATAACTAAATAGAAAAACATTTAATATCAACAAATTAAATAAAAAATTAATTAAAAAAAGAAAAAGAAAGCGTCAGTCTTTTCACCGTGGACTGCATTGTGCAGTCCACATTGAAAAGCATAGAAAGAAAAAAAAAAGCAAAAAAAATATAATAAAGGCATCAACCTTTTTACTATGGACTGCATACAATATTAAAAGATGAAATCGAAAGAAAAAAACTAATGAGAAAAAAGAAAAAAAATCTGAATCAATTGGGTTAACCCGTCAAAGCAGGTTAACCCGCCAAACCTTGAATTCGTGTCGTGAAAGTTTGATAACTAAATAGAAAAAAAAATTGATGGGTTACCTAGAATTAATTAGGCTAACCCGTCAAACTTGGAATCCGTATCATGAAAGTTTGATAACTAAATAGAAAAAAATTGAATATTAACAAACTAAATTAAACAAAAAAAATTCATTAAAATTTTTTAAAAAAAAACAAAAAAAAAATCTTTTTAGTATATGTTATAATAATAATAATAATAATAATAATAATAATAATAATATAATATATTAATAATGGGAAAAGTCTAAAATGCGTGGGAAAGTTACAGTATTTTTCCACGCTTTCTAGAGTATTGTTAATATTCAACAAGAGTTCTCAGCTCATAGAGTTAAACCCTGTCCATAAAAAGGTCCCAGTGTTTTTGTTCATGGCCACAAAGTGATCGCCGAGTCATTTGTTATTCTCGGGTTTATTAAGACTGTTTGAGGTGGTGGTAATAAAAGCAGTTTAAAGTATTTTTTTTATAAATATATTAAAATATTTTTTTTTAATATCACATAACAAAACAATCTAAAAATTATTTTTATTTTAAATAAAAAAATTTAAAATTTTTAAAAGCACCAAAACATGGAAACAATGTCCCCTGATGCCTCAAGATCCTCACGAAAGAGCCATGATACGCTTTTGGACTAAATTTGCTGAAGAGAACGTGGGTGATTATTGCTTACCATTCTCCTACTTTGTTTATTGCTTGATTTTTAATTTAAGTGGAGCACGTAAGTATTTCACTTAGTTTTTTCTCTCTTTCCTTTTTGTAATATTAGGACTTTATCGCGAGAAAATTCAATTAAAAATAATAAAAGTGAAGTGAGAAAAATGATGTGAGTTTCTCGTTTGGCAACGTGTGCTTTGACATGTCCATGTAATTAAGCATCCAATTAATCTAATACCCATAGATACTCTCATCCTTTTCTTTTCTTTTTTGAGCTAGGAATCCTGAGGGGTTATAAGTGTTTGAAAAAAATATGTTTTATATTGAGTTCAGGTTTTAACATTAGTATCTAGAAATTTTTATTAAATTATTTGAATATATTAGAGCTAATAGGAGGGGTGCGTGCTCCCTTAATTTATGCAAGAAAATAATAATTTTGATTGACGTTAAAGCGAACTCGAACACACACACACACACACACACACACACACACACACACACACACATATATATATATATATATATATATATATATATATATATATAATGGATATATATATATATATAATGGACTAGACATGATCAGAATTGGGCAATAAATAACTATATTTATTACAAAATAAAAAAATAATATAGTTTATGATTTATATCTCCATGACTTCGTCGATTTATCCTTGTAAAAACACAATGTCAATGTGCGATTTATTATAGCTTGGAATTTATGACGCCATTTAACTTTCCTATTCTTTTTGAAGATTTTGCATGCTGCATGGAATGCAATGTGCTCCCGAGGAGAGGAAAGGGAAAAGGCAGCAAAACTAACCGTTGACGCCATAGAAAAGTTAGAGGGAGAGCTAAAAGGGAAGCAATTCTTTGGAGGAGAGAGCATTGGCTACTTGGACATTGCTCTAGGATGGATGTCTTACTGGCTTCCAGTTTGGGAAGAAGTTGGGTCCATGAAGATAGTAGATCCACTCCAATTTCCGGCGCTAACTTCATGGATTAAAAATTTTCTCGAGCATCCTGTGATCAAGGAAAATTTACCTCCTCGAGACAGGATGATCATTTATTTCCTGAATCGAACCAAAACGGGTGATTTCGGACTTGATGATCATTGGCTATACATGTCGAATATGAGACATCAAGAGAAGGGAATTTGGGAGCCAGTTGAACTACAAATTAATTGGTGATTATGTAATACAAATTGAATAATGCTATATATGAGAAAAAGTTTTTTTTTTCCTGCATATTTTCAGAGACAAGTTACGTTTTATGTAATTTTTCCAACAATTAAATAAATAAAAATAACAGGTGTCCTAATGATAAGATCTTGGAATCAAGGGGTTTATTCCCCGTGTGGTTGCTAATATGATGGTTACTGGAGGCTTACATAGTCGTTAACTTCAGGGCCCGTGAGATTAGTCGAGGTACACGCAAGCTGGTCCAGACACCAACATTAATATAAAAAAAATAATAAATAAATAAATGAAATTTTAGGAATCGAAGTGGCTCTCTTCTTTTTAAACAACCTTGTCTTCTTTTCTCCTATTAACATAATTTTTAAAGTAGACCAGGTTTATTTAGGATAAAGTTTAAGTAATGAATAACAAGGAATAATCTCGATTAATCTATTTTTTTAAAATCAAAACAATTTCTTATATATATATAAATTAACAGGTTAAGGTTGAATTTTGATCGTGTTTTACTCTGGATCAACAAGAATGCATGTCGATCCTGTTTTTAACTAGGTTACATCAGGTCTTTTTTTTTTTTCCAACCTAAAGTCCTAAATCAATCTAGATCCTAAGTAAGTAGGGTTACAAGTTAGTCGAGTGAATGAGTCCAGGTTTTATAATTATGGTTAAATAATTCTAAATGTTTGGATTAAAAAAATAAAGATGTAATCTCATATTAATTCCTATTTTATTATCTATTTCTCAATTAGGTTCAACCTATTTTCTTATCAATTAGGTCTTTATAATCATCAATCAAGTTCTTATGTATAAAATTATTGCAAACATTCGACATAAAGTTTTACTAATTTTGATTAAAAATCACGAATTTTTATTGCATAAATTGCGCAGATTAGATGAGAAACATTGATGGATTTGGATGGAGAACTTATTGGGAATTTATGATACTTAAGGGCCAAATTGATGTAAAAACAAGCTAGAGACCTAAATAAAAATTGGTATATTTGTTGGGGACTAATAAGAGGTTATCCCAAGCATAAAAATCTACAGCATCCCAGAATAAAAAGCTTGCGTTGATAAGGGAAGGAGCGACAAGGCAAAAGAAGCGCCGCTTATTTTCTTGAAGGAAGAAACAATGGCTTTCTCCTCCAGCACCTTCTCAACAATCCCTGGATTTCTCTACAAAAGTACTCTCCATGCACCGAATGGTAAAACAAGGCTTAGACCACCCATCACTGCTACGCTCGCAGAGAAGAAGAATACCAACGCCTTACAGTACAGGAAACTTGGAGACTCTGATCTTGAAATCAGCGAAATCACTATGGGAACGGTAAGAACATTTGTTTACTCGCCACATCTTGTTTTTCTTTTTCGTTTGAAGTTTGTAATGAAGTAATGGTAAATGAGTTTGCCTGTTTCTTCATTTTTTTCCTGCAATGTTGTTTCAGATGACATTTGGGGAACAGAACACAGAGAAAGAAGCTCATGAAATGCTTAGCTATTCATTTGACCATGGAATCAATATTTTTGACACTGCAGAAGCGGTAAGTCCTTTGCTTAACTTTTTTACCTTCGCACTTATGGACATTCTTGACTGGGTCTCTCCAACAAATTTCTGCTTTGTAATCTTTTTTATTGCGTAATAATTTGTTTGTTTGTTTCTCTCTTTTTTTTTGGATAAAACTATGGAAGACAGGATTTTCCTGGCTCCCTTTCTTTTTTCCCACTTATAAGGGAAGTGGACCTAACCGTGTGATGAATTTGAGCTTGCTTTACCCATGAAGAGAAATAGCTCAGAGAGTCAAGTTCCTTTATCTACTTATTAGGTGCTTCTGTATACTCATTTTCTTAGAGAAAAGTTAAGTACCCCTTTCGTAATTTGTTGGTATAAGAAAAGTTAAGTTTCCGGTTCTTAAGTAATTCATCATCCATTTAAAATTAAATCAGTTCTTAGAGAGATGGGGGCTTCTGGACACTTTTGGTAAATGAATTGTTCTAGAACTAGGTGCTACCACTTAGTGTTTTTAGTTGATGGAATCTTCGAGATTTAAGAATTGACTGCATAGAATGGGGAAAGAAATATTGAAATAGGTTTGATGTGGACTCGTTTTTAAGGCCTGCATATGAAATGGAGAAAGAGGAGATTGAAAAGATGAAATCACAGGATGCTACTTAACTGGGAGCAGTGGAAGTCAACTCAATGTCACTAATGGTAAATGCCACTCAATGCAAACAAGATTGCTCCATACATATTTAATTTAGTCGGAGGATATCTCCATTCTGATCAGTAAATGAACATGCTAATCTTTTTTCTTTCAAACACAAAGATTGCTCTCTACTAGCGATAGATCTTAGTTTATATAAACTAGGTTGTTACAACCTTTCAAGTATGATAAAGTTTAACTTTTTGTCAAGATTAAGAGTACTAGCTTTAAGGGAACTGAAACAAATAGAAGGAAGGCTTTGTAATCGTGATAAATCCAGTAGAAAAATAGAATCCCTGAATTCTGTAGAAGACAATTTAAAATAGTCTTCTCAGATTGTGTAATAAGCTTTGACAACTTGATAGGAAACTACTCATAAATCCTCTAGAAAACTATGATGAGTGCACTTGTTTGAAGTACTGGAATTTAGACATACCTTTTCAATGGTATATGGCGTTAGTGATGTTTCAAAATTAGTGGAGTTATACTTCTGAATTTGACCTCATACTCTCAATATGCACAAAAGATTTAGTCCAGTGGAGGCTGCAGACCAAAATCTTCTAATTGTCTTTAATAAGTATGTAAAATCTGCCAAGTGAAACAAACTCCAAGCAAAGCGGAATTTATAATAAATATACTGGATGCATTTGATCAAGTTTAATAAACAAACTCATCATAAGGTTCATACTTACCTTGACCAGGCTCTCTAAATGAAATCCAACTTTTGATCCTTTGCACTTGATAATTCAGTAAAATAAATTGTCCATCTTACTATATGAAGCCTTGAGATTGGATTGGAAAAGTAGATTTCTTCTTTTGTTGTACAACTTGGATGGATGTCGCTTTGACCATGCGCAAGCATGATAATCATGTTTCATTTAAACTTATGGGTATTGTCTTGATGGCATCTAAATCCTATTCGCATGTGCATCTAAATTAGACATAACAAATGTCCATGTGAATTTTTCCCTAGGTGCGAAAAACTTTGCAGATCTCAACATCATGAACTTCAACCCTTAGGAAAGATCTTAAATGAGTTTTCATTGTGGATGTGGTTACAAAGGGGAAAAAGTAAAGAAATTGCTGTTCTCTTTCTAATCCAATTTCAAGGCTTTGTTTTGTTAAGGCGGGACATAGTATTTTAATGAATCATCAAGTGCCAAGGATAAAAGTTTTTTTTGTCAATTCTTCTTTGCATGCAGTTCCTTTTACTTGAAAGATTTCTCATGTTTTTTTTTTCTGAAAGACGGCTACAAGTGTAAAAACAAATACTAAAATGAGAGCGGCCTTTGCCAGATACAAACTCAAAGTTTAATAGGAGCATCTCTAGCAAGCCACTAGACTCAACCTTTTCTGCATGTAAGATTATAAGGTCTTTGTTTTGAAGTTACGTGTCTCTAGTTTCTGGAGCTTAGTGTTATCTGATCTGTATTTTTTTTTTTTTATGGTTTTATATATCATTTGAACTAGATGCATACATTTTTTCTTGCAGTATCCTGTTCCGGTGAAGAAGGAGACACAAGGAAGAACAGATCTCTATGTTGGTAACTGGTTGAAGTCTCAACCCCGAGACAAGGTACTTTGTTAAGACACATTACTTGCCAATGTTTCCTTTTTAGAGTTCACGATAGGCACCCCTGATCAAGATTTTAAATGTTCCTTCGAATTCCAGTTTCTTCAATCTCATTAAGTACTTCAATTGATCAAAGCATGTGATTCTTTCCTAATCCTTTGCTTGAATTGCCGTGCTTACTTCTTAGCTAGTGGCAGCAGTTAATTTTCAGTATATGTCTAGGCTTCTAATGGTGCATGTTTTTATGTGTGCTACATTCAATGTCAATGGTAACTGATAATGGTAGATAAAGTTGATACAATATTTGCAGTTAAAAGCTCGAAGCAGATCCATGGTCTTAATTTGTGCTGAACATTTACTCCAGAGTTGCTAATTTGATTTGTGATCATGTCCTGTGTTAATTTGATTCCTTTTGATTAATGAGTGATTTTTGTTTTTGCGGTGTTAGAATCTGGAGCTGTGGATAAATTCATGGATTTGTATGTCCGGGTTTGATTAATCACTGAATGTAAAGATAATATCATCAGTAACTTTAGTTTTTTCTTCACCACACATCTTTCCTGGTCAACACTTGGTTGACTCAAGCTTAAGTACCTAATTTCTTAGTACTTTCAGATCAATGATATATGTTTATCTTTCATTATGCATAGGTTATTTTGGCTACAAAAGTATGTGGGTATTCGGAGAGGTTAAGTTATCTTCGTGGCAATGCTAAGGTTTTGCGGGTTGATGCTGCTAATATTAAAGAGAGTGTGGAGAAAAGCCTCAAGCGCCTTGGCACTGATTACATTGACCTGTTGCAAATCCACTGGTAACTTTGCGTGTTTTTTTTTTGTTTTAATGATTTACTCCCTAGCATCTGAAGTTCAGATTTCCTATGACTGGAGGTAATTTATATGATTGAACTTGTTGTTTTGACCCCAAAAGAAGATTTGCAATTACTTTGATTTAAGAATACATGATTAATTTGCTTAGAATATACACATATGCTGATTACATTTTCACAAGATCTTTAACTGTCCTAGGATATATATTGTGGGATACTTAACTACTGAACCAGGAATATTTTTGGTTTCCAGCTACCTGGAGTCTCACACACCATGTATTGAAATCCCAATAGAACTGGGACAGCCAGTTAGGTTCTCTAGGCAGAGTAGGCATTAGTTTTTAGTTACTTGTTACATATTTATCATATTGGCTAGTCAATCATTTAAATTTCAACTTCCTATATGCTTCTGATTAATGATAGTATGAAACTACCGGATATGGTACTCCTATATGATCACATCTTCTATGAATACATCAAGAGAACTTATGGCAACAAATTTTGCTCTGCTTATATCACTGAAGAGGTTGTACTTTGTCTTAATAAAGAAATTAAGATCTGGGTGTTCCTACAGAAACCGAGTCACTGATCCTCTTATGTTATAGTTTCTTTATTTCAAAAGATTCATAATGCAATAAAAGCCAAAAGCTGGTGCATTTAAATAACAAGGACACATAGAGGAGTACCATCTAAAAGGATCCGCAACATGACATTGTATGAGCATTTTTTTTTTTTAGTTTAACGTGGGTGTCCGGGCCAGCTTACGCGCACCTCGACTAATCCCACGGGCCTTGAAGTTAACGACCATGTAAGCCTCCAGTGGCTATCATATGAGCAACCACAGGGCTCGAACCTGAGACCACAGAGGGAGCAAACCTCTTGGTCCCAAGCTCTTACCACTGGGCCACCACTTAGATGGTTTGTATGAGCATTTTTGCTTGGCCAAGAGCTAGTGCATTTAAATGCCAAGGAAAAGTAGAAGAGTACCAAAAGCTGGTGCATTTAAATATCAAGGAAAAATCAGGTATAAAATGGCTTTGATCAAGATTCTTAATGATCCCAAGTGTAAAGTCATAGTTTTCCTATATTGTTGGAAACCTTTTTGTTGTGTTGGGATCATTATGCTGTAAAGTTTTATAACAGGACAAACAGTTGACCCTACTAATTTTTTCTTCTCTCTTTACTTTCCCTCCCTGATGTCTCAACTGTTTGTCCTGTCATATCACTAAGGAATTTCTTATTATACTTGCCAGTTTTCATTCAGAATAAAAGCTATATACCAAAGGAAAACTCTCATCAAATGAGTTATGGTTTATCTTCAATACAGGCCTGATCGCTATGTACCAGTGTTTGGTGAGTTTTTGTATGATTATTCAAAATGGAGACCAAGTTCGCCATTTGTGGAGCAACTGAAGGCCTTTCAAGACCTGATTGATGAAGGAAAGGTAACTGGTTGCTATACTTTTAACGACTTGTATCTCCCTTATGTGTTAAATACATATATTATGGCACTGTTTTTTGGATAATGTGGTGAATTTATACTCTTTTCTTGATGTAATACGGTGAATTTATAAATGATGAGTGCACCAGACATTCAAGGAACACTATAAATGAAAGAAATCTTGAACTGCATTCTGAAATAATAGAAAGGGAAGAGATCACATGTTCAGCTAGTATAAAAGAAATCACTCAAACTGATTATCAGTTGAAGACACTCCTCGAAGAAAACTATCCTGCAGCATCCCACAACGAAGTTAAGAAAACTATCCTTCCTAACTTGTAAAAATTGTTGTGAAGTGAGGCAATTTTTAAAGAATCTGGACTTCTGCTCCATCTTGATGGCTCCAAACAAGTGGAGACATAGCACACCTCCACTGCTTGCCTCCTCCAAAATCTGTAAACTGCATCCGAAACAAGTCATTGACACTATCCAGAAATGGAGATAAAGATCTTTGTGTTGGGGTTTTACCAACAACAAAATGGGTAGAGAGGAAGAGAGTCTCACTTACTACCAGTCCTTCTAAAGTCTAAACTGCACCTACACATCCAGGACTCACTGCTGATGAATAACAATCCCTGTTATAAGCACTAATCTACTGGCCTGGGAGAGAAGATGGCTCTGACCTCTGAGTTTTCTATCTTAACACTTAGCTTAATCACATGGAGGCAGGTCTTTGTATGACTTATCCCTGTTTTATCTTGCATGAATTTAACATCAATATTTTAGTAACTGCTTGAGAATAAGAATGCCTTTGAAATTATTTAGGTACGCTATATTGGTGTTTCAAATGAGACTTCATATGGAGTGATGGAGTTTGTTCATGCAGCCAAAGTTGAAGGATTGCCAAAGATCATCAGTATCCAAAACAGCTATAGTCTGCTAGTTAGGTGTCGTTTTGAAGGTAATTGGTTACTGTTCTTCATATAATTTCAGGTGGAAATCCAAAATGAAGCCCTTTCTGATCTGACACCTGCTGCCATTATTTTCCACTTTCATTGCTGCATCTAACATAAATTTTAGAATAGAAGATCCTGTTATCTCACCCCAGCTTTTCTATTTCACTATTTACTACTTATCACCTTAATTCTCTTTCTTGGGCAAGGCATTTTTGTACACATAGAACCCAATTCTTCCTCACATGTCTAGTATCATGCCCTCTGTAGCTCTAGAACTTGGTTACCAGTTCTCATCAATGTCTGCTGGCCTCATTTATCTGCTATCTGTGTTAAGTAAATTTTTCTCAATTGTTTCTCGTAGTACTTTTTTTCCAGATTTTCTTCATGCCTTTAAAGCTTCTAGAGAAACCCTTTAACGGTTTTGCAGTTGAGGCCAATGCTTTTCTAATTTCATCAATAATGCTTGGGATGCAAACAGAGCTTTGAGCAGCAAAAATAGTTTAGAGGACAGGTGATTACAAGAGGAAGTTTCATGTTTCCAGACTGAAAGTATTTGATTGTTTATCAGATAACCTGATATGCACATCTTGTTTCAGTAGCTGGCTACAATGTCATGTTGCTATGCTGGGATTGAAGTTCAATGCCTCACAATTTGAATTTGTTCTCAAAATTTTAATTCCTTGCTTTTGGCTTTGATTTCATTCTGATAAATAATTAATACATGTCAAGCTGTGTTTATTCTGTCCCTTGTTTAATAAACTACTAAAGTTGGTAGAATTGGGAGTTCCCCCCCCACTAATAAATTAATTCGAAGTTTTACTTGGAGAAAGCAATAGACAAGTTTTACTTGTTTGGATGCTTGTTTGAAGGCCAATGTAATTATGTCTCCTTGGTTATTGCAGTTGATCTCCTTGAAGTCTGCCACCCAAAAAATTACAACATTGGCTTGCTTGCTTACTCTCCATTGGGTGGTGGCATGCTGAGTGGGAAGTATTTGGATGCTAACTCCGAGGCTGCAAAGAAAGGAAGGATGAACCTCTTCCCTGGCTACATGGAGAGATACAAAAATTCACTCTCCAGGGTATGCTATAATCTAAATGTTTCTATAGATTGCAATGGACAGTTTTGAGCATGTTTCGGACTCATTGATATACAAATGCAGAGAAAGCACGGTTGACTCTGTTGTTAGGGCGGAAGCAATCTCTGTTATGAGAAACTAAGTGGTCTAAATTCTATTGTCAGAAAAAAGTATTAGTGGCACTCTGTGTGGTTGAGAACTAGTTGAATTGTTGGACTTTGTCTTTTACAATCTTGTTTTATTTTTAGTTTTACTAGACTAGTTTACAAAAGCATTGTTCTTTGAGATTTTTCGTGCTCTTGGTAAAAAAGATCCTGAACAATGTCGTACTTCCACATATACACTAGAAGTCAGAGGGCAATCAAACACACACACACACATATAGAAATCCATGAGCAGGAACATTTCTCGCAGGTTATCGTATATTTAAGATGTATGACTATTTTGGAATCCGTTTTTTGACTGCATTTAGTTGATTGCTTTGAACATCAAGTTGTATCTATCACAGCTAGTTTGTTTTTGTGCTCAATGTTCCTTGTGTCTCAGGAAGCAACCGCACAGTATATTGAATTGGCCAAGAAGCATGGTCTAACTCCAGTTGAGCTTGCCCTTGGATTCGTTCGAGACCGTCCATTTGTGACAAGTTCAATCATTGGCTCAACTTCTCTTGAGCAACTAAAAGAAGATATCGATGCTATTATGACAGCCCCGCGACCTTTGCCAGCTGAAGTAACTGCAGATATTGAAACTATTTTCAAGAGATACAAAGATCCGTCCATCATTTAACTGTTGTTGCCTTAAGAGTCTGTTATAATCTTTTATGCAAAATTTCCCATGTAAAAATACAGCTCTCTTCATTTTTATTTCAATACAAATTCATTTTCTTTATACTTGTTGCATCTCATATGCTGAAAGGCCACAGATCATGAAAGAAGACCATGAGGGAGTAGATCAGATGCCGAGGTTGACTCTTCAAAGATTAACATATATTGTCATATTATCACTATACAAGCATTTATCGAGGCCAGGGAAAAAGAACACTTGATATGAAACAATCGAGTATTAGCTCAACGAAGCTTTCTACCATTTTTTCTTCATACGTTAAGAACAATAACAGGTGTTTAATATTTATGAATTTTACAGTGCTAACTTAAATACAAATATGTTTATGCTAGCTTGCGGGTTGTCTGTCTGAGCTCGCAGGTATCTGGTTCGGTTGGGTTAATATTTGCGGGTGTTGAACACTCGTGAGTAATCATGTGCCATAAGACTTGATAAACATGACCTACTTGTATGTTAAATCCTTTGAGGGTTTTTTTTTCCTTCAATGGCCGGAAAAATCTTCAATATTTTAAGAAAACCTATTATTCCATGCTTCATTTATTAAACTATATATATATATATATTGACAATTATATTTTAATTTATATGGTTTAAAATATGAAGAAAAATGAAAAATAGTATACAAAAAATGAAAATGAAAATATCAATTAGCACATTTGAAAAGCAGTTTAACCAGGCAGGGGACGTGGCGGCAATCAAAGAAGCGCGCCAATATCTGACCCAATTGCTTTTTAGCTACAAAACCACCTTAACAATGTGACACGCTGCTTCCTTCCCTCCTATCTCGCCTCCACTCCCTCTCCCTCCCTCCCTCCCTCTCTCTCTCCGGTCACACAAACAAACGTTATGTGCTTCTTGATCTGATTTTTCTTCATGATCAATTGACAGAATCCATCTAGCTCAAAGAAAAAACTGAAAAAAAAGGAGAGAAACATCACATTCTTACATCCTGAATCAGACATGGGTCATGTTCTTGTGATATTTTCCTGAAATCTGCAATGTGGGTCAATATTCTTGTGATATTTTCAAGATGGGTTAATGATTTGTGCGTTTTGAATCGTTGAATGTGATCCGATATACACCTTTTTCTTTCTTTTCTATATATATTCTTCCGCTTGGTTTTGGGCAATCTTTAGAAGGTAAAAAAAAAAATAAGGAGAAAAGGAAGGTTGATGAGAGGCCAAAGTAGAAGAAAACATATGCATCTATGAAGACTGAGGCACAGAAGTCGCCACGGCACCATCTGATGCAGTTGTTGTCGGTTGAGCTTCTTCTTCAGCAGAACTTTCAGATGGAATGGCAGATCTTGTTAATTATGGGAATCCTGAGCGTGACATTGAGCAAGTTAGTTCTTTACCCTTTCCGTTGCTTGCAGCTTTCTTTTGTCCAATGTTTATAAAAATGCAGGCAAACCAGAGGCTCAATAAAGAACAAAAAATTAAAGCAAACTGTTCATTGGGTTTATTAGGTTCAATTCACAGGCACTTGGTGTTTTCCTGGATCCCTAACATATACTGGACGCGCAAATACAGTTTCTTTTATACTTGCAATTTCCCTGCCTTTTCTGCACAATCAAGTTGATGCAAGATTATGTTGAATCCTGAGACATACCAAGATACATATTAGGTTAAGAAATTATGAATCCAAATATACTAATAAGCGATGATATCCCTGTAAACAAAGAGAAAGCGAGAAAAAGGTGTTTAAATTTTGAAGTTATGAGATTTGAAAAACTTGTGAATCCAATATTTGTCATTGTAGTGTTGGTCAGGTAGTTTAGAAGGTAGACAACTAAAGCTATAAACAAGAGCAAAGCTTATTGAGTGGTCTGTGGAAATCTTCATAAGTTAAATGGTTAACTGGCTCTTAGAAGTAGCCCTTCAGGAATTCTAGATGAATATACTGATAAGATGGAATAAACTGCTGCAGTGTTCTCTTTATGAAAAATAGAAAATTATAACCTTAGAATTTCTTCTGGTTGCATTTTCATCAAAGCTTTTCGTTTCTTGATACTTTTTTTTCTTCTCTCTTAACTTTGAAGGCACTAGTTACTTTGAAAAAAGGCACTCAATTAATCAAGTACAGCCGGAAAGGGAAACCCAAGTTTCGCGCCTTCAGACTTTCTCCGGTATGTTATTTACCATTTAGCTGACATGTCTTTCAGCTTTTGCTGTGGTCCTGTGGAACTTTTTGGCACAACAGAACAGGATGTTGCGTTGTCCCCAGAATTAATTTGTCTGGAGAATTTAAAATCATGTAATAACCGATTTTCCCCTATTGGATATGTGATCGAAACTTTTCTTTTCACATAGGCTGTAAGATTTAGTTTTGTTCTCCTAAGTAGGGACATGTCTATAAGCACTGTAGATTGGCAACAGTTGTTAGAAAACTGAAAGTAAATGACAGATACAATTTAAGAAAATTTCTTTCATTATGAAATATTGGTTTCAAGGAGTATGATCAACATCACCACATTTCCTATTCAGCAAATAGTTAGGGTGCTTACACAGTTCTCACAATAAAGTAAGTATTTATCAGGTTAACCTAGTTGAGGATCCTTCTCTTATAATGTGATTCAGTCCTCCTCTTCTTGGCCTGTCTTCCTGACTGATGTATGATCTAAGATGATATCTTGCATCAACATACTGGATTTATGTTTACAAATGAGCGTTTATCTGGATTTCCATATATCATCGAAACTGGTTATTCTTAGATGCATGCTTTGATAAACTTTTTGCGGAAAAAATCATGTCTTTATTTATTCCCTTGTTTCTGCAATGTCCTGCAACCTTAGCATTTTTTCTTAGATACACATTTCATGGCTAAAGTAACTTGCTCAAATATCTATATAATGACCCTCAGAATGATTCTGGTGCTTCTCTCGTTACCCTCAAGGTTATAAATGATTTCAATTTTAGTGCTATTAACAGGATGAAACATCATTGATCTGGTTGTCACATGGACAAGAAAAGAACCTGAAATTGTCTTCTGTATTGAGAATCATCCCTGGACAGAGAACTGTGAGTTGAACATTTGCTTTGGGAACTAGATGTTGATATCCATTTCATTCATTTAACCTTCAATTATGTATAATACCATTGAGATTCTTATTTTGAAGTGTCAAAGTCTAGACATTGTTTGCTATGTTCTGATTTATACAGGCCGTGTTTAGAAGATACTTGCGCCCTGAAAAGGATTACTTGTCATTTTCACTTCTATATAACAACGGTGAAAGATCTCTTGATCTGGTCAGTGCCAGTAAACGTTCACTTATATTTTTTTTCAGATTTTGATTTATCTTTGTACTAGTAACAATTTCAGATACAGTAATTACATATATACTTTTTATCCATAGATCTGCAAGGACAAAGTTGAGGCAGAGGTGTGGCTTGCAGGCCTCAAGGCATTGATTGGAAAAAATCATAATAGACGTACAAGAAGCAATATTTCAGATGTGAGTTATCATTTCAACATATGTGAAGAGTTAGTTTTGTCTTTGATACCTTCGCATGAATAACCAAACTGATTATCCGTGACAATACTTTTAGCTACTATCAATGATTTTGCAGGGGCTAAATTAACTTTTTTTTAAAAATGATCTTTGATTGGTTAAGTCCTTCCAAAATCAATGGAACTGATTGAAGGGTAGATTTTGGAGTATAAAACTATGAGAAGATCATAGTGGAACATTTTGAAACAAATAGGATAGCTAGGAAACTCCACTATAAAGCAGTATTCTAGTCCTCTTTAAAATGCTAAGCTTATTTAAAGTACATATCTTTCTAGAGCTCTATAGCGGATGTTTCTGAGGCTAGGTTCCACACCTGCTAGATAGAACTTAGAGCCCCTCATTTTTGGATTTACTACTTACCTACTGATTACTAACAAGCTTACCGCCTTACAAGTTGGTAAGTTCTACCAAGAACTTGCATGACACCCAGCATCATTAAATTTTTTTCAAATACAAATCATAGTAAACCTCAATTAAATTATTTTCTGAACTAATTAACCAGGAGCGGATACTATGATAGCCATAAAGTTACATATCCATAATGATAATCTGAACATGTTCCAGGGTTAGTGATTTCAAATCTTGCATGTGCACATTGACCTATGTTCGATGATGACCTTACCATGTGTGACAGTGAGCACATGTTCCTACTGCATTTAAGGGGAATCTGAAAATATATTTGCTTCTTTCTTAACTTGATGATATGTTTGTTACAGTTTATTCCTGAGGAAACCTAAGTTTGTTTCTTGATATTTTAGTTTCAGCTAACTGATGGTGAGTTATATCAAAATGGTCGTCCTTTTGGTGCAACTCTAGAGTTCACTTCAAGTCTTGCCCGTGGCAGGGTGTCTATTGATTTAGGTTCTCGTGACAATCCTTTGGATTTGAGAAGCTCAGATGTGTCAGAACGATCAAGTATGCAACTAAGAGCAAGTACTGGAGGAGATTTCCGAATTAGTGTTTCAAGCACTCCTAGCTGTTCGAGTGCTGGATCCGGTCCAGATGACATAGAATCCCTAGGTGATGTTTATATTTGGGGAGAAATATGGAGTGATGGGGTTTTTCCTGATGGGTCTGTGAGCTCAGTTCCTACAAAGAACGATGTGCTTACTCCTAAGCCCTTAGAATCAAATGTAGTTCTTGATGTTCATCAAATTTCTTGTGGTGTACGTCATGTTGCTCTTGTGACAAGGCAAGGTGAGGTTTTCACCTGGGGAGAGGAATCTGGGGGGAGACTTGGTCATGGAATTGAAGATCACTTTACTCATCCTAAACTTGTTGAGTCTTTGGCAGTCACTAATATTGATTATGTTGCATGTGGTGAGTATCATACATGTGCTATATCTACATCTGGTGACTTATTTACCTGGGGTGATGGGAGCAATAATTCTGGACTTCTTGGTCATGGCACTGATGTTAGCCATTGGATACCAAAAAGAGTTTCAGGTCCTTTAGAAGGACTTCAGGTTTTATCCATTGCATGTGGAACGTGGCACTCAGCCTTGGCAACTTCAAACGGAAAATTATTTACATTTGGTGATGGAACGTTTGGTGCATTGGGCCATGGAGATCGAAAAAGTGTTTCAAGTCCCAAAGAACTTCAGTCGTTGAATGGGCTAAAAACCATAAAAGTTGCTTGCGGTGTATGGCATACTGCAGCTATCGTAGAGGTAATGAGCCAATCTGGCTCAAACATTTCATCTAGAAAACTGTTCACTTGGGGTGATGGTGATAAGCACCGTTTGGGCCATGGAAACAAGGATACTTATCTGCTTCCCACCTGTGTCTCTTCCCTTATCGACTACAACTTCCAACAGTTAGCATGTGGACATACAATGACTGTTGCCCTCACTACCTCTGGTCACGTGTTTACCATGGGTGGCTCTGCATATGGTCAGCTAGGAAATCCAAGCTCTAATGGAAAAATCCCTTGCTTAGTACAAGATAGATTGGTTGGTGAATTTGTTGAAGAAATTTCTTGTGGGGCATATCACACTGCTGTCTTAACATCAAGAAGTGAAGTATTCACTTGGGGGAGAGGTGCCAATGGACAATTGGGACATGGAGACATGGAAGACAGGAAACTTCCGACATTGGTTGAAGCACTGAAAGAGAGGCATGTCAAGAATATATCATGTGGCGCAAATTTTACTTCCAGTATATGCATCCACAAGTGGGTTTCTGGAGCTGACCAATCAGTTTGCTCTGGTTGTCGACAAGCATTTGGTTTTACTAGAAAGAGGCACAATTGTTACAATTGTGGGTTGGTGCACTGCCATAATTGCAGTTCCAAAAAAGCAATGAAGGCAGCATTAGCACCAACTCCTGGCAAACCACACCGTGTGTGTGATTCTTGCTATGCAAAACTCAAAGCAGCCGAGTCTGGAAATACTTCTGCTATTAATAGGAAAACTACTGTTCCACGCCGCTCCATGGACATAAGGGAAAAGATGGAAAGGGGAGAGCCGAGGTTTTCAAGAATTTTACTCTCTCCCACAACAGAACCTATAAAATACCTTGAGATCAAGTCAGGAAAGCAAGGGACACAATCTGAGGCTGCTTGCATAGTCCGAGCTTCACAAGTTCCATCACTTTTACCGCTAAAAGACGTTGCATTTCCAAGTTCTCTAAGTACTCTTCAAAATGCATGGAAGCCTGCTCCTCCAATTGTGCCTCAGCTGACTGTTAACTCCTCTCAGCCCGCTGCCAACTCAAGACCTTCATCACCATACTCGAGGAGACCAAGTCCTCCACGCTCTGCCTCTCCGGGATTCTCCAGGGGTGTGATTGACAGCCTCAAGAAAACAAACGAGATTTTCAAGCAAGACATGACAAAAATGCAAAACCAAGTACTGCTTCAATCATATTTGTAATTCTTAATTGCATGCTTTGTTTGATTTGTTTGCTGATTATCTCATGAATCTCAATAGAGAAAGGAATAACTCTCGTCTTTTCTATTATCCTTGTTGGCTGCAGATTAAAACTTTGAAGAAAAAGTGTGATAACCAAGAATTGGAGATTCATAATCTAGAGAACCGTGCCAAAGAAGCTGCTAAATTGGCTGCGGCAGAATCTTCCAAGTCTAACATAGCCATGGAATTTGCCAAATCCATCACAAAAGAGGTATTTTTCTCTCTATTTCGATGCTGCACTCCAATTCAAATAATTCTCTCCACTCTTGCAAATGATGATCACATTATAATATATATTCAACAATAACTTTGTAGAGGAAACCTCCCAAAGCCCAACTAAGTGACCAGCTCTGATATTTTTTTTATCTTACATCAGGCAGAATTCAGTGTAGAAAAGCAGCCTTACTTACTGTTTTTATCTATTTATTTATTTTTGTGAAGAATTCTTCACTTCAAATTGATTTAGAAGATTTATATAACTACAATTAATAGGTAATGAAAAGAAGAAAGAAACAGATAAAAGAATTTGAAACAACAAGCTTGTGATGACTAATATAAACAAAGAAATGTTTTGTTGTGTAATGTTATGTAAAACACACCTGTAAATATAAGAACTAGATTGACAATATGTCATGTATTGATGCTCAAGACATTCTTGCATCATTAGCACACTCATGCGGTAGTTACTATAACCAGACATGTTTTAACTTCTAGCCATCTTAGCTCTTTTTTGTGCAAGTTTGAACTTTTTCTTTTCCGTACTCATTTTCTCTTAAAACGAAAAGCTCTTTCTTTTCATTCTCCACAAACCGTGTGGCCAATTATCTATCGTTCAAAGTCCTTTAATGTGACAAGTTTGTTGGTGCATGTTTTAGATCTTGCTAATTTCCCCATGCGTGTTACCTTTCTTGTGATTTAGTTGAAGGAGATGATGCAGCAGCTGCCTCCTGAGGGCCGAGAAACTGACACCTTGAAAGCCATTGATTCTAAAATAGAAGCTTTCCTAGAAAAAATTAGAGCATCTGAAAGTTCTTCCTTGCCAGAAAGCGTAGGGTCTGACTACCAAAATGCATCAGCATCAAGTCCTTTGACCAGTGACTCTTCTAACTTGCTGGAGAAGAGGATGGAAGGCCAAACAGATACCGTGAGAGCTACTGCGATGTCTCGTACTGATGGAAGTGTCCCTGAGGAAAGCAGCAGATCATCTGTTTCTCATTCGACGGAGGCTGTACCTAGAGAAAGCTCAGAAAACGAGTCCAGAACACCTACAGCTTCAATAAAGAGAACTGAATCACAAAAAGAAATTATCGAACAATTTGAACCTGGGGTTTATGTAACTGTCATTCTACGTCCCAATGGCGTAAAGATCTTCAAGCGAGTCAAATTCAGGTATGACAACATGGTTGATCCAATTGAACTTCATAATACTAGTTTGCAAATATATTCATTGTTGTCAAACCATTACAGTGTAAAGCAACAAATACCTTTTAGAGATGGATCAAATAGTTGTGCAACTTATCATATTTTGCAGCAGTGGTTTACCATTAACTGAAACTGCACCCTAATTACCAACTATTTCATTACTGTAAGTTTCCAAGGAATTGTTAAGGTTTTTGTCTTGTATTCGGGATTTCTAAAGCCTATACATGCCACGTTGGTGGCAAATTGGAAATGCAGGCTTGAATGAACAAACTCAACCAAAATTAGAAAAATTAGTCTCCTCATCACTGGTAATGAAATGCAGACTTCGGAATAAATAAAGTAGGTGGTACAGAACAAAGATCTTTTATGCTCTGAATAACTAAAATTCATATGCATCTCAATGATCACCAGTTTCCTTCGTATTTGTGAAATTAGCAACCATTCTTGAGCTCAAAAAACAGTTATTATGATGGCTTCCATATCTTACACTTCCTTGTCTCAATTGCTTATACCTGCCTCCTTTGTTTTCAACAGTAAAAGAAGGTTTCAGGAGCAGCAAGCGGAAGTATGGTGGAAAGAAAACAAAGATAGGCTACTTAAGAAATACAGTCCACCAACAATAAATGTCAGTCTGGTTGGAGGACTATCGACCCCGGTTGGATCATCCTCTACTCCAGCTCCTACTGAGGTAAATGAGGCAGGACCAACAGAAACATAGTTTCAGAAAGTAGTCTTTCGCGGTACAAAGTAGAAAGTTGAACGTAGGATCAAGAAGTTGCTCTTCAACCACTTCATTAACAATCCTCTAGTTGTCAGTGCCCTTGTTATAAAAAAAAAAAACATTAGAGGAGGAATCTTCTTTTTTTTCTTTCTTCAGAAATTTAATGGTAGAGCAGGGATTTTACTTACTGAAATTACAGTTCAATATGTGACACGATGAAATTGGAATGCAGAAATACTCAATTCTTTTTCTTGCTTTGGTTTTTACCTGCTTTTATGGACATGCAGAGCTATATCTATATCGTCAACATATCTCAAATAATCAAACAATTCTTTCGTCTCAGTTGGATCTTAAAAGTTTTTTATGAATTCTTCGTTGTGTAAAATACCCTCAGAAACTATAATACCTTAGATAAAAAAAAACATTTGGTACAAAAAAAGGGGCAACCACAGTAGCGGAAGCGGGAGCTGCCCTGTTCTTCCCCAGTTGGTAACTGAACTGATTGTCTACAGTTAGTTCAGAGTTTCAGGTCGGACGAACTGATTCTTAAAAATATAATAAATGTTGTTTTTTAAAATATTTTTTATAAAATATTTTAAAATAATATTTTTTATTTTAGTTGATATTATCATGTTAAAATAATTTAAAATACAAAAATATATTTTAAAATTAAAAAAAATTCAAATAATAATATTTTTTGTCTTGGATCGGGCCGGGTCAATTATTGATCCAACCAGTTTACATTACACACTATTTATTTATTATATTTGACTTTTAATATTGATTTGCAATTTACTAGATCTCACCGTTACATATAATTTTTACAAGTCTATAAAATATATTTAATATTTTATTTTTAACTATTTTATTATAGATTTATTTATTTTTTTATTTAAAAAAATTTAATTTTTTATTTATTTAAAATTAATATTTTTTTAGTTTCATTTTAATGTTTTAATATCAAAAACAAAATTTGCAAAAAAGGTTTTTTTTTTGTTGTGACAGTGTTTTCAATACCATTTATCTTAAACATTTTAAATATATCAATATAAATATGTATTTTTAAACATATAATTAAATTAAATAATTTAATAAAAAAACTTAATAAAATTTTTTATTGGTAAAAAATTCAGTGCGGATTTAGTATTGTGATATAAAATATTTTTTAAATATATTTTTTATTTAAAAATACTTTAAAATATTTTTTTATTTTTAATATCTTAAAATTATCAAAAAAAAATATTAATTTAATATTTTTAAAAATAAATATATTTTAAAAAAACTTTCATAAAACTGCTAAAACAAAAATACCAAACAGCTAATTAAACATTACCGTTACCAATAATATCTTTATTGCCAAAAACCATTACCGCTATCATGATGGTGGTTTGGGTCCACGCGCTCTCTAACCCGCACCGCAAATTTAGAGAGGTCACATCAGTTCAGCTCAACGGTTCCTCAGTCCTCACCCAAATTAATTAATTTCCCATTTAATTTCCTTCTCTCTAAAGCAATCATCTTACAAGAGAAACAAAGAGGGGCAAAATTATAATCCATTGTATGTATATAATATTTCATTTTCCAGGAAAATAATTCTAATTTACTCGTAGCTTTCCTGGAAAGCGCCAATCCAATTTTCCTCCAAATAATACTACAGGAATAGAACGCAATCCATCCTTCATTTTTTCTTCTTTTCCAAAAAAGAAAAAGAAAAAATGGGGCAACAGCAATCGAAGGACGAGTTGCTGTACCAGCAAGTGAATTACGGAAATATAGGAGGCATCAAGACTCTTTGCAGCCAAGGCGCTGGCCTCGAGGTAGGTCCCGAATAATTTATAAAATTCTTGCTGTTGTGTTGTTGTTGTTGTTGTTGTTGTTGTTGTTGTTATGTTTGAAAAGAGATTTTAACTGGTTTTGTGTGTGTTGCAGTGGATTGATAAAGAGGGGAAAACACCACTGATATTGGCGTGTTTGAATCCTCAACTTTTTGATGTGGCTCAAACTTTGATTGAGCTCGGTGCTAATGTCGATGCTTATCGCCCCGGTATGCCTTGCTTTGATTTGCTTCTTAATTATTAAAGACTTCTTGCTTTCTCTATCTCTCTCTCTCTGTTTTTTTTTTTCTTACTATTAATTTTGAATTAAGAGAAATGAGATTCATGCTTAATTATTACTGCAATGCATGAGCGAACGGGTTAATTTTTTGAGAATGTATTGAATTCTGTTAATTATTATTATTAGTATTATTATTATTGAGTTGCAGGTCGTAATGCGGGAACTCCCTTGCATCATGCGGCGAAAAGAGGTCTTGAAAATACCGTGAAGTTGCTTCTTTCACGTGGAGGTGAGGTGTACTGTCGTATATTGCTGTCGTTTTGGAAATTTCATGTGCTTGCTGCTGTGTAATTTTTTTTTATTTTTGTGTCTCTGGTAGTTTAACTTTAATGAGTGCTTTTTTTTTTCTTTCGAATTTTCAGCGAATGCATTAGTGACGAATGATGATTGTCAAACTCCTCTACAAGTTGCTAGGGCGAAGGGGCACAGCATTGTTGTTCGCGCAATTGAGGTATGCGTAATGCGTCGTGTTGTGATGTCAGTGTAACTACTTTGTGTTTGGACAATGTGGAAAAATAATCTGTGACTTACCATGTGTTTACTAATTCTTTGCAGAGTCATATTTGTCTATTCTCTGGTTGGCTGCGGGAGTTTTATGGGCCTGGATTTCTAGAAGTATTGGCACCTCGGTTGGTTTCGAGAGACGTGTGGGTATCATTTCCATGTGTTCATCATTTGTTGTTTTTGCAACTCCATTTTAAGTTGTGCAATGTGTCATCTAGGAAGTTTGAAATGGCCTCTGTCATGTAACATTTGCTATTCTTTATTTGTGATACATCAAATTGTTCTCATGAAGCACTGGAGTTCTCATGCCTGTTAGTTTTGTATCATTTGCAGATGGGTTGTCGTTTTACCTACTGGTTCCCGTAATCCTAGAAGGCCTTACAAATTGGAGCTTGCCATTTATTCTAGATTGCAGGTATGCAACTTAGATTTTCTAATTTGCGAGAAATTGGAATACTGGATTCACATTCACTGTTGAAGTTTATAATGATTTAGGCCTTTGCTTTTGTGCTGCAATTGAGAGTTATTTTTTGGTTTTAGGCTCCACTGCAGTGATCCTTGTATTTGTTTTTAAGCTCTGGGAATTCTTGTTTGACTCATTTCTAGTTTGCTTTGGTGGTTTATCTTTATTCGTGTCTATACAGTGGTTGACTTTTTGGTGTTGTTATGAGAACCAAAAGGAAAACCTTCTACTATCAAATTTCTCTGGTTATGAATCCATATAGTCTGTAGCTATCCCTGTTAACCTTCCATGCACTGATTTTTTTTTCATTGGAATATTAAAGGCTAGTGAGATAAAACTTGCTGTCACATTTTCTTAACAGCTTTGACTTAATTGGTAGGATTTTGTGTGGATTGAGTGTTGCATAGGTTTGTCGAAATAAAAAAATTGTTGATAAGGCTCTAAGTTGTAAGACGCCACATGTTTGGATCTGAAATATTGAAGACTGCAATGTTCAAAACAGTATCAAAGACTGCTGAGATGATACTTTCTGTTAGTTTTCTTTGCAGCTTTTACTTCCTTAGTTTATAGGATTTTGTATGGATTGACTCTTACTTAAGTCTATCCAATTCAAGAAATATTCCTGATTGAGCACCAAGTGGGAAAGGAGACCAAAGGGTTCTTAGATTTGGACCTTAAAATTGATATGAACAAGAAATGCACTTTTTCTATCCATAATCAATTGTGGTGGTACTTTTGACTGGAGCAGGAGTGTGGCATGTGTGTTATTTTTAATGATCAATGGTTAATTTCGTTGGTAGTTGTTGCCTGAGCTTGAGCATGGCCATGTGTGTTAATTCTTCATGATAAATGATCAATCCAAATTTGTCATGGTTCAGACATGAGTATTCTTCCTGTACACCTATAGGTTGTGGTGTAGCTTCATAAAACTTCTTTTTGCTTCCAATTTTAACTGGAGTAATCTTAGGAGACTTTCTTCTTTGTACTACAATCTGGTACTGGAGCAATCCTTCATACAGCCATTTCTTCCTTCCTCCTTGCATTATGAAGACATAAGAGTTCAGAAGAGACAAGTCTCCATAAGTAATGCTAACTTTACTGGAGGACTCTTCGTGAAAAGTCTCGTCCATTCAGTGAGCGGTTCCACTTGTCACTCTTCCAATGGATGAGATTTGTGGGAAGTCATAATTGAGTTGCCAGTTCTGCTGAGGTGATGGGCTTGCTTCCAAGTTCAAGATCTAGCAGTAGAACTGAGCTGCCAGAAGTTTACATATTCAATGACACTGATAAACTACCTAAGGGTGATGGTAACTGCATAGGAAGTTAACTGGGCATGTATATTAGTCAAGGAGATGCCTGAGTTGATGGCTGAGCTTGTGGTTTATGAAGCAAGATCTCTGCCAGTTCTGCTCTGAATTTAACCAGTAGTAGAATGTGGTGAGAAACAATTAATGTTGTTTGGGTAGTAGCTCATTCCACAAGTAGGGTAGAAGCTAGATGGGCATGTATATTAGTCAAGGAGATGCCTGAATTGATGGCTGAGTTAGTGGTTCATGAAGCAGGATCTCTGATGGTTCTGCTCTGAATATAACCAATTGTAGAATGTGGTGAGAAACAATTAATGTTGTTTGGGTAGTAGCTCATTCCACAAGTAGAGGTAGAAGCTCAGGTGGAGAGCTCTAACTAATAATCTCTCTCTAAAATCCCATGTGAGTGAGACACGGGATATTATCCTAGGTTGAAGTCTACCTGTTTTATTTAGGAATCCAAGCACCTGCAGTACCACTACCAGCTTTGGTGTCAAATGTGCTGCTATGTTGTTCTTTCTAGCTGTTTTTGTGCTATAGAAATCTTCCTTAATGATGTTCACAAATGAGATTATTGCTGCATGAGAGGTGGTCATGATTTAGATACTGCTCCCACATTCAGATTTTTCATTTAGTATGCTTTGTATCAACTGCCACTTGGGACATTGTGGTGTTATTACGACTTTGCAGCACATAGGTTGCATTTTGAAATGACTCACTTTGTACTGCTTATTAAAACAAAGCAGACTTGGTTCATGAAGCTGCATGAAATGGGACCCCAACTCATTTTCGAAGAGCTCTTCCTTTGATGATAATTTGCTATTAGGGAAGAGCTCTTCCTTTTAGTTTTGCAGCCCTGTTTCCGGGTTTGAATTAATATGACAAATAGTTTTGGCAAATGCAAGATGTTGTATTCCTACATTTAAAAGTGCTATGTTTTCTTCTCTTTTAAGCAATGAGTTTCTGGTTTTTAGTACTTTTCTGACATATTAATGAATGACCAGGATGCACAACCACGGACTATTGTCGCCCTGTGGAAAGCAAATCTGGAAGAAATGAAGTTTCACCACTCTGATCCATCTGTGATGATTGTTGATAACTCCACCAGTAATTTCTTAATGATGATAACTTTTTGTGAATCTTTTGTTGGCCTTCTTTGAAATTTATATTATGTTGATTTCCTAGTCCCTACATTTACTCTGGATTTTATGTCCATGCGTAGCCTCAAGAGGCAGGAGGCGGAGACGAGCGAGGTGTAGGTCTCTAAATGTTAGGCGTAAGTATGATAAATAATCCTGACACCATAAGAAATTAGATACTGTTCAAATTACTCTGGATATAGTGTGCCTCGCCATGCTCCAGCCTCCAACATGAAGTAGATATAACAGATATATAGCAAAAAAAATTTGACAGTTCACTGCATCAAAAGTAACTTACATTTGGTTAATACTATACCGATAATCTTAAACCTGAAATGTTTTGTTTTCAGAAACGCAAATTAAACTCGCACCTGCAAATGAAAGAGACAAGCAACAGCTTCAGTGGTTTTGTGATGCATGCAAAGGAATACAGCAGGTTTGATTCACCCTAGTATACAGTTCTTCTTTGGTCAAAGAGCAATTGACAATTTGTATGTTACAAGTAGATGAGATGTTTTTTCAGCTGAAAAGTATTTGAATGCCTTTCCTTTCTTTTGATGAAACCATAACATCTTTTAAGGAATCCTTTTCTTATAATGCTATAATTTTCAAGACCATCCAGACTCCAGCATAACTAATATTAGATGTTATAGCCATATAAGAGGCCTTCTTGAGAATAGGGTTGTTCGGGAGTTCCTTAGATCCATTTAGAAGACATGAAAATCCCTCCTTAGGGTCCATTCTAAGCCTTCAAAAACAGTAGGTTTCATGTTGTCACAAGGATCTTATTGTGGGAATTTTTTGGCATAAAGCGATTTTATCTTTGGGTTATTATTGGTTTTCATGTCAACATGGTCAAAGTGAAAACTCATATTATAGAACCATTCATACTTTCTTTCCATGTTGGGGAGAAGTCAAAGCTTAAACGTCTTAAAATTTCACCTGTTTTCTTGTTCCCATAAATTTGTATAGTATATAACGTACTACTTCCCTTGAGGCTTATAGCCCCCCTCGAGTTATGAGCCCATGCTCAAACATCTCTGAAATGAAAACTAGTCATCATGCTATGGTTGTTACTGAAGAAATGCATGTATTCCTGATTGGTGCTAGACTGCTTTAACTGGCAGAAACACTGTAACTGTAATGCAGATTGGCTACAGATTGAAGTTCCTTTTGCACCTGATTAACTATTTTATATTATGTTGTTGATGTGCTCCCTTTTTTAAAAAAATGGTTTTTATTTGATGATTAATTAGAAAAGGCTCCTAATGTGACTACAAGAGTATCCGTTTGGTGTGATCTGTTACTTCAAGTTCTGATCACATTTCAAGTGTGTTTCATACCCTTAAATTAAAATTCCCTTTGTTGTTGTTTGCATATGTATGCATAAAGTAGGAAAATTCAATATAAAAACTTGCATGGTAAATAAGAGCTTATATCATTCAGATTGACTTTGTTCATTACAAGAGTACTTGGGGCATGAATGCTTATAATGTTACAGGTAATGCATCCTCCAGCATTTCTGCATAATTCTCAGGCTCCAGTTGTTCAAGCAACTGCCCCACTGTCTGCTGAAGATATAGAGATAGCAATGGCAATGAATGCCTCCATCCAGTCTGCAGCAGAGAGACCTATTTTTGACCCCCACTCTAGCGCTGGGGCAAGTTCATCCACCAGCTGGAGTTACCCTGTGAATACTGGCAGTCAAGTTGCTCTGGAAACGCCAGCAGCACCTCCTCCAAAAGTAACTAGCAGTGAATTGGCACTGCATGAAACTGGAGCTACCAGCAGTTCAACTCAGCAAACCAAGATCCAGAATAGCAGCATCGCTGATGTCCAGACAGCAACTGATGCCCAAGGTTCAGTCCCATCAGCTCCACCCATTGTAGATGAGATTGTAGAAGACGGTCCCATTCACTACCCATCAATTGATTCCAGCCCCATTGATACTTCTTCCCTGTCTGTTGAGAACTTACCAGAAAACACAGGTGAAAAGAGAGAAGATGGAGGTTCTTCATCATGTGTAATATGTTTAGATGCTCTGGTTGAGGGCGCTTGCATTCCATGTGGCCACATGGCTGGATGCATGTCTTGTTTGGAGGAAATCAAAGCCAAGAAATGGGGTTGCCCTGTGTGTCGTGCCAAGATTGACCAGGTTGTAAGGCTCTATGCTGTTTGATTATTGCTGAAGAATGAAGCTAGAAATGGTAACTATTTTCTGGCCCCCTCAGAGTTATGTTTTCTTTCCTATAGAACAATACATAGCTGTAACCTTTTTTATGAATTATTTGAAAGCCTTTGTGTTTGTGCCTTCTGTAGCATCACTCGAATTCCCTAGATCCCATGCTTGCGACATTTCAGATTAGCTTATATTGGAAATTAGAACTATTTTCTCAACATCTGAATTATATGAAACTATTAGAGAGTGGGTAGGATTTTTATTGAGAATAGCTGGACACAAACATGAACCTTTTGGGAGTCAAGTGATATACTGTGAAAAAACATGGGACTCTGTTGATCTGCTTATCAATTTGAATGTATGATCATGAAGAGAAGTAAAATTTACAAGAAACAGAAAACGCTAAATGGCTGGCAACCATTTCTGCAGGTAAGTTTGGCAGCGCAAGGGAATTGACAACTTGAGTTGCAGTAGCAGCAGCTGGATCACCTTGTTTATGGGTTAGTAACTTCTTGGAACATTCTACTCGTGTACTTGTGAAATAAAGCTGAAGCTGGTTATTGTTAAGACCATGTTTGGGTATTTATCTGAGCCTTTGTGTATAGTTTATTTGTATGCATAATATGCTTGTATATTTAAGTCATATATGAACTGCATAAAAGGGATCCAAAGTATCTTGCAATTTTCAAGGTTATCCTTTATGAAAATAACTTGTTCGTGCTAAATCTATGTACATGCATTTGCTTCAGAAGTGGTTTATCAGCTAGCCTCATCGGGTTCCTCCTTAATGGAGCTTGCAAAGATCTTTAACCATTTTTCCCCGTGAATGTCTTTAACCATCTTTCCCAATTAAAGTATCTGGCAATTTATACTCCAACGTAGGCTTCTTTTGTGTGTAATCACCATTAGACGGTAAATAACTTGGAGAAATTTTAGAAAGATCAGGTTGGGTTGGTGTTTCGTGTGCGAAGGGATGAGAAATTAGCGGATCACGTGTTGTTTGCGCCATCCAACATGTCCTGCAAATTTCCGTGCCTTAACTTGCATGTCAATTTGTGAATTGTGAGAGGTGCTATGCTGTTTATCTAATTGAAAATGATCTGATGTTAGTTATTTGATGGTTGCAAATGTCAGCTTAAGTAAAAAAGTAAACTTCATTTAGTAAAAACTGTTGATATGTGTGGGCATCCTCTCCTTCCTTTTTCTTTCAAGGTGTCTTAGATTCTTATTAGTTTGTCTGTACACGCTGTCTTGTGGAGGACTCGATTATTTTTAAACATAAAACAAATGTACAGGTTTCAGGAAATTTTTTGGGATTTTGGGATTCCAGTTTTTATTCCTCAAAAACTAAACATATTTTAACCTAAAAACACCAATAAAAAAAATCAAATGGAGCTCAATAACTCTATTTCTAATATATAAAAAAAAAAATCATCTAATCAATCTAAAAATACAAAATTAAATTGAATTAAAAAAAAATTAAAACCCGATGCAATTTATTTATTTTTGGCATGATAAAAAACTAATATATCCTATATCGAACTCTTTTAGCCAAGATGAGGCTATTAACACCAAGATTGTTTTTTTTTCTCTCCTTTTTCTAGTGATTTTCTCACTCTTTTTTGAACTTATAGGGACTGAAGTGAGGGGGAAATGAAGTTTAGGACTGAGATGTAAATACCCAAAACTAAAGGGACTAAATAATGAGAATATGAAAAGTTAAGGGACCAGAAATAGACTTTACTTGAACCACAAGGAGTAAATATGAAAAATATAAGAGTTTTATTGACTAGAATGGAGTGTAACTAAAATAACATGGAACAAGTAATGAAAATCCAAGGATTATAATGGAAAATATGAAAAATAGAGGAACTAAAACGGATTGTATCTAAAACTAAAAGAATAAATTTGGGGATCAGAAACACAATTCACTGTTACTGTTCGATGTGTTTTAGTACATTAGTTATGAGAAATTTAGGGATTGAACTTGAGTGTTGGTATATTAGTAATTTTACTTTCCAGGTCTTCCTCTTTAGTGCGTGTCTTGTATACATTTTGTAGTTGCTCATCCCCTCGCAGTGTGAAGGAAGTGGGATGGCACAATTCTCATTTTGCATGTGCAGGCTTCATTGCCCTTCTCAGTATCAGCCATGGCGGATGCACTGCTGACATTTGACCATCCCGAAAGCGGATGGCAGGTAGATTTTCTCCTCCCTTTTTGGTAAAATGGGTGTAACATGTGCGAAGTTATAGTGTGAACTGAAGTCTACACAACTAGGATTTTCACAAATAATCGGGCAAATGACTCTCTCACACGCACACGCACACGCACATATTCTTCGTGAACTGAGTGTGTGTGTGTGTGTGTGTTCTGCATCATAGAAACCCTTCTCTTTTATAGTTACTTACAAGATAATGTTAAAAATTATTCCTTCAAGTATACGTGCTTCGCCATTATTGCATATTACGTGCACATTTCAAATACACAGATGGTGACTAATCTTGATGGAAAATACCGAAACCAACCCTATGTCTCAATGGTGCTTCGCTTTTCTTAAGGAAAAAGAAAAGAAATTTACTTAAAATCATTGGAAGTAGAATTTTCAAAAAAAATTACAGGTCTTCGTATTAAAAATTAGCCTATATTTTCATCTTGTTGAAAAATTAGCCGAGCAATTAGGCATCAAATTTTAAAAAATAAATAAATGAATAGAAAGGAGGAAAGGAGACAGATTAAATCCAAGTGTTAATTAGCCGAGTCAAATCCAAGTGTTAATTAGCCGAGTCATTTTGCTCGTGGATCTCTTTGGAAGTGTGAATGGGGTTACTTTTTAAAGTGTTTTTTACTTAGAAATGTATTAAAATAATATTTTTTTAAAAAAATTATTTTTAATATCAACACATCAAAATGATCTAAAAACATTAAAAAATATTAATTTAAAATAAAAAAATAAAAAAAATTAATTTTTTTAAAAATATTTTTAAAACAAAAAAAAACATATAAATAGTGTTTTATTTGGGTTGCCTCACAGCACAGAAAAATCAAAGGCAGATACTAGAGTACTTGAGGGAGTAATTAGACCATCTTAGTACAGAAACATGGAATAAAACCGATGATTAAGAGATTTGTTAGCATATAATCCAAGATATTCGTCTGGTTTCTTTAGAAAAAAGAGAAAGAAACAGCGAATACGGATTCTTGTTTTATTCAATTGCAAGTTACTGAAATTGATTCCACACTCCAACTCCACAAAGCATGTAGGCTTTTTTTGTGTCCTCACCTAAATGCTGTCGACTTCTTTTTAATTTACTTATGTGACCTTAACAACTTTTTTCTCTTCTCTTATGTTGTTGATCTGTGACTATGATAATAAGTCTTAGTAGAAGATAATCGCATGCTTCCAATCAACTATCGCCACTCGTTAATTGAATTATGCTTTCCATTAGTAAACAGTACTGCTATCTTGTTAAACTATATATGTTTTTTAAAAAAGTTTTGTGGATGAGAATTATATTTGGAGACAAAAGGAGGGATTATATCACGTGACATTGCTAGTTCTTGAACCAATATGGAGGAACCTACAAGGAATTTCTTATTCTCACGCAGATACTTTTCTTTTTATATTTTAAAAGCATATTTTAAAAAAATAAAAAAAAATATTTTTTTAATTGCTTCAAATTAATTTTTTTATTTTTTCATATTATTTTAATATGCTGATGTTAAAATTATTTTTTTATTTTTTAAATAAAAATTTATTTTTAAAATAAAAACACTTTAAAAAACAATCGCTATCATAATATCCAGAGAGAGCTCTCAACTAGCCATACTCGAACTTTTCAAAACAAGATTGTAGGAGGTATATCATTTTCCATGGAATGTTCTAGATATATTTATAGTTGATAAGGATATTCACAAGTCCAAACCTAAAAAAAAAGTTTGAACATGTTAAATAAGTTTAGTAATAAAAACATATATGATTTTTTATATGATTATTGGATTTGGTTGAAATTTTACAATCATGTTTTATAGACCCGATTCGGTTTAAAGTTAGCTTGTTATAACTAGTTAAGGTTGTTTTCATGTCCAAATTAAATATTTGTTGAGGAGTGTGGTTAAAATTACATTTCATCTCAACCATGGTTTCGAAAGTGTTTGGTTAATTAACACACATCATATTTTTGTATGGTTCCTACTAAAAACTCTATCTTGAAATCTTGATTAAAAAAAAGCTATAATTTATCTCTTTTTTAAACTTTCATTTTCAAACTGCAGTCACAAAAACTACCACAATATCAAACACACACTAAATTTAAATTATTTTTTTTTTCCTATAACGATTAGGTCTTAGATATAGAACTAGTATAAATAGAAATATCTAGTTTATTTTTTAAAATATATTTAATTACTCAAAACCATTAACATTAGAGTTTATTAAATTAGAATTCTTTATATATTTTAGCTACAACTTTAGAATTTAGGAAACTCATATATCTAATTCAGTGTGTTATTTCTAGCCTCTCTATTTATACAAGTAACACCAACTTCTATTGCTCTTTAAAAAAAAAAACAATCTATAGAGAACAATATAATTCTCTACAAGAACTCACTAAATATAAATAGGAATTTGATACACAAATCAACGATTAATAAACTATTATCCAATCCTCTCTTTTTTAGCAGAACAATTGCTTAATAGCTTTGATTTTAAAAAACTTTATATTGAATCCACATAGTATTATATTATATTACAATTAAATCAGCCATTTAAATCAGTCAGGTGTGACCATTTCACCTATAAGAGGGAAATTTGAGAAAAGATATTGTTCAGAGTAAAGATGTTAGTGATAACATGATAGGTCACGTGCTGAGGTGAAAAATAGATCATCCACGGCCATGGATCGGTTGGCTTTGGTGGTCGATCGGTTATGGAAGCTAATCGATTATGTTACAAGAGGTTTATCAGTTGGGAAAGGTTGTCGGGATCTACAAAATAGATGGGGATCTTGTGCGATAATGCCAGAAAACCCATTATTTCTAACAAAATATCCTATCAATCGGCCAATAATTACCTTGGAAAAAAATTATTGATGAAAAAAGAACCTAATAATTATCTTTTTTGGAAAAAAGTATTTTTAAAATATTTTTTCGGGATATATTCTTTTTGTAATTAAACTAGAAATTATTAGAAAATAAGATTTGAATTAAATAAAAAAAGTATTTAAAAATAAAAATAAAAAATATTCTATTTTTCTTTGTAGATATAAATTAAATTATATACTTTTTTCATTTAGATTCTATAAAAAGAATTAAAAAAATCAATTTCACTTAATAAAAAACAATTCAAAAAACCAAACAAACCCACATAATTATAAACAGAAAAACTAAAATAAATGGCACATTTCTTAATAAAACAAATATATATTTTTATCAACACACATAATCTTAAACAACATGACAATAACAACAACAAAAAAAAAACAGGTAACAGCACACAGATAAGATGACTACAACATATAAAAAATAGTTAACCATGACATTTATCAACATAAAAATTAATAATAAAAAAACATGAAACGAAAAAAGAGAAAGGAGAGTAAAGTAAAAACAAAACTAAAAAGAAAGAAAATGATAATGAAAAGAATTTGAAGAGACAAAAAATTATAAAAGGATATTGATGAGCTAGTATGATAATTAAAAGAATAGAAAAATAGAAAGAGAGAGATGATGGAAATAAAATAAGAGATGGGTGCTCGAAAGAGAGAGATGATAGAAATAAAAACCCCGTGAAATATTAAATACGAGCTTAACCAGAAAGCTCAAATCCAAGTCAATTAAATATTGAAGAATGAAATTGTGTGAGAAAAAATATCAATCCTATAAAATTTTGCAAAGCAATCAAAAGAATAGAGACCAAATTTGATAAAGAGAAAAATTGAATGAGGATAAAATAAAATAAAAAATAATTTAATGAATTATTTAAAAATAATAATAACCAAAATAACATAGACTAAATCAAAAGGAAAGAGAATTTTGGGGGTTGATTTGAAAAATCAAGGGGTGGGACGCAAACATCAAGGAACATAGAGGAAAGAAATAAGAAAAAAAGAAATGGTTGTCAACACCATATTACAGTTCTTTTCGATGCAGGTTAATGGAGGAGATACTGAGACAAAGTGGACACCATGCTGGAACAACATTATTGGCCACAGGAATCAGTCGCACACATCGTTTGAAGACAACAGAGCAACTATCGCGAGCACGCGTCAATGGATTTTTTTTATTATTTATTTTTATCTTTTAAATGACCAAATTACCCTTAACCCAATACAATAGCATTAAAAAAATAATTCCTAGTTGCACAGTGACTAGAATACATTCTGACCATAGGCTTGAGAATATAAACTCTAGGGGCAAGTAGGTCCTTTTACTATGTTTATAAAATGAAAAGACAAAAAAAACATTCATTGTCAATTCAATTTTGGGCAATATAGTTATTTTATTGTGCTCAATCAAATAAAAATACAAAAATATCCCTTGCTGATAGATTAACAGTTCCTTTATAACTTTATTGTGCAAAAATAAAGTAAGATATATGACTTGTCCCTGATAAATTTTAAAATGTTAAATTGGTATCATTGCAAAGATAATTTTACCAATACACAATGCAATGTGTACAGAGGGACAATAAGTTACCACCCCCTTCTGTTTCTTTTAAATAGTAAATGGAGAGATGAATTCGATAAATAAGTTTTTTGTAATAAATATCTTACTCGATGGATATTTAATAAGTAAAATATAAATATTGTCAAATTTAATTTAAAAATCAATTCAAATCTAGTCAAGATATATACATTTATATCATATGAATATACATGTAAAACATATTTTTTGAACTCAATCTAATATATATACCTTAATTTTTGTACAATACATGCATATGCGTATAACAGTTTTGTCATTTAATATACATGTGCATATACCTCAAATATATATACATTATTTTTATCTATTTTATGTTAAATGATAAATACTACTAGGGTAATGAGCACCTGAAATTTAATGAATAGAGCATTAATATTTAAATTTTTTATTTGACAGATAATAAATAGAATATAAATATACTGTAAACTCCATGAATATTTATTGGAATCCCTACCTTCAACATTGATTTATCTTTACATGGTAGTAAGATACTCCCGAGAGATTCTTTCCTGGAGTCCGGCTCTATATGTTCAAACTTTCGAGGGTTCTTTTATAACTTTATGGTAGATAAACATTACCTATAAAAGATATTAAACATCATATATACTCCCATCAAAAAATCATTTCATGATTTTCATGGGAGAAGTGAATTAACTTAGAAAATCCTATAAAAGATATTAAACATCGTACTCCCATCGAAAAAATCATTTTATAATTTTCTCAGAGGAGCGAATTAACTTAGAAAATCATAAAAAAACACAAGAATTAACAATAATTTTATGTTTTTATTCATAGATTTCATATTTAAGTTACATGAAACATACAAGATACATGCTCTCTCTCTCTCTCTCATAAAGAACTACTAGAATCCAGCTACTCCTTTTTTTTTTACACAAAAACATGTGCTGTAAATTTTAAGTTTAGTTTTTGAGTTTGTTTTCTAAAATTTACTAGCTTAAATAAAAATTTATATAATTATTAATTTTAAAATCAATAAATTTAGTCCATGCATGTAAAAGCTGATTTGAATATCTATGTTAATAAATAATAATAAAAAAAGCCATGTAGCATATTCTATGATGATTCAACTTATTATTTGCCAGAAACAGAAATTATAGACGGATGGATGAGGGAATTTATAAGTACATGGCTCTCCCAAACCAGTCATTTAATTTGTAAGTTAATAATTTATCGAGAAACACAATAACACTTTTTGGTACAACCAACCCCCATCGTCAAACTAAACGGAGGCAAAACCAGATACGATGATACTTCTAGGCCATGTGTTTAAGGTTTAATTTATCTAAGATTAGTACAGGTTCTTGAGATATAATTAACTGGCCTTGATTCAATTATAGATTGCAAGGATTGGCTAGCAATTCTCTTGGTCGCCTGACATTGCTAGTACGGTTTACCTCGGAGGCCAAAGCCAAGTGACCGTGAAACAAGGCTGCAGCTCTCCACTTCTCGGGCCAACAATTGTCGCTCTAAACATTTTTTCACGACCTAAATTATTAGGTCTTGGAAATTAAACTCTTAATTTATGTGATTAGATGGGTCATGACTGTTGGGAGATCTCCTCCCCCTCTCGGCTTTCGTTCTTGACTAAGGTTATCCTACTACTTTCTTGACACGTATTATAGATTTTGAAGGTTTTAATATTATTTGCGACTGTTTAGGGTAATGGTGATACCATTATAAAGCTGTCGTAACTCGTATGGAGTGTTTGAATTTGACATACTTTTCATATATTTTCTCATGGTTTTAATGTGTTAATTTTTAAAATAAAAAACATAATGCATTACATTACTAAAATCTTATAATTGTTATCTATGAGCATCAAATATTCAAGCAAAATCATAACTTTATATTTGTCAATATATAGAGATGAATAAAAAATGATGAAGGGAGTGAAGTGAAAGGATTAAAAAGAGAAATATTGGATGAGTTATTGTTAATCTAGTGTTTAGTTAATAGAAAAAAATAAAATTAAAATTAAAAATCAATATATACTTCAAATCAAAATATTGAGAATTAAACAAGAGTAGAAGGACTGGAGCCAATTTTAAATTAAAATGAGTGAGAATTATAAGTAAAATCCAGTCCCTCTTTGAATTTTTAATACCATTCATGTGAAATTAATGTATACAATTAATCAATCAATTAATTAATTAAAGAAACGGAATTTCACAAGCAAAGTACATTGTTTTTTAAGGGTAAAAGAAATGCTAGTTCATGTTCAGTTTTTTTATAAAGGGAAACGGTACAGATAACATATACTTATTTACTATTAATCAATAATTTTAACAATTTGTCTGTCCATCGATCTGTCTGGACAAAGAACTGTAGAAGTTAGTGACTCTCTGCTTTTCTACCCTCGCAGCAAAAGGGGGGTAGGATGGAAACAGGCACATGGCTAAAAGATTTACAGAAGAAGGCTCAGCCTAGCTAGCATGATCACACAGCTATGCACCAAATTTTAGTTATTTTTCAATTATACATGGAGATGCCTGATTTACTGATGAGTTTTTTTCTTTCCAACCCAGTTTTTTTCTTTTTTAAAAAAAAAAACTTCAGTTTTATATCAGATTTCTCTCTCTTTTTTTTAATCTTTATAGTTTTTTTTTAACAGTTTCAATGCTATCTCTAACATTAAAACTTTTACTTTTCAAAATTGGGTTTGAGTTTTTTTTTTTAATGTTTTCACGTGTTTTTTGTAACATATTATAATATATATGTGTGTGAACTTGAGAGAGAGAGAAAAAGAAGAGAAAATAGCTTTTTTTAGTTAGTTAATTAGTAGTAAAAAATAAAATTAAAACATGTTAAAATAACAAGGGGTAACACAGGAAAATTTTAAACTATAGAAATAGAAGTAGAAAATTAATAAATCTAGAAGTATACAAATATAGTTTAGTCTAACAAATACAAAGACACCGTGTCTATCACGTTGAACTGACACAAAGTGTTTGTTTGGTACTATAATGTATAAATTTTTTTAAAATAATTTTTTGTTTAAAAATATATTAAAATATTTTTTAAAAATTTTATTATTTTTTATATCAGTACATTAAAATTATTTAAAAAATACTAAAAATATAAATTTAATATTTTTTTTCAAGCTAAATATATTCGAACACAATTTCAAATACAAAAAAGCAAGCGACGTGTGGAAATAACAAGGGGTAACACAGAAAATTTCAAACTATAGAAATAGAAGTGGAAAATTAATAAATGTTAAAGTATAGAAATATAGTTTACTCTAACAAATACAAAGACACCATGGCTTAACATTAAATGTTTATTTTGTAATGTGGTGCAAGAGTTTTTTTTGTTTGAAAAATATTTTAAAATATTTTTTTATTTTTGATATTAATACATAGAAAATCATTAAAAACATATTATTTTAATATTTTTTTAACTCAAATAAATATAAACACCATTGCGAACACAAAAATAAACGCATTCTGTAATCAGCACTGCAGCAACTATCTTTTCTAGTGTGGCATGCTGATAGACAACTCTCTCCCTCCCTCCGACAGTTCTGCGCGTAGAGTGGTTTTTGGACACTGATCTGACGAGCCTAGCTTGAGGTGCTAAGCGAAGCCACACGACCGACGGTGCAAGGTCCATATGAATTGAGGAGGGATTCGGGCAGGTTTGCTCAAAAAAAGAAAAACGGGAGAAAGCTTGATCTTACTGCTACAGTGTAGAAGCACTGTGCTAAGCAACTGTAGTTGACATATATAGGACCCATGCTGTCAATTTTGAAAATTTGAGATGCAAGATGTTCCTGAAAAGAAATCAGTGGAGGGCAATATGGTCATTGATAAAAGGTGTTGTCAATCAATACAAAAGGGTGTGAAGAAACAAAATCATGTTATTCCTTTGTATATTTTTAACCCGGTGCCTTTTTCCTGTCTCCATCCCACCGTCTCTCTCTTCCCTCTCCTTCTCTGCCTTTCACTGTCAACCTCTTTACATTTCCACAAAAGCCCTAAAACTGGCTCCTGCCACTTAACCCATTTTCTTTTACCACCCACCCATCTCTCTCTGTAGGACTAGCTTGGCTAGGTTGTTTGGAACTTGCTTCGCCCTTTTAAGGGAAAAATATCCGCTGAAATTCACAGATGTCTTCAGATTACAAAGTTAGCAAAAGCCTACCATCATCATAAGCCTTTCATAAGGTTTCTAGGATTGATAAACAATAGATTAAAAAAGAATCCTCAAAACCACTAGAAGATCAGTAGCTGCTGTTTTTTTACCCTATATATCATCACCTCTCCACCTCCAAAATCTCACCACTACTATCTTTCCTCCCTAGCTCTCTCATGGAGAGTAGTGGTTTTCATAGTCATGGCGTTCTTGAACCCTAGATATACGAAGCTCATACATCTTTGACATACCAAACCCCTTTTAAGCTATCAATCTTCTTGATATTTCAACAACACTTATTGAAGCCCCCTTCATCCACATCTCACACCTCTTTCTTGCACTGAGAAGTAAGAATTAACAGTACTATACCTTAATTTAGTCTATGTGGACCTATCTATATATCTATTTCTCATGGGATCATCAAGTTCCTGTTGAAATCTTCTAGTCAAAAAACACCATCTTTTCCAGTCCTTCAAGATAGTTATTAGTAAAGACCTTGATTAACGCTGCCTAGAAATTAAGCCAAATTAAACACATGGACTCTGTTCAAGATTTCAACAGTGCCACAACAAACCCAATAATCACACTCCCCCTCGCCACCACCAACACGGCCTCCCCCTCCTCTTCCTCCTCCATCACCACCACCACCACCTCCCCCACCACTCTCAGCCGCTATGAGAACCAGAAGCGGCGAGACTGGAACACCTTTGGGCAATACCTCCGGAACCACCGTCCCCCGCTCTCACTCTCCCGGTGCAGTGGAGCCCACGTCCTCGAGTTCTTGCGTTACCTTGATCAGTTTGGAAAAACCAAAGTCCACACCCAACTCTGCCCCTTCTTTGGCCACCCGAACCCGCCTGCACCGTGCCCATGCCCGCTCCGCCAGGCCTGGGGAAGCCTCGATGCACTCATTGGCCGTCTCCGTGCTGCCTTTGAAGAGCACGGAGGCAAGCCTGAGAACAACCCTTTTGGGGCTCGTGCTGTTAGGCTTTATCTACGTGAAGTTAGGGACTCGCAGTCTAAAGCTAGAGGGATTAGCTACGAGAAGAAGAAGAGAAAGAGACCACCACAGCAGCAGAATCCTGCTTCACTGATGCCACCACAAGCACCACCAGAGAGTACTACTAGTGCAAGTGAGAATTATCAGTAAGAAAAAATTAAGCTACTGTCGTAATCTAGCTATTTGAAATTTGGATTTTAAAAGAAAAAAGATCAATGAGTATATTACATAACTCATTACAACTTGATGACGATCTCTTAAAGTATGTTTGCTATGAGTAATGAATTTCCCATCTAGCTAAGGGTATTTCATCTTGTGTCGTTAATTAATTTGTTGCATCGCATGTGTAATATCGGATGTTGGGTTTAAGGAACCATTGATAAGGTAGTCAGATTGCATTGTTTGATAATATAAGGATTTTGTTTCCTAGCTATTAGTTTCATGAGTAGTAGCTAGTAAAATATGTTTGTGACTCGGCATCCAATTTTCATAGGAGAGGCTTTATGACTAGTAGCACTACTGGAATTGATTTGGAAATCAAGTTATGTATCTTTTCTCCACTTTTTTCTTTCTTTTTCTCTTTTATTCAGGGTTTTCTAATAATACTGAGGTATTGGCAAATCATTCAGACAATAAAAAAGGTTCGTGTCAGATTTGTCAAGTAATATTTATGTATGCTCGTTTTGGCAAATCATTCAGGCACTAAAAAGGAATTGTGTCAGCTTGTCAAGCAGTGCCTTCATAATATACGTATTTTTACATATAAATGGTATTATATTCTATAATCTATGACTCTGTTTGTTTTTTTTTGCTTTTCCTCCTGCTTCCTGTTATTGCTTTTGCTCACACCTTGCCATGTTTGCAAAACTTGTACGGATATGTTGAGAAGATCATATAGGATAACCCTGTAAACTTGATGTCAGGAGTGGTAATTTAAGCTTAAAATGGAGTTTCTGCATTCATATTTACATCGCTAATAAAAAGGTAGAAGAGGGACATTAGCATATATACATGTTGTGGGAACTAGCTATGAGGAGTAAAAAAAATAAAAGCTATTCACCTCTCGTTTCTTGTGTTATATAGCGTGGATGGAATCTTATCGTGTGTTTATTTTTTATGTTCAAGTTGTTTTTTCATGAGAAATATTTTTTACATTTTTTTAACATACAAATATCAAAAATAAAAAATTTATTCTTTTATAATTAAAAAATATTTTTTTCAAAATACCATGCATCGTATTACCATAGTCTCATTTGTCATACAGATCCTCATCCCATTTCTCCATCCTGTCATATCAATCCTGGGTGTTCCCCAAAATGGGTTTAAACAGTGATCAATCTTGTAAAATGTATTTGAGGTGAATTATGTATACATGGAGCTCAGTAGCTCACACACGTACTCTCTCTCTCTCTCTCTCTCTAAAATGACAGTACACGTTCTGTGTAAATTTTATCAACAGTCACACTGAATATCTCTAAGTTTGTAGAGTGGACTCATTATTATGATTCCATTCCCTCTTCGCAGTTCTCTTCTAATTTCCCCAAACCCATTTTCCAAGTCTTAGCTTATTTCCTTGATCTTTGATGTCTTCACCTTCGTACTAGCTCCTAGAAAATTTTCGTCTTTCTAATAATAGTTTTGTGGTGGGTTAATTTTTTTATTTTTTATGGACCAATGCTTGAGGCTATTTGTTTTTGTATGTGTAGCTGTATTTAAATGTGTTTAAAAACTATGTTTGATTTGAAAAGGTATCAAATTAATTTTTTTTTAGTGTTTTGAAATGATTTTAATTAATATGTCGATATTAAAATATATATATATATATATATATATATATTTAAATAAAAATATACTTTTAAAAAGTACTTTGGATGGAAAATATAATTAACACCCAACAACCAGATCCGACCCAAAGCATTGGTTTTATATTTAGCTGTGACAATTTGATTTAGGAAGAGAAAACCCATAATTGGCACAAATCCACTCTGTAGATTTCTCAAATATATTCCTTAGATTTTTCAATAGATTCATAGCTACCTCTCCAGATTTCAATAGAACATCTATATTTTCATGCTATTATATTTATGTATAACCTCCATGATAGCCTCTCTTTTTTTTCTTTTTTGAGTTAGAATTTTGAGACCAGACAATAATTTTTTTAAAAAAATGTATTAGATGAGTTCTTATGGTCCCTAAAAAGAAAAATTCAGTCGTAAATTGATTGGAAGATACTCCTGACCTTAAGAAAAAAAGATTAATGTGGGTTCCTACAACTAGCTAGGTTGCCTGAAGATGTTCTGAAATCCGATCAAGGGACAAGTTAAAGGATAAGATGCATAAGAATTTGATTAAAGAAATATCTTTAGACGCCATGGAAACTTATATTAATTGTCGACAAGATATATATGGGTAGTTATACCGTGTGCCTATTTTATAGTACTATTTGATTACATGAGGCTATATATTTTATTAAATCAATCTTAATAATCACAATTCTTACACAAAAGAATATATATATATATATATATATTAAGAAGGTGCCGGGCCGCGAAAGGACTTTCCTTCTTTCTTGTATATATCTTTTGGTGCTTTATTAAATATTATGATATATTAAAACCAAACACGGGCATTATTAATAAAATCATTGATAATCTTAGGTGAAAAGAAGTTAATGCACTTTTAATATTGTTAAATTACCTATCTTTGAAAAAGAATGCTGCATTTAATGTTGATTGACAGGCAAATGTATGAAACATGAATGGTTTTTTAGTGCTATTATAATCTTTTAATTATTTTTATTGTCATGGCTTTAGGCATTGATCAACTCCATATGGTATAAATTGACAATTCCATGTTTGGGCCATGTCCATGGATTTGATCAGCATTTCTCTCGGCTTTGCACATACGCATCCGGGGAACTAGACGAGTCAAAAGATTTTGATCACCGTCGCTATTATGTAAAATTATATAGATTATATGCAATCTTCAAGGATTTAGACAAAAATTCCATAGAAATGTCACTCACTTTTTCAACCCTCTTGATGGGATAGAGTAGCGTTTGTTTTAGAATTTAGCAAGGCTTGATTTAGGCCGGTGTTAATTTTATTGATTTCCTAGCCTTAAAACATCTAGCTTGGTAGAATTATTCGATCATCTCGTGTTTGGGGGTAACTTAATAGTGAGTAATTTATATGGAGAATAGTTGCTGGTAAATGGGGGTCTAGATTGCTGTTGTAATTGCGTAACATGTAAATTATAGGAACCACTTTGCACCTACCACGGATTAATTAGAGTGGAAGCTAAGATATCAATTTTTATAGGGCTGGTATGTGATAAATTATGGTGTCTGAAATGAGCATGACCTCCTTCGGTTCAGTCCATGATCTTAAAAATAATTGATCTCTTAATTTGTTATATATATATATGTTTCTTCTTCTTTTTTGTTTTTTTGAAGTTGAAAATTCAAGTGAGAAGATTTTGAATATACTAATTTCTTGATGTGAAATGTGTGTTTTACAATCATTTAAATACAAGATTTAATCTTGTTTGAAACATAAAGGTATTCATTGCTGTTGAATAAGGAAAAAAATCTAAGTTTCTCCTAAAAAGCTTATTATATACACATATATAGAGGCCTGACCAGTTTTTTGCCATTGCTTATTTACCTCTTAACAAAAAACATTACCTAATCTGCTTTGTTCATAGTTTAGGGGAATAAGAAGAATTTGGATAAATATTCTCTCTCTGATGCCAGTCTGATTTCCTTTGCCTATAAATATATTCAATGCATGCTAACCAGTTGGCTAGCTCTACTTGAAGTTGAGTCGATGTGCTGGTATTGAACTTGAAAGCATTATCAAATTTGGCATAATGCATCGTGCTGACTTTAACTCACCGTAAATTTGACCTAGCTAGCTAGCCAAACTCAGCTAGGCGGTCCGCGGCTTGTTTTGTTGTTGGCACCGATGCTTGTATCATGGTTGGGTGATGGAAAATATAGCACCAAACCAAACAGACCATGGATTGTTGTGTTTTTTATTGCCAGTGGATTCATTTTGCGTTGACCTATATTAAAGATGGCTGACTTGGTGCCCTAGTATATGAGCAGCAATATTGATCACTGTGTGTGTGTGTGTGTGTGTGTGTGTGTGTGGTGCAATGGTTACTCTTATGGATGCTTATTTTTGAAGGGCTCTGGTACGTGGTTTTTGCTTCTTCTTACGGAATTTGAAGCCATGTAAATATAGATTTTCTGAGGCAAGTAACTGTGGCTCAACTGGAAGATTTCTTGAGTTCAAATCTATTTGTAAACAAAAACAAATAAAATACGTTTTGGAAATTAAAAGGGAATAAAGATGTTCATGTTTTTATTTTTTGCAGAATTTGCTTTGAAAATCTTCTCATATGTGGTCAAGCCCTCCTTATACTCTCCTTGTCCAGTATAGGGATCGGGTGCCGGTGGCCTCCTCGCCCTCTCCTTCCTCCTTCTTCTCCCACTGGGAGTGAAGAAGATATCTAGGTCGACCTCTTTCGAGGGTTCTTGTCTACCGTCAAGGGGTTTTTGTTTTAGGCTAAAATAACTCACCGAGCACTTGTGGAATTTTCCTGTCAGCGCGTCTAGAAATGGGTGGACGGAGTGGTCAGAAAATTTCCACTGCTCCGCCGAGACCAAATCCTAGGTCAGCCTAGTTATTGGATTGAATTATCGAGTAAAGTCTTGTGACTATACACATAACGCTGAGATCCATTTAAAAGACTTTTTTAAAAAAACTTTTCTAGTTGATTCCTCTGGAAATAAAATATAATTAATTAACTCAATCAATTTGAAGTTTCATAAACGAATATTTTTTCTCAATTTTTCTAATCCACTCTTAATTTTTTTAATGTATATCAAAGCAGCGTGTGCCTGTCACTTGATATTGAAACTGAGTTTTTTATTCCCAAATTTAAAGTGAAAAACTTATTTTCTGGCCTCTAAGCTTCAAGGCTACATAAATTTTCAATGGGAAAATTTCTCGTGAACTAGCTAGGTGCCAAAATTTAATTTTAATTATTTATCCCTTAGTCCTTACACAATTTATCCCTTTTCACGTAAGTCCATGTAAAAAATGCATTAATACTCCCTCCCCTGGTATTTTTTTTTTATTTTTTGCATATGAAAAAAAAAAAAAACCGATCTCCACAAATATTGTTATTGTTTAGGATTTGAAGAAACCAATTTTAAAACTTGAAAGAGTTTTCTTTCATGTCCACTGGAGCTGGAAGTGGCAAATGGGGTGCTGGTGGATCGCCTTTGCGGGGTCCATCAAGTTTACTAATTTCTTAAACGTATATAATGAAACCATAGTTTTTGAATATCTTAAACTATTTCTTAAACAAATTTATTAGACTAGATAAATAACTCATATTATGATATTAAATATCTTAATTTACATTAATTTTTTAAATTTTTGAATTATATTTTTATTTTATCATTCATGAATTTTTCAAGAAATTTATTTACAAAATGGTTTGTTATTTATTTGATTTGATGCTTGTATGAATTTTTAATTTACATTTATTATTTTTTAATGTGAAAAAATGCGTCGAAAAACTCCAAATGCTCAAATTTTTATCATATATTGTGTTTTCAATTTTATCATTTTTCTTAAGATTTTTTACTTATCACTATTTTTTTCTTATCTTTAGTTTTTTGTAATATTTTTTTAGCTTTTCCTTTTTTTATATTTTTTCTGGAAAAATATTATTTTTTATATTTGAATTATTTATCACTCTATACTTGACATATTCATACAGTTTTTTATGTTCTTATCTTTGTTATTTTATAATTTTTTTCCTTTACACTTTGTTTTGAGAAAATATTATACAAAACTAAAATTAAATGATATTTCACTGTAATAATCATAACATTGTCTTATTTTTCTATAATGTTAAAAAAATAATTTGAAACCTTACATGTTTTTATTAACGTATATAATCTTCATATTATTTTATTATACATAGCATCAATTTTTTATTTGCAATTATATTTTTTTACTCAATATCAAAAAATGTATTGATAATACTTATATATATATATTTAGCTAGAAAAAGAATTACAACCACAAAACAATTCAAACAGTAGCATTAATATTTTTTTATTTATTAATACATATAATTTGTAATTAATTAAATTCATGTATAAACCTTTTAATTTATCATTTTTATTCTTTTTCATAAAACAAATGGTTGAAAAGGCTTGTATATTGTTTTTTTTTTAAAAAAAAACCTGATCCACGAAAAAAAACACGATTAAAATAGCTAGTTTTATATCTGTTACATGATTTGTTCAGTCTAATTTTTTTGTAATTAAGGCCATGTTTGTTTCCCGGAAAATACTTTCCGGGAAACCACTTTCCAAACTTTCCTGTGTTTGTTTGCCATTAGAAAAGTTGGTTAACGGAAAACACTTTCCGGTCAACAAAAAACATTTTTCAGTCAAAGAAAAATTTGGCTTGGTTTTCAGGAAAGTGTTTTTCCTTTTGGCTGTGTTTGTTTTCCGAAAAGTGGTTTCTAGAAAATCACTTTCCAAACTTTCTTGTGTTTGTTTGCCATTAGTAAAGTTGGTCAACGGAAAACACTTTCCAATCAAAGAAAAATTTAGCTTGGTTTTCAGGAAAGTGTTTTCCTGAAAAATTTAGGCGGAAAACACTTTCCGGAAGTTGTGTGAAAAAATTAGAAATGTCATTATTTGCTGATTATATCAAATTTGATCCTCAAACTTTTGATTGCTATATATATTTTGTTTTGAATATTTATTTTTCAATTCCATCTCTTAAAATTTAATTTTTATATTAACTTTGGTCATTATTTTTATAATTGCTATTTGTTTTTTCCTTATCATTTTTTTATTGAAATTTTTTATCTATTAAATTTGGTTCTCATTCTTTTGATTGTTACTTATTTTATTTGAAATAATTTATGAAATGTTGATTATTATTATTTTAATTTTTTTATTTTTTATTTTTTAGATTTGATCTCTATTATTTTTATTATTATTTATTTTATTTGAGATAATTTATGAAATTATATTTTTTTTCAATTTCTTTCTCATTCAACTTTTAATTTGTAAGATTTGTTCCTCATTATTTTAATAAATTTGAGAAAAATAAAATATTAATAAGTTATTTTCCAGTTCATTTTTCATGACATAACCAAACACTAAAATATATTTTTTAATTTATTTTTCATTACACTATCAAATATAAAAAAATAATTTATTTAAAAAAAATATTTTCCAGCAAGTAAACAGTAATACACATAAATAACATGACAGGTGATCACATGCAAGCTGTGGTTAGCAGTGCACTCTGTTTCAGCTTGAAGTGACTGAAGTGAAGTGGCTTCCGTTGGCTTCTCGTGCCACGTCATTTCACTTTTATTCAATATTCTTTATTATTTCTTGCGTAAAAACTAAAAACTCCACTGGAGACTGACCTCATAAGATGAGATAAGACGAGGTGCTTTGGTGAATTACTTTTCCATTTTTTAAGTTTTAATGCAATTAACTAAATCTCTGAATTTTTTAAATCTAAGTTTTTTAAATTGTTTATTATTTTTAAAATATTAAATTAATATTTTTAAATTATTTTTATATTTTAGTATTAAAAATTAAAAAATATTATTTTAATATTTTTTGAAATAAAAAAATATTTTCAAAAAATATTCGTATTATTCAACACACCCCCGGAAAAGATTGGGGCATTATTAGAAGCTTGAAACAATTCAATAAGGTCATCCTACATGAAAACCCAGCCCATGTTCCTATTGGTTTTTAAAACGGAAGACACATGGATGGAAACCTATCTTGTGGATCCAAGGGTCTGTTTGAGCACATGGATGAAAACTATTTTATTTTAACAAATTATTAAAAATAAAATAAATATTATTTTAATTCATTTCTAAATAAAATATATTTAAAAAAAGAATTACTACTATATTCTCAATTATCATTATCTTGCTACGTGTGCTGTAGCCTGATTACAAATTTCTTGTTACTTTTATGTGAAAAATTGACGCGAAGAGCCTACTGACATCAAATTAGATTCTATTGGAAATAGAAAGAGATTGTTGTATTAATCCTGGCTTATGATATCCATATGATTTATATCGTGTTTCTTTGAACATCGAAGCAGAACATTTTGCTAGCTTCCTGTGATTTTTTGAGCAATTTTAGTTTTTTTTTTTTAATCTAGCACATATTAATATCCCATGCATGACTTGAAAGATGAAAATTTAATTTGAATATAATTAATACCGATCTCATTTAATCTAAATTAATAGATAAATATTTTTTGGAGTTGACGGATAACAAATAAGATATAGATATTATTAATTAAATCAAGCTCAAAATCCAGTTAAATTTAACCCAAAATATACTTATAGAATATTTAAACTTTTTTAATACACATAACACATATATAAATATTTATTATTTATATATGTGTTTTGTACCAGTATTAGTATGTTAACTAATTTTTTTATTAATTAATAAATAATAAATACTCATCAAATACCTAAAATATGATGAATAATTTATAATTTATTAGAATAATAAATTATATATAAATATAGAAAAATCCGATCGGTTAGTAATCATTACCATTCTTAACATGACCTTTACTTCTTCTTCTTCTTCTTTTTTTCCTTTAGCAGTATTTTTCTTAAAGTAAAAAATTATTATTAGCATTAAGCTCTACGATCTCAGTCAGGCATCCAAACAAAAACAATTAAGTAGAGAGAGAGAGGGATTTGGTTGGGTGTAAATGTAATGATTGATTGCCAACTATAACAACAACCAATTGTTACAATGTCAGACCAGTTGGGATCGGATATAAAAATTTGTTCGCCCCATTTTGTCCAATCATATACCAAATCTTCTCTCATATTAAAAGATCTTAGATCCCTATAAATTTGCGATGGTTTTCATGAAGGAGAGAAGATGGCGGGTAAACTTCTGTATTTGGTGGCTATATCTGATTATTTAGAAATATTTTTAAATAGTATATGTATTTTTATTATTTTAAAATTTATTTTTAATATTAATATATTAAAATAATTAAAAAATATAAAAAAATTAATTTTTTAAAAAAATACGATTACTGCCGCAAAAACAAATATGCACCAAGTAACCTTAGTTTAAATCTAAGAAACCAAATTGAATCTCCATAGTCTTACTTCGTTCGGTTTGATTGATTTGAAATTCAATTTGTTAGGCTGGATAGTTTGGTTTAAAAACTGAAATTATTGGAAAAGTCGACTTTCCTTTTCATTTCCTTTGATTTTTTTCAATAAAAAAAAACTAAAAACAATAAAATCAGGAAATTTTTACTTCAGAAAAAAAAAACAGAAATCAAACTAAACAACCTAATTACCCAATCCTTACCCTTTATACATGAGTGTTGTTTGTTTATGTTTGTTTTTACATTTTAGAAATGTTTTTTAAAAATTTAAATTTTTTTATTTTAAATTAATATTTTTTTATTTTTTAAAATATTTTAATACATTAATGTTGAAAATATATTTTAAAAAATATTATTTTAATATATTTTTAACAACCACAACTTTTCTTCCAATTACCCATCACATCCACGGTACTAGCATATAAATATATTCATATCGTAAGCACATGCAATGTCCTTGCCATCTCTCCAATAGTGTCACATGGGCTTGTGTTCCATACCAGTGGCGGTTCCCAAGGGCCGCGATTCCTTCCTTGGCCTTAATTACCTACGCTATGAGCTAGCTAGCACGCCACATCTGTGCCAACGTCTACCATGTTGTTTGACCTGTATTGTCCTTCTCGGACCGGACATTTTTAGTGCTCTGTATAGCCCGGACCAGAAATCTCATGTTTATCGACTTCTCTTCTTTGATGGCCTGGTCAATGTCTTGTGTTAAAAGTAAAGACAAATGTCTCTCTGTAAAACATCTGTCTGGGGATGATGTTTGAAACATTCGTGCTAACATACAGGGAGAAGTAATCTTATTTTATGTTTTAAGAAATCCAGATATATAAAATAGTAGCTCGTTCAATCGCGTTTTGATAATTAAGAAATTTTATGTGTGATAACTTGGTGTATGATATTTTTTAATTAAAAATATATTTAAATAGTACTTTTTGATGATTTATTTTTTATTTTTAATGTTAATATATTAAAATCATTAAAAAACATACAAGATAATATCAATTTAATATTTTTAAATGATAAATAATTTAAAAAATATTTTTAAAAGCAAAATCCATTCCAATAAGACATAGACTCTAGCAAAAAGCAAAATCCATTGCAATAAAACATGTATATATATATATATGCATGCATGCACACACTAGCTATTTGATTTGGGCTCTGTCACGAGTCATAATTTATTTTATAAAAAAATTGTGTATACAAGTTATTTTAATATTTTTTTTACATTAAATAATCAAAATGTAGATCAAAAGGCTTATTCAGGGATATAAACAAATAAATAGATGATCATCCATGTAGATAGATAAAAAAAATTATTAATAATAGCTAAAAGATAAATTAGAATAATTAAGAGATAAATGTAAATCAAGATATTTAATATTGTACTCGTTTGTGTCTATTAAATTTGCTTATTGAAATAAATAAAAGATAATAAAAATAGAAACACATGTAAAACTAGGTGAATAAAATAAAAGGAATAAAATACCATGCAAGTTTGAACATATTAAAAATATTATTTCAAAATAAATATTATTTATAAAATAAAGCTTGTTTGTATAAAATAAAAAAACAAATCTTCAAAAATTAAATACAAAACATAAAAAAAAACTCTATTAAAAAAGACCTGCAAAACCCGTGACCCAAGCCATGAGACCAGGATAAACCAATAAAAAAGAAATTAAAGATATAAAACCAATCTTGAAAAAAAAAACAATGCAAAATGATAAAATCATAAAAAAAAAGGAGAAAAAAAGGATCTCTAACCATATCAACTCCAAAAACTTGAAAGCATGACAAATAGAAAAATCATGAAGCTCAATCCCTAATAAATCAAACGTCGAAGGATAAAACCGAGGAAAAAATCATTCATAAAAAATTATAATTAAAACAAAAAAGCCAGGAAAAAAAATTAGAAATAAAAAAAAGGTCCGAGTTGAACAAAAAAATAATACATGACAAATTATAATTTAAGGACTAAATAGAAAGCATTAAAAACTTTTCTAAAATAGCCAAGGATGAAAATAAATAACAAAAAATATAAGGACTGAAATTAAAAAATAAAAAGAAAAGAGGATAGACATGCACTTTATCTAAAGGAGTAAGAAAAAAATAAAGAAAAAAAGACCATTGAAGACAAATAGCCCATCAATTACCATCATGCGCTGCATAAAAAGGAAGAGGGTGAAACGACGCTTCCTATGACATAGCAAAACAATAGATTTGGTCACTGGAAGGCACTGCATGCGTCGTCCAAAAAGCACGGGCGCTTACACACACAGATGCATGAGGGAAACTTGTCTGTGACTTTTTGATTAAAAATATAATTATTAAGCGTAAAAAAATCTAAAATACCCTTCATGATTTTAGAACACAACAAAAAAACAAATGTAAAAAGATGAAAAGTATGTTTGGCAATATGGTAGCGGTTGCTTTTTAAATAATTTTTTGTGCCGAAATGCATGCTGATGATTTTTTTTATTTTTTTAAAATTATTTTTGACATCAGCACATCAAAACGATCCAAAATATATAAACCATATTAAATTTTAGAAAAAAAAATTTAAATTTTTTAGAAACACGGTTTGCACCGCGTTCCAAATGGTTTCGAAGTCACCCTAAGTACATGCTTTTAATTTTTTTTTCAATTCAAAGGGAAATTTTTTTATGACTGTCCTAAAAAAAGAAAAAAAAAATACCCTTTATAAATATATCTATTTTTTTTTGTTATTGGTAAAAAAATCATTTTATTGCTCTGAAAAAAAAATACCGCTTAACACTTCTTTAATGACTAATGAGTCATTGAAAAAGATCGAAATACCCTCCACCAAACTAAGGCATCCCATTTTCTATTCAAATAACAAAAACATAATTCAACTGTCATAATAAATAGTCTCTTGTATCTATACTTATAATGATTTCTACAGTGTCTTGGCAACTCTCTTTATTGTTTCTGTTAAAACATGTGGACGTGAACGGAGACCACGGAGTGTGTATTCTGGGACATATATTGCACACGGCGTCAAGAACTTGCAACCTAATTAATTTGGCGCCAGTGGATATGGGAATCCCTCAGTTCTTTAACTTTTCCCACGTACTTGGCTTTTTCGTGCTTTTCGTTTGATCTCCAAAGACAGCTACCTGTTTCCATTGGTCGAACATATATATTCCTTATAAACACATCAATTTAAAAACAATGAACTACCGATCAAGAAGAGATTATCCAGGAGAAAAAGAGAGGAGATCATTATCTTAATTATCACACGGTCTGCAAGTAGTAAATATATTCTCTCTTTTTTTTCTGGTGTTAGTAAATAATTGATCACAAGGACCTTTGGATGAACGGGTGCGGGAAGTTCAAGCCCATGAAAGCAAGCCAGCCTGTTTGAACTAGCATCTTGTACTGGAGCCGTGATTAGGGTATGTTAAAGCATAGCAGTCCAGGAAGTGTTGATTTTAACAAGTAAAAGAGAACTTCTTCTACCCCAGAAGCTGGCACCCAATAGCGTCTTTATGAGGTCTGATAATGATGGATTAATGGACAAGTAGGGTAAATGAGGTCCAATAATGTGACACATTGATGTCTACAGCTTTCACGAAACCTTTTCCTCTTTATTTTGAATGGATGCCTATCCAGATAACTTTAAAAATGGCCCCCCATGTTGCCCTACCTGCAAGGTAACCCCCCACTCTACTCATATTGCCTTTGCTGTGGGGTTGATGCTGGGAGGGATTTTGGGGTCATATATACCTGTCAAACAGCGCCACTGCAGGATCTGTGGAGTGTTTTAAGCACCCATGTTAGCTTAATAAAGAAAAATGGACATGTTTAGTGTAAGCCTAGATCATGCGATGGCGGATCTAGAAAAAGTCTCTTGAAAGGAGAAACGAGTGACAAAAGTCAACCCTCTTGCTCCACCATTGAAGTATACATGTCCACTGTAATAGCCTGGGAAATATAAACATGAAAGTACATGACCGTGAAGCGTTGTAAACAAGAAATTTGATCGTTCATTCATAGGCCGCCTGTAAGCATTTCCCTTGAGATCCCCTTTTGTTGACGACAAGGATATTTTGGAGTGGATTTTTGACGCAGGAACCTATAAATATTAACAAGATGTTAATTGGAACTTTCACCAGAAATTATATTCTTTAAATAGTGGATCGTTACTCGTAGTGTATAGAACACATCTACTTACCTACCGATTGAACCATTTTAGGCTTTCAGCGATGCTGCGAACAGTGATCCATGAAATAAGGAAATACTGGATATTGCTGTTTCGAGCTCTCTGGGAGTCTTTTCCTTTCAAGATTGGTTTTTTTTATATATATATTAATTAGAAATATATTAAAAAAAAAATTATTTTAAAAAAATCTGAAAAGATATTAATTTAAAACTAATTTTTTTAAAAAAAACACAGACAATTGATTTGTCTTGATGATAAATGCATCATCTGAATATATGCACTGTTTTTGTGCAATTTTTTCCAGTGACAGCACATCTCCAAACCAGGGTAGGAAATCTTTGTTGAAAGTCTTCCCACCTTTCTCTTGTCCTCCTATCAATCAAGACGAAGATAATATTCCTCCCTCTTGAAATATTGGTGCAGTATGTAAAACGGCACACGTTTTATTTTATTTTAAAAGCGTAAAAATTAAAACAGTGAAAAAATAATTTACGGAGAATATTGAAATAATCTGTATATATACTTTATTGAATTCAAGAGGACAGCTGGAAATTCCTAAACTGCAAAGCATGTTTTTAAGACAACAGATCGATGGTTTCTCCAGTGTCACGCGATCGAGAGCTTACGAACCAATTCTTGATTATGAAGATATAATTAATGTTTTTATCTTTTAAAATATATATATAAAGATAAATGCTGATCGATACATGTTTATAGCATGGTGTCTGATATGATAGCTGCAAGTTTTCCCATCAGTATCGAATTAAGAATTTAAATTATCAAAATATATAATAGTTGATCGGTTGAATTTATTAACAATTTATGTATAATTATCAGACTGATCGATGATCTAGCGACGTACGTGACAATTATCATTACATTTTATATTTACTGATGTGTTTGCTAGCACATATTACAAAATCAGAATTCAAATGTCAGGTAGTTATATCTTCTTCCTCTTTTTTTTTTTTGTAAAATAAAATAGATTAAGGTATTGTTTGATATTGTGGTATAATTATGTTTTTTTAAAATATTTTTTTATTTAAAAATAATTTTTATAATTTTTTTATAATTTTGATTTGTCTATATTTTTAAAAATAAAAAAAATATTATTTTAATATATTTTTAAATAAAAAATTCTTATCACAGTACCTAGTGCCTCTTAAACCAGGTTTGACTAATGAGTTAGTTTTAAAAATTCAAACATTAGAGCCTATTTAAATTATATTTTTAATTGAATTGAGTAAAATATTGAGCAAAAATCCAGATGATTAAATGAGTTTTTAATTATCTAGTTATTCTGGTTGAAGTCGAGGGATCAATACCATAAAAATATTTAATTAATAAAAATGAATCTAATAATTTATATTCATGACAAAGTTAACCACTAAATTAAATTTAATATCTATGGAAATAATAATTTTATCTTTTTTTTTTCCCTTTGAGAGGCAACAACATCACAATACGTGTGAGGAATCAGGATAAGAGGAGATGGATCTATTTTCCACTTGAAAATTAGTAACGAGTAAAAAAATAAAAAAATCAAGAAAATTAAAAAAAATAATTGAAGAAACGAAACATGAAAAAAATTTAATTAAACTAACTAAAATTTTAAAATTATCGACCAATTTAATTTCAGTTTTATAAATTTAAAATAAAAAAAATAAACAGAACCAAAACTCAAAAAAACCAAGCTAAACTGGAAAAAAACTGAGTTAAACCAAAAAATTCAAGTCAAATCAGAAAAATCGAGCCAAACCTGTTTTTATTCTAAAAAACCAAATTAAATTGAAACTGGTCGATTTGAACTGATTTTATTTTTTTAAAAAAATTTAAATTTAATTATTTTTTTTAATAAAAATCAAATCAAACTAAAAATAAATACGGAGAAACAAGAAAAGAAAGTTATTTTTTTTCAAGAGAGAGAAACATCTCGCGAGAAACGTTTCTTCAGTTGCTCATAAAATAATAAACACGTAGGATGCGGGTAGAAGAAGAAGAACAGCAATTAAAGATCAGGATTAAATTAAAGAAAGAAAAAAGGCACAGTGAGAGTGAGTGAGTAGTAAAAAATTAAAAAAAAAACTAGAAAAAGAAGCGTGTTCGATCCATTGACAATTTGACACTGATAGAAGCAGAAAAGAAGGAAGAGAGAGAGGTTCAAAAGTTTCAACACAAATCAAATGGGTCATCAAAATCATGAAGACAAAGTGCTCCTCTTCTCTTCTTTGCCGAGATTTCCGCTTCCTCTCTTTCTTTAATCTTACTTCTTCATTTCTTATCCTACGCTACTGTCTCTCTCTCTCCTTCTCTCTGTAATTACACAAGGTCCTTTTGTTTCCATCTACTCACTTCTTTCTTGCTTTTATTTTGCTTTTTTTTTTTTCTTGTCAAGGAAGTTCATCTTGTGGTTTGAGTTTGAGGGTTTCAATTTCTGTATGCTTAGTAAGAAAATGTAGGAAACGCCAATGCTTTTCGTCTTCGATTTTGGATGTCATTGCTTTATTGATTTTTATTAACTTTTAGATTTGTCTAGTTTCGACATTTTGAGTTCTGAATTCCTGCTTGTTTACCAAAAAAAATATGAATGGTGAGTGATTAGGGATTTTAAGGATCTGAAGTTATTTTTGCTTTTTTGAAACAGTGTTGGAATAATGTGTAGTTTATTTGTATTTCTATTTTCTGATGGTTGTTGAATTTGAATTGCGATATCTGTTTTTAGTTGTGTTTTATCGGTGAGAGAATTTTAGGAAGGGGCTGGCCTAAAATATTTTGAATCAGTGAAGAAACTCATGTTGGTTGGTATTTCTTAGTAATACCAATTAGGATAATCATGTAGGTAGATTGCTGATTTGAGGATTGGCTTGTATCTTGCCTAGTGGTGTGTAAGTTGTTGAGTGATGCAACATTTGTTTGCTGCTTTGATGTTTAAGGTTTAGAACTCTATGGGTGGTTTGTTAATGAATCGAGGGCTATTCTATACTGATTTTGAGAAACGAAAGAAGTGACGCAGAAATTTCAGTTGCAAGGCAGGCGTCTTATGCTTTTGAGATAATGATCCTTGGGGAGATTTTGAGTTATGTTGCTTTCTAAAGTTTTTAAATGTATGCTGGATACATTTGATCGTCAAGCTCTGAACGGATCTGCAGTTTATTTCATTACATTACTTTTCTCTGCTGCCACCCGGTGCATTTCTTCTAATGCTCTATTACATATGTTTGCAGTTCCAATTTATTACAATTGCTTGGAGATAAGTCTGAGAAGAATGCAATGATGATTATGTCAAGCTTGTTTAATGCTGTTTGCATTTTTTTAATGCAGAGGAAATGCTTGAATTCCTTGGTAATGAGTCGTGCATAAGAGTCTGCTTCATCTGTCAAACGAGTGCCTGAGCTAAAGGGTTCATCTTCAGTAACTTGAGAAATCGAATGCATATATTTAAGAGTGAGGGGTTGTGATAAGAGGGCTCTAACTCCCACAAAAGCTGAAATAATTGTTAAGTAAACACATGGAGTCAACAGGGTGTTGGTTCAACAGGTTAAAGTCGAAGGATAAGCTGAAGTCTGCCAAACAGAAAGATACCACAGGCAATGGGAAGGAGGGAACTAAAGCACCTAACAGTGAAGAAACACCATCCAATGTAACCAAGCAGAAGGTTGCAGCTGCAAAACAGTTTATTGAGAACCATTATAAGAAGCAAATGAAGGACCTGCAAGAGAGGCAGGAGCGGTATGATTTAATGCATCTTTTCATAGCAATGATGTTCGAGTAAAATTACTTTTCTGTTAATATTCACACCTCAACCATTGGCTTATCTGCTTGGAATTCTCAATTGATGGGAAGATGTTATTTATATGATACTCCAACATTGTACAACCAGTCATGTTTCCATTATTTATATGATACTCCATGCATCAAGAAATCATTTTTTTCTTTAAGTGCATTAAATTTTTTAAATTTCTTTTCCAAGTAGTCATTGGATTTATAAAACACCTGAATTTTCTTAGACCATTTCACACGAGTGATCTTTTGACTTTAGTGCATTGATGATGGTGGTGTTTTGTTGCTTATGATTTCTTGCAGACGTAATGTACTGGAGAAGAAGTTAGCTGATGCTGAGGTCTCTGAGGAAGAACATAATAACTTACTAAAGTTTTTAGAGAAGAAGGAAACTGAATACATGCGTCTTCAAAGGCATAAAATGGGTGCTGATGATTTTGAGCCATTGACCATGATAGGCAAGGGTGCATTTGGGGAGGTAAGTTAGTCTTTTTCCATATTCTATTCCAGCTTGACAAACCTATTTGGCATTTTCTTCTTGCTACATCCTGGCATATAGTAAGGAAACAAACATGTATACACAGGTTAAAACATTTTACTGTTGTTTGCAAGAAAAATCCACTCTTAGTTAAAGTGTTGCTGCATTTATATGTTGCATCTCTATTTGATAGCCAGGATCTCTTGCTTGATTTACATTTGCGTGTTTAAAATGCTGTTGCTCTTTCAATCAAAGCATCAATTAGTGATTTGTTTTTTGATCTTCTCCTTTTGAGTTTGCAGGTTAGAGTCTGTAGAGAAAAATCAACAGGTCATGTATATGCCATGAAGAAGCTTAAGAAATCAGAGATGCTACGCAGAGGCCAGGTATATGTTTTCATTAATCCTGCCCGGCAATTTTATTGGTTTTTTTATCTTTTCATTATGCTTATTTTCAGTTTGGATCTAAAATGTTCAGGTCGAACATGTGAAAGCAGAACGGAATCTACTTGCTGAGGTTGATAGCAATTGCATTGTCAAACTATATTGTTCTTTCCAAGATGAAGAGTATCTGTATCTCATCATGGAATATCTACCTGGTGGAGATATGATGACTTTACTGATGCGCAAAGACACACTAACCGAAGATGAGGCCAGGTTTTATGTTGGGGAAACTGTCCTGGCTATTGAGTCTATCCATAAACATAATTATATTCATAGGTAACTCAAGGTTTTTGACTTGAGCTGTTGATCTGCTTTTCTTACCATGTACTTCTGATATTGTAATTGTGGCCTTATCTTTTCTGTGTTTTCATGTTGCAGAGATATCAAACCTGACAACTTGCTACTTGATAGAAATGGTCACATGAAATTATCAGACTTTGGATTATGTAAACCATTAGATTGCAGTACTCTCCAAGAAAAGGATTTTTCTGCGGCAAACAATCTTAGTGGAGCTCTTCAAAGTGATGGACGCCCTGCAGCACCAAAACGTACACAACAGGAGCAATTACAACATTGGCAAAGGAACAGGAGGATGCTCGTAAGTTCCCTATATGTAGTGGAATGACCTTTCATTCAATAGGAGTAACATTGTCAATCAAGGCATTGTTGTTGATGCCACAGCTGCTGCTTTATAGCTGAATGCTTGTTTTCATTCTATCGCTTATAATTTGCTGGCAATAAGTATTTATCTAGAGTGATTAAATACTCTTCCAAGCTTCTTTATGGTGCTGTTTTATGGACTTGTTTGGTGAACTTTTCTTAGTGGCTATGCAGAGAGACTGGAAAGCTCTATAATTCTAGCCTCTTTTTTTCTTGGTTTCTCTTGTTTCTTAGTAGGATGTCTTGATTTCCTTTACAATCATAAACCTTCCCTTTTCCTTTAGTAATTATTTTTCCTATAAAAAATCTTTAGACATACTAGGACGACCTCGTGTTCATCTATCATTTCTGCCCTCATGGGTATGTGTAGTATCTGTGGGAATCCCACTGGGATTTCTATTTTTTAAACCTTCAATGTGGTAATTTTGCAGGCTTATTCTACTGTTGGAACTCCTGACTATATTGCCCCAGAGGTCTTGTTGAAGAAAGGATATGGAATGGAATGTGATTGGTTGGTACACTTTAAATGTTTCTCAGCTAGTAATTTTATTTTTTGAGACCATTCAGGTGTGACTTTGTTTTATACATCCAGGTGGTCCCTTGGTGCTATTATGTATGAAATGCTCGTGGGGTTCCCACCGTTTTACTCAGATGAGCCCATGTCAACTTGTAGGAAGGTAATCTTGCAACTGTTTACTTCTTATTTGTCAATAGAAAAGTTTGCTTTTCTTGATTGTGATTAATGCATGTTGAAATGAGCCTTGCAAACATGTTTACTTTGTTATTTTTTCTAATCTCATTACCAACTCAAAACCATGCTTTTCAGTTCAAATTGCTAACCTGTAGTTGGTAACTTCTCAAGCTTTTTGCCTAAATGCTAATAAACCTCTAATTGTCAGCACTGAGATCTAAGTTCTTTTCCTTTTTCAATGTTTACCTTTGGAGTAGTTCATTCTACTCGCTGTCTCCAATATCAGCAGTCCTACTCATTTCACAGTTTTTGTTTTGTGCAGATAGTTAATTGGAGAAATCATTTAAAATTTCCAGAAGAAGCAAAGTTATCTTCCGAAGCAAAAGACCTTATTAGCAAACTTCTATGTAATGTTGACCAGAGGCTTGGAACAAAAGGGGCAGATGAAATCAAGGTGTTGTGTCGTGTTTTCTAAATTCTTTAGTTACTCCAAGATAAATTCGAGATTGATAAAATTTACCTGCTGTGTTATTTTCAGGCTCACCCATGGTTTAAAGGTATTGAGTGGGACAAATTATATCAAATAAAAGCTGCATTTATTCCTGAGGTCAATGATGAGTTGGATACTCAAAATTTTGAGAAGTTTGAAGAGGTAGATTGATTGGTCTAAAATTTAATCACCTTTTTAGATGCTTTATCTTGGTAACCTTTCTATCATTCATGTGATTGTTTGAGTAGGCTGATGACCAAATTCAGACTTCAGCAAAATCTGGTCCGTGGAGAAAGGTTGGTACATACAAATTCTGTTATTCATGTTTTAAGCATATGTAGTTATTTTTAGGGTTTCTTTATTAGTATTCCACCAGAGGATATGCGTTCTCTGTTCATTATATTTCATTTTTTTCAATGGACAAATCTTTCATTTCCAAGACAAATTCAGTAGGAAGGCGTTGACCAATCAATTCACCCTTCACTTCTACTGTACTACTATCAACCAATTTATATCAAAACAAAAAAACATCAAATAATGATAAGACCTCATGAAACACCATTCAGGAAAGCTGAAATTTGGGAGCATGAGGAACTTTATATTTTTCCAAACTCACATATTACAGCATTCCTTTCCCTGAGGGAGGTGGACATTCATGCATGAAAATGTTAGTTCCACAGCTTAAGATTTTTTGGTGGTAGATTGGCCTGTGAATTTAATTGGAGTATTGTAGCATCAAACACAAAAGCTATTTTGCTTTATATAGCCTGCAAGTTAAAGGTTTAATTAATTGGGGATAAATAATGTTTCTGGCATCTACATGTTGATCAAATGATAGTTTGTCTTTTTTTGCAGATGCTTTCATCTAAAGATATCAACTTTGTTGGTTATACATACAAGAACTTTGAAATCATAAATGATCATCAGTTGCCTGGAATTGGTATATTTTTCTTCGCTTCATTTATATTTATATAATGCATCGTCTCCATTTGAGTATCCTATTTAGTATTTTGTCTCCACATTATCCAGAGTATCGAATCTTTTATCTTTTATTTTTTTCATAGTGATATTGTGGTCCTAAGGTAGGGAATGGGATTGCTAATAATAGAAGTGTTTGGCCATGCATCGCACTGTAACTCAAGTGCTCTACAAGTTTTATTTTTTTACAGTGGCTATACCTTAACTTAATCTATTTTTGTTCATTTATGCACGGTTGGAAATGCTTGAACCTAAACTTTCTAGCGGAGGCAATATTGAGGTGTACTTATACTGGGGATATTTGTGTTTGTTTCTGGCCTGAAATATTTATTCATATCTTGGCTATAAAATGTTACGCTTACTAGTTAGTAGGTGGTGATTAATTTTAATTGCTAAAAGTGACAAATTATGTAGAATAACAAATGCGTGCCTTGTGTCTTGTGCCTTGTAGATCAGGCACAAAGAGCGTTGATATTTTTGGAGTGAACTTTAATGTTGCCATTACAGATTCATCAATTTTCCACTTGTTCTTAGTTTAAAATTTCCCAATGTTACCTCTATTTTTTTTAGAAAGCTCCAATTTTGCCCTTTATTGTTAAATACTAACCAAAAGTTCGCTTGTATTTTTTGCTATTTTGTCTGTTTTACTCACTTTTTTTCCTCTTTAATCCTCGCACGAGTTGTGGTATCTCACAAAGATTATTATAAACCTAAAAAAACTAAAGAACCAAATTCAAAAGTAAGCTATTTGATGGTTAATTGTGACATTGGAATTTTTGAGAACTAGAAGGGTAGCAATGGGAAAATTTAAGCTACAGGGGTAGAAGCAAAATATCAATCAAATCTGTAGGTGGAAGATCGAAGCTTGCACATTTTCTTATATGTTTATTTGTGAAGAGCGCAATTTTTATCTTTGTCCAATCATCTACTTTCACGTGATCCTTTATGTGACTTTTTTCTACCTGCAATATGCAGCTGAATTAAAGAAGAAGAGCACAAAATCTAAGAGGCCTTCGATCAAGTCACTTTTTGGTAAGTTTTGTTATCAGTTTTAGTAAAATACTAGTTGTTTGACTAGCGCTCTGATGCAAGCCAAATATTTTTATAAAAAAAATATATATGCAGGCTTTTCTGATGTATTTTTGTACATAAAAAAAATGTAAGTGTAAATTAAAAAACTTATATACATGTAATTAAATAAATCGAGAATTATGTGTGTTAGAAATAATAAAAAAATAATTTATGATAATTAAAAATAAATTGGAAAAATCGATAGACAAATATAAATCAAGATATTTAATTTCGTAAGATAGGACATATACTCGATTGTGTTTACTGAATTTGTTTATTAAAATTATTTTTTTATTCAATCTAACGATAATAGAAATAGATGCATACATTAAATTGATTAAATAACATAAAAAGGAAAAAAATATATCATGCAAGGCTGCATAAATCAAAATAAACAATTTTTATTTTCAAGAATAAATCTATACAAAAGATGAAAAGAAAAATTATAGATAAATCATAATAGTTTTTCAAAAATTAAATACAAAGTTAAAAAAATTCTATTCAAAAAAGGATAAATAAGCAAGAAAGAAAACAATTCCACATAGGAGAGATATTAATTGAAACATAAATTTAAAAATTATTAAAAAAATATATATTAAAAAAAGATATCAATTAAAAAAAATCAATATTAGAAAAAAAATAATAGTGCGGGTGTTGTGGGCCTTCAAGCCTGTGGGCCTAGGCTTGGTTTTATTTTAAAAAAAAATTAAAGGGGCGGAAGCCCTTATTTTTTTTGAAAAAAATAAGCTAGCAACACGTCGCCTGCTAAGACAGATAACGTGTAGTCTGCAAGCCTACATTCCGGTTACCACTACGGTGGTCGAAAAATCAGGGCAGTGTCTCTTTTGCCCAAAAAACCTAATTTGCAAGCCATTTCAACCCAAAAACATCTTACCAACACCCTTAGAACACCTCATGAACACCTACAAACCAATCTATCACCTCAAAATTCCAAAAAAAAAAGATAAAAAAAATCGAAATCAAACTGGGTTAGTTTTGGTGTCCTTGGCTTTGATTTGTATTTCAAACAACATTGAGGCTCTAAACAATCACCATCAAGCCTTTCTTATCTCATGAAACTCATGAACACCAAGAAAAATCATTGTATAATATTTTTTAGAATGGTTGGGATAATATGATAAAAAGTAGCCAAAAACAAATTTTAAAATGTGCATTGAGATTACAAACTCACAAAACTGTGATCTTACTCTTTCGAAACAATGTTATTTGTACTCTTTGCTACTTTGTAGTTTTTCTCAGTTTTCTAAGGTAATAAATCTAATTTTGAAGTTACCCTGTTTTTTTTTTTTTTAAATGAAAATTCTGTTTTTAACCGAGGGAAAGGGCTGAGAGGAGTGAGGAGCTACCACCCTGTTGGGCGCCCATGTTAAGAGAATGAGAAGTTATGGAGGGTAATATTTCATCCCCCTTTTGGGTTGAAGTACTGCCTTCCAAGCATGGAAATTAGTGTCCCTCCTCAATAGTGGTCTTGTTCCCTCTCATGTTTCGTTTCATCATTTTCTTAATCAAATCAGGTCTCATTAATATTATTTATAAACCTATTAATAGTTATCAGAATTGGCTGGCTCAACTGGTGAACCAGATTTTACACCTGTCTGGTTCGAGTTTAGGGACTAATTGTGCAATCAATCTGGTAAGAACCACCTTGAATCGGGCTGAACTGACTAAGAACTGGCCTGAATCAGATTGAACCGGCCAAGAACTGGGTTGAACTGACTCAAGGCCTACCACGTGTCCCTCGATAAAAAAATCTGAAAAAATGATCTTTCTAGGTATTAAAACAGTGAAATGCCAGTTGAATCGGTGAACCAATGAATCGGCACCTTTTTTCGGTTCAAGCTCCGGTCTGATTTTGATAATAATGGGACCCACTATTATGCTATATTTACACCTTCAATGTATCATTCACTACCAAACACCACAAACACTTTCATCCTCGACACTTTTTCTGCCCTTGGCACTCACTCAAAATCTAATACTCATCTTCAAATTTATCATATCATACAACGAAAACCTAAAAATGTTTTATGCTTTTGGTGATATTTCTTTCTGGTTTATTAACCGACAGATTAAGCTATCATTTATTTATGCAAGTGCTCAAATTTGGTTAGGGCCTAATGGCTGGTATTACTTGAAGTTATTGGCGATGTATTTAGCTTTCTTTGAAATAAGCAAGGGCAAAATCTTTGTTTGAGTTGTTTCAGAATTTCATTCACATCATCAACACACTTCTTTTTTCATAGTTATTTCTTTCAAAACTGTATGTAATCTGTAGATGATGCATGTTAAACGCTATCATGCTCTTAGAACCATTATGTATATTTTCACTTCAAAATACAGCAAAAAAACATCATCAACACACTTCTATTTTTATAGTTATTTCTTTCAAAACTGTATGTAGTCTGTAGATGATGCAAGTTAAACACTATCATGCTCTTAGAACCATTATGTATATTTTCACTTCAAAATACAGCAAAAAAAGTAGGGCATTGTAATAGCTTGATATTGTGTTGACCATCAATCAGGTTGCATTTCTTTTTTTCTTTCCTTGTTCTTATTGCGGTGGTTCATATTATTTCAGAAGATGAGTCAGCCGAGCCTCCTAACGAACCTGTTAAGGGGAGCTTCCTAAGCCTCCTGCCTCCTAAACTAGATTCTTCGGAGCAATCGGGAAATCCAAATAAGCTGTTCTAATCTCATCATCCCATCAGATGGTCACATAACATTCAATTAGAGATAAAATGAAGGATCATTTTCTTGATGGATAGCTCCTCATTTTATGTTGCCGAAATCAAAGCTTCAAGGGCGAAGGGCCCAAAACATGAGTGGTTTGAGTTTACTAATTGGCTCGTCTTAGTTAGGTTGTTAATCCTTGTAAAATCGTCCCATAGTAAATATTCTTTTGAAATCGTTGTGTATTTATTTTACCCCTTTTGTCAGAAATCTGCTATACCAGATCACTATTGTGGGTTTTTCTTGTTACTAATCATTGCTGAGTTGATTAAGATGTATCATTTATTCCTGTGAAAAATGCAGAAACAAGAGCTTTCCCCTCCCTCCCTCCCTCCCGGATGTAACTTCTAGGTTAGGGTTCTGAGCAATGCAATTTTGAACCCCCTCAATCTTGTAATTCATGTGAGGATGCTATCTTCTGCCAAAAACAAAATCACAAACATTTACTTATAATTTAGTCCCTGTGGTTTCTCGAAACAAAATAATTAATTTTTATAATATCAAAAATAATTTAACAGTCCTTTAATCAATGCAGGCCGTGCTAATGTTTTGTTCTAAAATATGATTTTTTAACTCCTCAAACTTTCCGATTTATCTACAAACTTTTTCAAGTCTTCTATTTTTTAAAAATTAAAAAAAAAAAGCATGAATTGATGAAAAAAATTAATCTATAAATAAAAGTAAAAGCAGAGGGATTAAATAACAATTGTTGAAACCATGACGACTAATTAATTATTGTTACTAAACTACAGGGACTGTTATAATCAACTCGATACCTTTTTCCTGAGCAGATTACTTGAAAAGAAATTACAGCAGCGCATGGTAAAACTGGAGTGAACAAGAGGAAAAGCGGGGACATCTAGCCTACTACGCCCCCCTTTTTGTACGTGCCTGTAAAGAAAGAAGAAGACAACGACTCAATCCTTCGTTGGTAGTCTTCTCTGTTAGCAATTATTAGACATCGTGGTTGCGTATCTTTGTAATCGAAGATGCAGGTAAGTCAATCATTTCTTCAATTCCCTATCCTTGTTTTCTCAAAACCCTAATTTCTTCAATATTAACGATGATGATGATGCAGGCCAGTGATAGATTTAACATCAATTCACAGCTGGAGCATCTCCAGGCCAAATATGTTGGGACAGGCCACGCTGATTTAAACAGATTGTGAGGGTTTTTTTCCCCTTTATTAGCCCACTTTAATATATATAATTTCTTTTTCAAAAAAAATTGACTGTGATTGGTAAATTAATACAGCGAGTGGGCAGTGAATATTCAACGTGACAGCTATGCATCGTATATCGGTCACTACCCTATGCTTGCTTATTTTGCTTTAGCTGAAAATGAGTCTATTGGAAGGGAACGTTATAATTTTATGCAGGTTCGTTCGTCTTTTAATCTTCTTCCTTTACTTTATATGTTTATTGATCTACTTTTTTTTTTTTTTTTGAGTTGCCATTTGGTTACATCACTGACTTGGTACTTAAATAATTGAGGATTGGTTAGAGTTTGATGGGTTTGTAATTTGGTGTTTGAGGATATTGGGGATGATCTTCATGTTCGTTCAAAGTTGTAGTTTCCATTTCTTTTTATCTTTTTTGTGATAAAACCTGATCATTGCACCAGTAAGAGTGTTCCGTTTATTGGGTTTGTAAGAGGTAGTTAGGTATCATTTGTGGTTTTCATTTTCAAATTTTTGAAAACGGAAACTGGAACCTAGTTTGTGTTGAATTTTTTTTTGAGAAAAAGCAAAATGAGCGACCCGTAACACAATTTTTGAAAACCGCTTTGTTTGATTTTGAAAAATTCTGACAATTGGTTGTTGGTTTTTTTATGTTTTTGAAAATTAAAACAAAAACAAACAAGTTTTCTATTCATGTTTCCAAATTTGTTTTTTACAAACATGGAATGGAAATGACACCGAATGACCCCTAAGAAAAAAAGATGTATTTTTTGTTGTTTTGTGTAACCAAAGGGATGAAAAGTTTCATGAAGTAGGTGCTGTCATGTTGGTGCTATAATCACATCCTTGGCAATGCATGGGGACATGCTAATTATCCTGCAGTAGGGAAGCCATATGTTTTGTCAGAGTCAGGTGCTGTTATCAGGAATGCATCCTTTATAGGTTTTACTGCTTCACTAAAGTCAACTTGTAAAGCGTTCTCCCATTTATTTGGTTAGCTGTATGAGTTTTACATGACAGCAACCATCCCTTTATGGAACACATTTTTGGAAGATTAGTTTTTTATACACTATGACTTTACTTAAACTATGATGAGCTCAGGCTACCGTTTTAATAGTTGGACTTTACTCAGTCCAAATTACTTTTTTATATCCCAGTTATTTATGCATGATGATCTTAAGATCCACAGTTGAAAGTGTGCAACTAAAGTTGTGTCAATTTGAATGAGCAATTCGAAAATGCAGGGGGGATGCTGGAAGATTGCATTACATATAAGCTATTCTAGAAGTTCTAGAAAGTATACGATGCAAGAGTTTATTGCTATTTCAATTGCTGACGGATAGGTGTCTGAACTCTGACTTGCTTCATGTGTTAAATCTTGACAATCACTGGAAAATGGCTTGGTGACTGATAAATGTGTTTGTCCTGTACATTAAAATCTTGATTGTGTGAAGATATCTCAAAGAAGTTCTGATTTTCTCTTCCATACTTATTACATGTCTTAAATATGATCACCTAATGATTCTTTTTAACTTGGTGCAGAAAATGCTTTTGCCTTGTGGTCTACCCCCGGAAAGAGAAGATGATTGAGACATGTTCTGCTTGATCGAAGTCAGCTGTGGCTAACTGATTGATATGCTTAAACTTGTGTATGGATGAAGGAACATTGGCCTTTTGATGACAGTTATGAGTACTGAAGATATCATTTGTGATTGTAGACTTGTAAAAATCATGTTTTATGGTTTCAAGGATGGTTTAAGCTTGGAGCGTTTATGCTGCTGAATTTATAATTTCTTATAATATGATTAGCGTCCACTTTTCAATGTCTTTTTGGTTTTCACCATGTTTGTTGCTTATGCCAGTTTTCTTAGAAGACCCTCATGATTGTTTTTTATGGCAAGACCCTGATGATTGTCGGAACAAAAATGATAGAAGTGATATTTGTTGCCATGTCCCCTCTGAAAATGACCTAGGCTTTTTATAATGTGTAAATCACATCTTACATTCCCTAGCAAGGCAGCTTTATACTAACTGCAAGATTTTGGTGCATGCACTTCCATTTGGGCGGTGAAGAACATCTGATGGAAATGAATTTATGTTTTTCTGTGTTTGCTGCCGAGCTTCTTAAAAGTATAACGCTATTCTTTATTAGGGGGGTTGTGCTGGCAATTCTGAAGGGCCATCCTCAAACATTCTGGTGGCTGCTGAGGATGGTGCAAAACACCAGGCCATCCTTGGAAAAAAAATTGTGAAGGAAAGAAAAGGGTGCGAGGGAGCTGTGGCAGGATTAACCATCGTAACTTTGGATGCTGTGAAAAGAAAGGTGGGAAAGCATTCTACATCATTACGTTATTTTATATTTACACATTGTCTAGAGGGGTATGAAAAGGGTCGAAGAAAACACTTCATTTTTCTTATTCCTTTGCGCAATTAAAAGTAACATACGGTAACGTGAAGCTAGCAACAGGTACCATCCGTTTAACCTATTTCCTTCTGTTTTGTGTAACTACACTAACTACTTTGGAAATCGACACCAAGTAGTAAAATGATTTATAATATAGTTCAATTTGTTTTTTAAAATGCTTCTTGAAGTGATTTTTGTCTGGGAAAACGTAGTATTTTTTAGATATTTTTCAATAATTTTAATGCCCTAAAATTAAAAAAAAATATAAAGAATATTATTTTAATATATTTTACATTAAAAATCACTCTATAAAAACATCCGCACGTTATAAATCCACATGAAGTGCCTTATATGGGATGACTCATGACTCGACGACTGGAATGGTGCGTAGAAAGAAGGCAAAATGGGTTCAAATCTGGACCACGTGTATGCTCGGGTCAATTCACTTACCAGCAAGTGGTTTCTTGGTAAACCAATGAAAGCTACGCCGCCTATCTTCAAATGCATGCATCCGTTGACTGAGCAGGTCACTTTGGATTTCCAGTTTAAGTAATTTTTGTTTTTGTGTTTTAAAAATATTTTTTTAAAAAATTAAATATGTTTTATATATTTCTTTATTTTAAATTAATATTTTTATAATATAAAAAATAATTTTTAAAAAATAAAAAAATATTATTTTGATACATTTCTTAGTAAAAAATACTTTGATAAGGAAATCATAATCATATTTTCAAACATAATGTTAGTTTATGTCTTTGCTGCGGCCAACAACATTTCATGAAATTTTAATTATTTTTTTGCTTTATTTTTTAATACTGACATAAAAAATAAATAAATAAATTATTTTAATACATTTAAAAAAATACTTTAAAAACCAATTTTTATTACTATTTCAGTGTTTATTTACGAGTAGACGTTATGGAGAAGCTCATTATCGACATCATTATTAATTTATTTATTTTTTATTGAGAAGAGTTTTGCATGCCTCTTGCGTACTGTTTACTCGAAAAAAATTAGGATGGCAGTGAAGACTGAAGAGGGTAAACACGAGCATCCTGTTTTGATTTTAAAACAAAGCAATTTGCTTGCTTTTAAAGCAAATTAGAGCTAACAAAATACTTGAAAAAAGACTGGTAAAAATATATATGTTTTTAATAAACAAAACAAATTGACAAACGCACTCTTTTTTCATGAGAAAAAATAATTGTTTTTTTTTAAATAAAATAATTAATTATTAAACACTTTTTTCACCTTATTCTTAAGATTTTATTTGGCATTTTAGTTCAACCATAAAATTTATTTAAAATAAAATAATTAATTATTAAACAGTGTTTGCAACTAATATTTATTTTTTAATTTTAAATTAATATTTTTGAGATTGCATGAAGAAAGGGAGAAGGAAAATGGCAGAGAAAAACCTTCACTCAATTATTTTATTTTGCTGGTAAAGAAAGCAAGGAACCGTTTTCTTTTCCCTTGGTAGGCTCTGAACAAGAAACCGACCCTCCTTCAAAAATAATCCCATTATCCTCTTTACTACAAAACAAAACTAAAAAAATAAATAAATTAGGTAGAGATTGGTACTACCACTTCCACTTCTGCGAGGTAACGACAACGATAAAAAGGGAAAAACGCAAATAATCAAATACACACACACACACACACACACACACAGCATCCACTTTTTCTCAGATCACTTTCTTGGTAAGTATTATTTTCTTCACAGAATCTCCAAATTTTCTCGAGAAAACACAATCCTTGTCTTAGCCAGATCTTTAAAATTCCCCAAATTCTTGCCGCACATATCGTTGCCACCCCATACTCTTTCTCTCTCTCTCTCCCTCCTACTTTATTGTTGTTGTTCTTTCTCTCCAAAGTCTATTTTTTTCCCCGTTAATTATTTCAAAAACTTTACCTTCTTCTCTCTCTCTCTCTCTCTCTCTCTCTCTCTCTCTCTCTACTTCCTTTCTCTTCACTTTCTCAAGATAATGCAGTTTCGTCATTTGCAAACCCTAGTTTCCTTTCGCTGATTAATGGGGTTTTCTTAGATTTTTAAGTAACATCTTAGTTTGCTCGGTTGCTAAGTAGATTGGGTTACAAAAGATATCTTTTCTTTTATTTTGCTTTTCAATTTTGAGGCGTTTACTGAATCATTTAGAGTGGTCTTTCAGTGATCTGGTTTTTATTTTTTTACAAGGAAGAGTCTGAGGTCACTTGGTGAATTTTGACTGCGAACTTGAAAGAAAAAAGAGGGGGGGTCTTTTTTTTCTTTCCTTTATTCGTTTGGTGGATTATAATATTTGATTGAGATTGTTAGATCATGGATCATGTGATTGGTGGCAAGTTTAAGCTTGGGCGGAAGATCGGTAGTGGGTCCTTTGGTGAACTTTATTTAGGTATGCAATTTTTAGGGTTTATTTAGTAGCATTCAAAGTGTTTTGATCACTCTTTCCTTTTGTGTCTTTAGATGGGTTTTTGATTTTTTTGTTGTTCTTTATTTGTTTGCAGGTATTAATGTACAGAGTGGAGAGGAAGTGGCTGTTAAGTTGGTAGGTTTTACATCTTTAGCAATTATCTGCAATTCTTTCTTATAGATTGTTATTTCTTCATTCGTGCATTCCTGGATAGTAGTTAACTGTCATGTTTTGATATACTAGATGGCTGATGATCGTGTTTGTTTCCATCTGTTTGAAGTAGCAATTTATAGTTGATGATGGGGAATTTGCTTCTTCCTTTTTTTCTCTCCAAATGCTTTTTTGGTTTTGAGAAATTTAGATAGTTAGTTACTTAAGATGGATTGTGAATATGGTTATCCAAGTGGAGGACTTCTTCTTGGTGTCTTAGTAGCTAGTTAATGTTTTCCTCAATCAATTCATTATATTTATGTTACCAAATGATTCTCTCAGTGGCAATGCTAAATGCTCCCCTCTACTATGTTCTTAAAACAAAAGGATCCCTGAATAAAAAGTTGTTAAGTTTTCTGTTTTTGGCTGGTGATTCCTTGTACCCTGGTCCTGCTAGCTTTTGACCGAGGTCCATTTGCATTGGTTGGAAACATCAAATATTGTACTTTAGATATTGGAAGCTTCTAATTAGCGATGCTTTTGGTCATTTTTGTGTATATGTAGAAGAATAATTCTATTCATTTGATTATGTACTGTTACTGTGAGCAAAAGATATTGTAAAAAGTTTCCAGTTTGCAGTCCGTGTGTTCTTGAGCGTTGCACTTTCCATGTTATACCATATTGAGGGAAAAAGCCTGCTGTTGAATTAAGCCTGCTCTAAGGTTGTTTTGACTGGATGTTTTAATATGAAATTCTGACCTTTTTTGTTCATTTAAATCTGAGGATGTGATCAAGTAGATTCATGTATTATGTCCTTTTTTATATATTTGTTATAATATAGTGCAATTTGCACTTTTGATTTTGTAGCTGATACATATTCTTATGATATTCCCAGGAATCTGTGAAAACCAAGCACCCCCAGCTTCATTATGAATCAAAACTATACATGCTACTTCAAGGAGGAAGTAAGTTTCTTTCTTTTTTCCTTTTTTTTTCCTTATTGTTAGCTGATATGTTTTTTTCTTCGCTTGAGCAAAAGTCAATTTATTTTATTTTATTTTTCTTCATACTTGTGAAGCGGGTATTCCTCATCTCAAATGGTTTGGTGTTGAGGTTGATTACAATGTCATGGTTATTGACCTTCTTGGACCAAGTCTTGAAGACTTGTTTAATTATTGCAATCGGAAGTTATCTTTGAAAACGGTGTTGATGCTTGCAGATCAATTAGTAAGTATGCCCATTTTTAAGAAAGGCCTGCCTTTTTTATTAGGATATCAATTGTTAAGAACACATGCTTTTTTAGTAGCTGCTATACTCAGTGTTCTTTCGCATTCCTTAATGTAGATAAATAGAGTTGAATATATGCACTCACGGGGTTTTCTTCACCGTGACATCAAGCCTGACAACTTTTTGATGGGTTTAGGGCGCAAAGCAAATCAGGTATGTTCCTTTTTCCTTTTTATGTTCAATTTAAATAGAATTGTTAGATATTGCAAAGGTGTGAGCTTACTAGTTCATAGTTGAGGGGACAATGTAAATGTATCAATGGGAAAAACTTCTTTGCAATTTAGAGGTTTTAGATTTGAAGTTCGTTGGCAATAGGAAAAAAATGAGGCCTTTGCCATTTGAGCAGCACTTGTCAGTTTACAATCCTCAAATGGGGTTGACTTGCTAAGTCAGTATTCAATATTGCACTGTGTTACTGAATGTCTTAGCGGTGTCAAAATCTATCTTATATCTGATATGCATATGCAGTTTGGTTTTATTACTTAACATATATCTTAGGATGCCCTAATAGTTATCACGGATTGTTTTCTTGCTACACCCTCTCTGAAACACAGGTCTACATTATTGACTATGGCCTTGCAAAAAAGTACAGAGATCTGCAAACACACAAGCATATACCATATAGGTAAAGTGTTGTTTTTCTTATGTTTCTGGATCCTGTATCAATACCATTTTTGAAACCCTTTGATGATGAAATTTATTCCCCCCTCAAGCTCTTAGATCTTGCCCTTTGTTCATTGATAGCCAGTTGGAGCAAAAATGAAGTATATTATGTTTTAGTGTGCATGATCATGGTTTTGTTATAATGCAGTATTCAGGAGTACGAAGGACATGCTTACCTAGGATAGAGTCCTAATAATTTGTGAGGATTCATTCTTTTGTGTCTGGGACCTAGCCATGTTATAGTCTAGTTCGAAAAGTAAAAGGAAAGAAAATAGCCAGGAAAGAGTTGGCAATTTGTTGTTTTCTCCCCAGAAGAAAATGGAGGTCTTGGAACTGAGACTTTGAATTGAGAGCAGGATCAAACATGAATAGTTTACTGTGTTTCTTATCAGTTCAAGCATACTTTTGTATATCAGATGTTTTTATTATATTTCAAATAAAAAAAAGGTCTGTTAGGAAGGAGCTTGCAATTTATTGTTTTTCTCCGAGAAGAAAATGGAGATCTTGGAACTCTGATTTTAAATGTTCAATGAATCTTAAGAGCAGAATCACACATGAATAGTTTACTGTGTTTCTCATGGAGTGCCTGTGAATCTAATCAGTTCATGTGTACTTTGTTTGATCAGTTGTTGTTGAGTTTGACAAGTACGATCATAAAATTCCAGCTACTTTTAATCATAGAGTACTTGTGCCTGACAAGTTTGGTAAATAAACAATGCAATAAAAAAAAAAAACTGGTTTTGTGAGTTGAATCTAGAATTAATGTTGCTGGCAAGAGCCTAGTTGTCCATGCATATTCAGCTTGCTTCTATTATCTAGGTATAAAGCTGCAATTCAGGGAAATCTTCTGCTTGGTATGTTTCCCTTCAAAAAAGGGCAGTGCTAAGAATGCTGTTGTTGTTAATGCTGCTTACTTTTGCAGAGTTGCTTGGGCAACTATCTCTTGCTATTGTTTTTATGTCTTTAAGCCTGTTTTCCTGGGAGCATTCAATGCCACTATGTATCATGTTTTTATCCGTACATGTTATCGTGCATTTTTTTTGCACATCTTTCTCTGATATACTATGTAATGATGAATTCTCACCTCCTCCCCTTTTCAAGCCTCTTTCCATTGTTTATCATGATATATGTAATAAGTTTTTGTTACAGGGAAAACAAGAATCTCACAGGCACGGCTCGCTATGCTAGTGTTAATACTCATCTTGGAGTTGGTGAGTGAACTGATTGTAACTGTAAGATGACTATTGGATGTTGCTAGCACATTTTCAAATCTTTATATTTGATCTTATTATCATGCCATTCTTACTTGCAGAGCAAAGCAGAAGAGATGATCTGGAATCCCTTGGTTATGTGCTTATGTATTTTTTGAGGGGAAGGTTAAGAACTTACTCGACTTGCTTTACCCTCCTATTTGTAAATCTTAATATGTGTTTGATCCTTTTTCTTTTGGTGATTTCTCTAGTTCAGCCTTCCATGGCAGGGCTTGAAAGCTGGTAATAAAAAGCAGAAATATGACAAGATCAGTGAAAAGAAGATGCTTGTTCCTATAGAGGTACAATCATTTGCTTTTGCAAGCTGCTTGCTCCAAGCACATGTTTTTCATGGTGTAGCATATGATACACAACCACAATGGGGAGAATTACTGGTGTACAAGGATACCAGTTTGGTGTTTAAACAATTAGTTTGCCTTAACAAATGTTTTAAATGATTATCATGCTGGTGGAATATGAAGTATAATGGTTACTTTGCAGGTCCTTTGCAAGAACTATCCTTCAGAATTTACATCTTACTTTCATTATTGCCGTTCACTGCGGTTTGAAGACAAACCTGATTATTCATACCTGAAGAGACTTTTCCGCGACTTGTTTATTCGAGAAAGTTTGTTCATGCTCCAGAATTTTTGATGCTTTTAATATTCAATTGTTATTTTTTATTTTAAATATGTTGCTGGGGTTCTAAATTCAATTGTTAGTTTAGGGTCCTGCCAAATTTTAGAACCTAATATAGGTTTCTAAACTGTTGCAGGGTATCAGTTTGATTATGTTTTTGACTGGACCATATTGAAGTACCCGCAGATTGGTTCAAGTTCTAGATCACGAGTTAGTATACCTTAATTTTTTTTGTGACTGATTTCAGTAGGAAAAAATATTTTTAACGAGTCTCTCCAATTATTCTTGATTCCGTGTCTTCTTTTAACAGCCAAGTGGCAAACCAGCTGTATACCCAGGGCCATCTGCAGAAAGAGTGGAACGGCCATCAGGTCTGTTCTGATTTTTAGTTAACAAACAATTTTTTTCTTTAATTCTTTGATCAAGTGAACTGCTGATGAATGCCTGGACATGATATCTGAAGTGTTGATGGCTAATTCATTTGTTGCTTGTTTTGCTATTCCCTAGTATAGATTAATATTTAGCATGACATTCATGGTACTATTTTGTTGCCCCCTCGCTTTTGACAAAAAGAGATTCCTGGGCTACTTTCTCGTGTTTGAGACAATTTTATTTTTATCCTGTAGGCCAGGAAGTCCGAGACAGATTCTCTGGTGGAGTTGAGGCATTTGCTCGAAGGAACAGCTCTGGACATGCTTTGCACAGCGATCAGTCCAGGCACAGGTCATCAGATGATGCGCCATCATCCAAGGATGTGGTGAGTATTGCAAGAGAAATTATGTACCTTTTAATTTTGGTGGAGTTGGTCGCCCTTTTGTCCTGGATTTTACCTTCACTTCTCAACTGCCTGCTACTTTTCTTCTATCCCCATCCTTTCTACAGCATCCCGATTCAGAAAGGCCCCGTTCATCATCTCGAAATGGAAGCACTTCAAAGAGGGCTGTCATGTCAAGCAGCCGGCCAAGCTCTTCTGGCGAGCCTAGTGAGAATCGGTCAAGCCGGCTGGTCTCAAGCAGTGGTCGCCTGTCAACAACCCAAAGGGTTCAACCTGGGTTTGAGTCAAAATCATCTTCTTTTACTCGTGCTTCAGCCACAAGTGGTGGTCGTGGCAATGCACTGAGGAGCTTTGAACTCCTGTCTATTGGCACAGGAAAGAGGAAATAAGCACTGGAACTGTCTGGTACGAAGATTTACTTGTGCAAGGGATCAAAATACCCTTGTGTATTTCTTTCAGTGTTGGGACTACAATGGTGTGTCACCAGTTACTGTATATTCATACCCACCATTAGGTTTCCATCACAGCAAAAGATCAGGGAATCCTCTCCTTGGAAGACTGGGACTCGTCTTGTATCCATCTCTCTGGAGGATTGGCAATACAAAGGCAAGCGGACTCAATTCTTAAAAGAGAAGAATCATTTCAGGGTAGGAATTGTTCATATATTTGAGATGCTTTTAGCTCTAATAAATACTTAAATTTTTCTGGAAAAAAAAATTACAACTTCCGCAAAGAGACCGGTATGAACTCCGGCCATCCTCTCTACTACTATATACATAATCTTAGCTGTGGTTCAGGCAGAGGTCGATTCAACAATGGAGCGAAAAATGCAATAAAATGGAATTGAATTCTTTTTTATTTTCTGATGCTGAACTCATTTAAACTGTTCTGTTCAAAATAAAGTAACAATAATAAATTCATAAAAATCGTAATTTTATAAATAAAAAAATGCTGGGTATTTAAACGAAGATTTAATACGATGTTTTCGAGTTTTTGTCATGTTTGTCAGATTTCCCTCTGGGGTTCAAAATGAAGGGATTTCATCCAAGTACATTTTGAAAATGGCGAAAATATGATTTATTTAATACTAGTTTTTCTAGCATGACGTCGTTATCCACCTAACATGAACCTCATCTTTTCCACTATAGAGGAGTCTACTAGCAAATTATAAATACCAAGTTTTTTCTTTTTTAAACCAGAGTTATATTCTTATATTTTTAATTATTTAATATTCTTATCCAATTATTTGCATAAAAACTAAAAAAAATAAACGACAATTATTTGCTCAAAAATAAGTTTTGAGGGGATTTATTTAATATTCTTATATTTTTTTAATTTAAACAACCTTTTTTCAATCATAAAAAATAAACGAACTGAAAGTAGCCCATAAAAATTAATAAGAACTCCATTTGGTGGGTTTTGATGACGTTGAATAATTCTGGACTTTAATATTTTATGCTTTTTTAATGTCTTATTTTTAAGTTTTTTTTATAATTAATAAATAATAGTTAGTTTGTGTGTGTTATTATGAACCTTTTTTTATCATTTTAAATTGCTCTCTTTTTATCATATATTGTGACATAAATATAAATGAAAATTACATACATAAACGAAAATCTTATTTCAATTTATTAATTCGATGAGTTTTCGATGTAATTTAATTACTTTTTTATTTCAATACTGTGTTTCTTAGAATTTTGATGGTCAAAATAAGTTACATTATATAGTTTAAAAATAATTTCAACAGGTTATTATATCTTATTTATAGTTTATGTCGTGCATAAATAAGAAAAAAAAGGTTAAAATGTATTTTCGGAATCATTCTAAAAACTATTCTATTAGTTATGATGAATAATTAATTTTCATTTTGATATTTGTAATTGGTTTTTTCTTAATTAGAGGTAGAATTGAATTTACTTATTAATTAGTACTGATAGTAGGTATTGCCTTCAAGTTTTTCAGTTGTTCTGGATTAGTGTTTATCTAAAAGAGTACAGCGTAAGCTAACAAGAAAAAATAGCTTATAAAACCTAGGGCTCGATATTTATTTTATTTCAATGTAATTTAATTATTGTAGGATTCTAACACTTCATGTTTCTTATTGGCTTGTTTTTAATCCTTTTTAGAGTTTTGATGTTCAAAATAAAGTATCAATAAAATACTATATTTATGAGTTATTTAAGTAGTTTATTTTATTGTACTTAGGATGAGGATTTTATGTGGTGTATAAATAATAAAATAATGAAAAGGGGATTGATTTATTCTTTAGAATTCATCCTATAAATTAAATTGCATAAAATCAAATATATATATATATATATATATATATATATATATATATATATATATAAAAGAGTATAAGAGAAAAAGATGACCTTAATCCTCTGCGAAATAAGTTTTTGCAAACAAACTGTATTAATTTATTGGATTTATTTTAACCAAATAAATAAAATTAATCTAATTTGAAAATATTTTTTTATTGGACACAATATTAATTATGAGGGGATCCTCGTAATTAATATTGTGTCCAAACATTAAGAAAATAAATAAAAAAAAGGGTGAAATCTGGATAGAAATATTGTGTTGGCACTCGTGAAAAGGATGGTATTGAAATGTAAAAAAATCAAAATCTACGAATTTGATTGATATACTAATTAAACAGAGCGATTTCCCTGATTGGAATCTAATTTAATGGCAAGCCATTTATTATCGCGCGCCTCGAGTTGATTATGCATGAAATTAAGATGATCTGCATGAAGTCCCTGCCAGAACTGGTATTGAAATAAGTTTACAAGATCTAATTAACTGTGCTTACTAAATTAATTGCTTTGTGTGCTAATTAATGCTATCAATAATTGTAAGCATTATCTGGAGTGAATAAATGACCCAAAAAAAACAAAAACACGATGTGGCATAATTTATTTGCTTAATTATATGTACATATAATTTATTCCTAGTACTTAACAGCTTTAATTACACACACACACACACACACGTTCTTACAGAGCCAACAATTTCTAAAATAACCTTTCTATTATAATTAAATCCGATGCTAATTAATTATAAAATCAATGTTTTGATTTCATTCTTGAAAGGATATATATCTTATAATTAAGTAGATTCTCTATCCAGGCATTAGTTATTTTCAAAAAATAAAATAAAAATGACGGTGACAATTAAAGAAAAAATGGAAACTTCATGAAATCTTGATAATCTTTTTTGTTTAAAATAAAAGAAAATAAATAATTTACCAAACATAGTAAATAATAATAATTCCTTTAAAGACACAATAGTGAAAACAATGAACTCTCCAGCCTTTAATTTCATATTATGAACAGAACGATATTCCCTTGTGTTTTATAGAAGATCTTCAACAAATTAAGGCAAATATAATATATATTCTGATCTACAAATTCTCTTTAATGCTCTGGATTGTGATCCCTTTTTAGCTTTTGCACGTAGATTTCTTCAATAAAATCACAATCCTCCTTTCTAAGTGTTCCTACTTTCACTAATTCCCTTCCTTGATTAACCCCCTCCCTCCTCCCTTGCATTTTATGATGTCGAAAATGTTAATTAGCATCAATTTACTCAAAATCTATGCTACATAGCTTTTGCAGATACAAAACACTTTAATGGCATGCCTGCTCATCGTATTGCCATAAATGTACTGAAACAAATTCCCTATAAATACATGCATTAATCCTAGGATCCAAGATATACTTTTACTGAATTCTCTCTCTCCCCTTTGCAAAGTCTCTTCACAGCATCAAGTCTTTTCACTGTCATAGTCGAGAATATGGCTGGATTTGGTTGGAGCTTAAGGCATGGCAGCACACTTGGTTCTAAAAGGCCGTTGCTTCCTTCACAAATCGCTTGTCGAATATGTGACCATGTGTTTACGAGTGTACAAGCTCTCATAGACCATATTGAATCTCACATGGTAGAGGATGTCGAGACTGCGAGATGGAAAAATGGTCTCAGATTTTCCTCCTCCCGTGCAGATCCTCTTGCCAATCCTTTCAGTTTTGGTCCTTCTACTCCTTCTCGTTCACCACAAACTGGTTTCCTTGGCCACAGTCGCTATAATTTTCTTTCGTCTTCGACAGAGAGAAACCCTGCCTTCAGTCCCAGCGCCCCACAAAATATTGCTTCGGCACAACCAATTATTAAAACTCCACAATCACAACTTCCATCGTTGGCTAGGAACAAGTACACAGTTGGGTCACAACATGTTCCCTTTGCCTTGCCAACACAGCCCAAGCTGGTGATGGAAGAGCCTCACAGTATTGATCGCACCAGGCCGTTTCTTCGACAATTGGAGAGACCGTTCTCCTCCGGAGGTAACCATGGGAAGAGATCATATGCGGAGACGCTGGATTTGACTTTGAAGCTGTAGAGCTTGAAGAGGGAGGATCGATACACGGGTTTTATGCCAAAACCCTAATGATCAAGTTTGTAGGGACATGCATGTTATTTTATGTAATTTTATTTAAAATAAAAAATAAAACACTTAATCCTCCATCGGGTGATTAATTATACCATGTTTTGTTTTTTTGTTTCGTTTTAATCAATTAATTATTTTGTTAATTTCAGTCATTATGTAGAGGATAAATTATTTCATCTCCTTGTTCTCCATGCGCTTATTGGTCATAGATGCGATGAAGTATACTCTAAAATTAAATAATTTTATAAGCTCAATGTAACTTAATTATGGACGAAAAATATTTTTAAACATGTCTGATTTTTCAAAGAGAAGGTCAGGAATGTAATGATTATTGTTGAGATTTTTGTAATATATATTAGGCCAGATATGCATTAATTAATTATTTGTAAATTTAAATCTTCCAAGGTTATTTACGTCTTTTTATAAATTAGCAACATTTCATCTCAAGAAACATATCTTTTTCCGGTTTGTAAATGAAATCACTTAATGAATCATATTTTGTTATGATCAAACACCTAATCCATGCTTTCAATCGCTTTGCTTTAAAGAAAAACACAACTATATATATACTCGAGATGTAATTGGTCAAATATATGCACTCAAAAAAATATAAAAGTCAAACATACTCTCAAACAAATAAACTCATAATTAAAAGTCAACTTTGGTTTAACCAAAGATTCATTGATTAAAAATAACTAGATTATTAATGATATTTATATTTGATGCCATTACCGGACATCAGTTAGTGGCGTGACTAGATTATCTGTGTGGTCCAGTCCTAGATTTATTATTATTATTATTATTATTATAAGAGGTGAAATTCAAATAAAGATTTAACACTTTACCAGACTCTTAGCCAGTCACTAAACTACAAACCCATTGGTGACGTGGAGAATTATTCTGCTTCAGAATGGATACAAGACGTTAAAATTTTGTAGCGGCGATGAAGAGTGACGAAGGCTTTATTTTCTTTCTCGGGCTCTAACCCCATGTTATTGGCTAGCAAGCCCGATCCATGCCATCGTGCCCCATTGACAACCTTTTTCCCTTTTTTTTCAACTTAAATTTCAATGGGACAGCTCAGTCTTCAATATTCTCCCACCTTTTTTTGTTTTTTTTTTAATGAAAATCAACATCAGAAAAAATTCTTTTCTGATGTTATTGTTTTTTTTTGGTATGGCCATATGTTATATACACACACATTAACATGGGTGTTTAGACCAACTTGCGTATATCTTAATTAATCTCACGAGTTATAAAATTAACGATCATGTAAGTCTTCAGTGACCCTGAGATTTATGAAACTCGAATCGATGATTTTTAAAAAATAAATTTAGAATCTTATCAATTAAACTATATCATTAAAGACTATATAATATATCTTGTTGGTGTTTGTTGTAGCCTCGCCATTAGTATTAAAAGCAGAGAGGGCCATTTTTTTAATTTTTAAAATTAACAACAACAGAACATATAATTACACCTTAAATGTTATCCAACCAAGGACAGGGTCATCTTTTATTTTGCTTATATTGTCTTTCTTCCAGAAAAAAAACAGTACGGTGTGGAGTTTGGACAAAAGGCAGGTGAAAGAGGCCAACTGTTAGAGGGCTTTTAGATATATCTAGTTCGGGGAGGACCGTTCAAATTGTGGGTGATGGGCTGTCAAACATGAGGCATGAAAGAGAATGCTGAGAGAACATGAATATAAAACTACATAACATTTGCTAAATTGAGGTCACCAAGTCCATGAGAAACATAAGGAGAAACTACCCCACCATGTCCTAAAAAATAGAGATGTCATCTTTGCTTTCTAACTTCCATAATATTATTTAAAATTATTACAACGTAGTATACAAGTTTTGTGCATGACACATATAAGTATTTTTTTTTATTGAGGTAATAATAAAGTTGAGAATTTTTATGTATATTATGTTCATTATTCTATTTTATTGTTTATATTAATTTCGCTTGCTTACGACAAGTAAAAATGTGAAAAAATTTAGGTGAGCAAGATATATAATTGTACATAAACATACAGAGTGAATAGATGCCTAGTCTACTGCCATATAGTACTGAAATTTTAGTTGAAAATTTTGTCCATGCAACACCAACCATGTATTTTCAAATTTATTAGTAAAGACTTTTCTTTTCATTAACGTGGATGTTCAATCCAGTTTATACACATCTTAATTTATTCTACGGACCTTGAAATTAATGACCATATAAGCATTCAGTGACCCTGATGTTTGTGGGACTTGAATTGATGATCTCTAGAGAGAAAACCTAGAGTCTAACCAATTAAATTACACACCTCAAGGTTATTAAAAACCTTTGAATTATACAGGATTTTGCTTCGAAAGAAGGGAATAAGCTGATGCTTATATACTCAAGTTCGGGATGTAACCGGGTAAAGTACATGGGTTATGAGATTGTTGGGTAAATTTACGGGTCATTGAAGTCAATTTAGATTGGTAATTTTTTATATACATATAAAATAATATCATCTTTTTTAAAAAAAAATAGTTTTGACTGGATTGAATTTAAATCAAGTTTAGTAATATAAATTGATTGCAAGTCAATGCATCAAATCAATATCAAAACTGATTTAAATTAAAACATGAATATAATCATGTTCTGGGTCATGGATTTACGTGGTAAAGCCACTGGTTTAGGGTTACTAGAGTAGTAGAAAAATAAAAGCCAACACAATCCCGTGCAATCTCCAGGTTTGCTGCCAATCCAGGAAGATAAATAAATAAAAAGTTTAAAAATGTAGGGTTGGGTTGGTGGGATAAGTTGTACCAATTCATGGACCTTCGACATCAAGAGTTTTATATCCCAGGCTGTTATAATCAAAGAGTTGGGAGAGAAATTGAAGAAGGTTAGAAAAGAGAAGAAACCAATCAGTGCAGGACAAGTATACAGATTATCAGCTTTGTATTCCACTGTTGACTTAATTTATACTTGCCTTTGGGGTTTTTTTGTTTTTTTATTTTTATTTTTAAGAAAGATTATAAATTATATAACATATTTAAGTATAAAAAATATCTTTTAATTCATATTTTTTACAGGTCTAAATTGGAAAATTAATAATTCTCTAGCTTTTTTTAGTACCAACCAGATTGTCTTCTTTCACTATTATTTTGGTAGATCCAATTAACGAATAAGGAAACAAGACAGACAAAATAAAGCCCCAAAACAACAATATTCAACTCGTTACTTTTATTGCATTATTAATTCTTACCTAACATATGCACTTCCTACATTGAACATGTCCAATCTAGTGTTCACAATTCAATTAAGTTGTCAGCTTTTCCTATAGTTTTAAAATCCAGCCGATTCAAGGTTAAAATTAGATCGGATTGAAAAAAAAACAGGGAAAAAAAAACTCAGTGTGACCCGGTTGATCCGGCAAGACCTGGTTAAAAACCCGGTTGCAACTCGTTGACTTTTGTTTTTTTACTAAAACGACGTCGTTTTAATTTTTTAAAAAAAAAATTGACCTGGACAACCCGGTCAAAACCCGTAACCCGTGTCTTGGGCCGGGCTGAATCTAAAAACTATAGCTTATACATTTATTTATTTATTTATTTCATTTAGTTAAGCATGGATGGAAGTGTGGCAGTAATGAAAGACTCCTTAACAGACCTCAGGGAGGTTAAGCTAAGTTCATCGTCCTAATCACATATGGGCTAAGCTTACAGCAGGCTTCATGAAGTGCAATGTCGATGCAAGTATTTTAGCTCAAGGAAATGTAATGGAGGTTCGAATATTCATGTTGTAGATAATTAACAAAGAATTAAGAGACGATGGAAAAGCTAAGTAGTTAAGCGCTCCATTGTGGGTTCGGTCGATTTTTTCTTTTAAATTAACAAAGAATATTGATATTCATGTTGTAGATAATTATTTGTTATTTTTATTAAGGTTTTTTACGTTTTAAAAGTACTTTTAAAAAAAATAAAATTTTTATTTTTTTGCTTCAGATTAATATTTTTTAAGGGGTTTTAGATCATTTTGATACGCTGATATCAAAAATAATTTTTAAAAAATATAAAAAATATTATTTTAATATATTTCCAGGTGAAAAACACTTTGAAAAGCAACCGTAACCATACTCTCAAACACGCTTTAAAACTGGCTCAATATGCTAAAATTTAAAATCTTATGATCCGACTTTTTGTCTAATTTGAGTTTAAAATTAAATCGTATAAAAGTTGTTCATTTTAAAAGTATCCTAGCTGACTGATAAAAAAAAACTTGAGGACAAAATTATGAAAAAATGAAATTGATATTAAAAACTTCATGCCTAACTTTTTATCTATTTCAGATTTAAAATTAAATTATATGAGAGTTGTTCTAATATAACATATGGCTGGTGAGCTAAAAAACATTAAAGGAAAATATTGAGAAAAAATGGGATGAAATGGAAAAAAAATAGGAGGGGTTACATTGAAAAAAAGAAAAGAAATGAAAAGGAGGGGAGCTTAAATGCTAATATGAGTAATTATTCTCCATAATGATGCTCCTTAATGCTAATATGAACACTGATGCTCCACAAGGACACATAGGAGAAATTTCAGGCTTGTTCTAAAAAATTGTGCAAAAGAAAATACAATAATTTATAGGAAAAATGTTTGTTCTTACCGAAATTCCCTGAAAACTTTGAATTCAATTAATTGTGATAGTTGAAGTTTCAATCCCACCCACGATATACAGTAGAAGGACAGAGACAGTAGAAGGGTTTATATATATATATATATATATATATATATATATATATATATATATATATATATATATATATATGTTATCACTTGTATTTTTTTAGTATTGTTTTAATATCAAATCTAAGAAAAATTAGCAAATCAGAGGGACTCATTTCTAATTTGTTTTTATCTATTTTTTAACAATTAAATTTCATATGGATTTCAAATAAACATCATTAAAAAGATTATAAATTATAAATTGATTTAACTCTTAAAATTAAATTTAATTTCGAGAATTCCAAACAACCTCGAGGGTAAAATCTTTATTTTTCTCTCCTTTCTAATTAAATTCCTTGCCACTTTCATCTACTAACAATAATGATTTTTAAAATAATATTTGGTAATTGTCTCATAATAAAAATAATATGACTTCGTCATGTTTCATGTTCTAAAAATATATAAGACTAGTTTGTTTGCTGAAAAATAGTTTTATTTTGGAAAGTGAATTCTGGAAAAATAAATATTTTTCTGATATTTGGTAGTGTAATGAAAAATGAATTAGAAAACATTTTACAATGTTTGGTTATGTCATGAAAAATGAATTGTAAAATAACTTATCAATGTTTTATTTTTTTAAAATTTATTAAAATAATGAGGAACAAATCTTACAAATTAAAAAGTTGAATGAGAATGAAATTGAAAAAAATATAGTTTAATAAATTATCTCAAATAAAATAAATAATAATTAAAATAATAGAGATCAAATCTAACAAATACAAAAATTGAAAGAAGAAGAAATTAAAATAATAATAATAACCATTTCATATATTATTTCAAATAAAACAAATAGCAATCAAAAGAATGATGACCAAATTTGATAGATAAAATATTTCAATTAAAAAATGATAAGGGAAAAGCAAATAACAATTATAAAATGAGGACCAAAGTTAATATGAAAATCAAATTTTAATAGATGAAATTGAAAAAAAAATATTCAAAACAAAATATATATAACAATCAAAAGTTTGAAGACTAAATTTGATATAATCAGCAAATAATATGGAATTTTTAAATTTTTCACAACTTCTATAAAATATTTTTCGTTTAAAATAAAAAGGAAAACACTTTCCTGGAAATCAAGCTAAATTTTTCTCTGACTAGAAAGTATTTTCTATTGACTAATTTTATAGATGACAAATTAACACAAGAAAATTTAGAAAATAATTTTCAAAAAATCACTTTTCACCAAACAAACGAGACCTAAATCAACTTTAAAACTGTCACATAAACAAATTTATTCTATATTTCTATCTTTTTCACCAAAATATATCTACATCTATTTTGTATTTTTTTTATATAAAATATTAACCAAACACAGCCTCAATAATAAATGTTTACTACTCTTTTTTAAAATTACATTTAATTTAATTTTTTTTATCTAACATTCATATACAATTTCTACACTTATCAAATATTTTATCATCTAATATTTGAATCACTTTATTACACATTGAACACTCCACTGTCACACAATTTAAAATATTACATGTTAACTCTTTATTTAAAGACAACCTCAAAAAATGTCAAAACAATTGATATAAAAATGAATTATTGGATAAGCAAGGATGGAGTAATTATGTTGAAAAAATGCAAGTAAACAATCATATTAATTACAACTATCCAAAGTATTTTATGTTAATTAGTTAAACAATTACTTCCTATCCGAACGAGAAATCATTTAAAAAAAAATCGGAATCATAAAATAAGATTTATTTGATCAATCAACTGAATTTGTTTTCTAAGAAGAATTCCTTATAACTGACCGCATAAATACTCCGAGCTGAATGGGAAATTTTTTAGAAAAAAAAAAAGAAGGAAAGAAAAACGTTTATAAATTAAAGTACAAGCACGTGAGAGGAGGTTGACCAACTCCAGCCAGTAACAATTCAGTGGAGGTAGCCATCCCATCCATCAAGCATCAACGGTAAACGTTGAAAAAATAGAGGGCTACATTAGTAATTTCAAGTCTAAAAATCTCGGAATCATTGTCTGAACTCCAATCCTGATAGACTCTTTCTCCTTATATGTCAACATTAGTTCGCTTTCTCTAAACTACCCTTGATCACTTCCTCTATTTACCTCTGCCACATTAACGTCATGCCTTTTCCACTTGCGGACAAATTTCTTACTGCCCAGTTGGTATCCAAAGCAAAATCTCTCTTTCCCCTCTACTACCCTGCTGGGCTCTCAGCTGCTACTTTTCTTCTTCTTTTACAGCTCTCTTCTTTTCACAGAGAGCGAAACCTTTATGTATCAATGGCTCTTTTGGCAAATTGATCTTTCTTTCTTTCCTTCCCCCCCCCCCCCCTCATTTGATCTCATTTTTTGGGCCATTAAAGATTAGTTTTTTTTGTTAAGAATGAAGTCTTCAACTCGGCTTGACTCGGCCGTTTTTCAACTCACTCCAACTCGAACCAGGTAATCTACTCTTTTCTTTTACTTTACTCTCTTTGCATGTGTAGCTTAGTTTCTTCCAGTATTTGTAACATTTTTGTGTAAGCTTTCAGGATTCTGTTATTATATTAATTATCACCTTTTATTTCTTTTGAGCAAAAATATTACTCACTCAATGCTCGAGTACTCAAGCATAAACCAGCTTTCTTTTCATTTTTTTTGGGTTTTATGAGTTGATTTTTGTATTCATTGGAAACCTTTTGCTTCTTGAAAAGATCTGGGTTCATGAGTTATAGATAAAGCTAATGATGTATTTCATGTTAACATTTAGTTGTGAATTATTTTCAAGTTTCGAAGCTTTACTAGTCAACATTTCAGAGCTCAAGCCATTGACTAATGGGTTGTAAATTTTCCGGCGAGAATTAACTTGAATTTTCCTGTATTTTTCTTATCAGGTGTGATTTGATTATATGTGTAAATGGGAAGATAGAGAAAGTAGCTTCTGGGTTGGTACAGCCATTTCTTGACCACTTGAAAACTGCTCAAGATCAAGTGGCCAAGGGGGGCTACTCAATAATTCTTGAGCCTGGAAGTGATGCAACGTGGTTCACGAAAGGAACAGTTGAGAGGTTCACATTGTTTTCTAATGCTCCCCAGTTACCACTTTTAAATATCACTTATTGTTGTTTTAGTGGTGGTAGTGAGTATTGATCTTTGATATATAATTTCTTGGTTTTGATCGAGAAAATGCATAAATGTTTTTTCCAAACGAAGTTTAATTAAGAGTTTGGAAAGATAGAGAGAAAAGATAATAACTTGAATGAGAAATGGTTGAGACAAAGATAAACTACAAATAACATGATATAGATGTTTCCTATATCTGCTATTGCCAAATGACTATTTTGTGAAAGAGGGTTTGAACTTTATGAGATTTGCCACTGTACCTTTTACTTAATAATGAAATTGGTTTGATTTCTTAATCATAATTTGATTTGAAGTTTTATGTTGTCAGCTTTAAGTAAGTTTTGAGCTTCTCAAGCGTAATTGATGCAAATCTTGGTTTTATTTTGCCTCCAAATCGATGTTGCGAACTAATTTGTTTTGTTCTTATAGATTTGTTCGCTTCGTGAGTACACCAGAGGTGTTGGAACGGGTTTACTATTTAGAATCTGAGATCTTGCAGATCGAGAAGGGAATTGCAATTCAAAGCAACAATGATACGGGGTTGAGCTCAGTAAGTAAAATCGTGAAGCACCTCATGATGCAAAGTCAGAGCCTAGAATTCAATTTTGGTTGTCCTTTTTTATCCACAGGTAGAAGATCATCAAGCAAAACCTGTAGAGCACATTGAAGGTACTGTTGCAAAAGAATTCTGGCCTTGTGTTTGTCTTTGTATTAAAAACTCTTTTACGATCCTGTCTTCTGCTTCTAGTGTTTTCATAATTTTCTTTCTAAACTGTGGTCAATAAAACTTTGTTCTTCTTCTTTGTTTTTATATCCTTTCTGGTGGGTGTAAGGAGGGGGGCATTTCTTTTTTAGTATATTTACCTAGTAGTCTTTCATTCTTTTTTTTTGTTTATTCTTGCTGTTAAGTAGTTACGGTAATGCTAGTAAAGTGTTTGATCACATTTTCTATCCTAAGAACTAAATGGTTAAGAATATAATTGTCTAGCTGCGGTCCTGTTTTTTGTTGGTTTTGGATTATATTGGATGGCTCTTTGACAGGTAGCAAGCCTCTGACAGATTCTAGTGAGGAAAAAGCCATTGTCCTTTATAAGGTAATTGGTCACTAATAATCCTTATCACATAGTGAATTATTGGCATTTTCTTTCTTTAATTTCATCTCTTTGTGTTCTTGCAGCCTGGCTCAGATCCACATGAAGCAGATGGTCCAACTGTGCAGGAAGGAAATTCCAAGTGAGTATCATAATTCCCATGAGTAACTGGATAGCGAAAAAGAAATTAATTTATGGAAGGAAGTTGATTGATTCAAAATTCACAGACCTGATTGCTGTCATGAGTAACAAATAACAAGATTATGATGAAAAAAGAAGTTATGTATTATTGTTAAACTTTTACTTCAAAATCACAATCCTCAATGTGACTATTCATTTCAATTTCCTAAAGATCTATGGGCCAAATTGCAGTTATATAAATTACCAAATTCTTTTCAGTTCCCCACTGCAAATTTCATCATCATTGTCTTCTTCTACCCAATATAAAATCCTACATAAAGGGTTTAGAAGTTGTATCATGATTTGAAGACACATACCAAGAGTCAGATAAGATTGCAGGGTAAAATTACTTTCTTGTTCTGCAAAACCTCCATATTAACTTCATTTTCTGTCATTGTAATGCAGATTCACAGAATGCCAAAAAGTTTGTTGTTAAGGAGTATGTTGCTCGCATTCTTGAAATAATAATTGTAGTTGATGAAGAGTGACCAGACTAGTACCATATCAAAATGTGATAGTTTCATGACTGCTAGCATCTCTAAGTGTAATCCATTGTTTATGTAGATTCACCAGCAAAAGCAAGAGTATTAATCAAATACTGCATTTGGTTTGTGTATGCTAGGGTTCAGCTTATGAAAGCTCTGGAGACACGAAAAACTTTGCTGCAGAAAGAGCAGGGCATGGCCTTTGCACGTGCTGTGGCTGCTGGTTTTGACATTGATCACATGGCACATTTGATATCATTTGCTGAAAGTTTTGGAGCCTTACGCTTGATGTAAATAGCTTTTTTTATGCATTCTCTATATTTTGTTTTCACGTTGACCACAAATTGGTCTGTGGTATAGCTATATTTCCTAGAGGATAATCTCTAATGCGGTTTCATTCATCAATGTCAACAGGGATGCCTGTGTCAGATTCATGGAATTATGGAAAAGAAAGCATGAAACTGGCCAGTGGGTTGAGATTGAAGGAGCTGAAGCAATGTCTAGCAGGTCTGACTTTTCTTCCATGAATGCGTCGGGCATTGTTCTTTCTAATACAATAAACAAGCAGTGGCCTGAAACTCCCGATAGTAAAAGGAAAGCTGGTGCTGACCCAAGTGCAGGTATGAACTCAAAATGTAAGTAGTTCCCTAAAAATGAAGAGTTACTCTATTGTCATTGCAGCTCAATTACATGTCTCACTATCTGATGGAAATTAAATGCTATGGGAATCCGAAAGGAATACAACTGATACTGATTTAAGTAAACCTCTCAAGGTGTGGAAAAGCCCAAGACCTGACCTCAGCCTTACTTTTCACCTAAAACAAACAACTGACTGTAATCTGCTGGACTGGCTAACTTCAAGGGCTCATGGATTTGCGCACCCTTTTTTTTTAGAATAATGCTTTCTTTGTATTAAGAACAAAGGTGCAGCTATTGAGGTCAACATCACATAGGGTGTTCCAATAGCAGCTAAAAACAATTTGGACAAAAGAAGGTCCAGTAGCGTGAAAATTTTCTTATAAGCATGCATGTTTAAAAATGGTGAACTTGGAATGTCCTTGCTGTAATTATTTGTGGCGTTGAATTTCATTTGTGGCGTTGAATTTCATTTATTTCTTGAATTTCCTTAAAAATCCAATTATTGAACAATTTTCAACTAATCTGCCAGATGAGCGGCCTCCAACAGATCAACAACCATCACCAGGCCAACAGGAGTATTTTCAAGGCCAGTTTCCACATCCTATGTTTCCTCCTTGGCCCATTCATTCTCCACCTGGAGCAGTGCCTGTCTTTCCAGGGTATCCCATGCAAGGCATTCCTTACTACCAGAATTATCCAGGAAATAGCCCAGTTTTTCAGCCACCATATTCATCAGGGGAGGATCCTAGAATCAATGCTGGTCAAAGAATGAGTCACAGAAGGCATTCGATGGATAGCAATACTGAACCTGAAGCTTGGGAAGTGGATGCTTTGAGAACAAGATCTCAGGATGAGACAGAAGAGAAGGAAACTTCAGGAGGTCGAGAACCTGGGAGGAAGGGAAGTCGTTCAGGTAAAAGACAATCAGGTACGGTTGTTATTCGGAACATCAACTACATTACTTCAAAGAGACAGGAAGCATCTGGTAGTGAATCTCAATCAGCTTCTGGTTCTGAAAATGACGAGGAAGATGAAGTTTTATTGAACACCACTCCGAATGCCAAGCATAGGAACTCTCTGAGATCCTCAAAAAGGAAGGGAAGCCATAAAAAATCTGTGGATAAACTGAACTCGTCAGATGTGGCTAGAACATCTTATGGGAAGGAGGATGATGGTGAACACTGGAAAGCATTTCAAAATTATTTGCTAAAAGATGCTGATGAAGCTGAACGTGCTGTTGATCAAGGCATGTTTGCAATGGAAAAGAATGTTCGAGCAAAAAGGCGACAAAATACAATGGGTGATGATCCTTTAGTTATTGATGGACGAGATCCAGGTGATATTCAAGAAGGGAATGTGACAGATATGCAGAAAATTAGTGGAAACTGGACCCGCATGACTAATGCATCAAAAGATGAATTGTTGATATCAAGAAAAATGGGCCAGCCTAATGATGGTACAGGGTTTGTAAATGGTCAAATGGATCTACAGTCTGTGGATATACATGGCGGGAGAGGTCGGTATAGGATGAATGCAAATGATGATTTTGTAATTCATGGACGAGAAAACAAGTCAGGTTATAGAAGCTCATCATCAGATCCACTAGCTATTAATGGTTTTGAGACTGCAAAAGGTGATCTGGACAGGAGATCATCCAACAATATGGATGACGATTCATATGTAGTTTCACTACGGTCAACATCACTTGATCAAGTTGTAACTGAGGGAAGAAACATTATCGATGTGGATTCTGAGTTCCCGACAGAAAACTTATCTAACAGGGTTGGAAGCCAAGTCAAATATGAACCAGATGATTTAAGTTTGATGCCTGAACGTGGGACAGAAAAGGGATCAATCGGTTATGATCCTGCTTTAGATTATGATATGCAGGCCTCACTACATAAGAAAAATAAGGTGGTAACTGGGCAAGGCTCTACGAAGTCAGACAAGTTCCGGAAACCAAAACTCATTCCAGATACTTCAGATAGGAAGAAGACAGTAGGACCAATAAGGAAAGGAAAGCCTTCAAAGTTGAGTCCTTTGGATGAAGCAAGAGCCCGTGCTGAGAAGCTAAGAGCATTTAAAGCTGATCTCCAGAAAATGAAGAAAGAGAAGGTACTTTTCCTTGACCTTTTAGTGAGCACTCAACTCCACATTGAAAGTCTGAATACTTTCAGCAAAGTGGGGTGCTGATCTAGGCTCCAACCAGTGCTACCATGGGTTAGTTCTATCTTCCCATGGGGGATGATTTATCTGTTTTACTAGCTAGCTCATTAGGAGTTATCCTCATATTTGGAATTTCTTTTCTCTTTCAGGAAGAAGAAGAGATTAAACGACTGGAAGCTTTGAAGTTAGAGAGACAAAAGAGAATTGCTGCTAGAGGCAGTTCCACTACTGCTCTGCCAGCATTGCAGCAAACCAGAAAACAATTGCCAACAAAACTTTCCCCAAGCTCTCACAGAGGATCAAAATTCAGTGATTCAGAGCCTGGATCCTTATCACCTCTGCAAAGGTTCTCCATCAAAAGTGTTTCCGCAGGATCAGGTGATTCTCGGAAAGTCTCTAGGTCCAGCAAATTGAGCACTGGACCTAGCACAGCTGGAAATAGATTAACTCTGTCATTATCGTCATTGTCTGAACCAAAGAACGAGAAAAGTGGTGTAACACCTGATTCAAAGGCATCGATGGCCAGGATTAGAAGATTATCAGAGCCAAAAGTAAGTAGCAGCAATCATGCTTCAATTAAACCACGAAAAACTGGACCAGTACTGAAACCAAAATTATCCAGTGGGACTGAGAGCAAGAAAATATCTGCCATCATGAACCATGATAAAAGCAAGGCAGCATCTCTTCCAGAACTGAAAACCAAAACCACTAAAGGGCATGATTTTGCCCCTGGCAATTCAGCAGCAAAAGAAATTCCACAGAAGATGCACGAAAGCAAGGCCATTGCAACTTCGGAGAGCAATGAACTGAAACAGAATGGAAACAAAATTTCACATCATAGTGATGAGGATGACAACCCAATAATTGAGAAGACTGTTGTTGTGCTCGAGCGTGAGAAGCCCTCCATTCCCTATGTACACACATCAGAGCACAAAATAGAAGTACAAGATGGATACTCTAATAACTATAAATTAGGGGAGAAAACAGAGACTCTGGTGGATTATGCTGCTATTCGAGCACCAGTTTCACCGCTTACCATCGATGGGATTGGTAGAAAACACACTGAGCACCAGTTACCAAAGCACCCTGGGCTTCATGAGGTAAGTGACTAGAAATGGTTGACTGGTATATCAATGCGCGTTGCATGTAAAATAATTGTCATGTAAATTCATCTTGGAGATTTAAGACTTAGAATAAGTACGCAGTGCATTTGAAATGAACATAGTAGTATAAGATTGGAAGTGTTCTTATAGCAGATATGTAGTTTTGAAATCTATTATGTTATGTTTTATTACTGGATTATACAATACATCACAACCAGTTAATAGCTCCTTTCATGTCTCAATGGAAATCTTGTGAATTGTAATGAACCTCCTTTATTGATAAATGAAACTTATAGCAAAGGTTCATCTAAGTTTATCTCTTTTCTTAAAACCTCCTTGCTGCTGTAATTATTTCTACTAAGTCCCAGAATCAATGTGATAATCTGCTTCTGATAATCTTCTCATCAGGAACATAGACTAATATTTTGCCTCTGAATGGCAACGCAAACTTCTGTATTGTTGTAAATTCTGCACTCTTGGATATGAGTAAACCATTTTTTTTTGCCGCGTTGGAAATCTGTTTCATGATTTGATGTTTGTTATGTATCATCTTCTGTTCTCAGGCTGCATCTGTACATGCAAGTCATGCCGAGAAGGAATCACCAAAGCTTACAAGCACCATTGTTGAGAAGCCCTACCATGCCCCTTATGCTCGGGTCTCATCTTTGGAAGATCCATGTACTGGAAATTCCGAATACGGCAAAGCACCTCCATCAAGCGTAACGGATTCAGCAGGCACAGAGACCATTAAAGCTCACGTGTCTGGTTTAAAAAGCTTGAAACTAGAAGAGATCCCTGAAGCATTGGAGAAGCCTCATACAAAGGAATCATCGAAAGGGTTTCGACGATTGCTGAAGTTTGGAAGAAAGAGTCATACTACAGGTGAACGTAATGCAGAAATAAATCATGTCAGTTTGAATGGGTCCAAGACAGATGATAATGCTGCCTCTTCCAGTGAAGGTAAGAGCAACTATACTTTTGCCCCTGCTTTTAGTGAATAGTTGAACCTGAAGTTCCTTGGACTGCTTAGTGGTTCCACTGAATATGACTATCCATGAAACATTTAGTGAGCAAATGGTATCTTAAAATTCTTTCAGCCAAGTCTAGTTTGAAAGAATATACCACGTGATATTGGTAAAGTCAAAGGATTGTACCACTAAATACTCCCAAGGATGAGTTTTATGCAGATAAATAAATTTAAGTGCAAGCCTTAATCATGATTAATCATATGTACTTTCCACAAGATCACTATCAATTTTTGGTTGTTGCACCAGTTCATACATTGAAGAATCTTATCTCTCAAGATGAAACCCTCACTGCTGGCTCCAATCAAAAGAGTAAGCTCTCTCCTATGCCCCCATCAAACTCATCATATAACACTGTCGTTCATAGATTTAGTTGTCACTAAGATATTAAAAAACTTGGCTGCAGCTTCTCGTCACTTCTCATTGCTATCGCCCTTCCGAAGTAAGACAGGTGAAAAGAAGTTGACTACTTGATAGCTGATATGTGGATGTACCAAAGCAGAAAGCTGGTCTTGTTTTGCATCATTTTTTTGTGCTTTGTTGATTTTCATGTCTTGTAATTGAAAGAAAGGTATGTTAGTTTCATTACTCATCGGTCAATGTACATTCACATTCAATTTCTAAATTTCTTGTGATTCATTAGGTTGTTGACTTGTTGCTCCCACTCCTATTAAAGTACGACAGTGTTGATAGATTGTTAGAAGTTTTTGACATGGCTTACTTTGAATAAGATATCCTGGAATCTTCGCAAATGTAAGGCAAAAGCCTCAACAAACAGCAAAACGAATCTCCCCAAAATCTGAGGAGGTTTTGGGAGGAAATGGCCCATCTAGGATTTTGTAGACTTCTTGTCCAAACTAAGGTACACCAAGAAGCAACGCGGGAATATGTATCCAATCACTTGTTGATATGGGCACTAGCACCAAAACTTCTGTGGAATCTGCTTACTGTTGGCATCTGGCTACTTTTGTTAGTAAAGTTAAAATTTTCCTTAACTGAATCAAAGTGGAAATCTAATGTTGTCACATTTTAGCTGAACAAAAAAAAAACTTCGAAGTATAAATTCTTCGATAGTGAAATTATAAATTACAACTGTCAATCGCATGCCTGTGCCATGTCGAATGGAAAATGACAAGGAGCCTATTGTGTTATCATACAAAGCTGAAACGGTGATTTTCCATCATTGAAAATTTTTTATTTTCCTATTGCTTCCAAGAGTTCTCACTGCATATGTGCCTGCCAGATAAAGAGTCCGGAGAAAACACATGTTTTAATCAAAGCGAATAATAATGCATGAAATGTTGCTTTTGCTCATTCTAGTTAAAGCCTCCTTCGCCAAGCACTCGGCAGCCTCTTGGGGATCCTCCAAGTGTCCGATGAGATGCACTGCTTCTTGATTATTCATTGTCTGGATAAATATCGAAGTTATGCGACTGTCTCTAAATGTACGATAATTATTAGGACAGATGGAGTGTATGTTATGGTAATCAGATATATCTTACCTCCCATATGCCTGTGCTTGCTATGATGACAAACTCAGTATCAGAGTCAATCCTTTCAGCGCCAACAGCAAGCTCGGAGCCTTTAGATTTCTTGGTGCTTGCTGCATCGCTGGATTTCCACGATAACATGCGTCCTGGATGCACAAAATAGCACCCGGTATCAGATCACGGAGGTATATATATAACTGTTAGATTGCTTTTCCATTGCATGTAGACTCCCATGTCATTAATTTTCCCTTTTTTTTTTTTTTTTTCTCTTCTGGATGACCAAAAACCCTTCTGTAACTTTCTGGTGAAACAATGTAGAGGGCGCAGCTTGTTAAAATTTTCCGCATCACTCCAGCAAATATCGTTGATCCTAACAGGCGTTGTACTTTTTTTTAAAGAAATTCTTAAAAACATTTGGGTTACGTTGTCTGATCAGAATTTAATAGCATATACATCCACTTTAGTTGCAAAAAGACTGGAGTAAGGAGTGCTCCATACCGGAAAAAAGCCTGTGAGACCAATGCCTTCTGGCTGTTTGCTGGTGCTTGCTTTTCATCTGATGAGCCACGCCGTCTCTGCACACTACGACTCTAAAGTCACCCATGTTAGCTGTCACAAGCTTCTCTCTGTTGATCACCATAACAGATGCCGCACCTGCTTTCAATGCCTCAACTGACTTCTGTGTCTCCCTGATCTTTGCTCTTGCAGCAAGATACGCTTTTCTCATCATCTCCTTACTCTTTGTCGTTATCTGAGACTGCAAGCCATCTTGTAATGTCACATAGCTATAGACAAAGACTTGAAAGTGAAACAAGTACATCTTAAATATTCTTTTATGATCACAGTTACATGCATAATGGTTCTGCTTGCAGGTTCATTAGTTGACTTTCTTCAGTAACAAAATTGTAAACGAGAAGTTTCCATGCTTTTTTGCCTTGTATGCTACTGCACAGGTAAATGACCTGCACCTTTTCATTTGGGCATGATTTCAGCTGTGAAGGTCAATGCATTAGCATAATTTCCAAGTCTGTGATCACAACTTTTTTTTAGTGTTAGTCGTCATTTTGTCGTACTATGATATTCGTGCGCATGAAAGAAAGCATGAGAATGAGCAAGCATTGGATGTCATCTTGATTACCTCGCTGGGGTTCCTATAAAACAGGTGGGATTGCAGATAGTTGCTGACTCCATGTCCAATTTGTGCATCGGAAATTCCGAAATACCACAACTCCAGCTCCGCTATTTGCTCTCTCTGAACCACTACAGAGTCAGAGTCTGACACATCTGCACCACCTTTAAACGACTGATCCTCCACGACATGATATCCATGCGTTATTGGCATCATCCATGAAGCCTTCTTTGCCATACTAGCCGTTCTTTTCTTGCGCCAATTTCCAATAAGAGGGCGTTTTAGCCGAAATGCCTGAAATTTTAACAAGCGCGTTAATGAAATGACCATTCCACACAATTTGACTTTCAATGGCAAACTCCAAAATCTCAAGTCTCCCAGTACCAAAAAATTGCTTTTGAACTTTACACTGCCTTTCCTTGACAGTTTCAAAATCTTAGAAATACATGAATCATTGTTATACAAGCAAATATTTAAGGATTATGATCATAGCAGTTCCTGAATCGTTTTTATTGTTCGATACTGATTTCTTGTAGAATTGTAGCCATAAACACAATAAAAATGATCAACTCGATCTTAATCTGATTGTTCAAGGACTCGAGATAAGAAGACTACCCTGCCCAGTTGGATACGATCCTCAGAAAGTGAAAAATGAATCAAGATGAAACCATACACAGCATGTTGGACGTATAAAAACTTAAAAGCAATCAAGAATTCAATTCCGCTGTTCATTTCTCACAACCTTTTGAACGTCAAGAATTATGAAAAGACCACCATGAAACCTGTAGGCATACCTTGAGCTTTCGATGAAGATCTTTGAGTCCCATGTTTCTCCCTGGAAAACTGATGATAGAGACTGCTCTATGCATACCCTTGAACACGTAGTATTTGAAGGCCAAGATATATATACGTATACTATAAGCAAATCAAAAGGGAATGGTTTTGGAAAATTAAAAGAAAGAGGGAAGGAGGGTTGGAGAGAGGGGTGGAGGAAGGGAAGGGAAGGAGACAGTCGTGCTTGGCAGAAAGCTTTGGTGTTTGCTTTGAAAATGAATCAAAAGAGAAGTTTGAAGTCAATCTATGGTCTAAAGGTGTAAAAGACTATTATCAAGAAGTGCTATTTTTAGGTCACTGTGTATTAAATGGGAAATTTATGGGTTTTGATTTTTTCTGTTGAAGAAAATTAAGCCTTATTGCAGTCGGTTTCTACCTTCTGCCATTTTCGTTAAATGCCATGTTAAACACATAATAATAGTCACCTGTGTGAGTGACTCTTGTGCAGTTTTATCATAAATGGTCATCAAATTTGTTTGGCACTCTCTGATTAAAAACTTATTTCGAGCTATATTTATTTTCAAACTATTTATTCTCTGATTAAAATTCAGTAATTTAGCTAATACGGTCAAAAACTCGGGTGATACATAACTAAATTGGTTTCAAGTTTTTTTTTTTTAAAAAAAAAAACTTATTTAAAATAACATTATGTTAAAATTTTAATTTATTTTATTAAAATAACTTTTTTTATTAAAAAAAACTAAAAGGCTTTGAAATATTAAGCATGTGATGAAGGAAATGGCGAAAAACAACCTTGTCTTGAGCAAAAACCTCATTATTTTTTTCTCCAAAGACTTGACAAGGGTTAGGCATTCATGTCTTCAATTAAATCCTTTTCATGACTCTCTCAAGGCTCTTTTGGCGAGTCAGTCATGTAAATTTGAGCCACGGCCAGCTTTGTTCTTCCCGGCCATAATTTCAGGCTCAATAACTAAGAAAGGTGAACAGTGAACTAGTACATTGTCGTCATCATTACACTATTAAATTAGACGCATTGATTCATGCCTGTACTATTTCCTAATCCATCGGTAAAACAAGGCAATTCGTGCCGATGCTTGCCGGCAATCGTCTTTGACGGTCAGAACAATGGCTATTTTGTTTTTAGATATTTTTTAAAAAATAATTTTGATTTAAAAAATATTAAATTAATATTATTTTAGTTTTTTTTTATAATTTCAATGTACTAATATTAAAAATAAAAAATAGTTATTTTAATATATTTTTAAATGAAAAACTATTTTAAAAAAAAATACTTATATTCCAAACATAAATACTTAACCAACAATAATATTTTATTCATGTCCTTATATACTTGAAGAAATCTTTATTAGGATTGATATTCATTATATTTTTATGAATTAGGGTAAATAAAAAGACTTTAAATTATAATTTATTGCTGAATGAATCTTCTTCTTGCCATAAATGACGATACAATTTTAAGTCATAAGACAATACCAAATAACGTTGGCTTAAGAAAATAGAAGTGTGCGCTGAGGGTCTTGGCCGGTGGGAGGAGCTTGTCTCCTCCTGCTCCTGGGTTCGAGTTCTCATGTGCACGCCTGTCATTACCGTGGTGTTTTACATGTCTACTAGATTTGCAGAGTGTTTAGTGGGCCGTGAGATTAGTCGTGGTACACGCAAGCTGGCCCGGACACCCACGTAAATCAAAAAAAAAAAAAAAAAAAAGAAAAAAAAAATAGAAGTGTTAACATACACATCAAAGCCTCATTCGGCTTCAAGTTTGCGACCATTTTCTAGTATATGAAAATATTAAATTATGATATGATAACGCTTTTGAAAACATAAACCGGTAAGAGTTCTAAACAAGGATGACGATGAATTCAAAGATTTCATTTCTCCTTTTGATAATGCCTTCCTCTGTTTTTATTTTCTTTGGTGTTATAATAGAAATTGTTTTTTAAAATATATTTCTTTTGGAAATAATATTTTTTAATTTTTTAAAATTTATTTTTTAGCATATCAAAACAATCTCAAAATACAAAAAAAAATAATTTGAAATAAAAAAAAATATAATTACTTTAAAGTCTAGAAAGATATAATTACTTTTGTTTTAAAAGTAAAGAAAGAAAGATAACAGGGAATGGCAGGCAGGTCAACAGAACTAAAGCTAGATAAACATGATTCCATATTAGTTCCTTGTGTAGGCTTCCAAGGTTGGTTGCACTCATGGATCTATGTCGGCTTATATTACATTAACTTGCATCTGATGCTATTATATTCAGTAAAAATGCATTGTTTTCCCAGCTAGTTGAAAGATCAATGATCTTCCGCCTTTTGTTTCAAGCTACTACACATGGAGATGCATCTGAAGGTCTTGCCAAAAGTGACAGAAGTTCAAGTTGAAGTGGGTGGATCGTGGTGTTCTTTGAAAAGAATCCTTGCTAATCTTAAGGACCGAATGTTCGGAAATCCTCGGAGTCGCAGGCAAATTAGTCGTGAGACAACACATTCTACTGTTGATGCTGCTGCACCTGAGGTTATTGCAACACAAACTGGCGATGGTGAAAATATTGCTGAATCTGAGGGGTCTAATAATGTACTTTGAGTCATCACCCAACGATGCTGGAGCTTATTTCAACATGTAAAATTAACAGAACAGCCTTTGCTGTTATGGAGATGCGTGGATCTACTGATAAAATTAAGCATAACGGGTGTGATACTACTGTTCGAGTAGTAAGAGCCATAATTTCAGATAAACCAAACGAGGTCTAGCTCGAAAATGGGAAGAGGCTGAATGGGGAATCGACATTTGGAACATTTAGATGCTATTGATAGCTGATTAGAACACCATCTGTTAGATGATCTTTATAAAAATCAGATAACACACATCAAGATTAAATATAAAAACACAAGGGTGAAATTGAAATTTTTTTACCAATGTATGGGTGATATAATGGATTAGTCCAACAGAAAATTGATAATAAAAATAACCAAAGGATAAAAAATTAACAGTGCACTTGATAGAAATCATATTTAATAACAAATAAATGGAGCACGGATGTTTTTGATCGATGAAGGGTGTACCGGCATAATGTGTTTTTTGATCCATTAAGTAGCAGCACAAGGCAGAATGCAAGTAAATAGTGACTCTTAATGCTGGCCAAGTAAGAGTGACTTGAGGAGAACCCACAATTTTCAACGCAACAAGATCACAAAATATAAATAAGGTAGCAAGATAAAATTGACCACAAAATCTTAAATGTATAGAAACTGCTCTTAATCTGGGAGTCAACAGAAAACCAACTGAAAAACATCCCAGTAAAACTTGGCATCATATTGATAACAAAATTGGAAGTCTCTAAACAGGTAACACCTAAGCAGCATTTTCTTTCTTCAACTTTGCAAGTTCTTGCCTGATCAATCCACCCCTCTGCAAGTGCATATAACAAGATTATAATTGATTCAGAAAGAAAGAAACAACATGTATCGAATTTAAAAAATCACGCAAAAGAACTTTGCTGAAAGCACAGAGCCAACAACGATGAATTTCTCCAAAGTGAGCGAAGAACTTAATATCAAACAATAGAAACAGAAGTTATAATTCAAACCTAGTAAAATAAGCTAGGGGAATCGAATCGGAAAGTAATGCATTGTGATATTTCAAGAAACAATTGTTTAAAGCACCATCACCAACCTTGATCTTAGCCAACATCAACTTGAACCTATCAAAGTCATTGAGAGCTGCCCTTCTCTGCTGGACAATCAGCCTTCTGCCCCAGGAGCTTTTCTCCCACTTGTTCTTAACATCTATCATCACAGAAACAACACAACTCAATGAATGATAAGTATTAATGACCCTCAAATTTCAGCAAAATTATTGTCCTCACCAGCCTTCTCCATAGCTTCAATCAAAGCCTTCTTCTTTGGAACCCGGTTGATCTCAATCTTGATATCGGTAAGTGAAAGCCTCTTGAAGTTCATTTGGCTCCTCACCATATCCGGGGCATCAACTAGAGCCTGTAAATAAAAGACATACAATTGCAATCAATGTAAGTTGACCAATTCCACGTATGAACAAACAATCACAGAACCAAAAGAAAACTAAACACACATCCTAAACAATTTCATGAATACTAAACACCGTCAAAAACGTAAACTTCTGAATAAAAATTACACACATAACACTGCTTTCCTCGGACCATCTACATTAATCTTAAACATCCTAAGCTCCATAGAAATTCAAAGTCGAAGTAACAGAACAATCACGCACAGACGAAGTAACAGCATACATTAAAAAAATTATTCCAATGCCGGTATGCATTACAAACTCTAATTTTTCATGGGTATTCTTTGCTGCCATGTTTGATTGCTTAGGCCTTAAAAAAATGCCTTTCGAATGAGACTAGCAAAACGCTTCTCGAATATAAACAAAAGAAGCAGTAAGCATGAGTTAAGAAACATGGGAGAGAAAGAGAGAGACGTACGCGGTTCTGGTCGATGACATCGACGATGACAACGAGCCTGCCGTATTCTTTTCCATAGTTGACAAGAGCTACCCTCCCGATCTCCACGTATCTCTTGAAAGGCTACAAGACCGAATCACAAACACGAAGTAATTGCCGTCAGATTAAGAGAGACATGAGAGAGTCGCAGAGTTGAAGAGAAAGAGAGAAGAAGCTCACCATGTTGGGTTCGTGCGGTGTGTGTTACCGTGAAAGCAAAGAGCGAGCTAAGGAAGATGCAGAAATGACAAGGGGTTAGGGTTTTTTCTTTTTATATACTTAGTTTTGTAGAATATTTTGGGCCGTCCCATTTAGGGTTTGGATTTGGGTTAATGGATTGGTTCCGAGCTGGTAAAAGCTATTGGGTCTTATGAGGTTCAGCGGATTCGGACAGGACCTATTATTAGGCCATAGAATGCTAATGACTTTGGGCTTCGTTACGGGTGTTTTCTGTTTTTCTCCTTTTTTTACGAGTTGTTTTGGTGGTCCCCTTTTATGTTTTTAATTATTTTTTTATCTTCTAAAAGTTATTTGTTTTTTTTTAAAGAATTATAAGTAAAAATTATTGGATAGAAAATCAAAAACAGGTGGTATTTTCCGTAGTTTTAAAATTTCATGATTGATTTTTTTTGAGGTTTTTTTATTTTTTGTTTTAGATAATTGATCCATATCTTGAAGATTTTATGTTTTTTTTTTTTTTTGAGTTTTTATGTTTTTTAAAACTGAATTTTAGGTTATAAGTTAGTAATAGGTGTTGTTTGTTTTTGTGTTTTAAAAGCATTTTTAAAAAATTTTAATTTTAATTTTAATTTTTGCTTACTTCATATTAATATGTTTTTGGTGTTTTTAGATCATTTTAACGTGCTGATATCAAAAATAATTTTTAAAAAATAAAAAAAAATTATTTTGATACATTTCTGAGTGAAAAGCAATCACAACAATACTCTCAAACAGGCAAGTACTCTTAACACTAGTGAAATCTTAGATTATGAAACCATTAATTTGGAGTGTGTTTTACATGATTTATGTTTAACTTGGAGTCATAATTTAAAATTTATTTTTCATAATTAATTTATAATAAAAACAAGTTTAGCTGGAAGGGTATCTGGTAAGAAAATAACTCAAAACAACTATTTTAAAGAAGAACAAAACCCATCTCCTTAAGCTGCTCTGACAAGAACAAACTTGTAACTGTAGCAAGATCTAAGAACCTAGAAGGATGGTAAAATGATGGTGCTCTTATGACTTGCGCCTCTGACATTACAAATCTCTGTCTAATATATAGCTAAATCCATACTAAACGAAAAGCCAATGGTGAATCATCAACGATTCAACCTTACTAGCTTAGATCATTGACCATAACATTGATAGCAACAGCGAGGAGAAGGCACCTTTGATCGCATCATTGCATTCTAACACAGCAAGATTTCTTCAGACAGGCCAAACATGAGAAATATAAAACATTAAGACACACACTTCTTTCACAGGTTGTAATGAATGCATTTCCATGGTATGAAGGCATATTTTGGCATGAAATGTGCGCAGACTAGACAATGGATGCACATTCACAAGTCATTTTCTATCCCTGACCATACCCTGTCTTCTTAAGTTAGATAGGAACAGAACCCTAACCTGTCAGCAGCCTCCCCCACCCTATGTAAGTCTCTGCCAAATAGGAATGTTCAATTGAAATACTGAAGTAAGTTCTTTAATTATTCGAACACTGAGATAATCCACCACAACGTAACATATCAGAACCTTCTATATTCATCCCAAAAAGGAATCCTTAGCTTTTATCTTATCTTCTTTATCTCAGGAGACTGAGGCGTCATTATTAAGTTTATCTCATGGCATCTAAAATCTATATTCTACTTGAATTATGCCCTTCAGCGGTTGCGTTTTGCACTTTGAGGACTGCTAAACTGCTTGTTTATATCAACTGTCAAAAGAATTGATTCCCCTTTTAGCCTGCAATTCTTCTATTCCTCGAAGAGGCCAAATCGGATGGAGTTTTTTCTTATCCTAATAATTTTTTTCTTATTTCTTTTAGTTTTCTATGTGCATTCCGTGTTGAAGTATCTCAAGGTTGTTTTGTAATTAATCATTTGTCAATGGCTTTTAGAGGTTTGATTAGAATGATATGTGAAAGTCTTTTTCTTTCTGCACAATGATCATAAGAATTTTGACAATTTGGAATCATTGAGCCAAATCATCAATGTCATCTATGCCTAATTCTACTACTTGTTGGAAAGGTAATTTTTTATTACTTTATTAAATAAGCACTCGTTCCTGGAAAAAAGAAGTTAGCAAAACCTTTTACCTTTTTAAGGGTTTGCTTTTTTCTTTGCAAACCATGGAGGATGCATGATGAAAAGGTTACTTGGAGCATTCACAAGCGGAAAAAACATACCCACTGGCTCATGCAAAACATGTCTTCACCTTTTTATGGTTTTGTTTGATGCATTGTACACTGGTAGTAGTGGAGGGCCTTGCTGCTTGTCCAAAGTGTTTCACAGATCAATGATCTGGACAAGTATTCACATGGTTTCTAGCTTCTTTTCAGTCTTGGTTTCCTTTCTAGATTTTTAACAGTTAGTTGCAAGTTGTTGGAAACTTTCAGCAACGCTGGACTCTTATCTTATGACTGGAAAGTTTATGGCCGTTCCGTTCTGTTCTTATTTGAGAGCATGAGAAAATAGAATTAACTCAGATTTCTAAGCCTTTACTCATAATCTTTTAGACTCCAAACTTCAACCAGCAAATGGCAAAAGGCCAGTGCCAAAAGGGAACGCGCCATGCCTCTGCAGATCGGTTTAAGAATATTCTCCTATGATAGCCATTCATTGAGCTACACATCTTCGCTATGGCAAGAACCTCTGGCTATTATATGGCTCTAGGCTATAGAAATAATGGAGCAAGCACTTAGTAGTGGCAATAAAGCATGATTACATATGTGGAATCCATTGTAAAGCATGCCTGTCTAAGAGTAGCAGGTTTTATTGGGCTTTTGTGTATCACACTAATTTACCCACCTGAAACAAGAGTGTTGAATCACCCAAAATTCCTCTCATTTGATGTAGATTGAAATCTCACCGAAAGCTATCTTTGCAACCGTGCTGATTAATTTAACCATGCATCCGAGTATAGTTAGCTCAATTTTCCCTTTTGCTCAAAACATAGTAAGGCATAGTTAAATTGGAATATTCTCAACTTATTTCAGGCACTGAAGCTGGCCATTTGGCTTGGTGGGGACTGCCAGGAATCTCATGTATAAACCATGAGGAAGGCATTTTTCCTACTTTCGGTCCTTTTTCTTTTCGTTTTTATTTTCGCAGAGGATACACATATCTTGAGAAACATTGTACTACTAATATTTTTTTTTTATCCTGTCCTTTTAGGGCTATAAGAACTCCTCTACTCTGCAAAGAGACTCAGAAGGAGCTGAAACATGGAAGAAGGTGAAGAGGTCACTATTGCAGAAGATCAGAGAGTGGTGGACATTAGTCTTAAGGACCTTGCAAAGAAACTACAGGAATTTGCCAAGGCCAGAGATTGGGAAAAGTACCATAGTCCAAGGAATCTTCTTCTTGCAATGGTAATGGCCTATCTTTGTTAAATTTGTTCAGAGTAATCATGTGGAGATCTTTTATGCATGTGCCATGTAATGTTTCTTCTTTGCTACATAGTTGAATGTCCCTGTGTATTGCAGTATGGCTCTCTCGATATGTTCGTTTGATCAATGTCTTCAATTTATTATGATGATCAGATGAATCTAGGGACAATTTTTCTTCTAGTTTAATCATCTATGTCAAAGCCGAAACGTGACGAGTCACTGACGGGAAGGACAACATTAACCACGATAAACTTTATTTTTTTGAGCAGGACGAAAGGATTCACAAATTGGTTGGGCGTTTACTACTGTGAGATTGTTTTTTTTTTTTTGTCACAAACTGTGTTTTATTTCATAATTTCAGAAAGAAGTTCCACAAAGACTGTTAACAGAACAAATATGTAGCTGAAGGAGGTTTCAATGGCTACTTGAGACGATTTCAGACACCAATTTTATGGCAGAATAAGGTGGGGGGGTGGCCAGAGGAATCTCTTCAGCCAAATTGCTCAAGTTTGGAATTGTACTTGAGGAATTTCTGAAGGTGCCCTTGTCCTTCCATCTGTGAAGCTTGAACCACTGGCTAATAAAGGGTGTATAAATATGCTTCTTTATGTCTTGTAGCTGTGATGGTGACAATATTCATGGGTTATTATAGGCTAAAATCTTCCTGATGATGGACTGAGTTTTTACACCATCTAATATTTGATTGACTCCCTTTTCCCCTCTGGTATTTGATGTGTAGGTTGGTGAGGTAGGAGAGCTATCGGAAATATTCCAATGGAAAGGAGAGGTGGACAAGGGGTTGCCAAATTGGGAGGAATCCGACAAGGAGCATCTAGCAGAAGAGCTATCTGATGTCCTGCTCTACCTCATCAGGCTGGCTGATATTTGTGGGGTTGATCTTGGTGATGCTGCCACCAGAAAAATTGTTAAGAATGCTATCAAATACCCGCCCAAGGCCTGCTGAAATAGCAGTTTGATTTAACTCTGCTAGTTTTGTTTTGTGAGCTTGAAACAAACATTTTGATGGAATCCTTGTGGAGACTATGTGATAGACTTATCCTTTTTGTTTATTGTTTTGGGGATTGGATAGTATATAGGCTGCAAAACACAATTGAGCTCTTGTGGCTTGGGAGCTCCTTTTTTGGTGGCCTGGATAATTTCTGAAGTATTGCTTATGCCGTTTGCTACAGCCAGGCTTTTTTGCCAGGTTACCCGCCTGGTTTAATCGGAAGAATAGTGCAAAAAAGGCCCAATAAATTACGCCCCGGAATCCAAATCAATAGATCGTTAGCCACCCACCAAGCGGATAGACGTGTTTATGAGGAAATAATAATAATAATTAAAAAAAAAGAAGAAGAAGAAGCTAAAGCTGAAGTCTTTTCTCTACCCAAAAAAAAAAAAAACTACTTTTGATTTGGAGATATTTTATTCTTCCTACGCATTAGTAATTAAAGATTTAGGCAGGGTGTAATTATCTTTTTAACCTTTTAATATAATAAAATAACCTAATTACCCTTTACATTAGAAATTTTAAAACCAGCTAAGAGAGTTATTTTGTTTTTTTTTAATGCAATAAAACAATAATTTTGCCCTTGGAATAAAAAAAAATTAAGTCATACATAAAGGGACATTTTGGTATTGTCAAATAGTTTTCGCTCTGTGAAATACAGAATCATTGAGGTTGTGTTTATCTTTTAAGTTTGATGAATTAATTTTTTAATCTAAAAATATATTGGCATGTGTTATGTATGATGTTTTTTTTGGTTGATGCATGTAGCATTTTTCTATGACCAAAGTTGCCCTTCCACCATTCATTGGATGCATCATTGTATTTTTTTTTTCTAAAGGTGTAACACATGTTGATGGAGGTAGAGCAATTTATTGCTGGTGAATTTTTTCTCTTTTTTCCTTGAAAAAAATACAAGTTTATTTTTTTAATATTATTTTAATTCTAGTCTTTATTATTTTGATTTATATTTTTATTCTTAGCTCTTTTATAATTTTTTTTTTCAATTTCATCATTTAATCTCAAATTATCATGTATTGTTTATTCAGATTTGATTCATATTATTTTGATTTTTAATTTTTACCTTAATCATTTTATAGAAATTTTATTAGTTTTCAATTTCATCATTTAATCTAAATTTATGGTGTGTTATTTTTTTTTTACAATTTAATCCTAATTCTTTTAATTTTTTTATCCTTCTGCTAATGTTATTATTTTTTTCAATTCAACTCTTAAATTGAAACTTATTGTAGCCTTCTAATTTATCTTTTTAGTTTGATTTTAACCCTTATTCTTTTTCTTGCTATTTTTGTACTTTAAATATTTTTGTGTATTTTTTTATGATTTTATGATTTAGTGTTTTATTTTTTGGGGATCGAGCTTCGCGGTTTTTCTATGTACAACGTTTCTAATCTGATGACTCGAGTCACAAGTTTAAAAAGTTAACAGGGATTAATTTTATCGTGAACTATGTGGTTTTGTAAGTTTTTTTTTTTGTTATCATATCATTAACTAAAAAATAATTTAAGAAAACAAAATTATTAAACCTTGTGGAGACTATGATCCAAGACACAAGTTTGATCAGTTAAACCTAGAAGCCCGAGTTAATCTAATATATCATTGTCTCGTTATTAAATAAAGATGTCATCTTAAAATGTTTTTTAAGATCAAACTATTTTTTTTTTATCGGCTATTTAGATTGTTTTTAATTTTGTCAAATTAACTGGATTACGTATAAACACCTCTTATATAATTTTATTTGAAACTTAAGTCAAATAAATAATCAAGTTAAGAGTTTTTAATTTTTTTATAAAATTGACCCGTTATATTAAATTTAATAATAATATCAAAAAATTCTTGGTAATCTAAATATTTATTTTAAAAAATTAATCTAATATCCAGTGTAGCCGGGCTAGGAAACTAGTCGAATACTTGTGGCCAAAACTATTCAAGAACAAATTTTTGCCGTACAATCCAACCGGATACAGATATTAACAGGACCCTCAAAAGGGTCGGTCCAGCTATTGAGCTGATATTTGCTGTGTGGATAGCTTACTCCAAATGTAACAGGCGAAAGACCTGGCTTCAGTTTTATATAATTTTTGTAAATTCATTTAATTTTTTTTTAATTTTTGACTCGCATAAAAAATATAAATATATTTTTTTGAAATTACTTTCAAATTAAATTAAATATCTATTATAAAATTATGTTAAAATTTAGCTATGGATTCTAACTTGTATTATTTCCCTTTTTCAAAAATATTTTCTTTTCTTAAAAGTCATTTCTTTTATTTTTCTTTATGTTGCTTTAAGTATTTTATATATATATATATATATATATATATACTCCTAGTTATAACACAAAATATCTAAATGATCAGATTGGAAGGTGTTACCTGGACGGTTAAGGTTGGATATCTCTCACAATGCAAGAACACTTGGCTAAGTTTATATGATTATATCCTCTGACAAATAACAATCAGTATAGTTGTTAGGCTTTAATTCTATGAGGTCTGTCCTTGACGATGGTGATTCATCTTTATCGGAGTTCATCAGCCCCTCAGCGAAGCCAGCAAGCTGTTGAAAATAGCACGCTTCGGTTTCGAAACTTGAAAGCGACTAAACGACTCCACCGAACTTTCTCCTCTCTTCTTTTCTTCTTTTAAAATATCAAAGGCGATCATCGCTTTATCAAATGATTCTCCACTTCCAATGGTACTATCAGATTCTTTGGCATCTCCTTTCCCTTAAAAATCAAATCCAACCCAATCCAATCACACCATCTCTTCTCTTCCTGTTCTTGTACTGATACTGAAATTGCCGGTAGATCTGAGTAAAATTCAAATCTTAGATTACTGCATATTTCTTTAATTTTTTATTCAGATTTCTAACTCTCTTTTCCTCTTCTTTTTTTGTATGAAAAGGTTGTTGCAGTGAAATAGACGATGGGGGCTGATGGTCTAGGAACTGTGTTTACACCATCATTGGAAGGAATGAAGCACGTCAAATCCGATCACGGAGAAATGCTCACTAAACCTTTCTTGGATGTCTGCAAATTGATTTTGCCTGTTATCGGTCCGTTCTGCATCTCTTCTCTTCAGTATGGTGGTTGCCCACCGCATTACCAAACTAAAAGCTTTACGAGTCTGTTTGGCATTACTTTAAAAAAAAAAAAAATCCTGACAAAAATAAGTTTAGTTAGAAGTCTATTATGCAAAAAAATGATTTACATCAACTCTTTTTACTCATAGAAAAATGATAAATATGTTTTTGTTAGAAATAATTTTTGACATGTCATTTTGTAAGTCATGCCAAACGCCAAACGCCAAACGCCAAACGGGCACTGGTTATTTCTTTTATGAGATTCTTCACTGTAATGATTTTATTTTATTTTATTAGTCTTCTGGATTATCATATCTTCTTGCATTATTCAACTACTACTAGATGCTTGGTTGCAAATTGAACTCCTGTAGTACTTCTGATGACAGATAAGTTTGGAGCTGCCATGACCCTTGTAAAATCTGATATCGGTACGGTAAGGGATTATTTCTTCCTATCTGCTTACTTGCTTATATTAGTTATGTTATCTGCATTTTTTTTTATAACATTGCCTATGATGGGCATTTGAGCACTGTGCAGATGATACATTGTATTTTCTTTATCACGTTTGGAATGTGATTTGGCTTTTTTTCCTCGTCTAATATTGACTCTAGGTTTTTACTTGTAGAGATTGGAAAACAAGTATTTGTCTGATCCGTCTAAACACAACCACTTATACACTATGATTCAAGAGGAGGTTGATGCTAAAACAGCCAAAGGATCTTCCAGTTGTACCAATTGTCTTCTTTGGCTAACCAGGTACATGCTGCAGAACCTTGGCAACATATTTTGTTTTGTATTTTAGCTTGTCATTTGCATGCCATTTTGGTATAATGGAGAGATTGTTTTTCTTTAATTTTCCAGTGTGAGAAATTTTGAGCATGTTGATCATTGCAAAGTTTGGTGCAAAAGAGTTATTGAGGATGAAGATATTTTGAGGCTTTATTTATCTTATTTTATTCAAACCATGTCACATCAGATTTCTGAATATGTCCCACTGGAACAGCCTCAGTGCATAGTTTTCAAGTCATGAAAGGCATGCAAGATGAAACGCAGAACAAGGAATAGGATAAAAGCAGATAATTTTAGGCATTGATTCTTCACTAGATAAGAATCTTGGCAAACTAGAAAAAAAATCTTATTTACACTTTGTGACTGACAGTCATTGCCTATCCTCTTAATATTAAGGAATTTACAATTTTATGCTCTAACGTGTTTTATCACTCTTGCATGTCCTTAGAGCAATGGATTTCCTTGTGGAACTGTTCCTGAATTTACTTGCACACCCAGATTGGACAATGTCACAAGCCTGTGCAGATTCATATGGCAAGACACTGAAGAAATTCCATGGCTGGGTTGCTAGTTCGTATTCCACTGTAATGTCTTTGATCTATTCGATTCAATCTAATTTTTTCTTTATATTAGTGGAATTTGTATGCAATGTGTCTTGCTTCCCATTGAATCTCTGAATTAATTAGATGCTTTCAAATTATGTTTTTGAAAATTATTCCATTCACGTGCTAAGGTTTTAGAAATTTTATGAATTCTTCCGGTAAATTTACTGCTTCCGTGTATTCTCTCATATCTTTAAACCTGGCTTCCTCCATTCTTCACTTTTTCCCCCTTCAGTTTTATGGATTTAAGTGCAAACTCACATGAAGTATGGTTGTATTGATGACAAGGATTTGATGAGAAAAAGTAATGGATTGCAGTAGCTATGCATGGATACCTTAGTCCTCATACCGCAGAAGTTTAATCAATAAATGGGAATGTCATTTTACTCCCTCCAGCATTACTAGAATATTAACTATATGCTATACATCATAGCTAAGACTGGTGCTGAGTTATCTGAATGACTTTTTGAGACTTCTTGACGTATTTCACGCTGGATTACAGGTTGTCATGAAGCTTGTTCCAGACAGGAAGAAGTTCATGGAAGTAATTTCTGGCCCAGGCAATGTTTCTGCTGACATGGAGCAATTCTGTACAACCTTTCCTCCATTTCTTGAAGAGAATCACAAGTTCCTGGTAAGGTGTTTCCGTAACTGAATTGCATGGTCAGTGATACCCAATATCTTTGTAACTGCTTAATCTAAGGATAGTATACTTCATATTTGACAATTAGGATCAAGGGGCCAAATTAAAATGCCAATAATGAAATATGAAATGTCAACCAAATTTACTGTTTTTATTTTATTGTTAGATAGCCCAAATCTATGTCAGTGTCTGTTCCTTGCTTTTCTGTTCGTGCCTAAGTTGTAAGCTACGGCATTACCAGTACAATAAGAAAGGATGGCAAGTGGAATCAACTATGCTAGATTCCATATGTGGTATGTACTCAGCATAAAGGAACCAAATACACTCTGAAACTTGGGAATTTCGGAGGTTTGAAGGAAGGGCCAGAAAGTCTAGTGGGCTAGTTGGAGATTTTTTGTTATAGGAGCAACATTGTTGTGTAATGTCACTTTATACTTGTTTTCTCACCAATTCTATTTTGTTGATGCAGGCTAGTGTTGGTCTGGATGATATGAAAACTTTATAATTGAGGAGATCCTTCTGATGACCGGCAGTGGTTTTGGTTACCTTTTCTCCCGTTGATTTAGCTTCAAAAACTTTAGACGTTAGAGCTACTTCAAATTATACAGCTATTTACTCTTCCATTCAACTCTTCTGTTCAACATGTTTTATGATAACTTCAATTTTTTGATTTAGTCTTTGCTCTCTAGCGTTCTGTATGGTTTGGGAGCAGGTGTTGCGCACTGAGGAAGGCAGTGTTGCCCACCCTTAAGCATAGGTGAACTAAGTTGCCATTCTGCTCCAGTCCAATGCATGTCATTTAACGCTTGGAACCCCCTGGGTTGCGACAGCAATTCTGATAGCGGTTTCTTTGTTTAGATACTAGAGCTGCATACAAGTGCACTCTTAAGAAATCATATTTTCTTGCAGCTTCTCCTAAGATTAGTGAATAAACAGTATAATAACCTTAGAAGGGTATTTCTGCATATAAATTAAAACAAGAACATCCTGGAAGACAGCAACTGAAGTTACAAATTTAGAGCAGGGTACTCTATAAACAAGGCTCCTCGTTGTTGTAACTTGACTTATAAAATCATTTAATTTGATGAGTTAACATGTATCTAATATACAAAATTAAACTAAAAACTCAAAAACTGGTAAAATCAAACTTGACTTGTGTAAAATCAACAAAATTAGACCGAGATTGCTATGTAAGTTGAGTGGTTTTTTTAGTTTTGTATGAATAACCAGTAGACCGGTTCTGAGTTTTCTAGAAACCGGTTATCTTTTTATTTTCAGTCTTTTATTTTTTTTTTATTCTTGGGAAATTTTGTTTTTGTTTTGAGATATTTTATTTTTTCATGTTATTAACTTCTTTATTCATATTATCTATCCTTCTTATTTTATTTAGATCATTTATTTATTATAATGTTGTTGATTTTTTTTATTAGATTTTAATATAATTAAAATTTTCCATCTAGGATAGTATTATATTTTTGGAATTTGCAATGGCAATATTACATTTAATTATAGTTTAAAATAACATCTAGATTCATCAAAAATTGATAATAATTCTCTCATTTAATTAAAAATTATTTCTTCAATTTCCATTTTTTTTTTTATCTCTCCTCCTTTGTATGTATATCTTATTATCTTTTATTTATTTGGTAGTGACACTCCTGTCCTACTATTTGAAAAAGAAATTTATCATTCATGAGCAGCAGGCCTCGTGTAATGATTTGTAATCCCATTATTGGGACCTCCACTTCGAATGCCAACCCAGTCATCTATTACCCGACAAAAAAGATAAATAGCCGATGAGCCTCTGATGTGTCTGACCTGATTAGTTTGGTAAGTGTTCTAAAAAAGGTGTTCGTGATTTATTTTTTCTTCGTTTGTTTTGGATACTGCTAAATTTGCATGCTGATGTGTCATTAGAGAGGAGCAACAGAAGAAACCAAAAGTAAGAACCGTTTTTCCTAACCGTTTTTCCCGCGCTTTTATGAAAAGATTGGTAACGAAAAACACCCAAAGTTAGATGGCTCTGCTTTCTGGATATTTGGCCTGGAAAATAGGCTATCTACTGGTTTTGATTGACAGATGACGGGAAAGGAAAACGCGTCCTTGAAACAAAGATGATGTGTTAGACTACAAAATTTGGAGATTTTCCAGTTCATAGTATCCCTCTTCTCTTCTTGATTGGAGACAAAGCCAGCAACCAAGAACTTACATCCATTAGGGTTGAGGGATGGCATCTTGTTCATGGAACCAAACTGTGTGTTCCTGGTCAGAGATTGTTTGATGTGCAATCACTGACATTGCAAGATCATGGCATTGTCTTGACTTCTTCGTTTTGTTTTTCCAAGGTGCGTTTTTCTCTATAGAATTTGCACATCCTTTGTTTCGATGGGAGTTTTCTTAATGTTTGTTCTTACTACGTTGATTGCTCCAAGTTGTCATGAGTTTGTTTTGTGATCCTTGGTGAGTTAATGGATTTGAATTTTCCATTAGTGATGATAATTGTTTTAGAATATATTAAATTATGGAAACAAATTTTACAGTGTTCAAAGAAAGTTTTTTAGATGTACATAATTTATTTTCGATTAGCAAGGATATTTTTCTTAAATTTTGGTGCATTTTGATGGAATATACTGGATATTGTGACAGGATAAGCGGAAAGATTTAAGAATTTTCTTCTGTCAGCTTTGCTGATACACACACACACACTTGCTTTACTCCATTTTTCAAGTGCAGAAGCACCAATTCAACAAACGCATCAACTTTGCAGGCGCGGCCAAATTAATTGCTTGGTTCGGCCAAAATGACAACCAAAGTGAAAGGTCTTTTGAGAGGTCTAAGATACATTTCACAAATATTTGGTACGTCTACTTTTTAACTCATAAAGAATATATTATTTCAGAACAAAAAATATTGAAGCTCAACTTTGCATTAATACTTATCAAGTATTCCAACAATAAACTTGGCGGATATAAGCAGTAGTACTGTACTATGCCTGTGGTCATCAATCTTTTCTCCAATTTTGCAGATGAAAAGGAACAAGAAATGCAAATTGGATTTCCTACAGATGTAAAGCATGTTGCTCACATTGGATGCGATGGTCCGTCTGCAACAAACGCACCAAGCTGGGTATGCCAAAAAATTTCCTTTCCTTTGCCTCCGAAGATCGTAGTTATCCATGAAAACGATTTAGGTTGCTTACGCTCCTATAGATAGGCACCCCCATTTCATGCTTCCTTTGGCTACACGCTGCCTAACATGATCAGCTTATGTCCCTTTTCCTCCAGTCATCAGTGAGTTTGAGAACAAAATATGCGAAAGAAAAAGAAATGAAAACCTTAAATTTTACATAGGTATTGTTCCTCGTCACTGCTCTAATAGACTTTCTGATGAGAAATAATTCCTTGCGTGTGCAGATGAATGAGTTTAACTCTCCTCCAGAACTTTTATGTTTGACTTCAAATTCTAAAGAAGAAGAGAAGAGCCTTTCAACAGATCCACCCGCAGAAGGTTTGCCTTTTTCTAATGATCATGGATCGGTGTTTTTATGGATTAAAATGTGTGCAGGGTTTTACCGGATCATCTATTCAGTTGGGAAAAAATGTAGTTTGCTGATGTTGCTTTGCTTTAATAGACACAATTCAGACTGAAAAGCCGAGGCATAGGTCAAGGCGCTCATCAGGCAGTGCGAGCTCACTTTTAAATTCCCCAGACCGAAGGAGCACCGACTCATCTAGGAATTCCAGGCACCAAGCATCTAGCGGTACGGGTTCACCTTTAAATTCCCCCCGCGGCACTGATGCGCCGAAGAGTTATAGGCGTCACCGCTCTTCGAACAAGTCAATGGACTCTCCAAAAGGAGAATCATCAGGGAACAACCGAATCTCAAGACGGCAAAAAAACTCAAGTCTTGGAGCTGAATCGCCTACTCATGACCAGCCCTCCATCCCAAAACATTCTCGTGGAAGAAAGTCCAAAGGATCACCAGGCAGTGGGTCATCAAAATCAAAAGAAAAAAAGTCTTCGAAAGAAGCGGTTCCTTTCTCAGATCCTGGATCTGGGGGTTGTGAATCTATAAATGGAAGGAAGAACATTGCAAGCCAACTAAGCTCTGTTTTGGAAGCCTATGAAGAAGAGGGATGAAAGCAATGCAGTGATTTGTGTGTTAGAGATTTAATGTAATGTGTATGAAAGTGTTAACTATAATTCAATTTGTCTTTAATTTGCTTTTTAGTTCTCTTCATGTACGTACATTTTTATCTTGCATAGCCAAAAGTCAAAAGCTTGTGCTTCAGCTTTTTGGTAGCCTTTTTTACCCCATATTTTATTGACGGATATGACCACCAGTCCAGAGCGGAATGACAACAGGAGTTTCTCCAGGCTCCAGCATTGTTTTAAAATGTTAAAAAATACGAATGCTCCATCAATTTATCAAACAAATAATTAAATAACATGACTCTTTCTTCTTCTTCTTCTTTTTTTTTTAGTAACCCAGGGTGTCTGGCCAGTTTACACGCACCACAACTAATCCCCGGATCCACTGAACACCCTACAAGCCCAGTAGGCAGGTAAGACATCACGGGGGTGACAGACGTGCACGCTAGGGCTCGAACCCAGGTGACAAAGGCAAGGAAACCTTACCTCTGCCTCTGCCGCTGGGCTAGAAGCCCTGGTGCCTTTATTTTCTTTTTTCTTTCTTACAAAAGTGGAAGGGTTTTCCTTGCAGTATTAGACTCAGTGATTTATGGCATCATGTTACTACTGATACATGCAAGACTTAGTGCAATTCTTTTGTTTGTATAGCTTACACTTGTATATAATAATGGCAATGTCAAAATTATGACTGCTAAATAAGATTAGAAAGAAACTGATTTTTGTGAGAAAATTGCTTGCACTTACAGTATAAGAAGCGCAAGGATATTTACGGGGTGTTTGAGAGCATGATAGTGATTATTTTTCGTTTAGAAATTGTATCAGAATACTTTAAAAAATATATTATTTTTGATATTAACACGTTAAAACGATCTGAAAACACTAAAAAATATTAATTTAAAGCAAATAAAAAAAATAAAAATTTAATTTTTTTTTAAATCACTTTTGAAACATGGAAACAAAACTCAATTATGGACAGGGTTCTAGCAATACAAGAAGGTGGTTGTTACTTCAAATTTCACTTTACAATAATTTTAATTTCGTTATCCACTTTAAAGAGTTGGTTCCCTTGTCATTTGCAGGGAAACTGGGGTGCATCTGCATTGTCAAATTTGCAGATTAAATGGAACTGGATAAGCAGAGGACCCTCTCTATGCAGAGATTATCAGCCGTGCCTTGACCGCGTTGGAACAATCAGATTTGAAGATACAAATATTATGAAGAGACAAAAACGAAAGCAGCATAAACAAGGAAGAGGAATGATTAACCAAACATACCCAGACAGGTTGCCAAATTCATTTATCGACAGCAAATTCACATTTAAAATCCAGAAAGAGTACATACGCATATATACTCAATGCATCAGATACACAACATGACAGCTAGCGCCTTCGAAGAGTGATGAAGGGAGTAGAGTTCAGGTGTGCAGCTAGTTTGGGAGATAAGTCAACAGCTTGTTGTGACAAGCAAGGCATTGGGGTCAGTGGTAGTTTATTTTCCACTGGTGTCAATGGAAGAGGGGTTGCTGGGAGATGATTCGAACCTTGGGTTCCCTTGGCTGGTCGCAAGCAAGCCAAGTAGCCATAGGACTGGTTGTTGCAAATGGGGAGTTTGATGGCCTGTACCGTCGACTCTTTCTCTCTTGGAACCGGTGCTCCACCAGGATCCTGCACATGTAAATTTATAGCGTTTCCATAAAAAAAACAGCAGCAAGCAAGCAAACTCAAAGAGATTGGTTATCTATCTTGTTTTAAGGACTAGCTAAAGGAAGATAAAACCTTACCCCAAGTACAAGAAAAGTGAATGCTTGATTGTCTGCAGCAAGATAGATTTCAATCAGCTTCCGCAGGTCAGCAAGTGTCGCATCCTTCAAAACCTTAAGTGTAGTGATGAACTTCCCATTGTTTCCTTTAGAAGCTTCCCATTTCACATGCACTTCAATCTGTGAATCATTACTTCCTTTTAAAGGGTTGTAATTCTCCTTTGAAGCCATCATATCAGAATGATTTTTCCCACATTCCATCACAGGCACATTTTTCTGTAGCGGTGGTGAGTTTTCCTTGTTTGAACTCTTGAGAGCATAATCCTCGCCATCAGTCAAAATTGGAGGTGTTTGGGAATCAGTATCTGCAACCCTCTTTTTTGCAGGTGGAGGAGTTCTGAATTGTTGACAAAGCTCTCTGTTGTTCCCACAAAGTGTAAATATGTTCTGGATTCTTAATAGTCTCGAAGAGGCTGGATCTTTCGAATTCTCATGCTCATTTACTGGCCCTGAAACTGAGTGCCTATCCTCTGACCCATCATTGAGTGCCTCAAACTTCAGAGGAGAAGACATCAAGGAGCCAGCACCAAATTTGATCACCGGACTGGACACATCAACAATCCTCTTCACCTCTATTACTTCTTTCTCTACTTCTTCATCTTCCACTTTGTGTTCCTCCTCTTCTACCTCTTCTTCCTCAAACACAGTGCTAAGACACACTTTATCACCATATGTTGGTGCAAATACTCCATGATCAACCACCTGATTCAAAGTACTTAAATGAGGATAACCAGACAAGCTTTGGATTCCAATGTTGCTAGATTGGTGAGCAGATGTGCCAACCAATTTCACATCACGAACAAACGCATCTTGATCACCCATGTCTAAATCCATCGATTTCACCATCCCAGGGTCCTCATCAGCATAAACCCCCATCAATCTTCTGGCAAAGCCACTGCCATCAATGTCCCTAGGACCATTCACACCACTGTTTTCACCCTTTGAATGACATAGCTCAAACTCAATTTCTTCCAAGCGCCTTCTCAGCATCTCAACTTCCTGCTGCTGTTGAAGTATCTTTTCTTCCATCCTCCTCCTCTCCAACTCAACAAACTCTTCAGCCATTCTTTGACACTCATCCAGCTTCTTTTCCAACTGAAGTTTCAGTTCTTCTGTACGCTCACTCACTTTTATGTTTATCTCCTCCTCACTTGCTGAAGACCCCTTCTCTTCAATAAGTGCTCTCAGTGCAGCAACTTCTTCTTCTTTCTTCATTAGCTGTTTGTGAGCTTCATTTCTCTCCTTTTCTCTAAGCTTGCTCTCCATTTGTAGTTTATAGATAAACTGGTCCATGGCTGCTATCCTTGATCCTAAGATGACAGCAGAAGAATCTCCAGCACCAACTTTATCCTTTATCGGTGTATGAGGGCCACGGACAATACATTTTGCTTTTGCTCCATATTCAAGCGTGCAGATTGTCTTGTGTATTTCTTTCGGGTCTGGACTTGCACACAGAATCATCAAAATTTTTGACTTGTCATCTTCAAAAGAATCCTGAAAAATAAGGAACAGGAAAACCTGATAAAGCAGAGTTCAAACAAGCTACACAAACTAACCTAGTTGTAATCAACATGAGTAGGGAGATTACTTGGAGCAGCATAGTCAACTTGCTATCTCTGAAAGGTACGTGAGAATCTCCATTAGCAATAGATTCAACCACTCTCTTCAATGCTATATTCCCTTGGTTGATCTTTGCTGTCTGTCATTTCAACAGAAGCACAAAATCAGTTTTCCTTTTCAATGCCAGCACGCAGAAAAGGGGGGCAAAATGGATCCCAAAATTTTACCTGCATTTTAGCTTCAAAACCACTTTGGCCTGCTTGGTCAATATTTTCTGACCCTGCCATATCCACAAGCATAAGCCGGCCACCTACTGTGGGAACATCAAGGATTATCTGTGCAAACAAGCCATTGAAAAGGCAGATCAATCTCAGTCAACAACAATAATTGCCGTAGTTTCACTTTTTGATCCAAGTCTGTTCTAAATGAGTCATACCATGCAATGACTCCTTGAACTTCGCTCATTGCAAAGCGTGCTCTTAATTATCCTTCGCTTCTCAACTTTCTGGATCTCTTTTGAAATCTTCCCAGCTTCATTTCCAGAAATAAAAGTCGCGTTTTTTGCCTTCTTTCCCATTACTTCAAGTCTTACCTGCAAATTATGATGATAACCTCATAATCCACTATAACATCTTGTCCACCGAGAACTCATATGGCATGGCGAGCCCATAAAATTTCCTCATGGGAAATAAAAAAAATGCATCCAGGCAAATCATCAACGGAGAGATAAGCTAAGAAAATTGTTCAAATTAAAATTTCATAAACAACAAAAAATACAAGCACAAGAGAAGATTATATAACAGTTTAGCTGTCACAGGTACATATGCATTACTAGAACTAACAACTCCTGACTTATTCTGGTACCATAACAGAAAGAACAATTTCAGATATCTAGTTCTAGCACTCCCATCCCACTTCTTCATTAAAGAAAGTTGCTTGAGTTTCACTTTGTTCACACACCAATTTCAGGAAAGACACAATCAGAGAGGTGGTATGGGTACAACAACAGAAAGAAGAAATTTAGTTATTCTTGATTTCTTATTACAAACTAAAAAATGAACCATAAAATTGAACAAAATTTTCATAAAAAAAACAAAGAGCAATAGTTAACAAGGAACAAATTCTAAAAAAAGACAGCGTGATATCATAATGCCCTAATCATAACATAAAGAGCAATATCTACTAAAAAATAAGCAAATCAAAACCGAATTTTAATCAAACTTTTCGAATTTTAAACTTGTCGAAAAGTTTACCTTGGATCCACTGCCGCCCTTAGGCCACCCGATTCCAAGTCCACCCCCACTATTAGTTGACAAAAGATCATAAATTTCTTCATTATAAATCTCTAGAACTGTAACTTGCACAAAAGTGCCAATTCGTATCTTCTCCCCATCACCCCCTTCACTTCCCTCTTCTCCTCCTCCTAAAATATCCTTCAAAGATCGATAAACAATGCCTGGCTGCTTCGAGCAGCCAAACATTGTATGACTTTTCCCAGAACCAGTAGGACCATACATCATTATCGTGCATTTTGCACCCAATTTAACCCCAGTAATCCTCGACTCCACGAACTTCTTGTAAAAGGAATCGAGGTCTTCTTCTTCAGAAAAAGAGACCCCATCAAGGCTAAAGTCTCGGTACCCGATGTCTGCACGGACACGAAGAGTTTGATTGTCGGGGTTTATTTGCAAGATGGAATTGGGTTTCTCTTTTTTGTCAGGATAATCTCGTATTCTGCTAATTACTTCGATCGGGTGGTCTTGAGGGGTTTCTTTGACGGTGGAGTTAGGGTTTGGAGATGGATTAAGACTTGGGGTTCTTGTGGAAGAGAAATTTAACCTATGTTTTGATTGCGGTGTCTTTAAGAGGTGTGGATGATTCGATTTAGAAGAAGAAGAAGAGGGTGTAGGGGCCATTGTGTTTGCTTTCAGAATTTTCAAGACTCTGTTTTTGAAGGATATGGATTTTTGAGTTGTTTTTTGTAGGAATAGTGAAAGAATTCAAGAATGACCGAATTATTGCGAGATTTAAGGGACTTTCTCAAGGGAAAGACAAGAAATTTAAGGTCTGTTGATGGTTTTTCCTGGGTCTTTTCTTTCTTTCCTTGTAGAGTTCAAGACTGCAACTGTGAAAAAAAAACTCAGTTTTCAGAGAGAGAAAGATTGATTTTTGATCTGGAAGATAGAGAGATGGGGAGAGAAAGGGAGCTAAAGAAGAGTTGGAAAGAGAGAAAATAGCAGTAGAAATTGGAAATTGAAATTAGGGTTTTTCAAGTTTGAAATTGAATATAGCCGTTATGGTTTCTAACGTCTATTTCTGCGGTGGGAGGGACGCTTCTCTTCTCTTCTCTGTGATGATTTGATGGTGGTCCTGGTGGTATTATTTATTTATTTATTTATAGTAAGGACTTTAAAATTAAAAATTAAAAAAAAAAAAAGCCAATGGAGAGGCATGATGAGCCCATGTAAAAAAACAAATAGGTAATCACCTTTTATTCCGTATTTGTTTGTGGCTATTGGTCCCTATCTCTTAAACTTGATCAATTTGCACCAGCATAAACTAAATGTTTGTCAATTGACACCCCAATCAATGGCTGATTTGCATTTATTTTTTTGAGTAGGGATCGAATTAAATTTTTTTATAAAAACTCCCTCCCTTTTGCATTGATATTGTTCACCATCGGCTCGCCATCAATCCAGCCACCAGATTATCCCAAGTAACCACACAAATCCTTCAAAAAACATGAAAATAGTTTTTTAATTAGAAACTATAATTCAGATTTAGGAATTGTTGTTGATTGGGGCCAATTGATCAACATGTTGTTGCTTTTTGGGAAAATAAATAAATATTTTTCAGTTTAGAATTTTTATTTTTCTATTCAATATTATTAAGATTTTCCAGTTTTCATATTTGAAGGGAATAGTTTTTCTTTTTTTATTTATTTATTTAGTATTAATATGGTTTCTAATTTTTTTTCTATATAAATAGTTGTAATAGCTTTTTTCAAGTAAAATTTTAATAAAAAATAAATAAATATTTAGAGTATCTCCTCGTAATTATATTATTAGTAATATTTGAAGATTTTAACTTGTAACAATCTCGAACGAGGCTTTGGTGTAATGTTGTTGATGCACACCACCACACGCCAAACCTGTATCGGTCATCTAGCATGAATTGTAGACCCGTTGGAATGCAGTGATCACGGAGAGCATTCTGTCGACAGTTCTAAATTTACAAGAGAAAATTTTACAATTATACAACGATTCGAGTGTGTAACCACCAAAAGATATCATTTACAAAATAACAGAGAGCAGTAACATGTGGAAGACACTTCACATGTACAGAAAACCTTGAATGGAATATTAATGGAATGTTGAAAACCTTGAGTACTGCACGAGAAAGAATTCACGATAGTACAAAAACTCGAAGCTCGCTTCTATCTCCTCTTGTGACACGAGTGTCAGCATCAAGGTAGGTAACTTCAAATTCACCACTTCCAGTATTAGATGGGGGCCTTAATGCATCTGGAATTCGAGGTACTTCTAAGGGTGGAAGTTGTGATAAATTCCCGGTTGTCTTAACAGTTGTTTTCTCGAATGTTATTTTAATCTTCGCCGATCCTGTTCTCCACACAAGCAGAAGCATCCATCTTATTTTCTAGTTCACTGGAAAAGAATATCACGAAATAATAGCAGTAAAGAGAGCAACAACCAAATACAGAAGGGAGAAGTGAGCGAGAGGCCAACCTATGAGTTCGAATTTGTGGGCCAATGTGGCAGTCACTTCAACAGGTTGTAGGGGCCATGGAGCTCCTAGTTCAAGTTCTACGATGTTGTCAAAATCTTTGCTTAGGACATCGATTCTTTGGAAGACCTAATTAAGAAGCCAAAATAAATTTAGGGCAGATTATATCTTGTAAGCGTAGCTTGCACATCCAAGAAACCACGAGTCCAAATGATTTTCACACGTCTAGCTTGCCCATGACACACGGTATCACAATATTGTTACTTTAGACCAAACAATTGTAGACGAGGCCTTCACACACAAAAAAATCATTTTGATGGGCGTTCACAACATGCAAGAACGCCTGTCAAGTGGCAAGAGATCTACAAACTACTCCAGTTAAGGTGCTTGAAGGACTGCACCTTGATCTAGGTTTCACAGAACGGTAACATCAAACATTGACATGCAAACCGAGGTGAAAAGCAGATCAATAGGTAGTGGTCAAAATACACACCTGACCAAGAGTTATGGGGAGCAGCCTTCCAGTGGGAGGTCCAGGACGACTTCCACCTAGGGTGCGAGATGAGAATGCACTGCTATAAATAAGTTTCCATCTCCCTTGCAGCTTATCGATATCCTTTGAGAGATCGACTAGTCCTCCTGCAGCTTCAAGATCCTTGGCGGCAGCATCTGCCTTCTGTTGATCATCTTCGCTAGCAGCAAGACCTCTGTTCAGGCCAGAAACAACACTCTGCATTCAATCAAACATAAGTGCCAAGGTAAGAATATTCATGAAAAATTGAATATGCACCCTAGAAGAAAGAAGATAAGCTTGGTGTGTCTGTATTGGCATTCGTGTACCAAAAGAAAGGGATCCAAGATTTTGCCTATGTTTCTGGTGTTTTGAAATGAGTCCATAAATTAAAATAAATGTTACGTGAACTTATTCAAAAAAATGCATTCAAATCATAAAGAGTGAAAACTAATGTAAGAGATTCTAGGAATTAAACATCACATCAATTATTCCTCTGCGTGACCATAAGAAAAATATTATGGAAATCCTCCAATATTATAACAGACTCTCTTAGAAGCTCCTAACAGAACACAAGGAGGCCTTGTTTCCCTGTCAAGTGTCTCTAACTGCACTCATCTAGTCAAAAGCACCATCATTCTTCCCCTAAAAACCGTCCAATTGCAAGAGAAACATGCTGATGCACATGCTTTGTGGAAGACCTACTGTTAAAACTTCCATTCTATAGCATTTGCATCACAAATGACATAAGCGTAGATACTTTACATTTCCATCTAGAGAGAACAGAGGTAAGCTCTATTATATTATATAGAAAAATGAACATTGCCAGTTTTCCTGGTGGTTTCTCTATTATATAACAAAGCATGCCATTGATGGTTAATCATTCTATTTCGATTTACTGATACTGTTACTATCATAAAAATTACATCATTTTTTACCTCCCAAAAACAATATTTAATGAAATTTTTATGCCAATAATACACAGATTAAGTACCCAACAGATGAAGCAAGGAATGATAACCATATTTACACCCACTTTTCCAAACACAGCCACCCCGTAGTTGAACAAAAGATCAGCATTTATTAATTGCCCAACACAGTTTATAACCAAGTTTTGCTTTAACCACGTCTCACTTAACCATTATGAGAGTTATGCACTAATGTTTTTCGATCAAAACCTAAATAACATACCTTTTACTACACGAACAGTACATTCATAGGGAATGCAATATGCATCTGAAATTGAAACTAGTGAACCTAATTAAGTGGAACAATACAAAAGAAAGGTGGTGAAAAAATTTGCAACTGAACAAACATATGCATCTAAATTTACAGCTGTGAGAATTAACGTGGAAGTTTTAAGAATTAATCAGTTATATTAATATTTATCGTTCCATGTTTTCCCTTGACTCCACCTCCTAGGAAAATATTTTTGACATCATTTTATACTAGAAGTATTACTTTAGATTTTAAAAAAAAAAACAGGCATTCCTCATAATATGTTCCCTGTTTAGCATTTCTAACCCACACTCTGCCAAGAAATCACTGTCATCATTCTCTAAGAATCAAATCTGCACATGTGAAACTTCCAGTTTTTGTGATGCTTTTAACTTCAGAAGAGACTTGTTTAAGAACTTTTCTTTTTCCAACTCATTTTTGCAGCGGAAAAGAACTATGCCACTCATTTTTGTACTTGTATTCTTAATTTATAGAGAACAGCGATAGCAATTTCCATTCAGAAAGGAAGCGAGCATTAACAGTTCTCCAGGAGGTAGAAAGTTTGATTATATCATATGCCATTGATTGATAGGTGTGACTGCCTACTAAATACAACACAATAATATGACTTTCTACTACCAGAAACAAAAGGATTGATAGATGCCAAGAATACTTTATGTTATCCAATATACAGAAGAAGCAGGCATGAATCCACATATTTGTTGCCACTTCCCTCAACACAACCATCTATACAACTAAAACCCATACTAAGCGTTCACCCAACTGGTCTGACATTGGGTTTGCTCCTCAAGGCCACTGGAGACTTACATGGTCGTTAACTTCAGGGCCCGTGGGATTGATCGAGGTGCGCGCAAGCTGACCCGGACACCCACGTTAATATAAAAAAAAAAACTCCCATAGTAAGCGTTCACCCACATTTCAGTCAGAAAGAAATTACAATTCCTGTTCTATCTCATTTACACCATGAAAGTACAAGTGAAGTTATGCTTATATGTTCTAGATTCCTGAGAGAACAAAGGTAGCAAAATACATACATGGTGGATGTAATTGTTACTGGTTCTTGTGGTAGGAAGTCAATTTAATCAAACACCATTGACTGTGATGTGGTGCTAACTACAGAATAGTACATAATCCTATCAATCTAAACCACCAAGAACGCATTATACACCAATCAATAAGCATCGCCCCCACTTCCCTCGTCACAGTTACTGTACAACTAAACACAATACTAACCATATTCATATTAAGCACGCATCCATGATTTGATTAGTGTGACTGAAGAATTGGCCTTGCTCTTAAGAAGGTTTGTTCCTTTCATTGACTTTCTGGTTTCAGGTCTCAGGGCAGCACCTAGACCAATATGAAGGGTGCATTTTTAAAATGTCCTTGAAGGGTGACTTAGTCTCGGTCAAAGCGTAAGATGCTAAAACGACAGCCATTATCGATCGAACAAAAAAAGCGAGAGATTTTAACCTATGTGTTCCCCAAGAAAAAAAACCAATCAACAGCTAGCTTTCACTCACCCCAGGACCAGTACAGAGCATCTGAATCTAAAAATTAAAGAACCCAATTAAGTATAAAGCCATAGATACCGAAAAGCAAGTAATTGAACCATAATCAAGATCACTAACATCGAGATTGGCCATTAACTATTAATCACATAAGATTGAAACCACGAAAACAAGAAGCATCCAGTTGGCAGAATTGAGTTATTAACTAGATAATAAAAAAAAGGTAAATTACAATTACCAGCAATTTGAGTTTCAGGGAAGCAATGGGTTCAGTTTTTCCCTCTTCATATGGCGAAGACGGAGGTGGGTCCAGAACATAAATTTCATCAAGAGCTGACCTCAAGACAACACTTCTCTGTCGATGGTGTTTATAAGAACTGTCACGTCCTGTTCGAGTTTCATGTGGAGTTGGTGAAGTTCTTTGTACAGTGTGAACTTTGCTGGGAAGTTTACATTTTGCAGCAGGAGGAGGAGGAGGGGAGAGAGAAAATACAGGAGGGTGAAGCGGAGAGCTTACAGATGCCATGGTTTTTTTCTCTATTGGATGCGGTAAGGCTTTTTTCTTCTGAATAAGTAAGTAGGTGGGAATTTTTGTGGCCAGGGGAAGGAGATTTTGTTTTTCTTTTTTCTTTTCTTGTGCTTTTTCATACTTTTGTAGAAGTAAATTTATTTATTTTTTTTCTATTTTAGTGCCTACATTCTATTTTTTTAATTAGATGTCTCTATATTTATTTTTCTATTTAAGAATCTATTATATTGCTATTGATGTGGTTATTGGAAAGATATGTGTTATCTTTATTATGGATCCTGCTATTTACGAAATTAAAAAATTAAAATTAAAATTTGAAAATAAAATAAAATGAGAAAGAATAAAGATGTACACCTGTTTTAGGAGGAAAATTTTGTATAGTTGTGATTGCTTTTTAAAGTGTATTTTACTTGAAAATATATTAAAATAATATTTTTTATTTTTAAAAAAATATTTTTAATACCAGCATATCAAAATGATTTGAAAACATTAAAAATATTAATTTAAAGTAAAGAAAAAATTAAAAAAATGAATTTATTTTTTATTTATTTATTGTGTTTTATGATTATGTAATGATCCATGAAAGAAGAAAGGTGTGGAATTTTCCCTTTATTGTTAGATATTTATTTTCTTTTCAAATTTTAATTCCCGTTTTTTTCTCTTTGTTTTTCTTGTTTATGAATAATGAATTCCATACAAGGATAATTTGTTTATTTAATGGACACGTCATCAACAGTTTAACAAGTTCTAGAAAAGACAGTTGAAAGAAATAGAGAGATAATTGCTTGAAGAGAAAAATAAAAATTAAGACATTTAATAAAAAAAGATAATTATAAAATCCCTCTTATCATTTAATCTGAATTTTACTTTCCCTTTGTATTTTTATAAAATGCATTTCTCGCCATATAGTTTACATGTTTAATAGCCGTTTATATCATCAATATTGCATTTTATTTAAATTTTTTGTTTGGCCTGTGATGTAATGCTTAATTTATGAAAGTATAAAGAAAAAAATATAATTCAAACAAAATTATAGAAGGGCTTTTGTAATTATTCCTAAAAAATAAAAATAAGAAAATTTAGAGATATGGAATTATTTTGGTAGAATTTTGTTTTAAGAAAACATCAAGTGTTTTTTTATACATTATAGATATAAGATTCAATTTGAAAGGCGATCTAGTTTAAGACCTAAACCATAATTCAACCAAATTAACCAAGGTTAATGAAATTAATTAGGATCAACTTAATATTTAAAAGACCCTTAAAAATGATATTATTTGAAAAAATTAGGATTTTGCAATAATCCATTCCATATTAAATTTTGGGTTTGACAGATCAATGAGTTTCTTTTTAAAAAACAATAACACAATCCAGTAAAAGATTTTGGAGAATGAATAGCATAATCTAAACACAACAACGTTTTTTAATATTGATTTTATTTATATTATCATTCCCAATAATAGTTTTTTGATCAACACCAAAATATATGTTTTATGCAAATTAATTATCATGAATAGAAATCAATCTAAAATTTTATAAAAATTTAATAGTCAAAATATAAGATTCAATATCAAATAAATAAAAAAGATAAAAGAAATAAGTTGATACTGTACGAGAGAGAGAGACAAAAACATAAATAAATAAAAAACAATAATGAATCATCAGGGATACTTCAAAACTCTGTTTTTTACACACTTGATATCGTTACAAAAATCTCAATTAGAAAATTCTAGCCACAACTTGAAAGATAATCAAACAAGGTTGTAATTAATCCGAACAAAACTCCTAATCAATTATAACCTTATTTGGTGATATTCTAATGTGTGACTAAAATCTTTTTATCGAGATATTTATAACAATACCGAGTATATTGAAAACAAAACCCTAATAATTCATTATTTCTTTTTCTTTTTTATTTTCTTGTTCTCTCTCTTGTTGTACTAGCTTGTATTGTTTCTCTTTCGTGACTATTGAATTTTAAATTTTTTAATTTAATTACTGAATTTTTATAAAATTTAAGATTGATTTTTATATATATTAATTAATTTGAGATATGAAATTTGTAACAACTACAATTATGTATAGACTGTACTATTTTTATAATATTTTTTTTAACAAATAGTTATTTTTCTTGATAAATAAATGCAAATCGAGTTAGAATGGTAAAAGATTTTGATTTTATTTATTAGAAAAATATTTTAAAATATAATTAACCGTATGTTTTTAAAAGTTATGAATTATTTTATTTCATGTTTTTAAATTATTTTTATGTATTAATATAAAAAATAAAATTTTAAAAATAAAAAATATTACTTAAATATATTTTCAAGTAAAGTTATTTTTTAAAAAATAACTATTACAATATCAAATCCACATCATAAATAGCAGTGACTTTTTGGTTAACAGGGACCCCTGGGATCCTGACCGGCAAGGGATAGATTGCGTTGGACCCACCAATGAAGACTTCTATGATCTATGCCATTAATTTACCTTTGGTATAACTACAAATTAATCCCTAAAACTTATATATTTATTAATAGATCAATTCTAACCTTGACTTTATTTGTATTTTTTTAGTGTTATTATTTTCGGTTTAGTTTGATTTTTATTATAAAAAAATAACCAAATAAAAAAAAATTAAGCCGAAACCGGTTCAAACTGATCAGTTTCGGTTCGATTTGGTTTTTAGAACAAAAACCGGTTTGGCTTGGTTTTGACTCAGTTTTTTTCTGGTTTTTTCGATTTGTGTTCGGTTCAGTTTCAAACTTATAAAACCGAAATCAAACCGATTGATTTTTTAAAAATTTTAATTGGTTTAATCAAATTTTTTTATTGTTTAATTTTTTAAAATATTTTTTTTTAATTTTCTTGATTTAATCAAGTTTTTTATTTTTTGCTCGCTCCAAGTTTTCCCAGCTTTCCCTGGCCTAAGGTCATCCTATCAGGAAATTGTTAAATGAACATAGTTTACCGCATCATGTATTCTATATAATTTTGAAGTCAGTAAATACACGATATATAAACAAAATCATCTAAAATTCATATATTATTGAATATAGATCACTGTATTTTATTCACGTTTATTGTGTTTATTAACTTCATTGGTAAATAGCGACTAATTCAATGTATTTACTAGATTTGTAGCTAGTAATATGTTCCGAATTATTTTTTTAATCAAGAAAAAAATATAAAGATAATGTTAAGGTGTTTTATGGGAAAAATAATCAATTATGAATCTAAAATTTAATGTACTGGACGATATACTTTTTAAATATTGAGATTATAATATTTTGAGTAATATTTTTTTTAAAAAAAATATATTAAAATAATAATATATTAGATTAATTCAAATCAATTATGTAAAACTTGTGTCTTGAGAAAAAAAAATCATGATAATAAAAAAATATATTTTATCGATAAAATTTTATCATATTTCCTTCTCAATCAAATGAATCGGAAGAAAGTATAAACTAGACATTTCATTTTGTTGATCGATGAAGGCAAGATTTTACAAGTCTTCTCTCCTAGCTATATAAAAAGCAGAAATATACGAATCTTTTTTTACTATCGGTAAAAATATCATTAGTCTTTGGACTAAAAACTTCGCACCAGTAATCTTTGGAAAATTGTTTGATATATTTCAGTTCTTTATATTTGTTTGACTTTGTAATAAAAATCTAAAAATATTTTAAAATAATTCAAAATATATAAAAAATTCAAAATTTTATAAAAATAACAGCAAAACTCCACTCTTTTTTTCCTTGTCTCCTTGTTCTGTCGTGAGTCAGCAGCCAGCACACCACTAGCAACCTCTTTTATGCCATCAGCCACCGGCAACACCTCCGATCCACTGGATCATGAAACATGAGTAGTGACTTCCAATGTCCCATCATCTACAAAAGCTTCGTTACTTCAGCAATAATCAACTTTTATGTAATCAGGTTAATTGACTTTGATAAATTGAAACATCTCATGGATTTTTTTTATTTAAATCTTGGTATTTAGAAGTTCATTAAACCCCAACTAATTTGGTTGAGCTGGAACGACCCACTAAGAAGTAAAACTCTTCGGGTAATGATGTACTCCATTCATAAGACTCGAACTCAAAATCTTACTAAAGAGAAACAAGCACCGAACCATTTGAACCAATAACCATTAGTGAAACATCTCGTTTATGGTTAATTAACATGTGATTAATAGATAAAGGATAACGGAGTCTGATGACATGTTAAGAGATAATTTGTAATTGCTTTTCATAATATTTTTTATTTAAAAATATATTGAGATAATAATTTATTTATTTTTTAAATTTTTTTAATAACAACACATCAAAACAATTTGAAAGCACAACAAAAATCAAAATAAAGCAAAAAAAAATTTTAAGTTTTTTCAAAAGTTTTTTTGAAATACAAAAACAAACATGGTCTATTATCTCTTTTGGAAGAGCGGCCCAAACAAAGGTTTGTGAATTTTTTTTTGTTTTTTTATCATTTTTATGTGTTGATATCAAAAATAAATTTTTAAAAATAATAAAAAATTTATTCTAATGTATTTATAAGAAAAAAACACTTTACAAAACAATCGCAACCATCTTAAATATCGTGTAAATGTATTTATTAGACTATGTTTGTTGTCAAGATTGAGTTGAAGAAAAGGAACAAAGATCAATGATGTTAATCAAGACCCTGTTTGTTTTTGTGTTTCAAAAATGTTTTTGAAAAAATTAAAATTTTATTTTATTTTATAAATTTGTTTTTAGTGTTTTTAGATTGTTTTGATGTGCTGATATCAAAAAATAATATTTAAAAAATAAAAAAAATATTATTTTGATGTATTTCCAATTGAAAAAATACTTTAAAAAATAATCGCTGTCACACTTCAAAGTACTCCTAAAAACATTAAATACATGCTATTTTATACACAATATTTTAAATGGGAAAGTTTTTATGATGCTAAAACAGAAATTTTATTAGTAGTTATTCTTGAGGTTCACAAAAAAATAAGAGAAAATGCTTAGAATTTATTTTCTATAATTGCATTTTTTATGAAGAAACTAACATGATACCATTAATTATTCTCTAAACACCATAAAGTTATTTTTTTAAATGTTCATCATGTAATTATATATTTTTTTTTTTAAAAAAATCAAGTCTCCTATATTAACCAGTCTATGGGTTTAACAACAGTAAAGAAAATATATAAAAAAACCCTAATATCAAATAAAATAAAAGGCACAATCCTCCTAAAAAATTTTGAAAACTCAAAATGGGATACATTTCCCGCTCAAAATAACCTTTCCCTTTCAAAAGAAGTGATAGTGATGATAGCGTCCTAGTATTACAGATCTATACTACTAGATCCGTTTATTCTCTCCCATTTCTGTCTAGTACACAAATCAATTGAACAACCTTAAATATCCATAATTTATTGATTTATCAAATCTCTTTAATCCATGTCAACCTCCTCGGCTCGTCGGCTAAGAGATCGAAATGGCGTCGCCGCCGCCACAGCTGCCCAAAAACCCACCAAAACCGTAACCCTCAACTCAACCTTCTGTAATAACCGCAATTCAGCCATAAAAGGGTCGCTCCCCGGCAAAGAGAACCCCACCAGGCCCAACTCTCGGGCCCAGAAACCCTCAGTCCTGCCAGTGCCCCGTGTTGACAAGGCCGCTGTGGGAGATTGTAGCGAAGGGCGTATGCGGTGGTCGACGTCATCCGCGCCAAGAGGTAGGAGTCCAAGCCCATCTGAATTTATTAGGGTTTTTAGGGATTCTAGGATTTCTAAAGGGGAGAGTGATCAACGAGTGATGTCGAGTGCAGGGAAGAAGAATGGGATTAGGGGTTTGAAAGAGAATGGTGGATTTAGTGTGGAATTGAAGAAAAGGAATGGACTTTGTGAAGGAAATGATTTGAAAATATTAGAAAGTAAAAAGCAACTTTGCGGGCTTAAAGTTTTGAATGATAACTGTAATAAACAAGTTAATTTAAGAAAATCAAGTGAGCTTGATTCAAATTTAGATTCAAAAGCTGCAAATGTTTGTAAATTCGATAAGTTATATGAAGAGAAATCCGAGCCTGAGTTTAAATCTGATAGCTTTAGAGAGTCTAGTGAGAAATCCTCTGCGAAAGGTAAGGTTTTGGAGAACCTGAAAGATAAGGGGTTGAGTGGTGAAGGAAGTGGAAGCAAGGTTGGTGTCAAATATCCAAGCAAGCTTCACGATAAGCTCGCTTTTTTAGAAGGAAAGGTGAAGAGGATTGCGTCGGACATTAAGAAGACAAAGGAAATGTTGGATATGAATAACCCTGATGCGTCCAAGGTGATACTATCAGATATTCAAGATAAAATTTCTGGGATTGAGAAGGCAATGGGAAATGTTGCGGGTACTGGTACATCAAGAAGTGGCGGGAATGATACTGGAACAGCTGTGGTCGTGGAGAAGAGTGAAAGTGAGAAGGTAGAGGATGTGAAGAGTTCGGTTAAAGGGTTGAATACCGAGGAACTTGAAGAAAGACTCTTTCCTCATCATAAGTTGCTTAGAAACCGAACATCACTGAAGGCACCTAGAGCAAGTTGTCAAAGTCACGAGTCTGGATGTGAGTTAAAGGTGGGGGAGAAGTTTTCTGGTCCTATTGAAGAGAATCCAAAAGCATTCGAGCTTTTGTATTCCCTTGGTAAAGAGGATAAAAAAGTAACCATGAGAGATGCAAAGGTGGGTCTTGAGTCTTTTGAGGTCCAAGAAATGGGTGATGATTCAGTTTCAGGCAAGCAAGACTCTTCAAACATGTTCAATCTCAAGTGCGAGGACCTTGTTCTTACAACCGACGAAACACTCGATGAGTTTGATGACCAGGAGAATGGAAATACAATCATGATTGGCGAGGAAACTGAAGATACTTGTGTCTATGAGGTGAAAGAAATAGGCACCAAAAATTCTACAGGAGGATGGTTTGTGTCAGAGGGAGAGTCAATTCTTCTTACTCATGATGATGGGTCCTGCTCTTTTTATGATATTGCAAATTGTGAGGTATGTACTAGAACTATAATTTTCTGCTTGGCATTGAACTTCCATTTTGCTTGGAGCTTTTACTGATCAGCATCCCAGGTCTTCCCTGACATGCTTCTTGTTTATTTTCTGAATTTTCAATGAGAGACTTCTAAAGAATGTAAAAACAACATTTTTAACCATCCCGAATGTCTCATGCATGTTTCCTTCCCTTTCCCTAAAGAATTGAATCCATTTGTTTCTGATTTTCTTTTCGGATAAAAGAGAGATGCACTTTTGACAATTTATTGAGCTTTCTGATTTTACCGATTGCTGCTTATTTCATTTAATCTCTCTCTGCCACTCTTTTCATTCAAACATGTTTGTGTGAACAAAGAAACATGCAGATAATGTTTATTATCATAAACTTCATGAGCAGATTGATGCATACAATGACATAATCAAACCAGCAGCATTTTCTTCAAGACTTAATTGTACACTGATGATTAATAATTATTTCAGGAGAAGGCTGTATACAAGCCCCTAGGAGGAGCCTCACCTAATATATGGAGAGATTGCTGGATGATTCGTGCACCTGGTGCTGATGGCTGCTCAGGCAGATATGTCGTGGCCGCATCTGCTGGGAATACTCTTGATTCAGGCTTTTGTTCATGGGATTTCTATGCCAAAGATGTGCGAGCTTTTCACATTGAGGATGGAGGAACAACTGCCTCAAGAACAGTACTTGGTCCCTTACCCAACAATACTGCATCTCGGAGAAATGCTTTGTCTAGCATATTGTTACCTGAAACTCGACAATGGTGTTATAAACCTTGTGGACCTCTTATGATCTCTGCTGCCAGCTCTCAAAAAGTAGTCAAAGTACATGATATTCGAGATGGAGAACAAATAATGAAATGGGAGGTGCAGAAACCTGTGCTAGCAATGGATTATTCAAGCCCTTTGCAGTGGAGAAACAGAGGAAAAGTGGTTGTGGCTGAGGCAGAAACAATTTCTGTGTGGGATGTGAACTCTGTTAATCCTCAATCCTTGTTGTCTGTTTCTTTGGCTGGTCGAAAAATCTCAGCTCTTCATGTGATCAACACTGATGCTGAACTGGGTGGTGGGGTTAGGCAAAGGTAAAACCTCTGATAACTTCAAAATCATTTCTATTTGTCATTATACTGTGTGTGGGTGTAACTACACATATCACAAATGCGAAAACATCTAAAAAGAAGCCACATCAAGATTTCATCAACATCTTAAGACATGATTTATAAATTGTTAAGTTCGTTCCTAAAGCTGGAGAAAGAGATGACAATATCTGCAACATTGATTCTCAAATCAAATGGTGCTTAATTTTGTATTGTTTAGACAGACCATTTTTATGTTTTTCTTTACTGAAATGTTTAGAGCCATATTGCTTCTGAGATGATGAAGAGATTTTTTTTTATCAGAGTAATCCTTTCTTTACAATTCTTTCATGTTATCTGTGGTTTATCTTTTTCCCTTTTCATTATTTGTACTTGAAAGGAGTAGCTCTTTGTAGCTGTGACACATTTGAAGAGCTATCTTGCTTATGACCAAATTAACAATTTGTCAAACATCATTGTGGTTTCATTGTTTATGGCATATCCTTAATGTATTTTAACCCCTGATTCTGAAATTTAACATTGCTTGTCTTCTGATCATTCTCTTACTTCTCTTTCGCACACATGGAATCACTAGCAGCAATGGGTTGTTTGAATAGGTCAGTAACTGTTGAGTTTAATTAACAAATGCGTGAAGATGCTCTAGAAAAGTTCTCTACCATTTTGAAAGTATGTGATAATGTATGAAATGGTCACCTTTCTAGGAGCTGAAGGAAATAATGCCATGTGATGCTCTCTGATTATATGATTTGTCTACCACTGATCATTTTTCTCCTTTAATGATTCCATGTATCTCTCATTGAACTGTTTTATTTACTACTCATCAATTGTATCGTGTATAAAGATAGTTGCACTACCATATATGTAATAATATGCTTGCTCTGCTATTTGTTTTTTTGACGTGCCGATATACATTAGGGGTTAGTGTTAGAAGGGGGAAACCACGCTTAATATCATATATGTAATAATATACTTATTCTGGTTATTAACTCTGTATAAAGAGGCTATGGAACATTTCTCTTACCAGTCCTCATGTTGGTTTTTGAATGCAGAGCAACTTCTGCAGAAGCTGAAGGAAATGATGGTGTGTTTTGCACCCATGATTCTATAAATGTCTTAGACTTTCGCAATCCATCTGGTATAGGCCTTAAGATACCGAAAATAGGTGCCAGTGTGCAATCGGTTTTCAGTCGTGGAGATTCGATTTACATTGGCTGCGCCAATACGAGGTTTGCAGGGAAGAAACATCCTTGTTCCCAGGTGCAACATTTCTCAATGCGCAAGCAAAGGCTAGTCAACACTTACTCTCTGCCAGAATCTAATGCTCACCCACATTACTCAGCTATAACACAGGTTTGGGGGAACTCAAACGTTGTAATGGGAGTTTGTGGATTGGGGCTATTTGCATTTGATGCCTCAAAAGATGATGCACCACAGTCTCTCACTGGTGATATTGGCAGTACTCAAAAGGCCAAGGATGTTATTGGGCCAGATGACTTAGATTCCCCTTCTTTTGATTACTTGGCATCCTGTGCTCTCCTTGTATCAAGAGATCGTCCAGCACTGTGGAAGCGGTTATTGTAGGTGCTGTTCCTGCCTGCCGCTGATGTAACATGTCTAGAAAAGATGACTGTGAATGTGACAACGCCCTGTTGTTTATGTTTTGTTGTCTATTACATGACATGCTTGATATTTATTTGGAATTCTATTCTATAAATACCGTTGGGACATATCTCATTCACATATCTTTGTTCAAGCATATTGGAAAAGGGAGCATTATCACCCCAGCCTGAGAGAGAGTAAACAAGGAGTAGGTTGATGCAACTGGATAAGCTTGGTGATTGTTAGAGTACATTTTGCGGTTGATGTGTGGTAATTGGATAAACACTCTGTTGCTTGCAGACAAACACTAGACGTGGTTTGCCGACAAGATTATCCTTTTTTAGTACATTTGAGTTTGGAATAAATTTTTTTGTGAAAGATTTAATCTCATTTTGTTGCTGTGCTTGCAGATGCTGATCCTGGTTTTAATAATCAAATTATACCCTCGTGGCTCACGAACAATGCCCAAGTCGCAGATGTCAAAAGATCCCATACGTGAATTTGTGGTTAATGTGTAGTGGATATGAAAATTAAATACAGTTGTGGCTCCTTTGATCTATTGGTAATCAGGTTCCACCCTATAATCTGAGTAGATAAGTCGAGATTTGAGAGTTCTCTTCAGAAACACATGGAGATTGCTCTTGTTGTTTCTTGGCAAAAACTCCAAACTCTTCAATTCAATTGCAGACCGTTAACAATTTTCACGTTTTGAGATCATATCGCTGTGCAGTCAGATAATAAAGAAAAAGAAAGAAGCCATGCTTAAAGCACCCAATTGCCATGTTTTTCTATCTTTCACAATTAACCGAAAACGTTCAAAGAAACATAAAAACTCACAAATGTTTTGTAATCGGAAAAGTTTTAAATAAACCAAAGTATTTGGACACATGGAACATCTATCCGTTGTAGTCTAGTTGGTCAGGATACTCGGCTCTCACCCGAGAGACCCGGGTTCAAGTCCCGGCAACGGAATATAACCTTTTTATTATCCAAATGTAAACCAGTAATCACATGATTATGGCGCAAATTAACGCTTGAAAATTCACATGATTATTCTTCTAGTTTTGGGTGGTGCATTTTTTAAGGCGTCCAGAAACTAGACAGGGAAGTAGAGTCGATATAAATGCTGCACAAGAGTGGTCATTCAGTCCAGTGTGTTCTTCTTGTACCTGCAGACAGGACAACTGATGCTACTTAAGAACAAACAGTTACTCTGGACGCCGTAAAAGACAAGTGATGCTACTTAGGAACAAAATGGGGTGTTTGTTTTTTATTTTGTTTTTATGGTTGAGGTTGAGATTTATACATGAAATTCATAAATTAAAAAAATAAAAAAATTAATTTTTATAGTTAAGTTTTATATATAATTAAATTGTACCTAACAACAAGCATTAAAAACAAACAAGTTTTAATGTCCGGATGATCTGTATGTCCGGAAGGTGAATTAAAGGCATCATGTTATTATTATAAATGAAGTTTAAAAGGGTGGGTGAAAAACACTGTTTCTTTATTCATACTGTGGACCAGTAATCTATAGTGTTTTTTTTTTTAAAAAAAAATTTTGTTATTGATTTTTTAATTTAATCTTTATAGAATGTGTTTATAGGGATTTAAAATAAATAATTTATTTTAATTTATTTTTATATAGTTATTGCATGATAAAAAAATATGAATATCAAGTTGTTATAAAAAATATATCTTAACTTCATGGTATGATCTATTTTTTAAAAAAAAACATTAGTTAGATAAAAAATATTCTTTTAAAAAAAACTAGGTTATTAAATTTTTGTGGAGTCAATAACCCGGCTTGCAAGTTTGGTGAGATAACCCTGGTTGCTCCTATTTGCGGGTTTAAAGGGGTACCTTTTCTTCTTCTTCTTCTTCTTTTCTAATTAAACTAATTGTGTGATTGTTTATTTATTTTTATCATATAGTTAAAAAAATAATTTTTAAAAAAACATCTTATTAAATTTTAGAAAGTCCATGGATCTGTTGACATGTATGATGAGTTTTACTTTTTTTTCTTTTTTCATAAATTTATTTTTTAATTTCATCATTTGATATTAGATTTTTTTCTGTTTTATATAGGGTTATTAAGATTTCAAATAAATATCTTTTTTAGAGTTGATGCTTGATTTTGAAAGCATTTAATGTTATCATAAAATTAAATAAAAATAATTTACAAAAATAACAAAGTTATTAAGCCAAATAAAGTTCATGACATAGGTTGCAGGGTGACCTCGTTCGACATCGTTTCAATATAAAAAAATATTATCGTTTTAAAGTTTTTTTTAAAAGTTATGTCATGTTTTTATCAGTAATTCAAGTTGTTTTTGGACCTATTAAATTGAATAATTCACTTTGGATTAGCTTTCATGTTGTTTAATTCGAAACTCGAGCTAGACAAGAAGCCGAGTTGACAGATTTTAAGATTGAATTGCTTAATTAAATTTAATAAAATTGTCAAAAAAATCTTCATATTCAACCATTTTTTTTTAATTAAAGAAAACAGTCCAATATTTCTAAATTTTCCACAACTTCCAGAAAGTGTTTTCCGTCCAAAATAAAAGGAAAACACTTTCTTGAAAACCAAATCAAATTTTTACCTTGACTGAAAAGTGTTTTTCGTTGATCGGAAAGTGTTATTTTTTATTAACCAACTTTTCTAATAACAAACAAACACAAAAACATTTAAAAAATAATTTTTCAAAAACTATTTTTTAAGAAACAAACTCCCCATCACTTAAATTGTTTACTTGATAGCAAAACCGTTAGCACCTTATATATATATTATAACATTAAATAAATAACCACTACACAAATAATTAATTTCTTAGATGATTGGCTAATTAATCTTATCTTATTATCTAAGTATCAACGTCTTTTCACTCGTCTTGTCTTCTACCTACCTCCCAATCTATAGAATTAAGGTTTATTATTAGAAAGGATTCATCATATCAATTGTCTTAAAAATATATAATTTGAATTTGTTTGAAAATAATGCAAGTAAAACAGCCATTGCAAGAGATAGTGCCAACGAAGAGTTGACAACTAAAAGATTATACTATTTTAAAAAAGATTAATAACAATTATTTTCTTCTTATTTTTTATTATTGATCTGGAAAACAGTTCTTAAAAATAATTAAGAACTAATTTAATTTTTTAAGAATCATTTTTTATTTTTAACTTTATGGTTGAAAATACAAAAAAAAAAAGGGGACAAAAAGATATCAAAACAATTCTTGAAAAACAATTGGAGAACCTATAACATACGAAAAATAATACATGATCACGTCCACAGTGGATCGTGCTGACCACTCTATAGAAAAAAGAATAGCGTGCTTAAGAATTTCTCATATAGAAGTGCGTGGACTAAGAAATGGTTTGGAAACACGGATTAAATCGTGTACTTAAAAAATTTAATTTTTTTGATAAAATTTAATATAATTTATATGATTTAGATCGTTTTGATATGTTGATGTTAAAAATAATTTTTTAAAAATAAAAAAAATCATTGACATGCATTTCGGTACGAAAAATTATTTGAAAAGTAACCACTACTACACTGCCAAACATAATTATTTTTGAGTAAAAAAAAAACCTACAGCATAAAAAAAAGGCTATAAAGGTTGTGTTTGATATTGGGGAAGTGTTTTTAAAAACTTCTTTTTACTTTAAATTAATATTTTTTGATGTTTTTAGATTATATTAATGTGTTGATGTCAAAAATAATTTTTAAAAAATAAAAAAATATATTATTTTGATGTATTTTGAAATAAAAAACACTTTAAAAACAACCATTACCACACTCTCAAACACACAAGTCTTCCAAGTCTGTAGTGTTAGGCACTGCGGTAGGAAAATACTTTTGAAAAAAAAATTATTTTTTATTTTGCTTTAAATTAATATATTTTTAATATTTTTAAATTATTTTAATATACTGGTATTAAAAATAATTTTTAAAAAATAATAAAAATATTAAAAATTATTTTCAAACACCCTACTTCTATTCACGACAAAGCTAGTCATTGGTTGAAAAGACATCATGCATTACCTTACACTTTTCAATTGGAGTTCCCACCTAAATTTCACGAGAGTGATCTCTGCTCTTTACCATCATTTTAAATATTTTGATAATGACTAGCTTTGTCCTGAAAATAAATTTTCTGGAAAACGAAATTTGACCTTCGGAATTTGCTAGAAAATGAATTCTATAAAAATCTTTTGGTAAGATTTAGCATTATCCTTTGGGGTATGATTGGTTGGATAATAATTTATATATGATCATAATTATAAAATTCAATTTAGAGTAAGGCGTATATCATGAACAGCGAGGACTAACCCGAATCAAATATAATTTTTTTTAAAAAAATTAAAAAAATATTATTTTAATTATTTTAAAAAATAGTTTTAATTAGGTTTTACTTAAGATCAACCAGATGATAAATAAAATAAGTTTTTGACCTTGTCAAACTAAATCACACCTTTTTAATTTTAATATTCTTTAACATAGAATGGTCAGAAACTCTAGAAGAATCGAGGTTTTATAATTAGGTAAATTACAAGCCGGGATTCATGGTCACTTAATGGTTGCCCAGAGAATGAGCAAAGACATTAATTAACGGCATTCATTGCCAACTAAACCCATCAAAATCAGTTTCAATAAAACATACCAAACCACGAAAATATGCAGCTAGAAAATAACCACATAGATCAATTATGCCGCTAAGTAATATCAAATTCCTTAAAATGTCATTTCATCAATTATATATTCAAATCGACACAATTGTCTCTTTCATTCTAAAAAAAAATTAAAAATTGTTTGAGCTATACTTTGTACGCAGAAGAGTCTTCAGTTTGCACGCTGCATTCAGCAGTACATGCGCGTCCCTACACAGCCACTAGAGGGTTTTTTTTTCTTGTTCCAGTTTCCCATCGAAAAAGACCTTAGGTGAAAGCTAATCCTATTAATTACTTTTGAGTACGAAGACAAATGTAATATAATATGCTGTCTTTCAACTTCAACATCATAGAAACAGAGAGCGCGCACCATCGCTTACTGTTTGTGTGAAGGAGAAGTTCTATAGGGGACGGAGAGATGAGAAGAGAGTGCCATCCTTTGTTGATTGGAGGGAGAACAAGAGAGAGCAAGTACAATCATGGGCTCTCTTCTGCTGAGATGGATTCGCTTGCTAGTCTATGTGAAACCATATTGCCTTCTCTGCCGCCGCCAGTTACTACTTTGGAAGGAAAACAACACCAACCTACCAAGGCCGTGCAGGCCCTATACAGATCTTCTGGCTCTCAAACGCCTATGCCTGATGAGGTTTAGAATCGATATATTCTCCCCTTCTTAACTTCTCTTGTCTCACACAATTATAGGTGAACACAAAGAAATTAAGCAAACAAACTTGTATCGGTTATAGTTTCATGAATTAAATAGTTTCTGATCCAGAAAAAGAAATTGTTTAAACTATTCAATTGGCTACAGGGATTTATTGAAATTGGCAGCTTTTTTTCTTTGTTTTTCTTGCCTTGCACAGATTGCAGAGCTTTTAAGGAAGAGGGGTTTGCCAGAAGCTGTGTTCCTGGTGAGATTGGTTCTATGGCTTCTATCTACTAGGCTGGGTACATTTTTGCTTTGCGGGTCTCTTTGTTTTGGGGAGAAATGGCTCTGCATTAAGAATTTTTTCAAGCATCTCTTTGGATAAGAGGGAGAAGGTTCTGCAGAAATGGTTCAAACGCAGGTTTTTTACAGCTATCAGAATTGCCTTCATATATGTCAAGGTCTTGTGCGTCTTCGTTTTCTTCTCTCGGGTAATGTTCCCATCACTTTGCAAGATTCTATGCTCCTTATTCTTTGGTATTTAGTGAAAAATGATTTATCAGGAATATATCAAATAATTTATTCCAGACATAAAACATAGAAGCCCAAGATAATTTCTTAGTTAATAGTAATTAATAATTACCCTTTTATACTATTTTGGGTATCACCACAAGCATTGGTCTTCGGTTTCTTATCATTTATCTATTCTTGGTATAAATGACTAGTTCAAGATCTAATCAAGAGGAGCTAAATCTTGCTTGATATACGAAAATTAACCAGAAAATATATTTAAATTTAAAATTAAAAAAAAATCTAAACTTGAATGAATCCAACGGCAAATTTGGAGAAGGTTATTAATAAAATTTAATTATTTTTATTTATTTTCAAATAAATAATATTTTAAAAAATAACTGATAGTATACTGCCAAATACCTCATGAAAAGTGAGCAGTTGGAGTTGCATATGGCCAAAACAACGACAGGCATAAAATGAAAGAGAAACTAATCGTAGGCTGACACATCGTTAACATACATCTCTATCCAGGATCGATACTGTGTGGGATATTCTATTATTAGCTATAATGCTCCTCTCTTGCCAAAATTTTGAGCAGAGATAAACAAGTGACTTCTCCTTCTCCTTTTACCTCCACCGACAAAGCATCTTGCTTTAAACGGAGTTGTTGCTTTCAGTGTAAGGAAAAGGCTTTTGGACCGCACATTGCCATTTTTCTTACGGTCTTACAATTCTGTGCAATCTTGGATATGATTAAAGGATGTAATGAAGATTTTCTGCTGTGATTTTGTGTAGGCAGTCCTGATAGCAAGAGTCCATTTCTTCACCCTGCTAATTTATGCAGAAATGTATCATGGCTCCGATCCATTAATTCATCAGTAATAGTATTAGTTTGGTTTTTGATCACTTCCTTTCGTATAACAGCTTGAATTGGAAGCATATATATCATCATTAATTCGACCAAACAACATGACACTGACGTCTTAGCTGCTCCATTTAATAATACGACCATATATATTCCATAAAGAATAAAAACTGATGCACCCAACCATCTCCATCCAAACAAATAATCATGCACTGCACTCGTTTCTCACTCGGGTAAATCACAGATGAAAAGGTTACAATGACCCCCCCCCCCCCCCCCCCCCCTTCTACAGTAGCAGTTATTTCAAGTCTTGAAGATCTCCAACTTTATCTGCTTCTACAGGTTGGTCAAAATGGTGACAACCCAGCATGGGAAGCCATTGAATATTGTGCAGGCACTGATGAAAATCCAGACCAGGTTCCGAAAGAGAGGCCCCTTCAAAAGGGATTGATAGATACGAATCAAGAAACTGACTCCACCCTTCTCCGCTCTCTTACAGAAAAAGGCCTAGAAGTTACGCGAGATCCTCGAAGGAACCTTTGTAAAATCAAATGTGATGTTGTTATTGTTGGCTCCGGTTGTGGTGGAGGAGTTGCCGCGGCTGTTCTTGCAGCTTCTGGGCAAAAGGTCTTTGTTCTCGAGAAAGGGAACTACTTTACTGCTACGGATTATTCTGGTTTGGAAGGCCCTTCCTTGGCTCAACTATACGAATCAGGTGGATTGCTTACAAGTGCTGATGCAGGGGTGATAATTATGGCAGGATCAGCAGTTGGAGGAGGTTCTGTTGTTAATTGGTCAGCATCCATCAAAACACCAAACTCTGTGCTTCAGGAATGGACCAAGAACCAGAAAATTCCACTTTTTGGTTGCCCTGAATATCTTTCTGCCATGGATACTGTTTGTGCGAGAATAGGAGTTACAGAGAATTGTAAAGTGGAAGGATTTCAAAATCAAGTACTTCGAAAAGGGTGCGAGCGCCTTGGTGTTCCCGTCAAAACCGTCCCACGAAATTCCTCAGAGAGACATTATTGTGGCTCTTGTGGTTATGGTTGTCGAAAAGGAGAGAAGAAAGGGACTGATCGTACATGGCTGGTTGATGCTGTTGATAACGGGGCAGTGATCTTAACGGGATGCAAAGCAGAGAGATTCATATTGGAAAAGAACAAGGGCTTAGGTAAACGAAAAAAGAAGTGCTTGGGAGTGATTGCAAAAATTATAAACAACAACATCATAACAAGATTGCAAATCGAGGCCAAGGTAACAATCTCAGCATGTGGAGCTCTCTTGACACCGCCTTTAATGATCTCTAGTGGATTGAAGAATCAGAATATAGGTAGGAACCTTCATCTGCACCCTGTCCTAATGGCCTGGGGATACTTTCCCGAGTCAAATTCAGAGTTCAAGGGGAAAGTATACGATGGTGGAATAATCACAGCAGTTCATGAAGTGGTAGCAGGAGACTCCAATGTAAGGGCAATTGTAGAAACCCCTGGATTAGGGCCTTCTTCATTTTCTGTATTATGTCCCTGGGTGTCTGGGCATGACATGAAGAACAGAATGATGAAGTATTCAAGAACTGCTCACCTCATAACAATAATAAGAGATAGCGGGTCTGGAAAAGTTACGACGGAGGGAAGGATAGCCTATAACTTAGATGCATCGGACAGAGACAATCTCAAGGTAGGGCTGCGGCAGGCATTGAGGATTTTAGTAGCAGCGGGAGCAGTCGAAGTGGGTACACATAGAAGCGATGGGCAGAGGATCAAATGTAGAGGGATAAAAAAAGAGGATCTGGAGGAATTTTTGGACACAGTTTATGCTACCGGGGGGGCTCTGTCACTGGAAGAGGACTGGATGTTTTACTCCTCAGCCCATCAAATGGGGAGCTGCAGGATGGGGATTAATGAAAAAGAAGGTGCTGTTGATGAGAATGGAGAAAGTTGGGAAGCAGAAGGCCTGTTCGTTTGTGACGCTAGTGTTTTGCCAAGTGCCGTGGGTGTTAATCCAATGATCACAATCCAGTCCACTGCTTACTGTCTCTCGAAGAAAATAGCAGAGTCCTTACGCAAAGACTAAAGAACAGTCCTCTAGAGCTTAGAGAATCCTGTTAATCTTAAACTTGTCCAAGAAAATAATTTGTTTCAGCAGGAATTAAATTATAAGACTTGATTAATAATGGTCTCAATTGCCAAAAAATTGTAATAATATCGCATAATTAATAATAAAAACACGTTTTTCTCTGACCTAGGCTCTTCTGTTAACGTCTTCAATTCTGACATTGTGTCTTGAAAAATGCCTTTAATTTTTCTGTCTTTCTTGATCTTCAATGTGCTTCAAATTCATTTGGGCAGTCTATCCATTTCACTCAACTCGATGCAACCATTTTATTGAAAGGGCCGTGGGCTGCCTAAAGTTTTTCAAAATTTATACTTCTCAACATATAAGACGAGTCATGGGGATATTGTAGCTGCCAATGGATGTTCTTCGAGTCATCACCACAGGAAATGAAAATTTGTCGAAGACATCAGTTTCGTTCATATCATCAAATCGAAGTCAGAATTCCCAGTATTGTACAAGATAATAATTCCAAGTAAACTTGATGCTCGCTTTCTTCATTACACTCAAAGCTTTACAATCACCGAATCAGTTGGATCTGTGAAGAATGAAAAGAGACTCGCACATTGTTTTATAAGATGTGGATCCCATATGGCCCCTTTATGTCAGCCTTCTAGGAACTGTACCTGGAATGAACTTGCAAGGAAATTCTTTACATTTTGACGGTTGGACATCTCAGCCATCAGAATCAGTCTCGCGGAATGGCAAGGGAACTGCTTTCACCGCCCTGAACCTGCCAACATTATTCAGATGCTCATTCTCCAACCTGTTTCAACACATTCTGACTAATGTTAGAAGATAGATATTTTTCCTCTAAAGACCACAAAGCTCTTCTCATAAACTTTTCTAAGTAAAGATTGAAATAAAATGTACCTGTAAAAATTCCAGTGGCCACGTCGAATTACCTCCAAAGAAGCCAATAAAAAATCTAACATACGTGACTCAACCATGTTGAAGCGGAACCCCATGACAGTCTCCACCCAAGCAACTCTAAGAACTATGTTCAAGACCTGCAATTCAATTTCTCAATCTGATAAGAGCTTCCATATTTAACGCTTGAATGGAATAGGATTTAAATGGAGGGAGAACTCACGATGGACATGTAGTAGATGCTTTTGTTCTTGAGTATCAAATTATCTCTTAGCCATAGATTCTTGGATTTAGAGTTGAGAAGGCCCCAGTCCTTAACAAAATCCCAATACAATTGATAGACTGTGGAAAACACAGAAGTAACCAGGACTATACCAAACCATAGGTGGTTCTCCTGCCTACCGTAAGTTATCCTCGCACCAGCTGCCACCATGGCAGAAACGTACTTCCCCATGTTAGCCAAATGGTTGAGGTCACTTTCATCAAACCATCTTCTTGCACACTTTCATTGGCAAGAAAATGTATTAATTTGAGATAAAGAATTTGGCTTTGAGTGACTAAAAAATAAATGATCATACATTTTTGAAAGAAAAGTGCGTAGTTGTTAAGGGGAATTATACCTGCATAGCACGCCAATAGTAAGGCAAAAATGAAATGACATAAGCAAGCTCCCTATATAGCCTTCCGGATTTGCAGGTTTCATATCTATGTGTCTTGAAACTCCCAGCTAGAAAGTAGCAAGTTGTGGATCCCATGTGCCTCAACAATGGAATCTGTATTAGAATCGTGAGGAAGATTAGCCAAGCCACAAACTAATTGAAATCAAGAGAAAGAATATACAGAAGTTCAATGCTTTAAGCAGTAAATTATATGCTAAGAGAAATCACCTGGCTAGTAAGTTGGTCTGCCATGAAAAAGTCGACCATCAAAACCTGCAAATATGTTGTAATCAAGAAAACCAAAAAACAGAATTTTGGGTTATTACACTGACAAATTCTCATAATGCTCAACAAAATAAACAAGTATGATATATACCTTGTAAAATGGAGAGCAGACTATGTTTCGTATAATCCGGATGAAGCAATAACGTGTTGGACGATAGAAGATGTCAAAAGGGCAAATGAGCACGAAAATAAAAATCTGAAAAATACATGTGGATATCAGCACCCGTCTCTAGTTTAATATGAGGTTCAATTGCAGTTCTGATGAGCTTCCAAGGAAAACGACTTCTGCTTGAGCAAATATGCAATGCTGGTACAGACTAGGAAAACTTGTAACAGCTTGCTACTAACAGGAACCAGGAACACTTACTAGGAGGAGAATCCCAGGAATGGCATCGACATGGTTTGGTGAAAAACCGCTAGCCCTTAAGAGAAGATGGATTACCATTGCTGCAACCACCGAGGTCATGAAAGTGGTGCAAATGAGAAAGGCATCTCTGTACTTGAGGGCTGTGCTGGGTTGGAATTCAAAAATAAAATTGTAGTTGATCCGTGTACCCTTCCACATGAAGAGATTGCACCCGTACATAAACAAGTGAAAACTTAACAAGGCGAAGACACTGCATAACATCACAGTTAGTCCATCAACTGCAGATTCAAATCATCTTATCTTGGATGGTATAAACATAAAAGCAAGCATATGCTTCGTTGCTTACAATTTGCACTATCCTACTTCTCAAACAAATCCTTCATTTCTTGTCAATCCAGTTACAAGGAATTCCATATTAATTAGTCATCTAGTCCATTAAGGCATATTAAGTTCTTCCAATTTTTTTTTTTGTTAAAAACCATGTAGAATTTATGTGAAGAATTACTAGGTGGATTAAAGATAATGTTCATAATAAGCACCTGAAAACAGGGTAGACAGTTTCCACGTATGATCTTTCAGAATTTGGCTTAAAAATACCAGCCAAGTGTGCCAAGATTGCGTATAAACTGAACAGTGATACAAAACAACCAGTAAGCAATCCTGCAATAAGCAACAACAAAAGAAAAAAAACATCAATAAATAATAAAAAACATGAATCTTCCTGAAACAGCACCAGCGGCACTGGTTTGGTGGGTCCAATTCTAATTACACTAATAAACCATGATGAGGGTATTATTTCCACTAATGGGATTAGTGGCCACTGCCAGGACTATTTCTTGTCCATGGAATTTTGTGCGCGGCATATTTTGAATCAAATAATATTTTTTCAAAAGTATTTTTTTATTTAATGAAAAATTATATAAAAAAACATTAATTTAATGTTTTTTAAAATAAAAAAATACTTTCTAAAATCCTAGGTCAAGTCTCACCACTCAGACTAACCCTTGTGAGCTTTTTTTCCTCTAGTATGTCTACCCTACCAAATAAAAATGGATTTGCCTTGTCAATGAACTTAATTAAACGAAGTGATGAGAGGTGGTAAAGATTATTGTCGGTGTGTGTCAGAGAAAGAGAAATTACCAACAAAAAACGTAACCATGTGAGACTCTTTTTGTTGCTGGGGTTTCAGGAACTTCATCGCCTTTTTCCTGTCATTGTTGGCGAAGTGCTTTGTGAAGATGGACTCCACATCATCCATTAGTCTCACAACCTTATCAGTCAAGTAGTATAATATTACACATAATCCTTATCAGAAAACCATTAATCCCTTTCTCCAAATGTACTTGAGTAAACAAAATGTAAATTACATATTTGTGGAGAGCTAACCAGAAGTCATCATGCATACAAAAAGAACATGGCTGGACCATATCCTTGCCACGTACATTTTGGTATAGACATTAATTAGGTAGTGGGTGAAGAATAATAACACCATGGTATGATCATGTGCAGGCGAAGGATGCAATTCTGAGTACCATATGCACAACAGCTAGGCATCTTTCTTCATGACAAAATAATAATAATGTCTTGTTACCTTATCAGAGCTAATGAAGTGGGATCTCTTCACTACTTTTAAATAACTTGCTGATGCTTGTTGATTAGAGACCTGTTTATGAGTGAAAAATCCCAGTTTCAGTTGTTTTATGAACAGTACTAATTCATGAAGTTCATGCAGATGACATGGTGAGATAATATGAAATTGCATTCATCACTATTATATGCATAAGATTATCAGAAGAATGACTTGATATATGATAAATTATATATACTGTTCTTTTTTTCATTACTAATGATGATGAGTCCAATTTTAAAGTATTTATGTAGAATTCAGGAGATATAAGATCGATCGGGATAGTTAAAAGATGGAGCAATTGATGATATTTAGAAGTAAAAAAATAAAAATATATGCTCCAATCCCTTAATTTTATTACATCATCATTAGGTAAGGATATTTGGTGGTCTCACATTCTTCATGTGAGGAACATATATATATATATATTGATGTTATTGTCTCCAACACGAGTTAATTAGAAAGCGGTTTGGTTTCGGAACATACAAAAATACTTTCCCACTTCAAGATATCTACCAATTCTCAATTATATATTATTATTTTTGTAAAATCGCTATAGTCCACAGTGAATAACATTAAATTCAAAATGATGTTATTTTAACTAAATATATATTTAAAATCTTTAAGCCTATTTCTTTCAAAATATAATGTTTTTGAGAAACTGTTTTATACCCAGTTTTTAGAATATCAACATAATTAATTATCATTTTTTAAAAAAAATATTGTTCGTAAAAATTATTTTACGTACTTTAATATCTTATTTCTGTATTTCTTTTCGGTTGCTTTTGATTAATAGAATTTCTCACTCATAAAAAAAGGAACAATATTGGTTTAAAGGAATTTTGACGTATTAGAGGGCTGGGTTGAAGAAGGCATGAGCGAAGATAAATTATTTGTAAGCCAACACAGGCAGAGCTGTATAATCTCAATAGGGATTTGATTTGACTCAGATATGATTTACAAGTGGGGGGCTAACACAATTTGTTGTTTTCCCAAAAAAAAAAAAGAGTTTTTTTCTTCTTCTTGTTTCTTTTCCTTTTTAGAATATAAGTAAAATGCTCGTCTTTCTTCCATGCATATATACATGAACATACACACTGAAAAGCTGAGGTACGACCACCTTACCTTGTTGAATTTCTTCAATATTTTCGTGAAGGCCACCATATTCAATGAGCTGCCAAAAATAGGAAAGCTTATATATCAAGATATGCAAGGTCATAAAAAAATTTATCTTCGTAGCAGTATCTAGCTAAACCCCAATATTTTACAACCGTGTTCAATTCCGTCCAAAATCAATCATTATTGTGACAACGTTGGAGTGGCTGTTCAAATGATCAAAGCCATGGCATGGAATGGCGGATCTGTCCGTCGATTTTAGGAATTGGGAGTTCATATATAATCAATAGAAAATATTTTATACACAACAGTCCACGCACGAAGAGTATTTTTAGGTGGTGGGAGACATGCAGTCCTCTCTTAATTAAAAGACTGGATATTATGAGACAAAATATATAATACGATGACGAGGAATTATATTGGTGTGAAAATGAACCTGTAAGTTTTAAGTAGACCAAGGCCTCTATAGAGCTCCACAAATGCACCTCTAATCATCTTCTCAGCACACTGGATTTTCTTTCTATTAATGAAATCTCCAGCACCTAATTCCTTTTTAGGGTTATTAACCAAATCTTCCCACAACATTGATGTTACAGCCGTGATCGTTCGTGTTGGTGCAGCAGCTGGAATGCCAATCCTCATTGCCATCTTAGGTTTCCCTTTCTTTGTTTTTTTTCTTGTGGCCGAATTGATGCCCTCTCTCTCCAGTGCTGCGATGATTTCATCAATCTGTGAATCTGCGGAGGTCTCATTTGACTCGCTTGCACTTTCTGCGTAATAACACTAGGGAAATGTTATGTATACAAATTAAAATCATACTAAATCCTTGTTTTATATATGATTGTTCGTGTTGGTGCAGTGATCAACCGTTGCTATGCTTGCATGTATAACATTGGTAATAAAAGTAAATTCATAATTTGCAATTAAGAAACTACGACTGACGTGCATGCAAAACTAATTCTAGGCCTAATTGAAATTAAATTTTCATCTCTCGTATGCCAAAGGCCTAAAAGTTAGAGATCCGATTTCACGTGTAAATTAAATTAAATGATTGGAGTCAATTTTTAGTTCTTGGCTTAATGGATTACTGGTATGATGGTATCCGACTCGCTTCTTTCCGTTTCTGGAAAGTATCCTGTTGGCGATATAGTTTGTCATCATAAATAAACAAGAGAGAGCATTAATTGATTCAATCTGTTCACAATCTCCCTTTTAGCCACGTCTATGTATTGCCCACCTACTTGGCTAGCTAACGCACCCAAGTTCCATGAGTCTCCACGTACTTTCAAACGGTGTGGTCTCAATCTCATAGTATCTACTCCAATCTATTAGTTTTATGTCAAAGAAAAACGACCGTTACCAGAACAAAAGGAGTTCCGAGGTGGTGAGGATGAGCAAGAAAGAGGAAGGACTCCGGCATTAATCGGCTTACGACGGTGCTCGTTGAGAACCCGTTTGAGGTCCAACAAAGTCTCTAGCTGCTTGTTAAGTATCTCTCCTCTTTCAAGAAATTCGCTCTCTTTATTCTTGTAAAACTGGTTCACTTTATTTAACTCTCCATCCAGACTCTCAAAAAACACCGCCACCTAAAATATGAAGTGCAATTTAGATACAAAAACAAAGAAATCATATATAACCTGTAAAAATACTCCTCCCCTCCTAATTTGTATAATTAATCAGTTATAATTAACTCTCAAAGATATTAATTTGATTAAAAATTAGACAACTACATGAGAAAATCCGTGCCAAAAAAGGAAATGACAGAAAATAAACTAAATTAAGGAATATAATGAATTTAAATATATGTACAAACTGAGGAAGCTATATAAAACCTATTGAGTAACAAGTTTGATATAACCTTTTGGGGCCATGCGACCACTTAATATATACCTCATCTTCTTCGGAGAACAATTGAACAAGCTCGGTTTGGTACAGTACTTCTTCATCACCATCCTCCATGCTCTTGCTCCTCGCCTGTAATTAACCACCGAAAAACTGATGCTCTTTCATTGATTATTTTCTTTTGTTTTCAAACTTTCGTTGAGTCCTTGTTCTTCTCTATGTTATTCACAATAAAATCGTGACTACAAGAACCCTTACATAACCGTTTCCTTGATTTCGTGAGAGAATTGGAAAAATAACAAAACTGGGTGGAAAAAAAACCCAAAAAGGAACCGCACTTGGTGGATTATGACTCGCTCGAGTACCATATCCAACAATAGAGTAAAACCATTACCAATCTTTGGTGGGGGTACTCTGAGGAAAAGAAGAGCTGCCACTTACGCAGTAGAGAAATTAATTAAAAATTAGAGGAGATAATCGTTACTTAGACATATATAAAACAATCAAACATATAAAAAAGATAAAGATATATATTTTTGAGGTAAAAAGCACAATAAAATATATTTCTTATATCATCATGTCTTATCTCGTCTATCTCGTTATATAACTTCAAAACAACTGTGAGAGATGTTGTACTAAGGATGCGGGACCCATTAATTGAACTTTGGATGGTTATAGCGAACTCTAAAAATGAGGGAGTAAAAGAATACTTATACAAAACCAAAAACCACCTGAAATGTTGTCGAGAAGCAAATATTTTCTGGCACGATGGCAAGCTGAGAACGACAGAGGACGAGTAACAAAACTCGAGGATACCCAAAAATCATGGGGAAAAAAAACAGAGAGAGGAAAAAAAAAGAAAGAGGGATTATATATCGGCGCATGTGTTTTCATATCGGAAAAATTGATACTTTTTGCTGCAATATTGATGCAGCTTTTGTCTTTTTGATGAATAATTTGATGCCACTTTGCTTTGTTAATATTGGTCCCAAAAAGAGAAGAAGAAGAAGAAGAAACTATTCAGAACACTCCGATCTCTCGGTTTGTGAACTGGAAAAAACCATTAATGGCCGAAACCCCCACTTCTTATACATTAATGAGCTTACTTCGAAAGCCGAACTTAACTACTTATTGAGGTTGAAGATACAAGATTTCACATTGACACGTATAATACACACATGATATACATGTGTATGTGCATGTGTGTCTTCTTAAGTTGTCAAATACCTGAATGATTTCGGTTTCGGTATCGGAGTGGAAGAGCTTGCTGGATATATTTTTGGCGAGGGAGCGAATGGGATCAAAAATGGAAAGACCAAATTCATGGTCAAGAACTTGTTGGGGTTGTTTGGATTTTTGTGAGAGTTTGATCTTCTTTATCTGCTTCTTGAGTTGCCAGTAGTTTACAAAGGCTTCCTTCCATTCTGGGATTAGTTGAGCTTCAAGCTCCTTTGAGAACTTCACCATTTTCTTCTCTTTGAATGGAAAGGAAGTCGAGAGAGAGAGATAGGGAGAAGGAAGAGGGAGGGAGGAGAAGAGAACCTTTGAGGGTGCTGGAGGGATTAGGGAGATTTGTGTGTGTGTGTGTGTACATATAGAAAGAGGAAATGACAGAAACGTCGGGGGAAATGAAGTGAGATCCTCTTCTATTGGGTGTCGACACGTTGAGAACTCATGTTAGGTTAATCAATATGACTAACATGATATTAATTTTCCAGGATATATCAACGAAGGAATTGAACCCTAATCTTGCGTACTTCTTATAAAAAAAAATACATTTATTATACTTTTGTTCTATTTACTAATGAGTTAAAACTCTTTATGTTATTATTTTAGTTAGGTAAAGAACCAGTTTAATTATCTGTTTGGTATACCGTTTCAATTGGAATTTTTAAAAATTTTAATTTTTTTGTTTTAAATTATTTATTTAGTGTTTTTAAATTATTTTAATATGTTAATGTTAAAAATAAAATTTAAAAAATAAAAAATATATTATTTTAATATATTTTTAAATAAAAAAACACCTTAAAAAATAATTGTTATCACAATAAAAAAAAACCCCTTTATATATATATATATATATATATATATATATATATATATATATATATATATATAGTCTGACTCACATCTCCATTAATGGCCCTGCGAAGTGGAATCATTGTGCTCTTCCTTTCATTTGCATAAATCAATAATGGCCTTTTGTTTTACAAATTAATTAATTTCCTTCATTTTCCACTTTCGCTTTTCTATCGTGATTAATCCTGTGATCTCTTTTTAGCTCTTTTTCACAAGGCTCTTTCTTTTCTCGTTAATCTCTATATAATTACTAGCTAGCTAGGTATATGCTTCCGAATTTTTATTTTGCTCTTCACTTATAATTAAGTGATCGAAAGACTAGCTAGATCAGCTGACCCTATACTCTTCCGTCTTGAATCTTCTTCACCATCTGGTTTGGTGGAGGATAGTTCAGATCTTTCGTTCGTCTAACAATGGAAATCGACTCGGTTAGTGTCTATACCTAAAAACAAACTATTCCTTGTTTACTATATATGAGGTCTAACGCTAGCTTGTCAATTAAAGAATTTAATTGGATGAGGCCTTAATAATAATTTTAAATCACATATTTACAATTATTTATTCTTGATTTTTATAATTTAATTAGATTGAATAAGTTTCAAACTCCTAATAAAACACTAAGTTTCAACCAGTGGCTCTTTCGGCGCGTTTAAAACACGTGGATTGATTCTTTGCCAGAATATACTCTCAGTTTGCCAACTAAGAATTGAGGGGCTCCATGAGATCCGATGAGCACTGTTGAGGAGTTGTTCTGTACAGTACAAGGGACAAATACACTGGTTCTAGTGGGATTTGCTGAAGAAAAAAAATAAACTGCGGTGCCATATTTGCTGGTAGTTTCTCCCTTTGAGTGTTTCATGACGGTGGAACATGGCGTCCCTTTTGCGTTCCCCCACCGAGTCAAGTCCCCACATTTTATTAGATCAGTGGACTGTATATGGGAGGCCCTTTTTGGTGAAGAAAACATATTCAAGTCTTTAGCCTTAAAAGATTGCCCATAACTCGGGGCATGCAGCCCAAAAATAAAATTCCTGGGATACTGTTACATAACCTTTTAAGGGCTGTATATGGCGGTTGGCTCAGAAATTGGATGGCACATTTGGTCACACTTGAGAGGATGTCCTAGAATCTACGAGACATTTTCGTTAACTGTCTCTGAGTACCATGTCTGTTTGACTCTTGGGATCCTGAGAAATTTAGCATGGAATGACGGATAGGGAAACTGATGTCCATCTTGTAATAGCTACGGGGAGTATGTTTGAAGTACCGGCTCTGTAAATAGTTATTGCAATGACGTGACTGACTTTTTGAGGGACTCTTATAAATATCATTTTTTCTAGTCTTCTCTAAGCAATTTAATTGTCTATGAGCGCTTGGTCTGCCCAATGATCGTGGCAATAAAAAATTATATGTTGCTGAGGGTTTTAAGTTTTGTTGGGATACTGACAAGGTCTGATTCTATCTTTGAATTGCCAACATAGCTTGAGTAAGAAGATAATATGGTTAATTGGATAGGTAGAAGTGTCTACGATAATGGGTAGATTTATCATGTATCATGACTCACATGTGTCATGGTTATATGTCATGAAATAGCCTGGAAATATCAACAAGAAGTTTTAGAATCTAAGCTTATTGATCGGTTTAGTTTTACTTTTTTGCAACAAAAAGAAAAAAATAATGCATATCCAACTAATGCCAAATGTTTTTTTCTTTAATTTCATATCTCGTAATGTTGTGTTAGTAGTGGCTTGTTCTCTTCTAGTACTTCTCCTTCGTTTAATTACATTTTTGTGGTTTAGTTAAGTGCTTAAATAGGCATTGTTTTAGAAAAACAAGGTCACTTTTCGAGTCCATATATGATCCAGTAATGGTTGTATTCACGAAGGGCAGGGTGCATGGATATGGTAAGTGCTAGTCAAATGGATTCTGATCTGGCTCGCAGACAAATCCCACAAGCCAGCGTGCTTAAATTGAAAGGGGAAGTGGGTTAGATGCAAATTTCAGTACAAATTGTATTAGTAAAACAATAGGAATATTTAGCATGCTCATGTTCACGCCATTGGAACCTTTTCTTTATCTTCATCGTAAAGATGGCCGCGTCAATTTAGCCATCAATAACCCACATCGATAATTCCAAGAATATATTTGAAATTATAATTACAGTTTAAATTATTTTTTGTTTAAAATATATTAAAATAATATTTTTTTATTTTTTAAAAATAATTTTTTATTTCAACACATCAAAACTATCTAAAAATAAAAATAATAACTTTTAACAAAAAAAAAAAATCAAAATACGAGGAACAGGCCAAAGAGTAGCAATCTTCTCTTGATTACAGTTGTTTAAACGTGGATTGCTGTTTGGTCCGCGCCTTTCAACCATATCCTTCGTGTTTATCTATTTCTTCTATAGAAGAATAATATAATTTATCTAAAATCCTTATCCATCTGAATGCAAGGCTAATTAATCTCGTTTCTCACATGCTAATTAGGTAACTTTCCATTGGTAACACCATTAATTCTTTGTTTAATTAGGTTGCTCGGACAACATAGACGGCAGGCACTAGTACTCTTGTTTAATGGAGGATGCGCGCGCACTTGCTTCGCCCCAAAGTGTATTAAGGTGATTTTTGGAACTTTATTTAATGGTTTTAATTAGTTGTAGGATTAAGTGGGATTTTAACATTTGGAAGGTTCATAAAATGAATGATTAGGAGTCCTTTGATTCAATTTAAAATCTTAGTGCATGAAATAACTTTATAGCTTACATACCAAAGAAGTCCATTTAATTCTTAATTAGGACGGGTCTCTTTAATTCAATTTGGTGAAGCACACATGCATCAAAACTGAAATAATATTTCATTTTTGTAAATAAAATTCAAATCCATATCCTTTATTATAATAAAGAATGAGAGAAAATCCAAATAGATAAATTTGTAAAGCATATACACAGACAACTAATAAAAATAATTAAGAGAAAAATAGTTAGTTTGAGTTTCATAAATTTTAGGGTTATTAAAAATATACATAGTCGTTAATTTTAGAGTCCATAAAATTAGTTGAGGTGCATACAAGCTGTCCGAATAATCATGTTAATATAAAAAATTAAAAGAGAAATGGATAAACATCATTAAAATCATCAAAAATTTTAGAATAAGCTCGTGACAAAAATCAAAGAAAAGCCTCGAGGACAAAGAGTAGTGTTCAATCAAATGCATTATTAAAAAAGAAATGAATGCCTGTAGATTTCCTCCTTTTTATCTTTTGTTTTCATTATATATAATTGCAACAGATATAGAAGACGGTAAATGGTGTCATATATATATATATATATATATATATATATATATATATATCCTCATCCAGCACCAAATTAATGAAATCAAAGCAAAGGAATTACATCAATCTCTTTTCTCTAACAAGTGAAAAGAAATGCCACATCTCGGTGGCTTCAATTACCTATAAAAAAAAGTTATTTTAATATATTTTTAAATAAAAAATATTTTTAAAAATCACCATAAACCAGCAATTTCGAGCATACACGAAGGGAAAGATAAGGACTAAGGAACAAACGTACCGATTCCCCGCAATCAGCCGTGAAAAGGCTAATTATTTGGGCCGCCGCCTAGATTCCTCAACCGGCCCATCGAGCGATCAAGGGAAAGCATGTTAATCGGAGTGTCTACTGGAATTAACCCAGCGAGGTTCTAGTTGGGCTTCGTTTGTAGGGTTAAGATACTAGGAAGAGGCAAGACTAACATGTTTGGTTGTTTGATTATGTTTAGTTGTGGAATATTTTCTATTTTTTTAGAATATTTTCAAGAAATATAAAAAAATGTTTTACTGATTGAAAAGGAAAGTTGTTTCCTTGAAAACTCAATTTTTTTCTAATTCTTTGAAAAAATGATAAATATCAAAATAATTGTTTTTCCAATTTTTCATTATTAGACATTATGTCACACTACAGTTTTTTTTAGTTTAACATGGATGTCCGGGCCAGCTTGCGCGCAACTCGACTAATCTCACGGGCCCTGAAGTTAACAACCATGTAAGCCTCCAGTGACCATCATATGAGCAACCACAGGGCTCGAATCTGAGATCACAGAATGTCACACTACAGTTTTGATTATAAGGGATCATTATATATAGTATATATATGTAATTTATACTTAAAACCTTAAATGCAATGTGGTTTTTATAGTTTTTTAAAACAACATTCTATATTTTTTTCTTTTATAATTATAAAAAAATAATAGTAATGTTTTCATTTATACCTTTATGAATTAATAAGTTATGGAGTCTTTTTACCGACATTCTTCTTCTTCCTCTTCTATTTATTTCTTTCTTTTAATTTAAACATATTTAAAGAGTAAACGATGTGGTGCAAGTTTTTTTTACCATGAAACAATGATCATGACATACCGTGTAAAGGTTATTTTACATTGCGTTTCTACTTGTGTTTGGTGCGTTTGATATAAAAAAATATCAAATTGATATTTTTTATAGTTTTTTAATAATTTTAATATACTGATATAAAAAATAAAAAAAATCTTAAAAAAATATTTTAATATATTTTTAAATGAAAAATATTTTTTAAAAACACTCTTCATCACAATACCAAACACATATTTATAATAAAAAGGTAAAGAACAATTCTTATGAGATTGACCTAATAGTTTAGGAGATATTGACCTACATGTCCGCGCTTCGTCACAGGACTGGACTATTTTTTGAACAAAAAATAATATTTAGGTATTGAAAATGAATAAAAAAATATAAACAAAATTGAGTGGAACATACTTGCCGTTAAAGTCAAGTAAGTCACCCATTAACTTCAAGCTGCAGGTGTTACACCGTCATATGAACGTTGATGATCTCTTTTTATATTGTTGGATTTTTATTATCGAAATCTTTTTTATTGTATTATTTATGTTGTAATTAGAGTTTTAATTTGTATACAATATCTTTTCTCTCTCTTCTTTTTTCTCATATCCAGCCATTTCATAACTTTTTAAAAAATATAATGAATTTGAATAGTAATAAATTATTAATATTGTATTTTTTAATTGTGACATGTATAATTTTTTTTAATTTGATTAATATGTTTTTTAAAAAATGCTCTTTCACCTATATTTAAAAAACAAATATTGCTAAGAAGCCAAAGTAGCCGCAAATTCTGGCTGGTTTTCTTTTGGAAAAGGCGCCTCCTGGATAGTATTCTTTGATTTTTTTTTTTTTTTTTATGGTTGAACCAAAACCCTTCCTTCTTGTTATTTTATAGGAATAGGTTATGTTTATTTTTTGAAATTCATTTTTTAGGAAATTATTTTTTAAATTTTCATGTGTTTGTTTGCCATTAGAAAAATTGGTCAACGAAAAACATTTTCCAATTAGAGAAAAATTTAGCTTGGTTTCCAGGAAAGTATTTTCCTGGAAAATTTAGGCGGAAAACACTTTCTGAAAGTTGTGAAAAATTTAGAAATATCATATTATTTGCTGATTATATCAAATTTGATCCTCAAACTTTTGATTGCTATATATATTTTGTTTTGAATATTTATTTTTCAATTTCATCTCTTAAAATTTAATTTTTATATTAACTTTGGTCCTCATTTTTATAATTATTATTTACTTTTCTCTTATCATTTTTTTTTATTAAAATTTGTTATATATCAAATTTGGTTCTTATTCTTTTGATTGTTACTTATTTTATTTGAAATAATTTATGAAATGTTAATTATTATTATTTTAATTTCTTCATCTATCATTTTTTTTATTTTTTAGATTTGATTTATATTATTTTGATTATTATTTATTTTATTTGAGATAATTTATGAAATTATATTTTTTTTAATTTCATTCTCATTCAATTTAATCTGTAATATTTGCTACTCATTATTTTAATAAACTTAAGAAAAATAAAACATTAATACGTTATTTTTCAGCTAATTTTTCATGACATAACCAAATATTAAAAAATATTTTTTAATTTATTTTTTATGACACTGCCAAACATAAAAAAATAATTTATCTCCATAAAATTTACTTTTTTTAAATTTATTTTATTAAAAAATCTACTTTTCAGCGGATAAAAATGTTTAAAATATAATGAACGGGAGAGTCCACGTTCCCCTCTGACTCCATTTACGTTCCGATTGCCTGTAAATATCACTGGCCAACCTGTCGGCAATATCCAAGAGAGATTTGACAAACATCATGTCTGACGTCGCCAGAGAAGCATAGTTAATTCAACTCCAAGTTAACCCTCATCGGACAGAGGTTGTTTCCTTCTAGATCGATGTGCTCTTGCTTCCATGGAATTCTTGACTTTCATTTATGTTCTTAGAGTTTGTTTTCTTGTTTCTTATTGTGGTTAGTTTGATTCTGTCAATCACGGGTGTCTCTGCAGGCATTAACTTCTGGGCTTGTAGCTGGGTTTGGTGGTGCCCTTGCTCGAAAGATTTCTGCTTTTTTTGTTCAGTGCAAGTGGACCCTTTCTTTCCCACTGTGGTTTTTCCACATGCTCACATAGGTTTCTTATTGGGAGATGAAGAAAGAAGAGAATTTTGCTAGGTTGAAATTTCACTGCAAAAAGATATAAGTTGAAATTGAAAAAAGTCACATAATTAGCTAGTTGCACCGAACAAAATACAATAAAGTGAGTATATATTTATAATCAATCGATTTTATTTAATTCAAGGAAAAAAATTATTTCCACGGCAGGCCATTTAACTCAATGCAAATGAAGGGACCACAGGGATTCCCTGGTGCAGCTCTGTTTGAGAATGGGTGGCATAGGATGCGAACCTCTAACCTCAAGTTCTTTTCAAGAAGGTCAGCCTCGTATTTTATGTCACGAGTAGTGTGATATTTTTCATAAAGAAAATGGAACATTTATTACGTGTTTGGTGCCTTGAAAAAAACTCAGTAAAAAAATCAATTTAACGGACCACGTACGCTAACATTTTCTAGGCAAAGCATAAAGCCATAAATCAAGAGGAAAAATAAAATTTACCCAGCATTAAAATTTGGGCTGGGTTTTGTTAATTCTGAACGAGAGCTGCCCTTTGGAATCTTTTTTTTTATTTATTTATTTACGTGGGTGTCCTGGCTAGCTTGCGCGCACTACGACTAATCTCAAGGCCCACTAAACACCCTGCAAACCCAGTGGATATATAAGGCACCGCAGGGGTAACAGGCATGCACATAAAAACTCGAACCCAGGAGCAACAGGAGGAGACAAGCCCCTCCTACCGCCAGGCCAAGATCTTCATTGCTGCACTTTGGAATCTTGATTGAGGTGCGACGGGATATCATCCAAGCTGAAACAATCCACCATTAACCCAAAATTAGGCATTGAGTTTGAACTGAAATCATTCTTAAAATTGTGCTGAAATGTGGGCCGGTACTCCCAGTATTTCTATACTTTTCTTGTTTTGCCTGAAAATAATTATTTTTAAAATAATTTTTATAAAAAATAATATTTTAATAAATAAATTGTTTTTTTATATTTGATATCGTCATCAAAATTGAGTAAAAAATAATCTTTAATGTTTGATTATGTAATAAAAAATAACTTTTTATTTTTTTTTAAGTTTATTAAAAGAGCTGCGATCAAATCTGAAAAATAATAAAATTGAAGGGAGATGAAATTAAAAAAAATTATTTTTATAAATTATTTTAAATAAAATAAATATAAATAAAAAATAGATCAAATCTAACAGATAAAAATACTAAAGGAGAATAAAATTGAAAAAAAATTAATTTTATAGATTATTTCATGAAAAACAAATAAAAAATAAGAAAATATTTAGTCATGTTATTTTTTTGAAAAACAAAAGGTTTTGAGAAATGTTTTTCAAAGAAAATAAAAGGAAACACTTTTTTTTATTTAATACCATTTTTTTCTTTAATTTACCTTTAATCAACTTTGTTCAAGGTTACCAAACATTGAAAAAAAAAAGTATTTGAAAAAAAGTATTTTCATGGAAAAAAACGGGGCATAAAAGTCCTAGAGGCAGATGATAATTTTAAAATTCTTTGGAAAAATCCGTTCGTCACGAGTCTTACGTGCCTCGAACCTAATTAAAAGGAGGCGCGCATTTAACAACACTCGGATTGGATCCTCTTTCGTAGATAAGAATCCGAAGACCAGGAATAAGTTACACGTGTCACACTGTCATGTTGTTTAAAAAGATTGTGTTATATTATAAACTTTAAAATACAATTAATCAAGCGCATTTAGGGAATAATAAAGTATAGAAACTAAAGTGTTTCGACTAGTGGTCTTGGCGAGGAATTCTTTGCCTTAGCATTCAGGTTCAATTTTTTATGTGTACACCTGTCACCTCTGCGGTGCTTCCCTGCCTGCTGAGCTTGCAGGATATTTAGTTGTTTCGGGGATTAGTCGTGGTGTGCGTAAGCTAGCCCGGACACCCTGGGTTATCAAAAAAAAAAAATAATAAAGTATAGAAACTAGAATAAGATCTTAATATTTATATAGAGTAGGAGTACATGCTCGTAATAAAATATATGATCGGCATGCACATGAATGTGGGGACATTTGCACGTAGCTAGCTGGCATATAATTAATAGGAAAAATTGGATAATTTGTTAGCTGTATTTATTAATTGTTTCTTTGATTGGAGTTGAATGTGATTGAAAATTAAAGAGCTTTTTAAAGCAAGCAATAAATATTTCATCTACCAAGCACGTGATTCGAAGCTTAGATCTATCTTTTTTTTTTTAAAAAAAAAAAACACCCCACACCACATTATATATATATATATATATATATATATATATATATATATATATATATATATATATATATATATATATAAAATTGTCCGAAAGTCTCATGGATGATCAGTACTGTGATTACTTAATCATTATCTAAGAGACTGTTTGACATTTTTTTTATAGGACATTCATAATAAATAATATATATTTTTATTTTTTAAAATTATTTTTAATATTATTACATAAAAAAATTTAAAAACATAAAAATATTTTTTTTTTATCGTGAAACGCTGCTTGTAGTACAATTTCAAACCACGCCAAAATCTATTCATCAAAGGAAAAATAAGAATGATAACTAATCAGTTTAAGTGCCACTACAATACAGTCACAATTGCTTCAAGAAATAATATTTTTTTATTTTTAGATTTGAGAAAATTTTATTTTTCAAAAGTGTATTTTGTAGGTCAGATGAGTGAGTAAAACCTCGGCTATTCTAGACTTTTATAAGAGATGCACGTCCTGAATTGAACTCGAGACCTACTATGCAGATCTTAAACTCTTTATCATCACGCTACGCCCCTTAAGGACTTCGAGAAATAATATGCTGCGTACTAAACTAATTAAATCTATGCAAAGATTTATAAAATAATATTTAAGATTAATTTTAAAAGGTATAATTTAACTGATTAATTTTTAATTTTAATTTTTTTAAGTTATTAATTTGAGTTTAATAAATTTTAAAATTATTAAAAATTTATATGATAATTAACTTATTCTTGGAATTAATCTACATAGAGTACAGTATATATATAAGAGTAAGAAGAATATGGATGAAAAAGTATAATAATATGTCGTGCTAATCCATGGTTAGGTTAGGTATATCTTGTTGATGAGACGCAACAAGTACAAAGCAGAAAAAGGAGCACGATAATGCATGCTATTGTTTGACGGCATACTTTCGAAAACGAGAGTCTTGTCATCTTACAGCTGCACCAAACGCGTGATTACAACAAGTAAGGGAGTATTTATGAGTTAATGTGGCGAACAGTTAGTTGTTGGAACAATTTAATGCAGAATCAAATTGTTAAGGGCTATAAGACCCTCGCTCACACCCATCAATTTCTCATCAACGATCGACCTCGCCCTCCTAATTAAAATCACAAACAAAATGGTACGTTTTACAAGGGAAGGTGCTTTGTTATCCTTGCTCTGTCTTAATGTGCTCGTAGTGAGTGTGCTTGCTAGAGATGTAGTGGCTGTTAAAAATGAGGACGAGAAGTTCCTAGGTATTGAAAAGGGTGGAGGATTTGGTGGTGGATTTGGCGGAGGAGGTGGTGCAGGTGGTGGGTTTGGGGGTGGAGCTGGTGGAGGCGGTGGGTTTGGGGGTGGAGCAGGTGGAGGCGGGGGCTTTGGTGGCGGAGCCGGTAGCGGCGGGGGATTTGGGGGTGGTGCTGGTGGAGGCGGCGGGTTTGGGGGTGGTGCTGGAGGTGGCGGCGGGTTAGGCGGTGGTTCTGGAGGTGGCGGCGGGTTAGGCGGTGGTGCTGGTGGTGGGATCGGCAAGGGTGGTGGCCTAGGGGGTGGGATTGGAAAGGGTGGTGGCCTTGGTGGTGGGATTGGCAAGGGTGGTGGCCTAGGGGGTGGGATAGGAAAGGGGGGTGGCCTTGGTGGTGGGATTGGCAAGGGTGGTGGCCTTGGTGGTGGGATTGGCAAGGGTGGTGGCCTAGGGGGTGGGATAGGCAAGGGTGGCGGAATTGGGAAAGGTGGTGGACTTGGAGGCGGCATCGGGAAAGGTGGTGGACTTGGAGGCGGCATCGGGAAAGGTGGTGGACTTGGAGGCGGCATCGGGAAAGGTGGTGGACTTGGAGGCGGCATCGGGAAAGGTGGGGGTCTAGGAGGGGGAATTGGTAAGGGAGGGGGAGTTGGCGGTGGGATTGGGAAAGGAGGAGGTCTAGGTGGAGGGATTGGAAAGGGCGGTGGCATTGGTGGTGGGATTGGAAAAGGAGGTGGGATTGGTGGAGGCATTGGGAAAGGTGGTGGACTTGGAGGCGGCATTGGGAAAGGTGGTGGATTGGGTGGTGGAATTGGCAAAGGTGGGGGATTAGGAGGTGGAATTGGGAAAGGAGGAGGCATAGGTGGAGGGATTGGAAAGGGCGGTGGCATTGGTGGTGGGATTGGAAAAGGAGGTGGGATTGGTGGAGGTATTGGGAAAGGTGGTGGACTTGGAGGCGGCATTGGGAAAGGTGGTGGAATTGGGAAAGGTGGGGGTCTAGGAGGGGGAATTGGTGAGGGAGGGGGAGTTGGCGGTGGGATTGGGAAAGGAGGAGGTCTAGGTGGAGGGATTGGAAAGGGCGGTGGCATTGGTGGTGGGATTGGAAAAGGGGGTGGGATTGGTGGAGGTATTGGGAAAGGTGGAGGAGTAGGTGGTGGTGGTGGTTTTGGAGGTGGATCTGGTGGTGGGTTTGGAAAAGGTGGAGGTGTTGGAGGAGGAATAGGAGGTGGTTCTGGCGGTGGCTTTGGGGGAGGAGGTGGCAGCGGAGGTGGCTTTGGGGGAGGAGGTGGCAGCGGGGGTGGGTTTGGTGGTGGGGGTGGGTTTGGAGGCGGTGGAGGCGGTGGAATCGGACACCACTAAACTTTATACGTTGCATGCATGCATGCATGCAATCTCATATAAAGAAAAAAAAGAGAGACCTCTATAAATTAAAATATATTAACTATGCAATTTGTCTAGTATTTTTATTGTATCGTCATCATAATAATTGATTTCTTAATTACTTAACGTTGTTACTCCGTTCATGTGTTTTATTTATTATACTTAATTTCTACCAGGAATTTTGCACGCCTCAATGCTCTTGCTTTCTCTTTAACTCAAATGTGAACTTGTATAATTCCGAGCTCCGGCTAAGCTACACATGATCGAGATGAAGGAGAGTCATTATCAAAACGGCTCCTATTTTTATTTAATAATAATAGCAATTCCATTTTTATTTAAATGTAAAGCTTTGGTCTCTACGCTATTCATAAATAATCATAGAGGAGGTCCATGCCTATGAAAATTTGGCAAGTCTGTTTTCGTGATTTAAAAATATTTAAATTTACTTTAGTGTTTATTAATGTTAAAAATAATTTTTTAAAAAAATATTATTTTAATTAATTTTCTAGTGAAAAAAATACACTCTAAAAAATAAGAACAACTACTATTGTATTTTTAAACACATGTAAGAACAGTGACGTCAATAATTGCAGGAGAAGTCTCCCGTAATAGTATTGGTACTACAATATTGATCATGTGCGAATGTTTTTTAAAATGATAATTGCTTGTTTACTTCATCATTAATAACTTATTTCTTATTCTATTTTTTAAAATGGTTTTTGCTAAGAAATGTTTTGAATTTTTAACGTTATGAAAACATAAATAAAATTAATTTAAAACAAAAATATATATATTTTAATTTTTTTAAAAACACATACTTTTAAAAATGCAAAAACAAACTAGCTCTAAATTTGAATAAATATATACAATAAAATCACTTATAATAAGCATTGACATATATGCTTATGTTACAACAAGTTTTTTTTTTTTTTTTTAAATGTTAATTATACTTTTATTTAGTTTTTTTTCTTTTCTAGGGCTCTTTTTTCTTGATATTTATGTTTATTGACAATTTTGGCAGCATAGATTGGGCCTCCAGTCATTGTAATGGACCAAAACATTCGTCTTTGTACCTTTCCTTCATTCAGGGGTAAAGTAAATGAAAACATTTCAAATTTGGGCTAATTAATGATGGCTGAACAAATACATAATGGGCCTTGGTTGGCATCAGATCATCATATAATGGGCCTTGGTTGGCATCAGATCATCATAATGATATGGTAATGAATACTGGGCCTTGTTATCCAAGATGGGTATCATACAATTTCATGAATTGACCTAGCATGTCGACTAGGATATTTTTTCAGACAAGTCAGTAAAATTCTTGTTTATTGATAGAAAATTGTATGATATCCAAGATGAGTAGTATACAATTTCATAAATATCACGAGATTTGACCTTACATGTCTACTTAGGATCTTTTTATTTATGGATCAATAAAAATCTTTTTTTTTTTAATTAAAATTTGAGTTAACTTATGTAAATTTATTTAACCCGCAACCCAAAACTCGGACGGACCGAGTTGGATCCTATAATAATCCTATCATGATGGGTTAAGGCCTATTACTTAGGGATTTTTTAATATTATAGTAATAATGACGGTCCAAAATGCTTTTCGTTTACAAATACATTAAAATAAAATTTTTTTATTTTTAAAAAATAATTTTTGACACTAGCACTTTAAAACGATCTAAAAACATAATTTTTTTTATTTTAAACATAAAAATTTAAATTTTTTAAAAATACAATTTACACTGCTTTTTCAAACAGACGTTTACCGGTTCGACCACAGGAAAACAAGGCTGACTTTACTTCCAGAGCTAAGAATGAATTGTGCAGCCTATAGACAACCAAATAGTTGTTGCATGGAGAGGAAGACCATACGTCAAGGGTTAGGGCTATGGGTGCTCTTTAATACTGTATTCGATGCATGAAAGAAGGAAAGATATGACAAATTTTGTCAAGGATTTTTTTATTTTTTTTTATTTTAAGAATCAAGTTATATATCAACAGAAGAACATGAATTTGTTTGTTAGAATAAAAGGAGAAAAAAAATGACATTTCAATTATTATTTTCTTGAAAACCATTTTGATTATGTAGTTGTTTTTATTTTATTTATAATAAATAGTTTAATTGTCGAGTTGTAAATGTAAGGTTTGTGTATAAACTGGCTTGTATGTTCTAGCCTTCTTGCAGGAGACCTAGTTTTTTTTAAAAAAATTAAAAAATATATAATCTTTGAAAAACTTTTTTGTCATTGTTATTAAACCGAAAAATATATTTATGTTGAAATGTTTTCTTTGTCAATATAATTTCTTTATTAATGTATCTCTTGATTATCCTGGTCAAGATAATATTTTTAAATAAAATCAATGTTTATATTTTATTTAAAAATATTTTATAACTATTAATACAAGTTAACAAACAATCTTAAAATATTATGTGTGATTAAAAGCTAAAAAAATTTATAAATATGATAAAATCATGTTCAAAATCAATTTAAAAATTTTAATAATAAAAAACCAAATTCAATCAGACTTTCATAAATAATTTACTATTAGTGTAATTATTTTCATTTCAAATATATAATAATTAAGTAAAATTATTAAAATTTAAATAAAAAAGCCTTTAAAAATCATGTCAAAATTAAAAAAGTATATGAATTTTGTAAATTTTTCTTGGACTGTTAAAAAACAAAGAAAAAAAAAAGGACAGCAAAGAACCATGCGTCTGGACTGCATGCTTCAATAAAATGATTAAAAACACATAAAGTGCTTTACATGAACCACAAAAACCCTAATTATTTCAGTGTCAAGGGTTAGTCTTCTCTCTCTCCTTTTTAATCCTTGAATCTCAAGAGTATCGCATTCATGAGACAGCTATAGCACTAGAAAACAGAGTAATAAAAACATACCCACTCACCAGAGCACAGCCGCTTGGCTTAGCCTTAATTCAAAAAAAGCTTATTTGGCTCTGTCTATGTTCCTACTTCCTAAAAGGCTTGATGGCCTTGCCAGTTGCCTGAAGTATCTGCCACTGCAGGAAAAATACAGCAAAGAAAAGTTGTGTGTGAGAGAGAGGAATTATTGTGGGGGGGGCAGCACTGCAGTTGACCAGAGTGTGAAGGGTAGATTTCAAACTGGGTCCCATGTCCATTTCTTTCACCAATAGCATGAGCTGTGCAATAAAGTATATTTTTTGATAACATTAATGCATACTTTAATTGATTAATAAATGTGTAATTATGATCCAAAAACTTCCCTCTGTTCACACCTTTGAAATAAACTCTGCTCATTCATGCTTCCTTGTACTGTTTGAAACTTCAACAACTACACTGGAAATAGCTCTCAAGATATATTAACTTCGAAGAAATTGAAGTCCACACTTGAGAGGGAAGGAAAAGGACGGTTAATAAAATAGAAAAGGGGAAAGAAAGAAGCTTTGGATTCTTGAATTGCGGAGATGTACCGTGAAAGTCTTGATGTGTTGTGGGCTCAGTCAATACTTTTTTGCCATGAAAGGTACTTTCTTTTGGATGGTTATTTTGATCCCAGCTGTTTTCTTTGTCGATATGGTAAAGGTTTTATTTTACTTCCCCCACTTTACCTTTCATTACAATCATGTTCTCTTGTTGATTTTCTGTTGCAAATAAGTCATCTGGGTGGTTTAGCTGGACTTTTCTTGTTTTTGAGCTTTCTACTCCCTTTTTACTTTTCTTTAGCCTGTAGGGTGCTGAGGTCTGGGTGGTTTATTTATGTGGTGGGCTTTGGTGAAGAAGAATTCAAATTTATTGGCTGGTTTTGCATTTCAAGTGATAATTTGGATGCTCGGATTCTCAGTTTTGTGGTTTCAAGGGCTTGAAATGTGTTAAGCGATAATAAGACTTTTAAGTCATTGTTGATTAGGATGGCAATGTAGGTTTCATATGTTTGTTAAGAAAAACGTATTGGTTCACTATATTTGAGAGTTCACAGGTTCAGGTTCTTCCATGTTGTTCATGATCATAGAATACATGGCAGGCAATTAGAGCATAGTTATTTTTTTGTTGTTTAAGTTACTCAAGGAGTTCTGATTTTGTGTGTTTTGCTTTTGATTCTGTTTTGGAACAATATCAAGGGTAATGAAACGTTATGAGACTTAAGAATTGGATAAAAACGCGGGGACTTGGCATCAGAGGGAGATTGTGGAAGATGATGAAGTGTATACGTTCCGGGGAGCAGCTAAGATTAGATGACAATGCTTCTTCTTCAGAGTCCTTGGCAACTCGGGACTATTCGGCCAGTTATTCATCACGAGCTGCTGAGGCAGATATAAAGATCGAGAATAGCAACATTGAAGAAGCAGAGTCATCCCTTCGTGAGAGTGGTTATCTCAACTATGAGGTAAAGAAATAAGGCTTTGTTATCATTTTTTTTTTGCTCTGCCAGAATTTAATGCCAATAGACTTGATAAACTGTTTAAATTTTCATATTAAATCTGTGAAGAAGACATTGAAAAAAGCTATGCAATGAACTGTATCTATATACAGGATTTAGCTGTTATGCACCTTTTAGGTGTGGATAATGGGGATGCCTTGATATGTTAGGGTGACCAAAAAAACTTCCATTTTGCAGTGAATGAAACCACAGCATAACCATTTGGGGGCAGCATTGTGGGTGTGCGTGCGTGCGTGCTTGTGTAATTTGAGATGAAGCATATAATGTTAAACTCGTGATGTTATTTGAGATGGTCCGATCCCATTCAAGGTCAAACTAATGGATGCATCAATAAGAAAAAAAATATGGAATTAAAGTATTAGAAGAGAAGAAAGGGAATTTGAAGCACTCACCTGTGGCTTGCATTTTTCTTTGGGCTCATTTATAAGATTTGACGCTTTGTTTCTGTTTTATTTGACGCACCTTACTGCATTTCCTCATCATTGAAATTGGTATCTTTGTTGAATTTTATAATGTAACCTCACAATACTTCATGAGGCTAAGAGGCCATCTAATTTTATAGGAAGCAAGAGCATTATTGGGAAGGCTCGAGTATCAAAAAGGAAATATAGAAGGAGCACTTCATGTGTTTGAAGGAATCGACATTGCTTCTGTGACTTCTAAGATTAAAGTCTCCCTTTCTAGAAGATGTGAACAAAACCGACGCCGTTCTCAAAGTGATGCTGCGCCACCCATGTCGATGCATGCTATTAGTTTACTTCTTGAAGCTATTTATCTCAAAGTAAAATCATTGCAGGGTCTGGGACGGTTTGAAGGTATATTCTGACCTTGTTTTCGTTTTCCATTTTATATTTTCTAGTTTAGTGCATTGAAACTTTGGGATCCAAATGCTGTGGTTTGATTTTGGAGAGCCACTGGTTTGTAAGACCCTGCAGTAGCAGGACTGTCAGTGGGCAGCAAGCTTCTCTTAATGTAGTTTGCTTGGATATCTCAAGTCTCGAAAGGGTCCAAATATAAAAAATAAATAATTATAGAGGCACTTTTGCTTGTTTTAAGAAAAAAAATTGTATAAATCAAGGAGTCATGTTGCTTGGTTCTTACAACTATTGTACCTAAGTTTTCTCTATGGGTTATTTTGTATGCAGCAAGCTATTTAATGTATGTATGTTTAGATGTTCTTATATCATGAACACATGCACGCACAGATGCAAATGATGAAAATATGAGATGAAAGGATTCTAGATGGCTGTATGTGATGTATATATTATTTTTTCTTTATGGCTAACTTTCCTTCCTGCCTATGTTTGCAGAAGCTGCTCAGTCATGCAAAGTGATTTTGGACACTCTTGAGTCTGCATTACCAGAAGGCATGCCAGAAAGTGTTTCTGCAGATTGGAAGCTACAGGATATTCTAAACAAAGCTGTTGAATTGCTTCCTGAGTTATGGAAACTTGCTGGGTCTCTCCAAGAAGCTATCTTGTCATACCGGAGGGCTCTCCTATATAATTGGAATCTGAATATGGAGACCACAGCTAAGTTAGAAAAGGAATTTGCTGTTTTTCTGTTGTATAGCGGTTGTGATGCAAGCCCTCCTAATCTCCGTTCACAGGTGGATGGATCTTTTGTACCAAGAAACAATATAGAAGAGGCTATTCTTCTGTTGTTGGTTCTACTAAGAAAATTTGCTGCAAAAAAGATTGAGTGGGACCCGACAATCATGTACCACCTTTCTTTTGCACTATCTGTTTCAGGGGAACAGAGAGCACTGGCCCATCAGGTGGAAGAGTTGCTTCCAGGGATCATGGAAAGGAGAGAAAGATATAGCATTCTTGCTCTCTGTTACCATGGAGAGGGTGAGCAAATGATTGCTTTGAATCTTTTGAGGAATTTGCTGAATAACAGAGAGAACCCAGACTGTGTTTTGGAATTATTATTAGCTTCAAAAATTTGCGCAATGAATATGATTTGTGTGGACGAAGGGATAACTTATGCTTGCAAAGCGCTCTCTAAATTGCATGGAAGATGCGACCAGATGGCAAGTGTTGCAAACTGCTTACAGGGTATTTTACTGTCAACTCAATCCAGATTAGTTGCTTCTGATACAGAGAGAATTTCTAAACAAACTGAAGCGCTTGAGGTGCTGGAAAGTGCTGAAACAATGATGAGAGAAAGAGACCCGTCTATCATATTCCATCTCAGTCTAGAAAATGCTGAGCAGAGAAAGTTGGATACTGCCCTTTACCATGCAAAGCAGCTTTTAAAACTTGAGGCTGGGTCTAATGTTAGAAGTTATATCCTTATGGCGCGAATATTGTCAGCTCAAAAACAGTTTGTTGATGCAGAGAATGTAATTAACGCTGCTCTAGATCAAACTGGGAAGTGGGATCAAGGAGAGCTGTTGCGGACAAAAGCTAAACTCCAAATTGCACAGGGGAAATTACAGAATGCAATAGATACCTACATTTATCTGCTTGCTATTGTCCAAGTTCGAACTAAAAGCTCAGGTTCTGGAAAGAAGCTGCCAAAGGTATGATTGATTTACATACCCATCATGCCTATTATGGTGACACTGTGAAAAAACATATGTTAGGACGTTTAAAGTGTAAATTTCTCACTAAACAGAAAAGTCAGCAGCATTAAAGAAATGGGAGCATGTCTTAATCTTTGAGCATAATGTTTCGAAAGAATATACAATTTATTTTCTTCTCAATTGGATATGCATCAGGAAATTATTTTAATGAAGACAAGGGTTCGCTCATTTGCTGATATGATTTTAATTTTTTAACTCTCATGAAGTGCTTTCTTGAAATTTAGCATTCCCTGTGTTAATTCACTGGAATCCATCATATAGTTGTTTGAATGTAATATCACCAGGAACATAGTTGTTTGATCTTTTCCAATGAAGAAAATAAATTTAAATTGGAGAATAAGAACTTTTTGCTTCATATTTTTTGTAATTATTTGTAAGGTGCAAAAATATAAATATTTACAGCCTTCGAAATACAAAAGTGTCTTTGAATGTCAATGAAAATGTTTCTTTTTTCTATATTAAAATTTGTAAAATTTCCCAAAAGTAATCTATGATTATTTAGATTGTGCAACTAGAAATAGATTATGGTATCGTGAGCAGTGCTTGCAACTAAATTTATGTTTTTCAACTTTGAGGTGAGAGTTAAGACTTCTCACGTTTTAGGAAGTTTTCATGGGAAATATTTCTTGAAATTTTTGTCTAGTAAATAAGGAAATCCTCATCAACTCTCTACGGAGAGCTATTCTCATCCCAAAGTACTGTATGAATTTGAAAAGCTTTTGGGTTCTGTCGTTGCCTTGAGAAGTGAAAACAGCTGGAGTTTGGGTTTGAACCCAATGAAGTCTGTGCTGAGGCAAAAATAGTAGTATTGAATAGCACAAATATGCTTCTCAATTTTTTTTTTATTTTTTTTACATATATATAATTTTGCAGAATCGGAGAAACAGTGATCGGAGTTTGGAAATGGAAACATGGCATGATCTGGCTAATTTGTACACAAGTTTGTCAAAGTGGCGGGATGCTGAGGCCTGTCTTTCAAAATCCAAGATTATCAGTCCATATTCTGCTTCAAGATGGCACTCAACAGGTGATTAGATGTTCATAAATGATGCACTCCCACCTTCATCATGTCTTTGATATACAGGCTGCAGCTACATATAATATATAGGCGGTCTAGTTTATGTGCAAGATTTGATCCCTTTTCTGCTTATTAGCTCCTCTCAACCCAAAAGTCTTATGTTAAAATCTAATAAGCACATGTTAAAAGCTGCGTCTCTTAACTGCAACTTAAACACTTCAACTGCGACCAGAATAGTTCCAAGAACCTTTCTTAGAAGTACGTTTCTTATTTGGAAAGTATATAAAGTTACCAACATACCACTTTCATCCTCGTACACCAAAACAATTGATGCTAGGCTTATCAATGTCTGGTAAGCCTGTGGAATGAATAATGTTAGGAAATGGCTCCAAAACGTAAGATTGCTTAAAACTATGGAATTGTTCTGTAATGTGGAAAAATCATATTGAAAGTTCAATTTTAGTCGTCTATGTTGCTTCCTGGCATATTATGTCATTTTTCATGTATAGATTTTTTAGGTTTAGGGTACCAAATTAAAACAAGTTGCTTATAGACGAGTCAGTTCTGCAGCAAAATGTAATTTAATGTTCTGCCAGATCTTTCTAATACATTAAAATATTAACAAGAGAACTGGTGATTATGTTAGGTTTACTCTATGAAGCAAAAGGCTTGCATCAAGAAGCTCTGAAAGCATTCAGGGCAGCATTAGATGTGGAACCCAACCATGTCCCAAGCTTGGTATCCACTGCCTGCATCCTCAGACGACTAGGCAGTCAGTCAATACCAATTATCAGAAGCTTTCTCACTGATGCTATTCGACTTGACAAAACAAACCATTCTGCATGGTACAACCTTGGACTACTCTACAAGGCTGATGTCAGTGCATCAGCACTTGAGGCTGTCGAATGCTTTGAGGCTGCAGCGTTTCTGGAAGATTCTGCGCCAGTTGAGTCCTTCAGATTACGACCTGATCTTGAAGCACATTTTGCTCCGTAAGCCCATATGTATGTAGATATGTATTATTACTCAAAAATACTTGTTTGACTTACTCTAGTTGAATGATGTAATGTAAAAGTTAATTTTATTTGTTTTTCTAGCAAGTTTTAATCCCCATTCTTTCTTTTAATATTTAACTTCAAATTAATCCAGCTTATAGTAATGGAAGGGAGTAATTATATTTATCAGACATGTTTCTGGACTCGAGGGATTCAATTCAAGAGAAAACATTTTGAGTTTGAACTCGGGGGATCAAGAAATTGGTGAGCAGAAAAAATTAGGTGCAAATTCTTTTCTCCAAGCAAATTCTTTTTAGTTATTATGCCGACATACTTCTCTGGTCACTAGGAATGGAAGAATCCAATCCAATTGGATCGAATTACATCAGATACCTGACGATTCAGCTGAAATTATACCAGCAGTTGTTGACCTAATAGATTCTTTTGAGAAAGCAAGTTTTGCGCCTATCATGTGATTCAAGGTCTTTCAGACCTCCCCTCGTGAACAAAAAGGAATTCGCATCTATGAACTCATAATTTTTATTTTTATTTAGATTTCAATGAACAGTTTTCTTTTCTAAACACACGAAGGGGACATTTTCTTTGCGTACAGAAAATAAGGGCGTGCCATAAATAATTATATTGTAAATTGTGCTCACAAATTAATGAAGTTTTTCCTTGAAAAAGAGAGGAAAGACACCAAATTAAAACTGATAGTTTTGAAGTAAAGAAAGAAATCAGAAGACTGCAAGAATAAGAATACTAATGTGTTGCAGGGTGAGGATAATTGATTGCATATCTTATTTGATAGACATCTTTTCAGATATATAGTAAAAGAAAAAACTGAAATGCTAACTAATAGCAATAAATCATAAAAAACTGAAACTAATATAACAGGAAGGTAACGTGGACTTATGGCAGTCCTGAAGCAATCTTTAACAGAAACGATTAAGGAAACATGGGAAAAGAATATTTTTAAAGTTCTTTAGGTTTCCTAAACTTGGGAATTATGATAAAGGTTGTAGTTGGAGTTCATGCCGTGATGGCCAGTGGTGGCGTCACAGATCCTGTTTGGTTGAACATGGTTGCTCTTGCTGCCAGGAAGCATGCTGTTCCATTTGTCGTTGTTGCTGGTACTCATAAGGCATGCTGACATCTGAATCCTTTTGGATAGAATATCTGATATTCTTTGGATATTTTCCACTAGTATTCCTTTGTTATGCATACTGGACCAAAAGCAAACACAAATAAAACACAAACAAGCAAATTTACGTGGTTCCCCAAAACCGGGTACGTCCACGGAGGCAGCAGATTGTATATTAATGGAGGAATGATACAAAACACTCAACTCAACCCAGTACAATCCCACTGAACCCAGTGTTTCACTCTTACACTCGGTGTTTCTCTCAAATCTGCACTCTTTCACTCTCACAGTTGCATTATTTTCTTCTGCACACTTGCACTCTCTATACTCTTTCTACACTTCACTCTCGTTTCTCACTTCTTTATAGGTGAATGGAGAAGCATTTGATAGCAACCCATGTGCAGAACCAACTACTACAATGACAAAAGTCATGGTGGTTGGGTAAAGGTTGACAAAAAATGTTGACAATTGCTACAAATCTCCACCTTGGCAAGATTTTTCCATTCAATCCTCGTGATCAATCAATACTGCCTCTAACGCGCCATATGGCGCTGCACCCTGAAGGTGCTCAACACCGAGAGATGTTGACCAAGTCCAAACAATGTTGGAACTTGATCCCTGAGACACATTTTGTGAGCATGTCAGCTGGATTATCTGCAGTACCAATCTTCTGTAGCAGAATATCCCCTTCATCCATAATTTCTCGAACAAAATGAAATCGAACATCGATGTGCTTGGTGCGGGAATGATGAACCTGATTCTTTGCAAGACAAATAGCACTTTGACTATCACAATGGACATCCACGTGCTCTTGAATAATTCCCAAATCGTCAATCAACCCATGTAACCAAATAGCTTCCTTGAAAGCTTCTGTTACTGCCATGTACTCTGCCTCAGTTGTTGACAAAGCTACTGTTGATTGTAACGTTGACCTCCAACTTACAGGCCCTTTAGCAAGCGTAAACACATAGCCTGTTGTTGAACGACGCTTGTCTAAGTCACCAGCATAGTCCGAGTCCACATAACCAACTAAATTTTGCCCGAGTCTATCATCCCTCTCAAACTTCAAACCAATATCAGTTGTGCCATGAATGTACCGTAGAATCCACTTAACTGCCTGCCAGTGACCCTTTCCCGGATCATGCATATACCTGCTCACCATACTGACAGCATGTGAAATATCTGGTCTCGTACAAACCATCGCATACATTAATGCACCAACTGCATTTGCATAAGGAATTTGAGCCATATGCTTGCGCTCTTCCTCTGTGCGTGGAGACATTGAAGCATTTAGCTTAAAATGAGGAGCTAAAGGTGTGCTTACAGGCTTGGTCTTACCATCTACCCCAAATCTCTGTAGAATTTTCTTCAAGTATTGGGTCTGTGTCAAACAGACTGTGCCTTTTCTTCTGTCTCTCTGAATCTCCATGCCAAGAATCTTCTTAGCTTCTCCAAGGTCCTTCATTTCAAACTCAGTTCTCAGTTGAGCTTTCAGTCTATCAATCTCCACCTTGCTCTTCGATGCGATCAACATATCATCCACATATAAGAGCAAATAGATGAAAGAACCATCAAGAAGCTTGCGAAAATATACACAGTGATCAAACTGACTCCGTGTGTATCCATGTTCTGCCATGAACTTATCAAATCGCTTATACCACTGGCGAGGAGATTGTTTCAATCCATACAATGACTTCTTCAGTTTACAAGCCCAATTCTCTTTCCCAGTGACTTTGAAACCATCTGGCTGAGACATGTAAATTTCCTCTTCCAAATCTCCATGTAGGAAGGCAGTTTTCACATCAAGTTGGGCTAACTCCAAATCAAACTGTGCAACCAAGGCTAACAGAATACGGATTGATGAATGCTTAACAACTGGAGAGAATACCTCATTATAATCTATCCCCTCCTTCTGAGCATAGCCTTTTGCTACCAATCTCGCTTTGAATCGGATGTTGTCTTTTCCAGGATTACCTTCCTTCTTGGCATATACCCACTTGCAACCAATTGTCTTCTTTCCCTTAGGGAGTTGTACCAAATCCCAAGTCTGATTCTTGTGAAGAGATTTCATCTCTTCATCCATTGCCTCTTTCCATTTTGCACTTTCTACACTCTGTACTGCTTCTTTGTAGGTGTAGGGGATTCCATCATCAATCACCGGAAGTGCATAAGCCACCATGTTACAATACCGAGCAGGTTTCTTGATGACCCTTTTTGGTTTACTCGTTGCAATGGATTCTTGTTGTGTGGTTGCTGGAGTTGTTGCATCCTCTTCATCTGAACTTTCAGCTGAATCTCCTTCAGTAGGGATTGTCTGAACAGTCTTTACAGGAATGACTGAAGTCTCCAACTCCACCTGTTGTGCATCACCAGACTGTTTTTCCTTCTCTTGTGATTTCTCTTGCTGTAACATGCCAGACTCATCAAAAGTGACATCTCTACTCAAAATCACTTTCTTTGATTCAGAACACCAGAGTCTGTAACCTTTTACTCCTCCACTAAAGCCCAAAAATATAGCTTTCTTGGCTCTAGGATCTAGCTTGGACTCAGTAACATGATAATATGCTGAGCAACCAAATATACGCATAGAGTCATAATCATTTGCAGGAGAGCCTGACCATACCTCTAAGGGGGTTTTTCCATCTAATGCTGCTGAAGGTAACCGATTAACAATATGACGAGCATAACTTAATGCCTCGCCCCAGAACACTTTGCTTAGTCCCGAATGTGATAGCATACATCGGACTTTCTCCACCAATGTGCGGTTCATGCGTTCTGCTACTCCATTCTGTTGTGGTGTTTTGCGAACAGTAAAATGTCGCTTGATCCCTTCATTCTGACAAACTTCAAAGAAAGGATCTGAAGTGTACTCACCACCATTATCTGACCGAAGAGTCTTAACTCTCCTTCCAGTTTGAGTCTCCACCATTTTCTTCCATTTCAGAAAGATATCAAGGACCTCATCCTTGTGTTTCATCATGTACACCCATACTCGTCTTGAGAAATCATCAATAAAAGTAACAAACCAACGATTACCTCCAAGAGATTCATTCTTTGAAGGTCCCCATACGTCTGTGTGAACATAATCTAGGATCCCTTTTGTGTTGTGTACCGCAGTGCCAAACTTGACCCTTGTCTGTTTTCCAAGAACACAATGCTCACAGAACCCATGCTTCCCAGTCTTGGCGCCTTTTAATAGACCTTGCTTGACTAATCCTTGCAAAGCCTTTTCACCAGCATGCCCTAAACGCATGTGCCAAAGTCTGGAATTATCTGCTTCATCATCTTCTATACTTTTGGAAACAGCTGCTGTACCAGTAACTGTAGATCCATCCAGGAAATATAAGTTTCCTATCCTCGTGCCTCTTAAGACAACTAATGCACCACGGATTGCTCTCAAGACTCCACCATGCATGATAATCTTATAACCACTGGATTCTAGGACTCCAAGTGAGAAGAGATTTTTCTTCAAGTCAGGTACATACCGTACATCTGTTAGTGTCTTGACTACCCCATTATGCATCTTCAGATGGATAGTCCCAATCCCTTTGATCTCACTAACATCATCATTACCCATCAACACAACTCCTCCATTGAACTCCTCGAGTCTCGAGAATAAGTGCTTATTAGGGCACATATGATAGGAACATGCAGAATCAAGAATCCATTCACCAGAATGGTTTTCTGGTGCTGAGACCATGAATGCAGAGTCTCGTTCATCCTCATCTCGTGCAACGTTCACAGTTGGTTCATCTTTTTCCTTGTTGCCCTTGATTGGACAATCTTTCTTCCAGTGCCCTTTTTTGTGACAAAAGGCACACTCATCTTTTGCAAGATATCGTCTGTTTGATGATTCTCCTCTGGATTTTGAGCGAGATCTCCCTCGCCCTCGAAATCTTCTGGGGTTTGTTCTGCCTCTAACTGTCAATGCTTCTGACGTTGACTCCTTGTGAACAATCTGGTCCTTCTTCCGGTACTCATTGTTCACCAAAGCATTTGACACATCAATGAATTTAATCTTTTCTTTACCATACAGTAAAGTGGTGACGAGATGTTCATATGTGTCAGGCAGTGAATTCAATAATAGCAGAGCTTTATCTTCATCATCAATTTCCACATCTAAATTCTTCAAATCAGCTATCATTTTATTGAAATCATTCAGATGCTCATTCATAGAAGTACCTTTCTTGTGCTGAAAACGGAAGATCCTTTTCTTCAAGTAGAGACGATTCTCTATACTCTTCTTCATAAACTTGTCCTCCAGTGCTTGCCATAATTCCTTTGCAGAGTTTTGTTCTGAAAAGGCGTACTTCTGATCCTTTACAAGACAAAGTCGGATAGAACTGCAAGCCAACCGATTTATCCTTTCCCAGCTTTTATCATCCAGATCCTCCGGTTTATCTTCTAGAGTGAAATCCAAATTCATTTGGACAAGCATATCCATGACTTCACATTTCCACATGCCAAAATTACCTTTCCCATCAAACTTCTCCACCTCAAATTTGGTATTCGATACCGGGATGTATTGTGGAGGTATACTAGCATTCCCCGCTGATTTTTCTTCTGGAATATCAGCCATTAGGACGTCTTTGGATTACAAATGGAATCCCGAACTTGTTAAAAACACGCACTTTTATGCTCAAAAAAGCCAAAACAGTAACTTCAGTGTGCTGTTTCACAAAACGGACCCCACGGTTGCGTCCGGAATGGTTGAAAATGCTAGGAACAAGCTTGACTCGGCAAAAAACGGGTCAACAAATCACTGAGTTGGCCAAAAAACCAATCTGACCGAGTTGACTCAGGGAAGGAATATTCTGTCTCTGATAAAGAATATTCTGTCACGGGAATATTCTCTTACTGGTAACGGAATATTCTTATTCTGTCAAGAGAATATTCTGTCACTGTTGGATGACGTGTCTGATGACATGGCGATGTGGACCCTCTGTTGCTGACGTGGATGATGACTCAGCGCCTACGTGTCTGATGACGTGGCTGTCTTCTCAGGCGAGATTTCCGGCACTGACTGGTTAGTCCGGCAGATTTCCGGCGAAACTTCGGCGAGCTCTACAGGGCTCGTTTCAACTCCGATTTCGATGATCTTTATATCACCGGACTCGTATCGACGAGAGGAATCTCCGCAGCTGGTCAAAATCAAGATCTGAGAACTTTGAAAATTCTGCAACTTTGAACAGAGAGCTGAAAAACGTGTTTTTTCAGTGTTCTAGCTTCCCTAATGCTCTGATACCAATTTGTTATGCATACTGGACCGAAAGCAAACACAAATAAAACACAAACAAGCAAATTTACGTGGTTCCCCAAAACCGGGTACGTCCACGGAGGCAGCAGATTGTATATTAATGGAGGAATGATACAAAACACTCAACTCAACCCAGTACAATCCCACTGAACCCAGTGTTTCACTCTTACACTCGGTGTTTCTCTCAAATCTGCACTCTTTCACTCTCACAGTTGCATTATTTTCTTCTGCACACTTGCACTCTCTATACTCTTTCTACACTTCACTCTCGTTTCTCACTTCTTTATAGGTGAATGGAGAAGCATTTGATAGCAACCCATGTGCAGAACCAACTACTACAATGACAAAAGTCATGGTGGTTGGGTAAAGGTTGACAAAAAATGTTGACAATTGCTACATCCTTGATCTGCTAAAGCATGTAAAACTTGAAAAAAAATTCTAACATCCCAAAACTTCTCGCTTTATAGAAGAGAAGCCTGCAGTCTTTACATGGAACAGTTTAAAAGATAACAATCCATACAAAATCACATATGATGAATTCTGCAAAACCAAGTAGTTGAGACAATCGATCCAATGTGTATATGTACGATCATGCTCAAAACTGTCCTGTAAATTCTCGATTCTTATGAATGCTTTTTTTGATTACCCTCTCTTTTTTGTATGACAATTGTGTCCATTCTATCCGCAAAATCCAGCAGCCTTGCTAAATGAAATGAGATGTCCATCAGAAGTCCTGCAATTCGGAGAATTCTTAGATTGCATGGACTTCAGTTGTGGCAGTGGCACTCCTCTACTTAATGTTGTCAATCCTGCATTTGATTATGTGCCACCAGAGCTTGTCAGTCTTCTTGTTACAGGCACGTAAGACTTGTTCTTATTTTTCTTGGGCAAATAGCTTCTCTGTTTCCAATTATCATCATTATGAAACAAAATTCCAAAAATTTAACTGGACTGTTGTACAGCTCCATCTTTTTATCTGGTTTTTTAAGTTCCGGTCATTCTTTATGCTGCAGAGGAGGACATAACCCCTCATTCATGTACCGGCTCATTGCTGATTATAACTCTGCTGACGATTTGAATCTGCAAAAGAAAGCCACGTCTTGAAAGGGTGAGCTTTATTTCTTCGTTGGATTTTTTGTCTTTTCTGGCGATCCTGTTCTGTGTTGGATAACTTATAACGGCTGTGGACAAGTTCTTAACCTGTTTTGGTTGTTTACCGGATTCTGAATTAACAGTATTGTTTCTTGTCTTTCCTGAAATTGGCCACTGGATTTTCTATTTTTTGCAGGCATGGCCGAGATAACTCTATACAGGTTATAAATGAACGGTGAAAGCTGAAATGATAGGTTAATCAGGTTTCTTTACATCAAAGAAAAACATTGGATGTGAAATTCAGGTTCTTTTTTTTGGCTGTTGATGATGATACTAATTGCCTGCAAGATAGGCAAAAACGAAACCCGGAGAGTTTTCTTTCCTTCGGAAAAATATACTCCAATAGAATTGAAATATAACAATATAGCGTTGCTATTTGTTAGAGAAGTGACCCCCTGCAAAAGCAAAGAAGTTTCAAACTCTGAAACTGTGCATTCGATCAGCTGTGAACAGTGTGTTCTATAATTAACCAATAAAAAACATTAGCTTTGGTTCTGCAATCATGAAACTGCTTGTGCAATGCTTGAGGCATCAAATACTCGGAATGAGTTCACTTTTGATACCCTGTCAGCTATGTACTGATGAATAGTCTAAGTAGAGGGTCATGCACATATGCTCTTGCAAACTATTACATTTGATAGGATGTAATGTTGGCATGAGAAGCGCGCTAGAAGGAAACTGATCCTCAAGTTGAAGCACCTTGGGATACGAGCAAATTTTCGTTTTATTCTCCTTATCCATTTCTTTATCAGGGTTCCTCCGTTTTTAGCTCCTGGTGCTCCTTTCTGGACAGGGTAACTTCTCCATGCCGCTGCCTGCATGGGAATGGAACAGAAGCACACGAGTGGATTTGGTCATCTGAACGTGACATTCAGTCATGACCAGAAAAGACATCCAACCATGGCTCGGTGATTCCAGATCACATTGATTGGATATTGATATCCGGTTCAAAATGTTGCAAGAAATCTGTGCACTCACACCTATGTTCCATTGTTTTTCAAACCTGTGCAGTCATTGATCCATCCACTCCAAATGAGGCAAAACGCTTCAGCACTGGAAATCAAGAAGAAGAAGGAGAATCTAGCCTGAAATTTGAAAACCTTGTCCGAAAATTTCAAACACAACACTTTGCAGTGCCATTATAATCTACAACTAGGATAATGCGTAGTCAGCAAACAAAATAATACAAGGGCATGCGAGGATCCAACATCATGGCATCAAACCTCCTACCAACATACAGAAGCTACCTTCCGAAGTTACTTGCGCCATAGCATATGGTATAGTGCAATTGCTTACAGATAGGCAGCACAACAATACATCACACCCTAATGAAACTATTCCGCAATTTCCTGATTGTGGAATCAATACATGTTTGGATAAAAAGCCATGGACTTAAAGAGCACATGAACAAAGAGTAATTACCAGCTTGTGAGATGTAAAGATGAAGATACCATTGATCCGAGGGAAGAACTTCATCAGAACAGGGAATGAATATAAAGAGTAACAGAAAACCAAATACGCCAAAACAAAAACATGTGACCAATTTATCACTCTTTGCGAAGATCTATGCCAGCCTTCTTAGCAACAGCATCCAGTCCGTTCTTCTCTATAGTCTTTAACGCTTTGGTTGACAATCGCAGCTTGACATAGCGCTTGCCAGCTTCCCACCACACCCTCTTGTACTGCAAGTTGACAAACTGCAACTTCTTGGTCTTGTGGTTTGAAAAGGAAACTTTGTTGGCCCTGTTGGCTCTCTTCCCGGTAAAGGGGCAAATTCTACCTGCAAAAAGATGGTTCAAATTACACAATGAATCAAATTCTAAACAGCTCTAACAACGCCAACGAAATTTGTTAAGGATCATAGTAAGCACCAACTCACTCCCATGTACATTATGAACAAAAATCAAATAAGCAAGGATTATCTCTGCGTCGTATCAGACAGACACTAGCATGTCAAGACAGATGCAACACCTAGATCCCCAAAACAAGATGTTACTAAGAAACCGAGGCAAGAAAATCCTATAATTAGCAACGCCGGGCTTTTCTACCAAATGTTGTGCGGCAATGATACTTGATCCAAAAAAAATAAAATTCACAGTCCAAAACTTTGATTAATCCAGACCGAAGGAAAACAAGAGAAAGGGAGAAGATTTTGATTAACGTGCGACGAGAGGTTGGATAGCGGGAGTGAAAGGAGCAGTGAGTGGTTTTGGTGGGTTGTAGGAAATCCTGATGCCACCCAATTGGGAAGTAAGAAATCCTATCTCTGAAACCGAAACCGGACTAGGCTTCGAAATGGAGAACTGCTGTGTCTTGAGGAAGCGTGTATTGTTTCCAAGCAACACTCCTCCCCCTACAGCTGCTGTAGCTACTTTGTTCTTCTTCTTTTTTCTTTTTCTTTTTATTTTTTTATAAATACAGGTTGTATATACCTAGACTAATTCTACAATATAAACCCATAATCATTAAAAAATAAACCCCAGACCAACGAGTTAAGAATTTTCTTACTTTTTTTTTTTTTTTCTAGCTCAGTGATCAACCGTGTGACTTGTTCCGCCCCCGTCCCGAGTTCGATCCTCTCTGTGCACGCCTGTCACCCCCGCGGTGCCTTACCTGCTCACTGGGCTTGCAGGATGTTCAGTGGGCCGTGGGGAATAGTCGTGGTGCGCGCAAGCTGGCCCGGACACCCCACGATAATCAAAAAAAAAAAGAAAAAAAAAAAGAATTTTCTTACTTGTTTGGCTTTTTGCTTGCTATGTGCTTTTGCCTCTCGAATTGGCAGAAGTCGATAACATGTGCAGCAGCAGCTGTACTTGAGGACTCTTATTTTGACAGGGATGTGTGTATTGACTTGGGTTGGGTTGGGTTAGGGATCATATAGCCTGTTTTATACTGGTTTTTTTAAGGTCTATGGTCTAATAATATGCCCTGTATTAAAATAGATTTATAGTTATTATTATTATTATTATTATTATTATCATTATCTTTTACTCAATCTTCAAACTTTATAAAATGAATAATTCAAAACAAATAATTTGTATATTGAAGGATTGTTTTATAGTTGGGTTGGAGATTATATAGCCTGCTTCATTGAGCTGGTTTTCCCAAGACCTATAACCTAATACTAGTGTGTCCTGTATTAAAATAGATTCATAGGTATTATTATTAACATTATTTTCATTATCTTTTACTCAATCTCCAAACTTTATAGAAGGAATGGTTCAAAACAAATAATTTGTCTCAATAATGTGTCCTGTATTAGGTATTATTATTAATATTATTATCATTAACTTTTACTCGACCTTCAAACTTTATAAAATAAATGATTAAAAACAAATAATTTGTAATTTGAAGGGTTGTTTTGTAAAAATGGTTTGAAATGTTTTATAAATATAATGTTCGTATATACATAATCTTTGATATATAATTGTCATAAAAAGATATGCTATTGTATGGTAAAAATGATGGAGTGTTTTGGAAGCCTTTCTCTTATCAGAGCCAGGTTTCGATCCTGGGACCTGTGGGTTATGGGCCCACCACGCTTCCGCTGCGCCACTCTGATTTGTGTATTATGATCCGTATTTTATTATATCTATCCAAACACTTTCGTTTCAACCAGCCGATGTGGGACGGCTTCAGCGTTTGCCCCAGCTCCAGACCTCCCTCCAGAACAAAACAGAGCGGTAGCAGTGTGTTTATTTATTTATGGGTGTAACGTTCATTATACAGACACCGTAGTCTTCCACCACAAATTTTTGAAGGACAAACTCGTGATCGGAAAACATGTCTTTATGTTGCTCAAAACTTCAAGTACAGTTCTCTTTCTTCTTCGCTAGTCCTCTCGTTGAAGCCAGCATGAACCGTTTAGTTACGGTCCCTCTCATTCTATCTACTTAAACAACTTTATTGAGCAATATAAAGTCTGAACTTTGATATCGATCAAGGTTTCTGTTTTTGGTTCAAAACAGAAGCAATTAATATATATCTATAAACCTTGTTTGTTTTTATTTTTGCTTTTAAAGAAATAAGAACCTGTAACCAATTGCCATGAATCGTGTAGGGCTTTTCTGCTAATTTGGGCTGTTGTTAAAATGTGGGCAGCCTATACTGAATTTGTGTTTGTGACGGTGATAAAGTTGTTTGTGATCGGAATTTTAGCTTTTCTTCTTCAAAGAAACTGGGTTAGTGCACAGATCGGCTAGCTACATAATTCGAGACTTTTGCTTTATCAAGATGCGATGGAAGTGGATGTTGCTTTGCCCCGCCCTTTTCCATTGTAATCTTATTTCATATTTTCACCCAAAACATTTACCAAATTGTTCAAAGCTAACGAAAGTGGCTCCTAAAAAAAGTCTTGGCAACGAGCTCAGACCAACCAGATCCCTGAAAATCCAAGCTTCAACCAGTTAATATGATTTCGGCATTAGCAAGCTTCCATTACATTCCAAAAAAGACGTTCTCCTACATGTCATATAGGCAAAAGTTAATATTAGACAATTTCAATACTGCTCTGACATGTTAAACGGTAGGGTTATTTTATCAGGCATGAACAGAGGATTCGGTAATCCAGATCTGCATGCAGGTGGTTTTCCCAATTAGTTCATGGAAATTACTAAAACCATTTTCGGAATCTGGCCAAGTAAATATAAAGAGGAACATATTCCACCACTACAACACCGTCATCAAATAACCTTCCCATGTAAACAATGTCCTGCCATGCATAAGGCTTCTGCTCTTCTGAACTCGACAAAAACACAGTCTGGCTCCAAAATGCGTCCAAGATTACAATCCTGTTCCTTACCATCACCCTTCTCAATAGAATTTGGTCCTGTTCTCATACTATCATTCAGATAAGTTTTTTCAACATCTCTACTGACTTCCTCCAGATTTAGCTTTTCTTCAGCCATCACTTTGTTTTCTCCGACCTCCTCCAAATTCATCTTGAGCTGGTTCTTGAGAGTCAGATAAACTCTTGCATAGTTGCATACTAAGTCTTACCACCGCCAACCTGACCTGGCTGGCATGGCTACTCTTCCATGGCATCACTTGCTGGTTTATTTTCACCATTGCTGTCGCCTTCCATAACTTTTGGTAAATAAATTCTCTGATGTTCCTTCTTTTAGAATTTGTTTCATCAAACTTTAACGCTTATTGTTACATATTTTGACCCCATAAAAAATATAAAAAATAAAAAAAAATAAAACAAGAGAATATACATTAAAAAGGTCTAGAAAATTACTCAAGCTAGTGATGAAAGACCAAAATAAAAAGTGAAAAAGTTGAAGGACCAAAATTTATAAGGCTGACAAAATTAGCAATCCAATTATGATTAACAAATGGCTTATTTGGTGAAAATATTTTTATTTGGGGTAAAAAAAATACAAATTTGGATAGGTAAGGACTTATAAAGAATTTTCAAAGGCTCAATTAATTTTATTAAGGACTTAATTGCAAGAAAAAATGATTTTTAAAGTCAATTTAGGTTTTAATTGGAAGAAATTAAAGTTTGGGGATTGAATTGTAATTTTAAAAAGTTAATTTGGTCAAATCAAGGGCTTAATTGCAAAAGTATTAAAGTTTGATGGATAATTAGAAACTTAATTGAAGAAATTCGAAACCAATAACTAAACTGAAAAGGTGTATGATTGCAGAGGTTGAAATTGATCAAATCAGGGGCTAAATTGAATAACTTGAACATTTGATGGTCAATTAAGGGTCAAAGTACAAAAATCAGAAACCAAGGATCAAGAAATGGTGCTAAATTTTGAGGCTGATGATTGAGTTCAACATGGTGAAATTACATAAAATTAAGAGTTTGAAGGCAATTACGGGTGCAATTAAAAATAATTGGAATGAAATTTGTCAAATCCTAAATTAAAAACCCTAATTTCTAGGGTTTAACCTAAACAACATGTCGTTTAACCATTGTTTAGCTTTATTTTCAACAGTTTTGGTTGATCGAGTAGGCACTTTCAGGAGGATGAAAGTGACATTTCTGACCATCTTTAGAGCTGTAATCACCACAATTCAACTAAAAAACACCTTGTTTGCAAATATCAACTACTCCTATCAAACATTTACATCCAATTTTCTTCAACAAACTCAATATTTTATTCCCGAGCAGTCATCACTGCATTTTTAGATTTTAGATTGATCAAGTTGCCACTTTCAAACGAATGAGTGTGAAACTACGAACCTCAAAATTGAGTAAGATTAGATCCAAATGACAGTTGTACACCCCCTCAACCAAGATCGGATGGTCTTCAATGACAATGACGTAGGAGTTGCTCCAATGAAGTCTCAAAACTAGTTAACTCAGTTATTGATGGTTGTGATACCTATTTCACAAAACCACTAATTTTTTTTATGTGTTCACACTTCAGGTTAAATGTTCTTTGGTGTCTTCATGTTCTTTGTTTTTATGGGTTTGATTCGTTTTGATTAAAAAATTGAATTTTTGTGTTTTTTTTTAGTTTGATTTCGATTTAGATTCTAGTTTGGGTTTGTTGTTTTATGTCAAACTAGTGACTTTTTATTTGGTTTATGGTTAAATCAAAGGTTTAGGGTCAACCCTGTTAAGTCAAAATCAGGTCAGAGGTCAAGATCCTATTTAGTTAGCAATGTTTCAATTAAAGGTTTTCTTTCGTTATAAAAAAATTAAGTTTTTGCCAAACATGATCCTTTAAAAAAAAATTACTTGTTGCATTCAGTCCAATACCTTAAAAAAATAATGTATTTTATTCATAAAAATATTTTTGGCGTTGTTTTAGAAAAATAATTTGTATTTTTTTTGAAAATTTACAAATAAGTTTATAAAATGATTTTTTCTCTAAAAATTAATAATTAATATTAATAAAATGATATTTAAATATCATAAGTTAACTAGAAAGTTCTTATAATTTATTTGAAAATTCATTAAGAATATTTTTTTACTGAAATATACAAATCCCTTCTATAATAGATAAACACTAGTTAGATAGCCAGCGCTACGCCGCAAGCTTACCTTTAACTTCCAAAAAAAATTGGGTGTCCAAGCCAAAGGGCCACCTGGCGCTTGAACTACAGTGCAGAGGAAGCAGGTCAAGCGCCACGTGGCGCTTGGGTTGTTCGCCCTCAGGAGGGAACCCAAGCGCCAAGTGTCCCAACGTGATTTTTTTCAGAGTAATAGCAATTTTTTAATGATGATAATAATATTTATAATACAAATAATAACATTTTTAGTAGCAATAATGTGAATTATTGTAAAAATAATGTTCTTTATAACACCAAATATAATAATATTTTAGAGACTAATACTATTAATTAGACTAAAAAAATAATAATATTTTTAATACAAACACTATCAATTATACTAAAAAATATATTAAGAGATAATATAATAATTCTTTTAATATTAATTATACTAAAAAAATAATATCACCAAAACAAACAATAATATTTTTACCATTAATACTCTAAACATTACAATTATACTAAAAGTATAGGCAGCTCAAGCACTACGTGGTGCTTGGCCTACACCCAAGAGAAAGAAAATCAAGTGCCACACGACGCTTGGACGACTTGTCTGTGGGCATGGCAGCGCTTGGTTTGCCGGTGGCTAAGATCTAATGCTATTTTGGGTTCTGCCCTGTCAATCCCAAGGCTAGCCTTGGGCCATGCCTGACAATGTCCAAGTCAAGCGCCAGCTGACGCTTGGATTGTAGCGCAGAGGAAGGAGGCCAAGCGCCACGTTGCACTTAGGTTGTCCGCCCTCATGAGGGAACCCAAGCGCCACATGTCCCAACGTGGTTTTTTTCATAATAATAGCAGTTTTTTAAAATTTATTAATGATGATAATAATATTTATACTCTTAGATATTTTAATGAAAATAATAATATTTATAATACAAATAATAATATTTTTAGTAGCAATAATATGAATTATTATAAAAATAATATTATTTATAACACCAAATATAATAATATTTTAGAGACTAATACTATTAATTATATTAAAAAATAATATTAATAAAACAAATAATAATAGTTTTGAGATCAATACTATTAATTAGACAAAAAATAATAATAATATTTTTAATACCAACACTATAGATTATACTAGAAAAATATATTAAGAAATAATATAATAATTCTTTTAAAATTAATTATACTAAAAAAAATAATATCAACAAAACAAACAATAATATTTTTACCATTAATACTCTAAACATTTATTATACTAAAAAAAAATTTAATACAATTATACTAAAAATATAAGCACCCCAATACTATTAATTAGAAAGGAAAGCAAGCGCCATGTGGCGCTTAGACGAACTGCCTGTGAGCGTGGTAGCGCGTGGTCTGTCTTTGCCAGGATATAATACTATTTTGCATCCTGCTCTACCAGGCCCAAGGCTAGCCTTGGGCCAGATAAAAAAGGCAGTGCCCCCATCAAAGCGCCACCTAGTGCTTGGACTACAGTGTAGAGGAAGCAGGCCAAGCACCACGTCACACTTGGGTTGTCCGCCCTCAGGAAGGAACTCAAGCGCCACGTGTCCCAATATGGTTTTTTTTCATAGTAATAACAGTTTTTTAAAATTTATTAATGATGATAATATTTATATTCCTATAAATTTAAATGAAAATAATAATATTTATAAAACAAATAAGAATACTTTTAGTAACAATAATATGAATTATTATAAAAATAATATTATTTATAACACCAAATATAATAATATTTTAGAGATTAATACTATTAATTATACTAAAAAAATAATATTAATAGAACAAATAATAAAAGTTTTGAAATCAATACTATTTATTAGAATAAAAAAATACATTAAGAAATAATATAATAATACTTTTAATATTAATTATACTAAAAAAATAATATTAACAAAACAAACAATAATATTTCTACTATCAATACTCTAAATATTAATTATACCAAAAAAAATAAAAAAAATATTTTTAATACAATTATATTAAAAATATAGACAACCCAAATACCATGTAGCGCTTAACCTACACCTACGAAAAAGAAAATCAAGTGCCATGCGGCACTTGGACGGCTTGCTTATGGGCGTGGCAGCCAAAACACCACTTGCGCTTTTGGGCTACCCCAGCATCCAAGGCAAACCAACCACCAGGGGACAACGCGCCTAGCACCCTAATCTGCCCCCAGCTCCAAGCCCGAGCAGACTGAGCGCCAGGGGCAGCAGCCCTAGAAGACTTGCCTCTAGGCTGACAACCTTGCCTCCAGCCCAACCACATCCCTGTCAAACAGTACAGTTTATAATGAATCTCTTAGTACCACAATCAGTTTTAGTTATAGTTAATGTCTAAGAATATATTAAGTTCTAGCTTTCCTGTCCCCATCCCCAATAGCTTATCAAGGAAAATTACCCCTATTTACTTGGGAAAATATCCACAACCTCGTTATGTAAACACCGACTGGCACAGGTAATTTTGTCATATCACAATTCACCGAATCTACCATTATACATTTGCATGCAAAATTATATCGTTAACCACCTCTCCATGCGAGTGACCAACAAACATTATTCTGGATCATCTGAGCAGCTGAGCAACCAGATCTAGAAGGAGCAGACGAGGAAATTACGAGAACAGCAGATTTTACATTCATCAGACATCTCAAGAGGTGTACAAATTATAACATAGAATATCCATAGTTCAACTGTTAAGCAGAAACACGAGTAACCATGCAGGACAAGCTCCCAATTGCAGAAACTATACAGTAAGCTTCCCCTTCCCCATGCAGTGGTTCACCGCATATTTTCTCTGCGACGCACATACCGGGTTCTGTCATTATATCTTGGTCTGTCATTAGCTCTCTGCGGCTGAGGTTCCACCCTTCTCTGTCTTTCAGGTGGCCTCTGAACTATCTCACCATTCACGAACAACTCAGCTGCCATAAAAGAAAGCCATGAAACAGTAACATGATAAGCGCCTCTAAACTTCACAGTGGTGGCATGAGAATTGCTCTTCACAAAAGAAATCCTTTTGCTAAAACAGAGAACAGTCTAACGTGACCTTACAATCAGAAACTAGCATTTCAATTTTCCAATATTACAAACTAACCAAAGATTTAGGTGGCTTATGCAAGGCGGGTCCTGAATTATGTCAAAACTCCCAAGAGAAATTTTACAAAAGCAATGAGTGTAGATTGATGTCAGTCCATTAGCATTCAAAGCTAGACATAGCCCATTTGAGGCTTTTAGCTTTGCCAAGATGGACTGAGATAGAGCAAGCAGATAACTATTAAAAAAAGATAACCTGAACAAAGATTAAGGTGCTTATATCATGTAAAATGAATAATGTCAAGACCAAAAGGAGTTTTTGAAAGCAGTACATTTTATGTATTATCTCCAATGATTCGGAAGCACCATTGAGTATAAGGTGGACAGAACAGGTAATGAGAGTAGATTGATGTGAGTCCATTAGCATTCAAAACTAGACATTGCCCATCTGAGGCTTTTAGCTTTGCCAAGATGGACTAAGATAGAAATAACAGCAAGCCAAAAACGAAAAGTTACAATCAACCCTATAAATACATTCACCAAGGAAATAACCACACAGCTCATCTTTAAACACTTAGCAATGCTGTAGCAATCATGTTTCATCTCCACTGATCCGCATCTCCATTGAATATAAAGCACAGAACAGTCTAGAGAGAACAAATTGATTTTAGTCCATTAGCATTCAAAGCTAAACATTGCCCATCTGAGGCTTTTAGCTTTGCCAAGATGAACTAAGATAGAAATAACAGCAAGCCATAAACGAAAAGTTACAATCAACCCTATAAATACATTCACCAAGGAAATAACTACACAGTTAATCTTTAAACACTTAACAAAGCTGTAGCAATCATGTTTCATCTCCACTGATCTGCATCTCCATTGAATATAAAGCACAGAACAGTCTAGAGAGAACAAATTGATTTTAGTCCATTAGCATTCAAAGCTAAACATTGCCCATCTGAGGCTTTTAGCTTTGCCAAGATGGACTAGGATAGAAATAACAGCAAGCCATAAACGAAAAGTTACAATCAACCCTATAAATACATTCACCAAGGAAATAACCACACAGTTCATCTTTAAACACTTAGCAATGCTGTAGCAATCATGTTTCATCTCCACTGATCCGCATCTCCATTGAATATAAAGCACAGAACAGTCTAGAGAGAACAAATTGATTTTAGTCCATTAGCATTCAAAGCTAAACATTGCCCATAAGACTCTTTAGCTTTGCCAAGATGGACTGTGCATTGAAGTAAATCAAATTATACCATCACCATTGTTTCTTCCTATAAACTTCAAGCAGAACACCTTTGTCAAAATCACGCACACTCACACATAGAGAGCTATCTTAACCAACTCCGAAACAAAAGAAAATTAGTTACGCTCTTACAAGGAAGTGCAAAGTCTTACCACCATAGTCTTTGTATTCGGGGTCAACATATGAATCCGGGAGGACAAAGAGAACACCAGGCAAACCTGTTAACAAAGAAAATAAAAATCAATAATCACGAGGAAAGACATTGTAAATCCATTTCTTGAATTGCAATGATTTAACATCTGAACAGACCTTCAAGCTTGTTAGAGGTTTCCTCATCAATCTCGCATCCAAATCCAAAATACCTCTCACATGATACATTATAAATCTTCGTCTTTGCTTCCTCCTCACTAAAAACAAAATATACAACACAAAAGGCGTTTAGCAGTCAAGAAACCGAAATATCGAAACTTTCAATTAAATGAACGAGACCCGCAAAACCTATTTTACCTGCCAACAACTTTGGCTAAAGTTTCAATATAACAATCAATCATTTGCTGCTTAGTGGCACCCTCACCGCCAGGCTTATCCATAACAATAAGCCAGTGCTCATAATCACAACCAGGGAAAAGTGGGGCCATCTCATTGGGTGGCCGGTCACTGAAGTTTGACCCCGAGTTCAAGGGCGAGTAGCCCGAGTTGCCGGCTCGGTTAACCCGGCATCGAATGGAAGTGAAACGGGCGGCGGGGTTAGTGGTTTTGTTGATAGATTGGAGATTGTGAGAGAGTGAGGGTAAATATTGGCCGCAGAGAAGAGTGGGAGGTGAGGGAAGATGGGTTATTGAGACGGTGGAGAGGAGGCGTTTGGGGAGGAGGACGCAGAGATTAAGATGGCGGGTGGTGAGGGAGCGAGCTAGGGTTGGGGTCATTTTGATGAAATTAGGGTTTTGGAGCTTACCACTGCAGCTGAGGGGTTTTGGGGGGGTATTTATTAAGATGGATGGGAAATTTTAGCTTTGGGCCTGGAGGACTTTGAGTTAGAGAATCTTGGGCTAGGCTTTGGGTCCAGAGGATTTGGGTTGGTGTCTGTTAAAATTCTTTTGGATCCTTTATTTGTTAATATGTTGATTCTTCTTCTCTCTTTTTTATTTTATTTTATTTTAGAATAATGTTGATTTTTCTTAAAATTAAAAGTTTATTTTTTTTATCTTGTATACGATAATAATAATAATAATAATAATACTAAATTATTTGATTTAATAAGGTATAATTTCATGTGTTATAGTTGTCTCTAATTGATTTTGGTAAAACATTAATCAAATTGAATAAATCTAGTTAAATTAATGTAATTAAACTCATGGTTAATTTAGCATTGAAATAAAAAAATATTTAATAAAATTAGCTAAAAAATAAAAGATATTAAATTTATTTTATTAATCAAATTATATTAAATTAATTTTTATATGGTTTAATTTAAGATCTAATTTAAATATTAAGACCGGATTAATAAATCTAGTCATGAAAAATTCAATAACACTGAATTAGATTAAAGAGTACCAGCCTTTGACATACACACCTGATGCCTAACCATGAGAGCTTGGTTCAATGATTATATGTCGATTTGATAACACTTGGAACTTTCAAAAATAGTATTTATTCACTGTTTTTCCACTGTAAAAATATCATTTTCATTCAAATTGGATGTAGTTTTTCTACTTTTTTTTTTTTATATATAGGCTGAGATGAATGTTTATTTTTACTTATTTATTAATTATGACTATTCGTTATATAATTTATAATTATAACTATTCTGATATCATGTTAAAAAATTATCTCAACCTAAAAGTTTAAGTTGTTAGGTGAGGTATTGTGTGAGATTTCATAATATAATTTATATTATTCTCCAACAATATAAATATTTATTTTTACTTATTTATTAATGACTATTCTTTACAGGGAAATTATTTAATATGTATAGCATTATTTAATATCTACAAGTTATGTCCATTTTTATTCTTTTTTGTCTTGACGATAGGATCATAGCTGTCAATGAAATAAATAAATCCAACAAGAGCATGGTATCAAATTGGTTAATGATGTGGTGTGGATGAGCTTTGTCACGTATATTTAAATGTGTTAATTACGAGAATGAGAGCAGATTAAAGCATTGTATTTATTTTATTAAATAATAAAGGGTATTGAGATAAATTATTTTTTTGAACAATTTTAAAAATATATTTCTTACATATGCATTTAAGAAAATTAATAAGTTTTTAAAAAACTAATTTTAAAAATTTAAACTCAAAATTTTTTTAAAAAATCATTTTAGAAAAAAAAAACTGTCAGATCGATCCACTAGTTTCCAGCAGCATTTTATATCTTATCTGAAGTCCATGTGGAGCTATGAAACTACTAGGTGCCACAAATAATTTCGTAAAACTTGATGATTGTTTACCCTTCCACGTTTATTCTTCTTTTTCTTTCTTTCTTGCTTGGCAGGACCAGCGATACTTTATTTCCGAAGAAGGAGAGCCACAATCTTTTTTTTTTTAGTTTAATGTGAGTGTCCGGGTCAGTTTGCGTGCACCTCGACTAATCCCACGGGTCCTGAAGTTAACGACTATGTAAGCCTCCAGTGGCCATCCTATGAGCAATCACAGGGCTCGAACCTGAGACCACAGAGGGAGCAAACCTCTTAATTCCAAGCTCTTACCACTGGGCCACCACCTAGATGATTGGAGAGCCACAATCTTATACTAAGCTAATGATGCACGATATATTTTATACACAACTTATTAGTTTAAAAACATCAATGAATAGAAAGGTCAAAGATATAGCGATTGTCTAACGTCTGTGATGTGAGTTTAGTTTCACTAATATTCTTGGGTCTATTTACTTTTCGAGTTTAAATGCTTATAAGTTTGACAAAATATTAGACTCAATATCTTTTGAATCTAACTATGAAATGAGCTTAAATGCTTGTGAATCTAGTAAGATGTCAAACTCAATTCTTTGGACTTTGCTTTACATTGAGCTCAAACACTTATGGGTCTGATAATATGCTAAACACAACTCTTTTTTGGTTCAGCTAGTTGCTAAGCCCGAACGCATGTGGGTCTGGCAAGATATCAAACTCAAATCTCTTAAATTCACACTAGGCCCCAATGCATGTGGGTCCGATAAAATACCAAACCTTATGATAATCATTCTCCTCTACCTATTAGGTATATAAAAATCTTTTAATAATATGTTATATTTTAATTAATATTAATGTTATGATAGGGTTGTCCATATCAATATTAAATGTTGTGTATGAATAACATATAAAAGTTTTCTATAACTTTACTATTTGTTCATCAGTACTAATGTGTAAGGGTAATTCCCATCAACATTAATGTTGAAGTAAGAAACTTTTAAATTTTTTATTAAAATATTTAAGAGGAAAAGGCTTTCAACCCTCTAAGCAAAACAAGAAGGCTCAAAGTACAAGAGCTATAAATGTATATTGAACCATCCAGGTAAAAAGATTTACGATCTTTATTCTCTTATCATACATTTTTAAAGTATTTATTACACAAAAATTAAAAGTAAATGTTCTTGTTCTTAGAGTTTAATATTCTTTTCTTTATCTATTACAATTTCTTGTTATAAAATTACTAATTTAATTATTGAAGGATCCCTGAATCCTCTGAAAAAATATTGTTTTGTGGGAACCGAGACTTATATCATTAATTCTTTGCTCTTCTTGTTACATTGAATAAAATATTAATGTAAATATGTGATTATTCAATTTTTAAATACTCAAACGCTATTTCTAAATATATTGAATTTTGAGAGATCATTAACTATAAAACACACATGGATAAGAAGCACAATAACTCAATTTGTGTTACATAGAGAGTAACCGTCTAAAAGGTTGCGGTGTGTTTATATGATTTTCAACTAAATTTAGCGATTATTTTTATGGTATATAACTACTATCTCAAATATAGTAAATTTAGTTCTTTAAACATATATAAATGTCACCATTTACATGTTTCAGTATTTTTTGTGCAATTCAAATACCCTATTTATTTTTGCATTTCAAAAATATTTTTGAAAAAATTTATTTTTTTTACTTCAAATTAATATTTTTTTAGTATTTTAGATCATTTTGATGCGCTGATGTCAAAAATAATTAAAAAAAATAAAAAAATATTATTTTGATACATTTCTGAATAAAAAATACTTTAAAAAGTAATCGCAACCATACTCTTGAACAGGAGAGTGTGGTTAAGCTGAATTTTTTTAAATTTTTGATTTTTTTAAAAAAAATTTAAATTAATATTTTTAGTATTTTTTTTAATTGTTTTAATATACTAATATTATAAATTAAAAAATATATAGAAACATATTATTTTAATATATTTTTAATTTAAAAACCAACTTCTACAACGATAAAACTTTTTCCCATCACCATGTATTTGAATGGAAAAGATGAATTGATTGTTGATGTCATACGTGTGAACTTTTGTCGTATTTTCAAAGTTGAGAGTATGAACATTATCCCGAGAATATCATATCAATAAAATAATTATTTTATTTTATTCAAACCTTTTCTTTTAATTAGCTTTTTTAAATCTGTCTCGATCTAACTTTCCCTCTATCAGATGATTAATTTAATTATTATCCATGTACTTGAATAATGAATGGAATGTTAATGATGTGTTTGTATGTGCGGTTAGGATTATTTATTAAAGTATTTTTTTTAAAAGTATATTAAAATAAATAATATTTTTTATATTTTTAAATTATTTTTAATATCATAACATTAAAATGATCTGAAAACTAAAAATAAATTAATTTAAAATAATAAAAATAAAAATAAAATAAATTTTTTTTAAAAATATTTTTAAAATACAAATTGAGTGAGTTGAAAATTCAATACCATCGAGTTTACGTTAAACAATCATTTTCACAAATACCATTCAAATCAGCAATTTTGTTTGGTCCCCATTTTCTTCATCTCTTTCCCTTCTTCACTGCACGGTCTTGTCAGGAGAGGCTTACGTGTGTGTATGTATTTTAGACATGAATGAGCAATGCTTATCTCTTACACTACCAAGCAAGTTGGTGGAAACTTCTGAAACGAGGTAGATTCTACGTTGTCTGTAACGGAGCATGACAAGAAATGCGGTCACCTCTGAAACATGCATCAGCATGGTTTAATTTCCTCGTCAAATTAATTTTTTTTTATTCTAAGTAATTTTCTATAAATTTCAATTTTTGTTGTTTTCTCAAAATAAGGTAAGAGGGTAATGCGCTTTCCTATATATATTGATAGAAGAATTTAGAAAATACTTTAAAGTGTAAATGTTAGAAATACTCTAATGGACAAACTAACGAAATAATGTTTTCCTTCTCTCATCAATTAATTTATTTGTTTGTGTTCGAAAGTTCCTTTTCTTCCTTCTGTTTGTTTATAGCTGTCTATGACATTGACGATCGAGGAATATTTGAAGGCTTTTCATTGCAATTTGAGTAGAGGAATTGACAAATTATTTGGGTCTTTCGAAGGTGTTGCTCTCGATTTCTATTCAAGAAAGAAATTTTGTATTATTTTGCGCTATAATTCATACATTTTTATCCCACCGACCAAAATCTCGGTTCCAGATCGAGTCCTTCCAGCGTTGTCTTCGGAAAAAAACGAAAACATCACAGTTTTACATGGATTTGATGACGCCCTGGGCCATATATCAAATCAAATTATCATGACTTAAGTTTTGAGGAACTTTAGAGAAGCGCCATGCACAACACTGTATAATTTGAAATATTCTAAAGATAATATGAAAATTAACGTTTTCTTTTTAGGGTTCATGAAATTTGTTAAGAGTCTCTGTCGTGCACAATTTCTTCATTGCCCACCATTCGATGAACCCATTCTTGTCCTGGAAGCTTATGTACTAGAGCATTACAACTCAGCAAGAGTTCAAGAAATCTACCAACGCAATTAATTAATCACAGGCACAGAAATTTCTACGATCGCAAATATTGGGCACAAGCTGCATGTTTGACGCAAGGTTATGCTATTGATCTCAACGTGTGATGAAATACCAAGTCAGTCAACTAATAATCTGTAAAGATTTCTGCCCAATCACAACTTACTTTAGCTTTGTGTATATATATATATATATAACGTGCCATTTCATCCACCTAAACTTTTTAACTTTTGAATTTGTAAAGGAATTTCTAACCCTATGATCAGTAGCTATCTGTATTCACTGGAGAATACCGAGTCTTAATCAGCTAGATACTTTTCTTCTTTCTCTGCTGTTCATGTAAAGCGAGAAGGAAACCAAGTTGCGCATGCTATATAGGCAGGCAGGCAAGCTAGCTAACTCCAATATACCTGAAACGATTTGGGTAGAAGATGCCCTGCCAATCCTTCCACAAGGGAATTGGTATATTATTTTGAAAATAAATTCTAGAAGATCGTTAAAGGGAACGTGCTTAAAATCCGATGATAAAGCAATTCCGGCTCTCATATATATATATATATATATATATATATATATATATATATATATATATATATATATATATATATATATTCATGCTGTAAGATTCCTTCTTTGATGAGAAGACTCTTTATGGAGTATTTTCACAAATCACATGTCACGTCAACTCACAGCATTTTCGAAGTAATAAAGTGGAGATCAGTATACAGTTATAAATGTTAATTACAGTAGGGATGCTTCTTGAGTTCAAAGAATGGAGAGGAAGAGGAGCTAAGAGGAGCTCAGAACATTGAAATTTGTCGTGAATGAAACAACCTAATACCTGGAAAATGGTTTAAGTTAATACATGTTTTACACAACCAGGGCCATCATTAACAGCTCAGAATCAGGAGAGATTGAAGAGCTCACTCACAGTAATTCACCAAAATGGACAGCATTTTTTCTATAAAAAAATAAGAGGAAAATGTTCAGCCCCTCTCTCCCTTTCTCTCAAATTTTGTTCGAGAGCCTGAGGTCCAAAGATGTACTCTAATTTGCAAGCATTTAGAAATTGAGGTGAAAGATAAAACAACATGATAATACAAGAATAAAAAATAAAAATATATGTAACTAAGAGAGAGAGAGTTTTTGGGCCAAGCCCATATAACCCGTGCTTGGACCGAGCCCAAGCAACTAGATTGGCGGGCTAAATTTTTCTCTCTCTATTTGTTTTCTCTTTCCTATAATCTTTCTCGAAATAGTAATTAAAAGCATAAGAATTAAATTTGATATAAAAATCAAATAGAATTAAATACTAAAGGGTGAAATTGAAAAACAAAATCAATAAAAAAAAGATTAAAAAAACAATCAAAAAATTAAGGACTATAATTGAAATAAAAAACAATTAGAGCACAACTTTTGATTTTGGCTAATGTAGTGCGATTCTCGATAATAGAAGAGAGAAAAAAGGGGGGAATTCAATGATAGCCGAACCATCATATATGCACCGCTCCATAGAATTCGTTGCCACTCAACACTTCAACTGACATGGAGGTTGGTTATTTTTTGTTGTCGAGAGGCGTCACACTCGCCACTCGAAAAGCCTTGGCCTTTCCACACGCTAGTATATATCACACATGTGCCAATAATTTTTTTTATTTTTTTAGTAATATTTTAAATTTTAAAAGTACTGAATTTCTCTTACCTTTATTTGATAATGATAAAAAAAAATCAAAATTAAATAAAAAAATACCTTGGACTTGAGCCTAAGAAAATTATATTTCAAGGATAATCTAGGCATTTTAATTTTCAAATTAAAATGAAATTCCGATGAAGTTCTTAGAGACAAGTTAGGTGAGTAATTTGTTTTTAAGAGCTAAAATTATTTGATTTTGTTTTATAAGAGTAAAATTATCATTTTATTGTGTGAATCTTCCGCGAAACATGAATGTATGTATAATTAAATACTAATATGTTTTAGGTTTTGTGTATGTGACTTGATAACAACGTAACCAAGAGGATTGTGACCTAAATGTCCTTTCTGCAGTGCCTTAATTTGACGGCAATTGTCTACAAGTTCATCTAGAAGTTTGGTAAGATATTCCTCTAGTCATAGAGCAAAACGTCAAATATGAATGCATGGAAGTCAATTTTCTTCTAGCGAGAATTCCAACCCTTTATTCTAATTCCCTCCTTCCTCCTTTCTCCTTTTCGATAAATCAAAGATTTCTCATTCTTTTTTAGGTTCGATACATTAGAGAATCTATATTCTCTTCTTCCTCACTGGTAGATGGTGAATTTGTCCAACTTAACTAGAAGGGAAGTGCTCATTGAAGATGGTGTGGATAGTGCTAAGATTAGTCAAGGTTTTGTGAGATGTCCAGACCATGTTAAAGAATCATTTTAACCTAATAACTTAAGTTATTAGATAAGATTTTAAGATATGATCTACATTATTCTCTAATATATTTTTTCAAGTGAAAGTTTTTTGGATTTGAAACTTGTATAGACCTATAATACATTATGTTTAATTTTTTATCAAATAAATAAGGATGATTAGATTTGAACTCGTGACCATTTTGTCATTAAAGCTATGATATCATAACAAAAAACTATCTCAATCCAATAATTTAAGTTGTTAGATGAGTTCTCAAGATATAATTTATATTATACTCTAATATAATGATTCCAAAACATAATTAAAGATAATGATTTTGTTATTTTCACAATACAACCATAAATATTTTATAATGTCACTGTCCGATTTTAAACTCGTCCTCAGGAAAGGTTTGACCGTCTAAAATTTAGGATTTCATGAGAAAAGATAGACGGCAAAGCTATGGAAAACGCAAGCATTACGCGCACACTTTATAACGAGGAGCTAGCCTAGTTGTATCATAATATTAGTATTTCTTCAGGAATTATAGCAACGAAGTAATTGAGAATGGGTCCTACTCAGGCCAACTAGAGAAGAGCCGCAAACACACGGTTGACCGAACCCAGAGAGAATAGAGTGAAGAGCTAGGATATTTAGGAATTACAAGCCATCAGGTTGGAATCAAAATTTACTCTATGATCATGGATATTTAAATATATTCCCATCTTCCATCAAATCAGGTTGAATGTAGGATTTAATTTCTTCACCTACCCAATTTAAAATAAATCTGAACTTAAAAAAACAAACTATATTTTCATTCATGGAGTATAAAACTATAAAATAAAGTCTGAACTTTAAATTCATGTGTGAAATCATAAAAAATCATATACTATATTATAAAATAAAATTATAATTTCATAAAATAACAACGAGTTAAAAAAGCGAGTGGAACCCGATTGGACGAATCCTTCACCCACCTCTGCATCCAACTCTAGTCAAACTATACTGGATTTTATACGCTTCTAATCCAACCAGATAAAATCCCATTCAAACATATTATATTATACTAAATAGGTCGGGTGAAATTATAATCCATAGAAGATAGCCCTTATTCCTATAATACCCTCTATTTCAAGAGGAAAAAAAAAAAACTGCTGGTCAATTATATTCTTTCTCAACTCTCTTTCTTTCAACCATCTGTTATATATATATATATATAAAAGGAGTTTTCTTCTTCTTTTTTTTTTTAATTAGAAATTGTTGTAGGTTGCTACCTAGGCAAGGAATTACTTACTCTCAAGGTCAAGTAATAGACTAAACAGAATGGATGATAGGATTAATTTTCAAGAGATAGGATGAATTGAAGATGTGAACGAAGATCGTTGTTTTGTCAATTTCTTGGGATGCTTAATGTTGATATTGTGGATGAACTGGAGATCAGGTTGGAGACGATAACAAGATTGACTGGAAAGTGAGAACACAAAATGATTTTTTTATTTGCAAGTCAAAAGAGTGTTTAAGTCTACAAGGACTCCAAATGAAGAAAAAAGAGGTTTCCTTTCCTGAAATTCGAGAGTCAATTACATTACTTAGTCGTCGATGAAAGATAGAAACCTATGACTTTTGCTCCCTTTTCTTTTACTACAAGTGTAGAGGACATGCATTTAACTCTCGACTAAGTTGAAGCTCCTATATATGTCGTTTATTGGCTTGTCGTTCCTGTAGCAGGTTAACTAGGTTAAGGCAGGTGGCTTAAACCTTGATGAATTCGGACTCGTCACTTCTCAAATCAAAACAAAACAACAACAATAAAAAATCAATTTACTTCTATAACTTCAGGAAAAAAAATACTGAATTTGTATAGTGCTGTGTGTAATTTAAAAAATTTAAAAATAACAACAAAAAAAAGTTTGGTTGCATATATATAATAATAATAATAATTGTAATAATTGTAATTTTTTTTGGAGAATGAACAGTTGAAAAAAAATAGCCAGACAGCCTTTTGCTTATTAGAAATGTGTGTTATATTTTATTTGAAGGGAAAAAGAATTTATTTTCTATCATACAATAAAACAATCTTTTGCATTATATTCTGATAGGTCCCTGTCACAGCTAGTAATAAAAGACAAAGATAAATCACAATTGTATTCTGCTTTGGGCGAGAATAAGCCACAAGTTGATATTATTGAATTTGAATGAATCCTTTCTCTGTCTCATACCAGAGTTTAAATACAGGAATAAAATAACAAACTTTCCTAAAATACTGGCACGACTACATACAATCAGGATTCTTAGCAACTGACTCCTGCTACATAGTTGGCATTTATTTAATTTGATAAATAAGACTTGACTTCTTTCTCCCGTGCATTGAGGACACTGCAGTGACTCGATCCCCTTGACTCGTTCTTCCCTTGACTGGCTTTTCACAGCTCTATGAACCTGCGATTCTTTTTAGGAACTCTGTGCGATCTTCTTGGCTCCAGATCACTTGGCTCCAGCTCATCACTTGGCTCCAGCTGCTGCTTATCAATACCTCCCCCATTTAAGGGAACCTTGTCCTCAAGGTTCAAGTTGGTAAATCGCTCTTGTAACGCCACAGCATCTTCCCAAGTTGCATCATCAGTTTGCAGGTGTTTCCATTTCACCAGAATTTCTTCGACAAACTGAGACCCCTTCTTGATCCAACGAGTGTCTAAGATGGCCTCAGGTTCGATTAGCATTTCACCCGCAGCAGTCATAGGAGGCAAATCGATCGTATCGACGGCCTCGTCACCAATTTTCTTTTTGAGCAAGGACACATGAAAAACAGGATGAATACGAGCCTGGGTAGGCAACTTCAGCCTATACGCCACTGTGCCAATTCATTCTTCAATCTGATAGGGTCCATAATAGCGACTAGCCAATTTTTTGCATACACGTTTGACCACTGATTGCTGACGGTAAGGATGAAGCTTAAGAAAAACCCAATCTCCCACTTGAAATTCAACATCACGTCGCTTAGAATTAGCGAGTTATTGCATGCGATTACTAGCAGCATGCAAGTTGGCCTTGAGCAGACTCAATAATTCATCTCTAGAGGTGAGTTGCTGATCCACTTCATTCACCGGAGACATGCCAATGTGGTAATGGGGAATTGTCGGTGGTAAACGTCAATAAAGAGCCTGGAATGGTGTCATTCCTGTGGAAGCATGATAAGTGGTATTATACCAGAACTCAGCCCAAGGTAGAAGTGAATTCCATTTGGTGGGCTGCTGGTGAACAAAGCACCGGAGATATTGTTCGACACAGCGATTGACAACCTCAGATTGCCTATCCGTTTGTGGATGATAGGCGGAACTCATCTTCAGCTTGGTATCTGACAATTTAAAGAACTCACGCCAAAAGTGACTGATAAAGATAGGATCTCTATCACTAATAATGGATCGTGGCATACCATGTAGCTTCACCACACCTTCAATGAATTTCTCAGCCACCATTTTGGCCGTATAAGGATGAGTTAATGCCAAGAAATGTGCTGACTTACTAAGTCGATCAACAACAACAAAAATTATGTTCTTTCCGCCAGATTGTGGGAGACCCTCAATAAAATCCATCGTGATGTCATCCCAAACTTGACAGGGGACGGGTAATGGCTGCAATAAACCCGCTGGTGATAGTGTGTCTGACTTCACCCGTTGACATACATCACAAGAAGCTACATATTCCTTCACTATGCGAGCCATTGATGGCCAATAAAACTGTTGCGCCAGTCGTTTATAGATGCGCAATACACCCGAATGCCCCCCAAGAGGTGAATCATGGAATTCACGTAACAGTTGCTGAATGATATCAGAGTTGGGGGCAATTACTACTCTGTTTTTGTAGTGAAGCAACCCATTTCGCCATGTATAGGGGCTGTCCGGATTCTCAGCAGCCAGCTTGCCAATTTTCTTTATGTAAGGATGAGAAACAGCTTCGGCCTTAAGTTGATCCCACACGTGAATTTGTGGAACAGATAAGTGTGAAAGGCAAGGGCTGCCCGTCATACGTGACAATGCATCTGCAGCTGAATTCTCCTTACCTGGCTTATACACGATTTCATAATCATAGCCAAGTAATTTCGATACCCATTTCTGCTGTTCTGGGGTAGTAATACGCTGCTCCAATAAGTACTTTAAGCTACGTTGATCTGTTTGGATCACAAATTTACGGCCTAACAAGTATGGTCTCCACAACTGGACAGCCACCACAATAGCCAACATTTCTCTCGCATAAGTTGACCATGCACGCTTGGATAGCCCCAAAGCGCGACTCATGAAAGCTATTGGCTGCCCTTGTTGAGTTAGAACAGCACCGATGCCATCTCCGGAAGCATCAGACTCAATCACAAAAACTTCAGCAAAATTAGGCATTGCAAGGGTTGGAGTGGAAGTCATTGCTGTCTTTAATGCCTCAAAAGCTGCCTCGGCGTCATCATTCCAGCAAAATTGACCTTTGCGTAATAAGGATGTCAATGGACGAGCAAGAATCCCATAATTATGAACAAATTTCCTGTAATAACCTGTAAGACCTAAAAATCCACGAAGCTCAGATATATTAGTAGGTCTTGTCCAGGATAGCATTGCCTGGATTTTTGCTTGATCAACCTTAACCCCCATTGGAGTAATAATATGCCCCAAGTACTCCAATTCCTGTTGGCCAAATGCACATTTCTTCAATTTTGCAAAAAATTTGTATTGCCTTAGAATTTCAAAAGCCTTGTGAACATGTTCAAGATGCATGGTCCAATTGGAACTATAGATCAAGATATCATCAAAAAAGACTAACACAAATTTACGAAGGTAGGGTCGAAATATGGCATTCAAAGGGCTTAAAAAGTAGAGGGGGCATTAGAAAGACCAAATGGCATGACTAAGTATTCGTAATGACCATTATGGGTGCGGAAAGCAGCTTTATGAATATCATTTGGGGATACCCTAACCTGGTGGTAACCAGCTGTCAAATCTAGTTTGGTAAAATAAACAGCGCCATGTAGTTCGTCTAACATGTCATCTACCGTAGGAATAGGAAATCGGTTTTTAACTGTTACTGCATTAAGGGCTCTATAATCAGTGCAAAAACGCCATGTGTCATCTTTCTTTTTAACTAACAAAACAGGAGATGAAAAAGGGCTAGTGCTTGATCTTATAAATCCCAATTTTAACATGTCTTGAACTTGTTTTTCAATTTCAGCTTTTTGAAAATAGGCATACCTGTATGGTCTGACATTGACAGGCTCGGTTCCTTCTTTGACAGTGATGGTGTGGTCAATCTCTCGGACCGGTGGCAATTGAGCTGGAGTTTGAAAAATATCTCCAAATTCCTCCAACATCTGCTGCATTTCAGACTCCACTTTGCTGACAGGTATCTCGGCTTCGGTTTGCAAACAGATAGCAAACATTGTTTTGCTTTGGCGCAGCTCCTTCGAAACATCTTTTAGAGATACGGGTTGAATGTGTTGGGCATCAATTCCCTGTAGTTTCTGCATTTGATTCTTCCACATAAATTCCATGGTCATTTTCTTCCAATCACAAGCCACTGTTCCCAATTGCTCTAGCCACTGCACTCCCAAAACCAAATCCAATCCACATAATGGTAGGGCATATAAAGTCAGAATAAATGGAATACCTTGAAGTAGGACGTGTATGTTTTCAAAGCTGCCCTGACATTTCATTGGATTCCCATTTGCCACCTTCACGTTGAAGGGCTGTGTTGGTATCACTAGTAGGTGTAGCCAATTAGCAATCCGTTCGCTAATCAAATTGTACGTGGAGCCACTGTCAATGAGGACAGTTAAATCTTGATTCTCAATTCTTGCCATAATTCACATTGTTCTTGCAGTTGACCAACCAGTAAGAGCATGTAATGATATTTGAGGTTCATCACCTTCAAATTCCTCGTCATCTTGCAAGCTCGTCTCATCATCCCCTTCCAATAGCAACAGACGGGGCTTTTGACACTTATGGCCAGGAGTGAATTTTTCATCACAATTAAAGCAGAGACCTTGAGATCGTCTCTTCTGCATCTCGTCCCAAGCAAGACGTTTCATGGGCATGGCCGCTGGTGACTTTATTGGAAAAAGGAAGCAATTGGATTATGATTGATGGAAAATGGCTTACTGTTACGTCGTTGGTGAGTTAATTGTTCATCTCGCATTCTGGCTAGGCTTATTGCTTCTTTCAATGATTTGGGTTTAAACATCCTAATCCCTTTTGCTATGTCTGGTTTCAAGCCTCCCATAAAAGTCCCCACTAGTGCCTTTTGAGTCCAGCCTTACACACGATTACCCAGCCTCTCGAATTCTCTTTGGTACTCTCGTAATGAGCCCCCTTGTCTCACCCTTGACAATGCTTCATCAAAATCCTCATATTCTGGTGGTCCAAACCTTGCCCACAATTCCTCCTCAAAAATTATCCATGTCACCTCTCTGTCTTCGTCTTTGTAAGCATGTCTCAGCCATTGCCACCACTGGTTCGCCTCCCCTTGAAGATGAAAAGATGCTAACGACACCTTTTGTGTTTCGGCAGTGCCTTGATACTCAAAGAATTGATCAACTCTGTTGAACCATTCAGTGGGGTCGTTTCCTGAGTATATTGAAAACTCAAGCTTCGCCAGTTTGGAAGAGAACATCTGTCTGTTCCCATCTGTTCGTTCTGTGAATTCTTCACGCTGATGGCGAGGTCGTCCGTTGCGCTCAATGGATTGGCTGCTGGATCCTTCTTTGTTGGACAGTAACGCCTCTGTCAATTTGTTGATGTTGGCTTCCATCTGATGCATTCTGTCAACAAGGGTAATCTTCATTCGACTCATTCCATCCTGAAGTCCTCCCAGACCCACTTCCAAATTTTCTATCCGTTCCTTGTTTGTTGTCATTGTTGACCAGCTCTGATACCAATTGATAGGTCCCTGTCACAGCTAGTAATAAAAGACAAAGATAAATCACAATTGTATTCTGCTTTGGGCGAGACTAAGCCACAAGTTGATATTATTGAATTTGAATGAATCCTTTCTCTGTCTCATACCAGAGTTTAAATACAGGAATGAAATAACAAACTTTCCTAGAATACTGGCACGACTACATACAATCAGGATTCTTAGCAACTGACTCCTGCTACATAGTTGGCATTTATTTAATTTGATAAATAAGACTTGACTTCTTCCTCCCGTGCACTGAGGACACTGCAGTGACTCGATCCCCTTGACTCGTTCTTCCCTTGACTGGCTTTTCACAGCTCTATGAACCTGCGATTCTTTTTAGGAACTCTGTGCGATCTTCTTGGCTCCAGCTCATCACTTGGCTCCAGCTGCTGCTTATCATATTCATTGCCATATAAAACAAAACTCCACAATACAAACTAGTCATTGCCACCAGCATTGTTGAGTGTTTCTTCAATTTCGATGGTACAGGTTTTTTTTTTTTTCAAATGAACATTTTTTTTAATTTCTGAAGTTTTTTCGTCCCATGATTCATTTTAGTTTAAAATATAAATTTAATAAAAATATTTAATTTTGCTAATTATAATGTTCTATCTAAATAAAATTAACTCGTTGTTAGAGAATTATATAAATCATATATTGAGACCTTATTTAACATTTTAAATTTTAGGTGAAGTCTCAAAATATAATTTATATAATTATATAACATACACTCTCAAGTAAAAACTATTTGAACTTGAAACTTATACAAGCTCACGTTATATTAAACTATTATTTATATCTTAATGCTTTCTTAATTATATTAAATGTCAATATTTTATATCTTAATGTTATCCCTCGTTGTGCAAATCAATACAGTTATCTTAATTCTCATGGTTTTCGAATGTGAGCACATGTTGATTAATATAAAAATATGATAACTTAATTAAGAGAGGGGTATCATTGAAAGACAATATGGGATTAACCATACATTATCATTGTTCCATATATAAGCTTTATAACAATGTAAAGTACTTTGAAATTCATTTTCAGTTATTTCAGATTTGAAATTTATTGTAAGAAGTGATGGGGGGTTTGTTATTTGAAACAAGACATCTCATAACGTTTTTGTCTGCATCATTTGCTATTATTATAAATCATAATGGAGGAACTCGACACAGTTTACCCTAGAATGGATTGATACGATCTCTCTAGTATGATTACACAGCTTTCCAAGGATAAGATGGATACTACCTCAGCAACAAGGACAAATACGGCCTCTCTAGGGTACAAACCTCTCAACCTTTCAAAGATATGATGAATTTATTCTTCCTAGTGTGACAACACACTTACTTTAAAAGGAATGAACATCTTCTTAGTGTTGCGACACAGTTTACCTTGGAAGGGATTAACATGGTCTCTCTAGTGCGATCGCACATCTCTCAAAGGATAAGATGGACACTGCCTCAGCAATAGGGACAAATACAGTCTCCCCCATGGTCTATTTGGTACAATCACACAATTCTCCAAGGATGGGATAAACCTTACCTCAGCGAAGATGCTTTGTCATCCTAGGAACAATAGCTGTAAGCTCCTCTGTAGATTAAATTTGAAGCTTCTCAATGCAGCTACCCACCTGAAGGCTTCTTAATAATCCATAATGGATACATTTGAGCTAATAAGAGGACGCTTGTAAATTACACCTTTTCTATATTCCAAGAAGGCAAGACCCTCCTAAACACTGTTAAGCTTAAATGATTTGCCACCTAACGCCAAAAATGTCTTACTAAGTATAAGCATTGAACCTAGAAATTCTTAACTAAGTATAGACGTTGGACCCAAAAATGTTTTACCAAGTGTTGGCATTGGACCCAGATTAGATTTCTACATAAAGATTTTAGACTTGTGAAAATAAATATTAAGATAAATGAATTGCATATAAAAAATCAGGAAAAATCCTAACATTAAAAACCATTTAGCTAGTTAAAGCCAGATGAAGATGGAACCTTTTATCAAACATTGCGAAGATGTCTGATGAGATGGTGATGACCCTTTTCAGCATTCTCACCATCTTGAGACCAGCCTCTCCGATGCTTCTTTTTTTTTCCAACCAGAGCCTTCATGAGATTCCTTTCTTCTTCTGCCAAGACATGAAAATCAAATGGAGAACGACCAAGAACCATCTGGGCAAAGACATCCATGAACTTTTTAGGGCTAGCCCTAGTGAAAGTCCAGCTGCTACTTCCCTAGTAAGCCGAGTTAGAGAAAATACCATCATATGAGCCTTTATTAGTGGGGCTGGAGCATGAGTTGTCATCGGAGTAAAGACTTTCTTCCTCTTAAAATGAATGACGACACTTACAACCACAATAGAAGGAGTTTGGTTTACCTTTTTCCTGACTGAGAGAAAATCATATCCCCCAAATTTTACAAGGGTTATGGCTCTCACCATTATCCTCTTAGAGACAGAACTGTTGGGAGCGAAGAGTTTACTAACATACCTCATCACCTTTTTACCTCTGCCTCCACCAGTTACAGGAGAGATAGAGACCCTAGGGTAAACTCTCGCCAACAAGCCTTGCTGAAGCTTTTCCTTCTCTTTCAGTTATTTACGAAGATAAAAACAAAACTAAGGCTAAAAGTAAGGCAAAAGAAAAAGGACTATCAACCTAACTTGTAAAACAACTTGGCAATATCCATGGACTATTTTATTAACTTTATATATAATTGAAGTTGACTCTAGCACAACATAATTCTTCTCCTTGTTCGAGCTCTGACGAGGCTTGTTATTTGCTTTATGAGGGGCCCTTCAGTAATGGGAACAACTTTATATGGGTTTTAATCTTTCTATGGGATTAAGTGTCCCAATAAATCTTACAACTAACCATTTCCCCCTCAGCTTCTTGACATGCATTAGCTTCCCAACCAACGTGTTCTTTATGACACCATTATTTATGTTGGCGAAGGTGAAGAACCACCACATGTCATTGTTATCATCGGTGCCAGCAATAAATTGATAACAACTTCTGAAAATGTTGACAGTAGGCTCAAGCCTAATGATCCTACAAAATTTTTCAAATAAGGACAGGATTGTCCATCCATTGAGGTACAGCTGGTCTAGACCCAGCTGACAGTAATTGAACACTTTCCTTGTAAATCCTTGAAGAGGGAATGAATGCCCCATCAAATACTTACAGATGAGGATGATAATTTTAAAATAACCTTGAGTGGAGCCCAGCTTCTGCTTACTAATACGCTCAGCAGGGTTGAGCATTTACGCCATACTCTCCAGATTGGTAGTGGATCATAAATTCTACATCCACAGCACTTGCGCTGCTAGGGATGTTGTTCTTAAGAGTTTAAGGATGCCTTTCTCCCTTCTGAATGTCTCAAACTAGGATAGAAGAGGAACTCCTATGAAACCTCATTTCCTAGGTATCTTTGGTAGAGGAAGGAGAAAGACTTCTACGATAAGGTTTTCTCCTTTCCACACTAGAGAATGATGCCAATATAGCACCCCCTCTTGTCCCACAGCCCATTCTGATATATCCTTGTCCCCTACTACTTCTTTTAAGCTTTAGTTAGAACATGAACTTCTCATTGAGGCCAAGAGCATTTTTTTTTAGAGATGGATCTAATGTTCATGTGCTCCATTTGTTTTATTTGAAAGAAAGGCAAAAAATTTTAGAAGGGAAAATATCTGAAGTGGGTCTTTCTTGAATTGGAGAAGAGATGATTTGGGGTTTTGTTGCAGGAGAAAATTTTTAAAAAATCATAAAAAGTGAAAGTAAAAGAGAAGTCACAGCAGAAACGCTAGGGTTATAAATAAACAAAGTTTTCATTCCCATTGTAGGATAAATAACGTTTCATGTCATCACATATTTAAAAAATCCATTCAATTACTACATTGAAAGCCAACCACCATTTATTTCCCGAGAGACACCTTCTCCTAATAAGGACAAGCCACTTGGGTTTGAAGATCCCAACAGTCTTATGTGGGATACGTAAGATCTTATAGGGAAGGTAAAAAGGGTCTCATTTGTTGCAAACAGAGACTTTTCAAAATCTTTGCGTATAAAACCTAAAGATTTAGGGGCCTGTTGATGGACCAACATTCATTTTTTTTTAATCTTCCCTTCAAAAGAATGATAAAAGAGAGGGTAATAACCCATCATCTCTAGGCTCAACCAAGCGTTGAGCCTAAACATATATAAGTCAATGAGCTATTTTTTAACGTGAGAGGTATTTTATCTTGACAAGTCAAAAATATTTTATCTTGATAAGTCATTGATATTTTGTCCTGAAACGTTAAAGATATTTTGCTGATACTCTAACCCTTCTCTTCAATAAAGAGGGTGGAAGGGGCTATAAAGAAGGGGGTATCTTTTATAAGGGATTTAGTTTTTCCCTACAAAAAAATAGCATGTTTTTTTTAGGGCTTGTCTTCTAAATTATGATTGTTTTTTCTCTCTCAAATATAATCATTTAATTATCAGAGAATCCTCAAATGCATAAAAAAAACTTTTTGCTAGTATTAAATATGATCCATCAGCCACCTCGCCAAAGACGAATGGATCGGATTGCCAAAATTAGAAGATTAACCAAATATCCCCAGATTCCAGCTTTGCTCACAAGCCCATGGGATAAACTCAATCTCATCAGTATCATTTATACGTGAACTGGGACCTAAAGTACCTATCCAGACCCTAGCTCAAACCCTACCGGATATGGACTTTTGATACCCAAACCCTACCCGATTAGGTTTTGAGTACCCATCGGGTATCTATAACCTGGACGAAAATCTGAACCTAAATGCTATAATTTATAGGTAATTAGTATACAATTAGCTTAGTATATATATATTTTTTTAAAATTTAAGATAATTTATTTATTTTGGATCAGTTTTGAGTGGGGTAAACCATGATCCATACATCATCTAAAACTCAATCTCTTACCTAGAAACTTTACACGATCCTGATTGGATATTCTGATCGGTTGGGATCGCCATACATACTCTAAGATAGGGACACACCGTAGCAAGCTAATCATAATGATGGGTCAGGTATAAATAACTCTACTGGGAACTATGCACGAATAAAGCAAAGAAGAAATTACTGTGAGGACATGGCTGTCATTTTATTAAGGAGATGGAACACGGATGATGGATCTAGTAAGCGTTTTGCAATAATAAAAAAATCAATGAAAAGAATAAAAAATGGCATGATGGTAAATTAAGGGTTTAAGAGGGTTTTTATCAGATGGACACTCCAATATATAGTGGTGGCTGCTAGAACTAGCATAATTAAGCCCCAAGAAAAGAGAAAATTGTCGAACTTTATTAGGCCGAAGAGCTGGCTATGGAAAACGGGCTTGATGATTGCACACAAGATGGGACTGTGGATCTCAAAGGAAATCCTGTTCTTAGATCCAAGAGAGGCGGATGGAGAGCTTGCTCCTTTGTTGTTGGTAATTCATCTTCTCTACTCCCTCCCTCTCCCTCCTCTCTCTGATCTCTCAAAGGGTATTAATTTTCCAATTTTATAGGACGAGATGTTCATTAGTGAGTCCTAACGTTGGTTACACACCAGCCAACTAGTCTGCAAATGTTTTAATCAGGACATTTGCTGTTTTGAGCTACGCTCCTGGAAGCTGTTTTCCATGTGGCTCGAACTCTTCTTCTTCTGTTTTTTTCTTTTCTTTCCTCCTCACTTTAAGCCCAGCCCCTCGTGCATGCCATGGAAAAGATAGTCTGACCCTCCAATGACTTCTTGATACTTGGCATGTTACTCTTCATTAATATAATTTCTAGCTGACTGTCAAGGTCTCCTTTTCTTTGATGTCAATTTGCTTCGCAGTTATGAACATATATATCAGATGATTAATTTACATGGGCCTAGATAATGATTACATATAATCAATCATACATGATCAGTCTAAAACTCATTGATTTTGGCCAATGTTTGTCTCCTCCGTGTCTTGTTTTTCCTGGTTTTCCGTCTCCTCCGTGTCTTGTTTTTCTTCCGTCTTCTCCAATCTACGCTGAGGAATTTTGAAACGTTTAGCGACTACAGAAAACAAATAGAAATGCAGCAGTCAAGAAAGATTTTGAGATTGATCTTGGGGAACTGTAGTAATTAAGAAATATCTCTCAGCTACCTTGTACGTTCTAGTTGAGCTAGAATTGATTTTTTTAAAAAAAATATTAGCAATTATTTAGGAAGATGTTGAAGGTAAACCAGAACCAACAATCGTAGGCCACAAATTGAATGCTGCGCTCATAGCCACCAGCCTAGGAGCATGCATGCCTTTTTTAAAAGTGTAGTAGTTGTTATTATTTTTAGTTACTCTCTTTAATTACATATTAAAATTAAATTTATTTCTCTGATTTAGCTAAAAATAAAATATTCATATTAAGACTATAAGATTCATAAAAACTAGCTAGGCAATCTATTCATACTATAATAAATTAGAAAATCTATAATAAAAAAAATTATTTCTTATTAAATACCTAGTTTGAGGAATCATGCAATTAGCAAGGAAACACAACCATTAGTCCCAACCCCTCAAGTTAATTGCACAGATACTTGTAATTAACAACATCCTTTTCCCAAATATTCCTACCTCGAGAGGTATAATTTATCACCTTTAATTTTCGGTTGGTGAATACTGTTTTCATTATATTAAATGTACAAAAGAAAACACAGAGTTTTGCTTTTTGCGGGGAAAAAGCATCTTTAATTTTTTTATTTTAAAATGATGATGTCAAAAATAAATTTTTTAAAAATTAATTATTTTAATATACTTTTAAGTTAAAAATATTTTTAAAAAATAATTCTACCACTGTACTAAACACTATATATTTTCAAATATATACATATATATTTTTTAAAAAACTTATTCCATAATCCTACCTTCTTGCTATTTAGGGTTCATCTATAAGACCATAAAAATAATGACTAAACGTTAAATCTGCATGTGTAAAATTTTATACGATCAAGAATGGAATCTTTGCTAACTTTGCTAGAAGAATCAGTACCATTGAATAATTAAGTCGGGAATGTTGCCGGCCAGGGAAGATAATTAAATAGAACACAAATATTTAACAGTACTATAAAGGAAATTACTAACTTCCTTCTTTAAAATGCAATTAATTACTGTTCTTCTTTTGGGTACAAAAAAAAGTTCTCAAGAAATCCGACTAATCTATTTCAATAATGTTCTTATTTGTAATTATCAAGTGGAGTAATATTTATCATCTCTTCAAACAAATTATCATTGGCTAGCTAGTAGAATCATGCTTTAATTATCCGTACTCTGAACTTTAAGGTCTTCACGGACCCTTATATATATATATATATATATATATATATATATATATATATATATATATATGTTTCACAGAGCTGCAGCCTGATTGTGTACTGTAACGTGCTGTGCAGTGTATGAGGTTTTCGAACGTATGGCATACTATGGGATATCAAGCAATCTTGTAGTGTACTTGACCAAGAAGCTCCATGAAGGCACAGTGAGGTCGTCCAATAATGTTACGAATTGGGTTGGCACCATTTGGATGACTCCTATCTTGGGTGCTTATGTTGCCGACGCTCATCTTGGTCGGTACTGGACCTTCCTCACCGCATCTGTTATCTATCTTTTGGTATGTATGCAGGCGTTTCTCTCTCTTTTACGCATGCATTGCATCTCGTCGGGAAGATGAGAAGCTCAGTGAACCATACGTTTCAGACGTCCCATTTAGCAGTGTCTTTTCACACGAAAAGTGGGCCCGAAAAACATTTATAATTGGGTTAATCATAAGCTGGACTCATCTGATACATTTTGTGCAATACCTGATAGATTAGGTTTATATTTTTCTTAATCATTTCACATCATCAAGCATGTTGTTTGGTGAGAATTTATCGACCATGATGTCATGAGCTGCACAGTATTGCTTTGATTGCTTGCTCTGTGTGCTTGTTCACAAAGTCAAACAAGGAATAGTTATGGTTAAATTCTTACTCGTCTGGCTAAAATTGGATATGATATGATCTAATTATTTCCAACTAGTGGGATTACAGCAGGTAAAAGTTTGACCACCTAGTCTCTGTTTTATAAGGCAGAATTAGGAAGATGTCGTGTTCGATGTAAGAAAAACCTTTTGCTGTGAGGTATTAAAGCTTTGAATTATATGGAACCTTGGTTTCAATATTCCAACTTGAACTTTGTCTGGTCCCATGTCTGTCTCGGAAAAAGCCATGCACGCACCTTTAAGTCAACTTGGCATTGATTTATCACCCAAAGAATCAACTTGGCATTGAATTATCACCCAAAGAAAACACTGCCATATATTAATTATTGCATAGGATAGAAGCCATACCTAAGAAGGTAAGACAACGTGATTTGTGGATAATATTCGGATAGTAAGTGGCTGAAGCGATTTGGTCGGTGTTAGCCCTGTGATGACCTAGATGATCTCAGGGGTCAATCTGTAATCTTGTTAGAACCTTGTTTCATTTTTCTTTTCTTTTTAAATGATATCTCTTTAATTTTTTTATCCTGCGTCTTGAACCTAGTCATATTTACTAGATTGAGTTTAATAACCAAGAAATGCATGTCAGCACGAACAACTGTCGAAAGTGATTTTTGATGAAGATAAAGTTTTAATTAATACCTTTGACATGATGACAGGGGATGTCTCTACTAACACTATCAGTTTCCCTTCCTGCTCTAAGACCACCTCCCTGCAAGGATGCCAGTTTGGACAACTGTAGAAAAGCCTCCACAATGCAATTAGCAGTGTTCTTTGGCGCCCTCTACACGCTAGCTGTTGGAACTGGCGGCACAAAGCCGAACATCTCGACCATCGGTGCTGACCAATTTGATGATTTCCATCCTAAGGAGAAGGCTCATAAGCTATCCTTCTTCAATTGGTGGATGTTCAGCATCTTCTTTGGAACACTCTTTGCTAACACTGTACTTGTGTACATTCAAGACAATGTGGGTTGGGCATTAGGGTATGGGCTTCCAACACTTGGGCTTTTGATATCGGTGGCTATATTCTTAGCTGGCACACCATTTTATAGGCACAGGCTGCCAACAGGAAGCCCGTTTACAAGGATGGCTAAGGTCATAGTGGCAGCCCTGCGGAAATCGAAGGTTTCAGTCCCTAACGACCCTAAGGAACTCTATGAGCTCGACTTGGAAGAATATGCCAACGGGGGGAAGTTCAGGATTGATTCCACACCAACCTTGAGGTTTGCATTAGTTGCAGTGCGTCTGCATTTTTTCTCTTCCAGCAGCAGTTTAAATATAAGGGTACTCGTTTATATAACTGGCCTGGCCTAGTGGTAACTCTGAACTTGTGCAACATGTATGCAGGTTCCTCAATAAAGCTGCTGTGAAAACAGGTCGAACTGACCCTTGGATGCTTTGCTCAGTTACTCAAGTAGAGGAGACTAAACAGATGTTGAGAATGATTCCGATACTGATTGCCACATTCGTCCCAAGCACGATGGTTGCTCAGATAAATACTCTTTTTGTCAAGCAAGGCACTACTCTTGATAGAAACATTGGCAGCTTCAAAATCCCACCAGCAAGCTTAGTTGGATTTGTGACATTATCAATGCTTGTTTGTGTTGTGCTATATGACAGGTTCTTTGTTAGTATTGCTCGTAGATGGACAAGGAATCCCAGAGGGATCACTCTTCTTCAGAGAATGGGAATAGGCCTTGTTTTTCACATTATAATCATGATAGCTGCATCACTGATTGAAAGGCACAGATTAAGTGTGGCCAGAGAACATGGCTTGGTTGAGAATGGAGGTCAAATCCCTTTGACGATATTCATTTTGCTTCCTCAATTTGTGCTCATGGGAGTGGCTGATGCATTTTTAGAGGTGGCCAAGCTCGAGTTCTTCTATGACCAGGCACCTGAAAGCATGAAAAGTCTTGGCACTTCTTATTCAACAACCAGTCTTGGAATTGGAAACTTCCTTAGTAGTTTCCTTCTTTCCACAGTTTCTGATATCACCAAGAAGCATGGTCACCGAGGGTGGATTTTGAATAACCTAAATGCTTCTCACCTGGACTATTATTATGCCTTCTTCGCGATACTCAACTTCTTGAACTTCATTTCTTCTTGATTGTGAATAGGTTGTATGTGTATAAGGCTGAAGTTTCAGATTCAATGGAAGTACTGGCTGAAGATTTGAAAGGGATGACATTGACGGGACCTAACCAAGTTTCTTCACATGAATGATATGTGCAGAAGAAAATCTTATATAGAAATCAAAGCTTGAATCAGAGAATAGGTTTCAACTTTCAAGTTGATGACCATTGAATAGAAGCTACCTCACTCGATAGCCTACTTCGGAGTTGAATCAGTCGGGAGAAATGGTGGTTAGTATGTGTATGCTGCATTTTCTTCACCCTTCGAGGGAAAAAAAGCTGTCACATTTACGTTATATTGAAAGAAAACGACAGTTAATGTTGATAAACTTGAGAGTGTTTATCTTCAGCAACAACACAATTAAGAAAATCTCATCCCATAAAGGAATTGCATTTTGTGATATAACTTGTCTGGAAGTTAAGAGTTTCTTGGAAAGCACTGTGAAATTAAGAGCAATTTTGCAGAAATGTTAAGAAGTGAAGTTAGTACTGAACTTCTTACACACAGCAGAAGTTTCTCTTGGTGCTTTGCTAACATAAGGCACAACTGGGTCGAATCGAAAAATGTGGTTACTATGAAAAGCCGAATTCGATGAGGAATTACAGAGATAGTCTACCAGCTAAAATGTGAATTTATTCTCAAATATTTGAGAAGATCTTTGTTTCTCTCTCTCTCTCTCTCTCTCTAATTTCATAGCTCAGATACAAAAAATCAGGTTAAAATATGAAAAAACAAACGGGAAAAATGTTGGGAAAAAAAGGAGAGAATATTTGCACCCTCCCTAATTATTAAAGTTTTTCTCCATCACACATGTACTAGCAGTTCCTGCGGCAAAATTTTTTAAAGAAACAAACTATCTCAAGCTCCAAGAAGATCTTGATATGGAATTTTAACTTAACCAAATCCAATTACAATGAGCTCCCTGGCATTTCCAATTTAAATTATCTGTTTTGGTTTCATGGCTAGAAGTCAATATTAGATTAAAGCATCAAAAACTGTAGCATCCTTTGCCTGAAATGTTCAAGAGATCAAAACCATCATTTTCTTTTATCTTCTCTTTGCTAATTGGAAAGCTTTTTTCAGGAAGTGATTTGCTGCTTTATCATTTCTGTGGCATAACACCCTTAGTATTGTGTTTGGATCTGCCCTATTCCATCTTCCTGTTGTTGGTGGCATTGGTAGATTGTGACCTGAACCCACAACTCCTATACCACTTGCTTCACAAGCCAGGATACTGAAATCTTCCATTAGTTTCTCTGTACTATCACCCATCAATGCTATCACCCCTTCAACAATCTCAGCCTCCTTTTCCACTGCCTCCTCATTCATCAATCCTTCACCACATGTGCAAAATGTGCGCTTTAAGTTTGCAAAGTCTTCCTCGATCATGGGATAATCAGATCGATAAAATACCCGGCTGCAGCCACCAGCAAGCAAAACCGTGAGAAAGGCCTCAAAAGAGGCCTTCATGACTTCTCTCATTGCCAAAGGTTGGGCTCGGTCAATTAGAATTGCTGTCAACAGAGAAAGGTTCTGTTTGATAATTCTCAATGCATGTCTGATCCTTGAATTTTCTACATCAGCAACATAGAGACTATCATAAAAAACAGAATTCGAGTCGAGGAATATCAGACGATAAGCAGCAACTTCTGATACATGTTGACAGGCAGTTTGAATGGAAGCAAGGGCTAGTTCAAAGTAGGAAGAGGAATTGATGCGATGCCTGCGATGATAACCACGGGATGGAGTGGTTCTTGGGGCAAGAGCAAGGTTCTTTTCTAGAGAGTGGAGGTGAGTGAGAAGAAAGTGCAAAGTGTTGAGCCGTATGTAGAGTCTTTGTGTTCCACGGCTTGTTGATGGCCGAGGATGGTGAGCATCACTTACACCAAATTGGTGCATATCTTCTGTGTTGATAGAGCATGGAGCAGCTTTCTTCCACAGTTTAAGGAACTTCGAGTCGCGGTTGCACCTGGTTAGAGGAGGGAGTGTAGGGACATAGCTCTGTTTTGATCCTGCAAGCATATCAAAGAAAATAGCAGCTTAGTTGAAGCCAGATAAACAATTAGAACGTAGTATATTTGTATTTTCGATAGCCTTCAGTGATGCATGTTCATCTCCTCTGACTAAAGAAAGGATAACTAAGATAGAATTACTATCCAGTCCTGCTCTTTTTTTTTCTGAAAAGCCATGCATCTACTATAATATGCTGCAGAATAGAATATCCACCAAAGAACTTTTGCTGACTGTCAAATGTCCTGTAGTCATCAGTAAGTTGCTTGAACAAGTCCCTATTTCTTCCAAGCAATTACTTCCACAGACAAAAATCACTTCCAAAGATACAATTCCAAGCAGAAAAACGTATGAGAATATTAAGAATAAAGAAGGTGTTACTTTCTTACCACAAGCTGCTACCAGGTTGGTGTAATCTTTGAAGATATTATCAAAACCTTCTGCTAGATCGTAAATCAGATCATCAGTAATTCCAACAGGAATTTCAAAGAAATCATTCACAGCTTCCTTGGCTATTTTCATCAACTCCGCAGCTGATGTCGCATATGGCTCGAGTTTGGACTTCGGATTCCATGTCTGTAACATTTATTGCAACATTTCATTCTCCAAAACCTTTTAATATATATATATATATCTTATCCCAGATAAGCTTAAATGCTGTATTTCATTTCAGCAAACAAATTAAAAAAACTCACTTCAGAATCTTTGGCTCGGCTAAGACAATCTTTCCCTCTGTCCAACCTCTCTACAAACCATTGTTTCATAAGCTTCAATATGACCGAGTCAACTTCATATGGAATCATCTCTCGTACGATTGTTTTACCTCCATCTTCACAGTCTGCAGAGTCTTCAACCAACATTTGAACCAAGAACTTTTCAAGTTTTCCAGCACTCTGCAGTACTGCAACGGTCTCATTATTGAGGGTGGAAATCCCAGCAATATATTGCTTCAAAACTGCTCCATAGCACTGATGTAGCGTTACAGCAGCAACGCTAGATACAATCGGGTTCCATTTCTTCAGAATGGGGCTAAAACTCTCCCTTTCTCTCAAGGCCAAATCCTCAACTTCTTTAGCTAACTGCAGGAGAGCCTCGCTTGCTTCATCTTTCACTTGCAGACTTGTGCTCTTATAACTTCCGGTTTCTATTATCTGCAATCGACAAACAAGAATGAACATGAGAGACATCGCTGTACAGAAACAGTAAATCTTGAAACTGATAATTAAGCAAAGAGGCGACAGAAGGAAATAGAAACCTTTGCAAATGCCTTCTTTACAGAAGCTCGAATGTAATGATCCACACGATCCCCAGATGAATCAACTATCTGTGTGTCTTCTTTATCTTTCCCAGCCCCTTCTGTGATGGTAACATCCTCGCCCAAAATTTTTGATGCTGATAATGCTAACGGCAAAAGATTCTCAATTAGGAAAACATTTCCCTCTGGAAATAGTCATGGTAGTGAAGCAATCTCCTCTCTGCCCACCCTTGCATTGAAGCCAACATAGAAGACAAAAGCTTCACATACATAGCCTCTCGGTCTGGCTTCTTTGCATCATTAGCCACCTCCGTCGATAACATAGCATGGGTCGCATAAAGAAGATCCGGCTCTACTTGTGAAGTAAGAACGTATTGCTGGAAAAGCACCCAAGCAAAGCACAAATTGTGTATAGGTCTATTGATTCCTAGTGCAGACCATGCCTTCTTTATTAACTCAACAAGCTCGTCAACCTCATCAAGGACTAATGTCTCATCCCTGAAATCAAATATTGATTGAAGAAGAGAAATGTATATGTGAATGTTGAGTGGAAATCCATCAGCCCAATGGCATACATCGGTTGGGGTACCATTGGCACTTCGCCAAGACAAGGAAACAACACTGTTGCATAAGGTTCTCATGGTGTCAGAATTTTTTCCTGTGTCAATAGGTTTGGTCTCGCTGGCATGGATAATTTCACGGAGACGCATAGCATAAGAATTTGATTTATCAAGCGGGATTGAAGGGTGCAGGAGGAGACCAGCCTCCAGGATCTTGAGCTGACGCCTTTGCCAGAGATGGTACTCTTGACTGTCATTAAATTCTGATGGTTTTAGGTGGCGGAGGAGCTCCAATGGAAGGATTATTGTCTCTGCTCGCCTGCCCATCTGTGAAGTTGAAGAGGACAACAAGTCATGAATTGATCATGAAATCAAAACGAAAATTATGATGCATCCAAAATCAAATAAGAAAAAACGGAACACAAAATCATAAAAAACAAACAAGAAAATAGTGCAAACCCATTCACGCATGCAGAAAATGTAATGACAATCTTGGACAAAAACAAGGCAAAAACAGATCAATTTACTCGCCGAGTAAAATGTGTTGTGAATAATAAATTTCGAAATACATACAGTAGCAATATATACGTACTTGGCCAACAAGAGTCCTCATGAGCGTCTTCCTCAACCGATTATCACTATGCTCCGTCACTCTCATCTGCGCCCTCATTATCTCCGCGGATGTCAGCGGCCTCCGAGGCCTCCCTGTAACCGGAACCGTGGCAAACCCCAGGGCAGGACTTGTCCCTCCATGTTGTAGAGGACCACTAGGTGACACTGGTGCCGTCCCGGCTCCGCTGCTTCCTACTGCGGACATCCTCCTTGTAGGGGACTTCTTCAGCATCTTCAGCCCCAGAGCTCGCTTTATCCGACTCGTTGGAGACATGACCACCACCGGGCCACCGCCCATCCGTGCAGTCGGTGAGCCTGTTCCTGCTGCTCCATCCCCATCATGATGTTGGTGATGGTGGTTGGAATAAAAGTTGATTGCATTGCGGCCTCCTCCGAAGCCAGGGGAGGAGCGGCAGGCGGTGAAGAAGACCTCATAGGCAGTCTCACGGATGTCATCCTTATCAAGACCTTTAAGGTCTCCAAAAGGCCAAGAGAGATCAGTGTCTGCGGGGTCAATGGAGATGGTGGTTAGGGTACCAGAGAAGGAATGACAGCGGCTATCTTGGGCCATCAAATATATTGGCAATGACGTCTGGGATATCCGTCAGGAGAAAGAAGGCGGGGAAAGGAGGAGGGCATTCTCCAAATAAAGAGAGAGAGAGAGAGAGATTGAGAAGATCAGGAGACATGCAGAAATATCGTAGTTGCATGAGAGTTTTGTGTGGTGGTTTTCGTTTGTTAATTAAGACAGCGATTTTGTGCTAAGACGGAGACGAAAAAACAGCTGATGGCTAAGAGAGAACCAAATTATTAACGTTGTGTGAGGAAAGCTAGGAAAGCTTATGGTGGTGAACAGGTGTGTCTTAGCAAATCCCTTCTCCTGTCTTAATTTCTGCTTTGTAATAAACTTGTCATTGTAATTTTTCTTTCCTCGACGCCTCATATTTTGTTCTGGCACAATTTGTATACATTCCTGTTTGACATGCTTCTTTTTTTAAAAAAAATCAGTTTTAAATTATTGTTTTATATTTAATTTTAATTATATATAGCATGCATGCATGTAGCGCATAGCTTATAAGTATTCTAACCCTAATTTTACTTATGTTTTCTTTTATACGTGTGTGTATGAGTTGGTTAAAACAAAACCTTCTGATCGTTGTAAAGTGTTTGACAGGCAAGCAGAGGAAGGGGTAAGGAGTCCTACATTGGCCGATTAGGGCACTTATTTCTGCCGTTCTTCAAGAATTACAGAACTTGCTTCCAGCAGGAGTACCCTTCAGTCAGGTTTTCATTTTGGATTTGAATGTCTTCTGGATCCATTTGGAACTGAAAGATCTTTGATCATTTCGATCTGGTCTTATTTCTTACTACGGAATTTTAAGCTATAGATTACCCCAATATCCATTGAATTATTGCTTTTGAAAATTATATAATTCAGTTTCTTTTTTAATGCAGGGCCTGCATGTCCTCCAGGTTCATCATTAATTCTTTTTTTAATCGGGGGTTTAAACTCGTCTCTTTACTCTGGTTACATGGCTTATTCGGCATTGCCTTCCAGGGAAGGGCCCAGCCTGACTTGAAAAATACAGTTTCAAATGTGTTTCTAGATAGGCATTAAGTATAGGATGATTTTTGTATTAAGGGTCGGTTTGTTTGCAGGAAAGTTGTTTTTTTTTTAAAAAAGTAAATTTGAGAGAAAGTGAATTCCAGAAAAGTATTTTATGATGTTTAGTAGTTTTATGAAAAATGAACTGGAAAATAATTTATTAATGAATTAATTTTTTTTTCAAGTTTATCTAATATATATAAAATATTTAATACAAGGTCTTAAAATATATTATTTAAGACCATAAAATTAAATTTCTCGATGATAAAACCGTTTTCAAAAATTATACAATTTATAAGTTCACAACAATCAATAAACATTGCGCAATGAAATCCATATAATTACCGGTATAGTCCCACAAATTTATCCATATATAAGAAATATAATCAAACACTAATCATATATTAATCAAAGCAAACTAAAACATAAATTTATGTTTATTGTTCTGTTATAATTCCCCTTATTAATGTAACATGTATATAAACATCCTACTTCACACGGTAATGGTGTAATGGTGTAATTATTCACAATGATAATATGACCATATGTAATTCCCCTCATTAACTCTCGCACAAACACATAGAAAAAAATGGAAGCTCACATTCTCTGGTTAAAACTCTCTCTCATCATCTTTTGCATATCCCTTACAAACACGCAGCCTGCCCCATGTTTTGCAGGTGCTCACGAGACTAAATTCAATGGCTACCTTTCACGGCTCAATTTACAAAGCCCAGCAATCAGCCATGAAAAGACCCATAATCCTTCAAAGCTTCCTTCCCCTGACTTAACAAGTATCAAATTAAACTTATAATTCCATTCCCCTCTCCCATTCCTCCTCCCTCTCAGTCGATTCCCCTCTCCCATTCCCCTGTTCCCTCTCCCTCTCAGTCGATTCCCCCTGTTCCCTCTCCCTCTCGGTCGATTCCCCTCCCGGTTTCTCTCATTCCCCTTCCCTTGTTCCCTCTCCCTCTCGGTTTCTCTCATGCCCCTGTTCCCTGTCGGTTTCCCCGTGTTCCCTCTCTGTTTCTCTCGCCATTTGTGCACAAAGAAGCAAATATTCAAGACAAAGAAGCAGGACAAAGATTCAAGGGGTAACAGGGCTCCTCCTTCCCAGTTCTCCTCCCTCTCTCCCTCGGCTACTGTTCAAAAAAAAAAGAAAGCAAGGGTTGATTTTCAAAGCTTCCACCTGGGATATGGTGGCTGTCACGACCCGAATCCCGGATCCATGACCGGCACATAGGCAAGGTTCCCCTCCAAGGTTCCATACCTATGCGAACCCAAACTTACACACAAACTTATCCTAACTCAATCAGAGTTCAACGCAGCATTAATAACAAAATCAAGTTCATAATATAATTAAATTGTCTTAATACAAGAGTTTATATAAGTTCAGAGTTTTGGAGCACTAACTAGACATAAAGGAAGGTACAAATTACAACCAAAGAGCAGGTTCTGAAGGTCCAACAAAATGACCTGCTATCAAGCTATAAGCCTGAAAAGGATAAATAATGAGATGGTGAGTTCAACAACTCAGTGAGTAGATAATGTTCAATATACACACACGAGGTAATACAGCAATGAGAAATATATATACAAGTATGGCTTTAGGTTCTTATGGAAGTGTTCTCAAATTGTCCATAACAAGAAGATCATATGGTAAAACTCGTCAGAAAATCAAAATGCAATGAGCATGAGGCTCCGTACTGTGGGATGATCAGTCCCACACAGGTTGGTGACTCCCCCGACCAACTAGGGTTCAGATACGATGTGCACAAAGACTAACACTACCCTGTTAGCATGGGTATTCTGACTGACATACCATAGGTTCATAATCATAATCTAACAAACATATTCATATCTCAAAGCTCAACTCATGACATCAATCAAATGAGGAGCTATCAATTCAGAAGTCAATTCAAAATATATGTTGGTTCATATCAGAATTCAGATTCAATAATTGATCATGCTTTATCATAACAAGGATAATAATCAACATATATATATCAAGAAACATGATTCAATTCATATTAACAAATCAAATATTTATACTATTTCTCATGCATATGGAAAATTATCCACTCACCTGACTCAAAAGCAAACAGAAGCCAAAAGCAGACACCGAAGAAAATCCTACTGACGTCCCGCCGGTAGAATATCAGGATTATCTGAATACAAAGGAGGCATATTCAAGAACGACTCGAAAGAATATATAACCTATTTAATACACTTATCTAAGGGTGTATTCCATAACCCTAAATGTTTTTGAACTAACTAGTTATCTTTCCTAAAAACCCAACATTTAACGGTTTTCCCGAAATCTAATCCATAATAAAACAACTAATAAAATTGGCAATAATTCACTAGATAACCCTCAATTATTCATCAAACCAATCTGAAAAAGGTAATATTACAGCTAGGGACTAATATGTAATTTATCATATTTTTAAGGGTCAAATTGCAATTTTTGTCTAATTGGAGGACCAAACTGAAATTTATCATAAATCCATGAATATACTGAAATTATGTCCATAATTCATCCTCATTTCTGTCCAGATCATCTCATTATACTCCAGGGACCATTCTGGAATTTTACCAAATTTTTAGGGTAAAATTGTAATTTTTGTCAATTGGAGGACCAAATTGAAAGTGTTAAATTCTCTTATATATACAGTAATTCTGTCCATAATTCATATGTTATTCTGTTCAGAATCTCGGAATAGGCTCCAGGGACCAATTTGTAATTTTCCAAAGTTCGGGGACTAAACTGTAATTTTCCAAAATTGAGGGACCAAACCGAAATTTTGTCATCTTCAACCTCAAACCCAGAATTTCAACAGAAAACCCACTGTTCTTTCCTTATTTCTAACACAAATTCACCATTCAACAAAACCATAACTCAAAATCATCATTTTCATCTACAATCTCTCAAAATCATCCAAATAATCAAATACCCACAACAATTAACTCTATAACATTCAAATTAATTCATCAATTAACCCAAAACATAAATTTTCAAAACCCTAACATTCATCAAAACTGAAATTAAGTTCAATTAACATACATTTATACATTTAACAACCTAAATCTTACCTTTAAACTTATTCTCTTCAACTCCTTTTTATTTCCCTTCTAATTTCCCTCTTTTCTCTTCTTCTTCTTCTTTCTCCCTTCTCCCTTCTCTCTCACGGTTTGCTCTCTCAAATATTCAGATCTCTTTTTTTTTTTCTTTTTCTTTCTATTTATATATATCATCTCTTTATACAATTACTACAATACCCCTTATTCATTTATTCTAACCTTTAAGCCTTCAAGGACTTTATTGTATTTTCCAATCCCTTTAATACAAAACATCACAATCTCCCCACCTTATAAAAGTTTCGTCTCGAAACTTAATAGAAAAGATTGAATACTTACCGAGATTATC